>JAIOJX010000002.1:27515000-28115000 GCA_022376925.1 Tragulus kanchil | reverse complement strand
AGGAAGCTCACAGTCCTCTAGACCTAAGTCTCGGATGCTTTGGTAGCAGTCCTGCTTCCAGGCCCATCTGATGTGGACTGCTGTAGGAGACAGACCTGTAATCAACTTTTAGACACGTGGCTCAACCTTGCCGGCACCCTGGTTAGGTTCTTTTTCCTCCACCTCTGCACTCGCTCTATAGGGCACACTGTCCTCTTACAAACAGTTCTGACAGCTTACACCCAGTGGCTTCCTTTAAGACATCTTGAGGTCCTCTTGGCGAGCGCCAGAAAGCCCCCTTAGCCCTGGAGCTCACGGAAGCCGCCTGGATGCTCTTTGTCAGTCTGCCTCAGTGATTCGTCACTTATCCGTGTGACCGATGCAATGCCTTGGCTTTACCTTCCAGGTTAGACTTTACCCCCTTTCTCATAGTGGGGTATGGCTTTACCTTCTGGGGCCCCTCCTGCTGTGAGCCTGTCAGCGTCACCCTGTCTTAAACAGTACTGCAGGGTTCATACTTTGTAATCCCACAGAGTGCCAGAGAGATCTTTGGTCACAGTACTACCTATGAAGTGGTGAGTGGAGCTTTCCAGTCTCTCCTGGGAGAGGATAGTTTGTGCACATGCTTGTATGCCCATCTTCTAAAATAAACCTAGTTTACAGTGTTATCTACAGAAGGGGGACAGTTATATCATAAATAATCTCTTTCCCCTAATCTTTACTGTGAAACAGTAAGGCGGGTAATCCAAGACATATCACCGAGTCTTTCCTCATACACGTGTATTCTTGTTATTTTTCACTTTAGAAATGATAAAAAGCTTTTTAGGGTCCAAATTGTTTTCTCTGCATTGATATATTGAATTATATTTTGAGACTATTTGTTGAATGAAGTATGAGAGAGAATTCTGTATTATAACTGTTGATTTGATTCTTGTTCTAGTGCATGGAAAGTTAGAAGATTGAGAGTTTAGTCTCCCATGTCTGTGAACTTGGACATGTTACTTACCACTGGGGAGGCCATCATTTTCCCATACCTGTAATAGGGGTTGAATTTCATTCTGCTCACTTCATAGGGTTGTTGACTGTGGTTATGTGAAATTATGTGTATATGAAAATATTAAACACTGGTAAGAAGGTAATAAAAATATGAGAATAAAGTCTTAATTTGAAAAATATTGTGTAAAAGATGTCCTGAAAAGAGGAGAATTAATGAATGAGTGTTTACAGTGTCCCAGACATCCCTTTTGAAAATACTTTATCATTCAGAGTAGTGGGGGCTTCCCTGGTGGTCCAGTGGGTAAGGACACCGCCTTGCAGTGCAAGGGGCGCCAGTTCGATCCCTGGCCTGGGAAGATCCCGCGTGCTGCGGAGCAGCTGGATTGATGTGTCCAATTACCGAGCCACATGTGCCCAGAGCCGGGCTCTGCGACAACAGAGGCCACTGTGATGGGAGGCCCACATGGGCCGGAGAACAAAGATGGATGAAAAATAGATAAATGAAAGACCAAGAGAAGTGGCCCGCCCGCCCCCTCCCTCCCCAACCCACCCCCTCCAATAACAAACAAACAAACAAACAAACAAAAACAGAGTAGTGGTTACTGCTGGGAAAGGAAAGAGCAGAATGGCACCTGTTGAAACTGTGTTTTATTCTTGGGGAAGCAGATCTGAAACAAGAATTGCAGAATGTTAGAATTCAGATCTAAATAATGAGTATATATGTGTTCATTATGTTACCCTCTGAAAACTATGGAAAAATTTTCTGCCATTTAAGAAAGTAAAATGTGCTTCAATAAGATAAAAGAAATGCGTGAGTTGGTATATTTCTGTATCTTGGAGAATCACATATAAATATTAATGTCTAGTATCAGTTTCCTAAATTTGAAAATAGGTGATTTGCATATGTAAATATCTAGTGGGTTTTTTTCCCCATCAGATTTTATTTTGTTGTTTTTAATTTGCAGGTTTATAAAGTCCTGGTCTCAGTGGGCAGGAGTGAGTGGTTTGTCTTCAGGAGATATGCAGAGTTTGATAAGCTTTACAGTACTGTAAGTAAGAGTTGGTCTACAAGATTTTTACTTTAAATATGAGAGAAAACTGGAAGCTGAGAGAATTCTTTTATAATTAAACAATACTTATACGTATATCAAACAAGCAGGAAAGAGTAATAAATTCTTCAGAATCATCCTAATTTGGGAATGTTTACCAAGAAGTGTGGACTTCCCTGGTAGCTCAGATGGTAAAGAATCTGCCTTCCTGGCAGACCTGGGTTCCCTCCCTGGGTTGGGAAGTTCCCCTGGAGAAGGGAATGGCAAGCCACTCCAGTATTCTTGCCTGGAGAATTCCATGGACCGAGGAGCCTGGTGGGCTATACCCTATGGGATCAGAAATCCTAACACCTGTTAGCTTTAGGTCTGAAAGTCTGTTACAGGCCTACCTTCTAACAGAAAGGGTCCAGATTTTAAGTCACTAACAGAACTGAAATGAATATTGACTTACAAAAGTCTGACGGTTAACCTATGAGATCATTGGTCATTTAAATAACTAAACTTGTTTTATAAATTCATAGTTCAGATACAGTTTTTCATCCAGAATTTACAATTGCAAATACTCTACAGCGGGAGGGCTTTCCAGGTGGTGTTAGTGTTAAAGAACCCCTGGTTGCTCAGTGGTAAAGAACCTGCCTGCAGTGCAGGAGACTTGGGTTTGATCCCTGGGTAGGGGGGATCCCTGGAGGAGGGAATGGCAACCCACTCCAGTATTCTCTTGCCTGTAGAATTCCATGGACAGAGGAGCCTGAGCCTGGCTGGCTGCAGTTGATGGCGTTGCAAAGAGTCGGACACACTGAGTGATTAACATGTTTAATTATAAAGGTGAAGGAGGAGAGTTTGTTTGAAGCACTCCTCCCACATGACCGGTTTAATTCTCTCTTTCCACCTAAGAACCTATTTTAAACTTTTTGCGGAATATTCTCCCTAATGTATAGCTGAGTCTTTGTCATCCGTCTCCCTCATTTTTCCTGTATTTCTCTTCCTTTTTTCATCTTTTGCTTATCTGTATTTCTCTTCCTTTTTTCATCTTTTGCTTATTTTCACATATTCTGTATCTTCCTCTCTTTATAATTCCTTCTGGTTCTGCCTTGTGTGATGAGAGGCCAAGGAAGGAACAGGGGAAGAGTATCAATTATGTTCTTTGAAACTACAAGATTTTTACTTTAAATATGAGAGAAAACTGGAAGCTGAGAGAATTCTTTTATAATTAAACAATACTTATCGTATATCAAACAAGCAGGAAAGAGTAATAAATTCTTCAGAATCATCCTAATTTGGGAATGTTTACCAAGAAGTGTGGACTTCCCTGGTAGCTCAGATGGTAAAGAATCTGCCTTCCTGGCAGACCTGGGTTCCCTCCCTGGGTTGGGAAGTTCCCCTGGAGAAGGGAATGGCAAGCCACTCCAGTATTCTTGCCTGGAGAATTCCATGGACCGAGGAGCCTGGTGGGCTATACCCTATGGGATCAGAAATCCTAACACCTGTTAGCTTTAGGTCTGAAAGTCTGTTACAGGCCTACCTTCTAACAGAAAGGGTCCAGATTTTAAGTCACTAACAGAACTGAAATGAATATTGACTTACAAAAGTCTGACGGTTAACCTATGAGATCATTGGTCATTTAAATAACTAAACTTGTTTTATAAATTCATAGTTCAGATACAGTTTTTCATCCAGAATTTACAATTGCAAATACTCTACAGCGGGAGGGCTTTCCAGGTGGTGTTAGTGTTAAAGAACCCCTGGTTGCTCAGTGGTAAAGAACCTGCCTGCAGTGCAGGAGACTTGGGTTTGATCCCTGGGTAGGGGAGATCCCTGGAGGAGGGAATGGCAACCCACTCCAGTATTCTCTTGCCTGTAGAATTCCATGGACAGAGGAGCCTGAGCCTGGCTGGCTGCAGTTGATGGCGTTGCAAAGAGTCGGACACACTGAGTGATTAACATGTTTAATTATAAAGGTGAAGGAGGAGAGTTTGTTTGAAGCACTCCTCCCACATGACCGGTTTAATTCTCTCTTTCCACCTAAGAACCTATTTTAAACTTTTTGCGGAATATTCTCCCTAATGTATAGCTGAGTCTTTGTCATCCGTCTCCCTCATTTTTCCTGTATTTCTCTTCCTTTTTTCATCTTTTGCTTATCTGTATTTCTCTTCCTTTTTTCATCTTTTGCTTATTTTCACATATTCTGTATCTTCCTCTCTTTATAATTCCTTCTGGTTCTGCCTTGTGTGATGAGAGGCCAAGGAAGGAACAGGGGAAGAGTATCAATTATGTTCTTTGAAACTACAGAAGTAAGGTTAAACCTGGACTCGACTTCCCTAAGTATAAAAACACAAATTCTTTCCCTTTGCTCCTTTTAGAATTAAAAGTGTTAGTCACTCAGTTTTGTCTGACTCTGTGACCCCATGGACTGTAGCCCACCAGGCTCCTCTTGACAGTGGAATTCTCCAGGCAAGAATACTGGAGTAGGTAGCGATTCCCTTCTCCAAGGAATCTTCCCAACCCAGGGACTAAACCCAGGTCATCTGCTTTGCAGGCAGATTCTCTACCTTCTGAGCAACCAGGGAATCCCACTTAGAATAAAAGAGAAGAGGAAAAGTAACATTTTCAATCTGTAAACATTTGTTGTTTATGCCTACAGTTTGCATTGGGAAGCTTTTTTTTTTTTTTTTTAAGATTTATTTATTTGTTTATTTTTGGGGGGCAGGGGTCGGGTTGGGGAGAGAGGAGAGGGCCACTTCTATTGGTCTTTCATTTCTCTGTTTTCATCCGTCTTTGTTCTTTGGCTCCTGCGGGCCTCCCATCGCGGTGGCATCTGTTGTCGCAGAGCGCCAGCTCTGGGCGCATGTGCTCCAGAGCTCTGGTTCGGTGATTGGACACATCAGTCCAGCTGCTCCGTGGCACGTGGGATCTTCCCAGGCCAGGGATCAAACCAGCGCCCCTTGCATTGCAAGGCGGTGTCCTTATCCGCTGGACCACCAGGCGAAGCCCGGGAAGCTTTTTATTTTAGGACTTTTTAAACACATATGGAAGGAGAAAGACCAGTGTGAACAGAGAAAATCATGTATTGTACCATTCATCTTCATCAGCAACCATGCTTGGTCATTGTTGTTTCATCTCTGTCTCTAGCCAGCCCTCTGTTATTATGAAACTTGTCTCATAATTGACATATCTTTCATTTGTGAATATTCCTGTGTACATCTCTAAAAAGATAAAGATTCTTTAAAAAATATTCACACAGTGTCATTATCACAGTGATTGACAACAGTGCTTTAATGTCAAATACTCAGTGTTCGTATCTTCCTCTCTTTATAATTCCTTCTGGTTCTGCCTTGTGTGATGAGAGGCCAAGGAAGGAACAGGGGAAGAGTATCAATTATGTTCTTTGAAACTACAGAAGTAAGGTTAAACCTGGACTCGACTTCCCTAAGTATAAAAACACAAATTCTTTCCCTTTGCTCCTTTTAGAATTAAAAGTGTTAGTCACTCAGTTTTGTCTGACTCTGTGACCCCATGGACTGTAGCCCACCAGGCTCCTCTTGACAGTGGAATTCTCCAGGCAAGAATACTGGAGTAGGTAGCGATTCCCTTCTCCAAGGAATCTTCCCAACCCAGGGACTAAACCCAGGTCATCTGCTTTGCAGGCAGATTCTCTACCTTCTGAGCAACCAGGGAATCCCACTTAGAATAAAAGAGAAGAGGAAAAGTAACATTTTCAATCTGTAAACATTTGTTGTTTATGCCTACAGTTTGCATTGGGAAGCTTTTTTTTTTTTTTTTTAAGATTTGTTTATTTGTTTATTTTTGGGGGGCAGGGGTCGGGTTGGGGAGAGAGGAGAGGCCACTTCTATTGGTCTTTCATTTCTCTGTTTTCATCCGTCTTTGTTCTTTGGCTCCTGCGGGCCTCCCATCGCGGTGGCATCTGTTGTCGCAGAGCGCCAGCTCTGGGCGCATGTGCTCCAGAGCTCTGGTTCGGTGATTGGACACATCAGTCCAGCTGCTCCGTGGCACGTGGGATCTTCCCAGGCCAGGGATCAAACCAGCGCCCCTTGCATTGCAAGGCGGTGTCCTTATCCGCTGGACCACCAGGCGAAGCCCGGGAAGCTTTTTATTTTAGGACTTTTTAAACACATATGGAAGGAGAAAGACCAGTGTGAACAGAGAAAATCATGTATTGTACCATTCATCTTCATCAGCAACCATGCTTGGTCATTGTTGTTTCATCTCTGTCTCTAGCCAGCCCTCTGTTATTATGAAACTTGTCTCATAATTGACATATCTTTCATTTGTGAATATTCCTGTGTACATCTCTAAAAAGATAAAGATTCTTTAAAAAATATTCACACAGTGTCATTATCACAGTGATTGACAACAGTGCTTTAATGTCAAATACTCAGTGTTCGCGTGACTGGTCTTTTTTTTTTTAACTAATTGTTACAAGTTTATTTTTTTGTTTGAACTTTTAAAAAATTTTATTGAAATACAGTTGATTGTATGAGTTGTCTTTTAATCACAAGTTTCCTCCTCCACCTTTCTTTTCTGTACAGTTGTTCTGTTGGAAAAAACAGGGGCGTTTCTCTACAGATTTTTCAGTCTTAATTTTGCTGACAGCATGCTCATGATGTAGACTGATTGATACACTCTCCTATTGTTTGTATTTCCTGTCAGTGGAGATATATTTACACACATACACACACACACACACACACAGTGTGTATATATATGTATGTGTGTGTATGTTTGTGTGTATATATACATAAACACACACACACATGATATGTGTATGCATATGCATAATGTATGTTTGGAATTATTTGGGTTTGTTTCTAAAACTTTTAAAGTTACTAGAGGAATGCAAGACTTGTTAAAACTGTATATGTGGTCTTTTGACATCAAGCTTATAGTAAAAATAAGCTGTTGCCCGTTTTTATGGCTTTACTGCCCCCAAATCTGATTTCTTCAGAACCAAGTTGTTTTTCTCAGGGGATAGGCAACTCTGAGAGAGAAATGTGTTAGAATATTTACAGGAGGAGAGCTAGAGCACAGGAAATTGAAAGGGAAATTCATCAGCCTTCTCGGAAAACAATTGCCAGTCTGTTCACTTGGAACACAAACGTCGTATCTCAGGAGGTAATAAGCAGGGAGTAACATGTGTTCAAAACCTATACTCCAGGTTCTCGTCCGTCCACTTAACCTAAACGATTTTAAGCCTCACAGTAAATCTAATGCTAAGATTAATCCCATTTTCTGAGAAGAAAACTGAAGCACAGAGATGTTAAGTAATTTATACAAAGTGACAAAGATACTAATTGTTTTACTGGCACAAATAGAATTAGTCAGATTAGTAGCATTTTATTGGTATAATTTAATATTGTACGTGTAATCGTAATGTACTTAAAAGTATGTCTTATGATGAATTTTTTGAAAATCGGATTGTATTTTGTTTTAGCACATGTATAACTAAAAGACCTAAACTAAAAAATAAGACAACCTATAAAATTTAAAGTTGATATAGTATAATTTTTTTCAATTTTAGTTAAGGAAACAGTTTCCCACTATGGCCCTGAAGATTCCTGCCAAGAGAATATTTGGTGATAATTTTGATCCAGGTAAGCAGTAGTGTCATAGACCAGCCATGAAGGGTGGCTGAGGTTTGAAGAAGTAGTTAACATTTTCATCGCACCATATAGAAGTGTAGCTCTACAAAGCTGATGAATCTCAGGCTCTAATGAAAAGGATGCCTCAGGAAGATACTTTCTATGTACCAGGTGCTGTTTTAACACTTTATATGTTTTAATTCATTCCATCTTCACAGCAGTGCTTTGAGGTCAGTACTGTTATCATCATTATTTTATAGATAAAGAAACTGAGGTACACAGTACCTAATTTGCCCAGGCTCGCATACAGGTAGTAAATGTCAGAGTTGGAAGTTAAAGCCAAGCAGTCTGGCTTCAGTGAATCGGCTGATCATTAAGGATAATAGGCAGTACTTTTCTAACTATGAGGGGCGTTCTTTGTTATGTCCAGGAACATTTACTTAATGTGTGCTTTGTACCTGGTGCCTTACAGGTCTTTGAATGGGATACCAAGAAAATAGTCCCATTGTTTACCTTTGAGGAACATAATGTCACACAGAATTTCAGAAATCTGGAGGTGGTGTATATATCTGAAGCCTCAAACTTTTTTTAAAAACTAGAATCCAAGAAATCAACTGAGTACACAAATACCGACCGACGGAGAGACAGAAGTCTCTGTCCACCAGAAACTGCATACGTGAAGTCATCTCTGGCGCAGGTGGATCCCGACAAGCTGTCGTGTCCCCTCGCCCCCCCACCATCTTGCCGCCTCAGCTGATCTGCTTGTAACCTTGTACCCCGTCAGCCCTGTGATTCCTGAGTGTCTGCTCTCTTGGTGGCTTCTCAGGGTATGGGCTCTCAAACGGCTTAGCTTACTTCCTCTCTACAGCCTGACCTTACACCATTCCTTTTCCTCCTAGACCTTTTCACCATACCCTGTGCGATTCTGCCCACGATGAACAAACTCCTACACCCTCCCCCTCTTTTCACATTTCTTTCACATTCTTGCTTTAATTAAAACTTGAGTCTTCCCCTCAGGCTGCTGGAATCCACTGTAACCCTCTCAGCTGAAGACTCTCTATGCTCTTACACTTTCTGAACTTCGAGATTGGAAAGGTTTGGGGTTCTCGTTTCCCCAATTTTTTTTTTCACTTCCTCTTTTTTGTGTAGATTGTTTTCCTCTTGGGAGAATTTAGCACACTTTATTGTCATTGCCAGTCTGTCTTGTCTGGCGGTAGATTTTGTGAAGCTGGGTACTTTGTCGTTTTCTATTTATGATGTCTAGAAATATTTGGTTCTCAATAAATATTACCTGAATGCATGAATTCACGAATAGAAGATTGAGTTGGTACAACACAGCCCGATTACAGATTCCATGGATTGACTCTTAAGGCCAGTGGCTTTTGAATTCTTGTTCTGTTGTTTTGGTTTTAGCTGCAGAACCCATTTTTCCCCTCGGTAGAAAATATTATGTAGACCAAATAAAACTGGGGCAGCTTGGTTGGTGTGGCAGGGAAGTATGTCTGCAGAGATGGATTGACGAACCTTGTGGAGGGCAGCGTGGGAGCCTTAGAGTTAGTTAATTGAACAAACTGGCAGCATAGTGTGAAACCAGCAGTGTATATCTATTAGGTAGCAGAGGGAAGACAAGACAGAGACTTGGGGGCTGGTGAAGGGAATTTTCCAGGGGTCCTTCACTTAGGTATGAGACCTGCAGGCAGGGTGGAAATGGGGCTAAAAATTGAGTCCTATGTAGGAATTCTTTTAATGAGAAACCTGTAAGAAATCTTAGCAATTGCTTAGGTAAAAGAGACACATAGCAGATAGAATCAGAGATAACTGATGGGTCAGGCCTGGGGGAAATGAGAGAATTAATTAGAAATGGCAGAAAAACATTTAAGGCAACTCAAACCACATGTTAGTGATTATGACTAGAAGTTGGTTTAGAGTTTTGTGGAGCCCTCAGTCAAACCCTCAAGTCAAAATCATGTTTTCCAGGGAAGAAGGCAAAGAGATAGAGACCTGCAGCATTGCTGTTTCATTGTTACAGGCAAATGCCAGACAAGGCCCGATGGTATTATTTATGTTTCAGTAGATTAGTTATTTGACACAAAAAACTTATTTTATTGAAGAACATTTTGAAATCAGTCTTGAGCGTATTGTATATGATTTGGCAATAGTTAAATAGACTACCTGTCATAGATTTTTGGAAGGCACAAGTCATACTCAGCAAAGCAGAAATTGGTAGAATGGTCATTTTTTTTTTTTAATTAAAGATTTATTTATTTATTTACTTTGGGCGGGGGTCGGGTTGGGGAGGGCCATTTCTATTGGTCTTTCATTTCTCTATTTTCATTCGTCTTCGTTCTTTTGGCTCGCGTGGGCCTCCCATCGCCGTGGCTTCTGTTGTTGCAGAGCGCCGGCTCTGGATGCATGCGCTCCAGAGCTCCGGCTTGGTGATTGGACACATTGGTCCAGCCGCTCTGCGGCACGTGGGATCTTCCCAGACCAGGGCTTGAACCGGCGCCCCTTGCCCTGCAAGGCGGTGTCCTTACCCATTGGACCACCTGGGGAAGCCCGAATGGTCATTTAATTAGGCTTGGGGGACACAGACATTCTCATATTTTGCTGTTGAGAATACAAAGTGGTACAAACCATATAAAATTTGGTAATATTTAGCAAAGCTATACATGCATTTCACTTTGACCAAGACATCACATTTTTAGGAATCTGTTCTAAAGATCAACTGCGTAGGAAATGATGTACTGCATAAGACTGTTGATTGTGATGCTGTTTTTTAAAAGCAAAAACTGGAACAACTGAAATAGCCTTCCAATACTGGAATATGATGCAGCTGTAAAAATGAACATAAAGCTCTTTGTGCGTTACTGTGAAGTGATCTCTAGAATACTTGGTTAAATGGAAATGAACAAGGTGCAGGTGTGGACACTGTATTTTTTTGTGTAGGAAAGGATGTGAAAATTTAACGATCTGGAAAAAATGAAAGAATAGATCAGAAACTAAAAACTGATGACTTCAAAGAGAGTTCAACTGAAGACAACAGAGGTAGACATTAGACACCCCAGGAGGAATCCTGTTCATAGCTTTGTGTATTTTAAACAATTTAAAAACAAAAATAGATACAGTGATATGGCAGTCTCTAACTGTTGAAAGTAAACGAGGAAAGAATCTGTATTCTAATTGGGAGAGAAACGCATGGGGACGAATTACTTTGAAATGATTTTAAAACATGGAAATTTGCTGAGCGTATTGTATATGATTTGGCAATAGTTAAATAGACTACCTGTCATAGATTTTGGAAGGCACAAGTCATACTCAGCAAAGCAGAAATTGGTAGAATGGTCATTTTTTTTTTTTAATTAAAGATTTATTTATTTATTTACTTTGGGCGGGGGTCGGGTTGGGGAGGGCCATTTCTATTGGTCTTTCATTTCTCTATTTTCATTCGTCTTCGTTCTTTTGGCTCGCGTGGGCCTCCCATCGCCGTGGCTTCTGTTGTTGCAGAGCGCCGGCTCTGGATGCATGCGCTCCAGAGCTCCGGCTTGGTGATTGGACACATTGGTCCAGCCGCTCTGCGGCACGTGGGATCTTCCCAGACCAGGGCTTGAACCGGCGCCCCTTGCCCTGCAAGGCGGTGTCCTTACCCATTGGACCACCTGGGGAAGCCCGAATGGTCATTTAATTAGGCTTGGGGGACACAGACATTCTCATATTTTGCTGTTGAGAATACAAAGTGGTACAAACCATATAAAATTTGGTAATATTTAGCAAAGCTATACATGCATTTCACTTTGACCAAGACATCACATTTTTAGGAATCTGTTCTAAAGATCAACTGCGTAGGAAATGATGTACTGCATAAGACTGTTGATTGTGATGCTGTTTTTAATAGCAAAAACTGGAACAACTGAAATAGCCTTCCAATACTGGAATATGATGCAGCTGTAAAAATGAACATAAAGCTCTTTGTGCGTTACTGTGAAGTGATCTCTAGAATACTTGGTTAAATGGAAATGAACAAGGTGCAGGTGTGGACACTGTATTTTTTTGTGTAGGAAAGGATGTGAAAATTTAACGATCTGGAAAAAATGAAAGAATAGATCAGAAACTAAAAACTGATGACTTCAAAGAGAGTTCAACTGAAGACAACAGAGGTAGACATTAGACACCCCAGGAGGAATCCTGTTCATAGCTTTGTGTATTTTAAACAATTTAAAAACAAAAATAGATACAGTGATATGGCAGTCTCTAACTGTTGAAAGTAAACGAGGAAAGAATCTGTATTCTAATTGGGAGAGAAACGCATGGGGACGAATTACTTTGAAATGATTTTAAAACATGGAAATTTAGCTGTATGCTCCTCATGGGACATATGGTAAGGGCAAACCCCTCCCCCCAACACACACACAAAGAAATTTTCCTCTGCATTCAATGGTCTTATTGTTAATTTAATAGTTATCATTTTGTGATTATGTTAATGCTATGAGGACCAGTATTTTGAGCAGAAGATGAAAGAGATACAAATATAAAACCAGAGAATTTTAAGTTTAAAAATCCAGGATTTGTAAACTTGATTTGGAAATACAGCATGAAGTCACAATTTGTTTTTCTTTTTCTAAAACAATACATATTTTCTAGCTCTCTCCCCGGAAATGCCTAAAGACAATAACAGGTAGCAGCGAACACCCTTAGCACCCAGGTTGTCATCTCTAAATACCATTTTCCCCTTAAAGGAACCAGAGTTCCATGGAAAAGTGGCAGTTCCAGGTGCTGGGCAGGAAATGTGCAAGATGGTCCTAGGACATCTTGCCTGGAAACAAAGAAGCTACACAAGAATACTGACTGAGGTTTTATCAGAAGGACACAGGAGCACAATTGATGGGACTTTGACTGGCCAAAGATGGAACAATTAGAACACAGAGAAACAAGTTGCTCTTTTAACCCCGTGTTGCATAGCTACCATGTAGAGTTTCTCCACGCATCTCTCTGAGTTCTTATGCCACAGCTTTTAAGTCCATACGTGTCATTTTCTTTTGTTTTGTTTTGTTTCAGTTTATTTTGGTGGTTCCCAACCTCTATAAGTTTTACATACTTGAGGCATACTTCAGGGTTATTTTTGCCTATGCTTTTCAAACTTAAAGTTTCACTTTGAATTTAAGGATCTTTCTGTAGAGTACACACAGAATTAGGTATACTTTGTATATTCTGAATAGTTTAATAGCAAGCCTTTTCTGATTGGATCTTGGAGTCAATATATAAATTACTTTTGAGGGTTACTTCTCTAAAAAGACTATCCTTATAACTGAAAAAGAAAATTACAAAGGAACAAAATGTGAGATAAGGGATTGGCATATGAAATTTAGAGATGACAGGCGCAAATTGTAGCTTTTTTTTCCTTGATAACGGAAAGTAAACGAAATCTGAAATTTGTTTTTTTCCCTTTTTCTATGGGACATATGGTAAGGGCAAACCTCCCCAACACACACACAAAGAAATTTTCCTCTGCATTCAATGGTCTTATTGTTAATTTAATAGTTATCATTTTGTGATTATGTTAATGCTATGAGGACCAGTATTTTGAGCAGAAGATGAAAGAGATACAAATATAAAACCAGAGAATTTTAAGTTTAAAAATCCAGGATTTGTAAACTTGATTTGGAAATACAGCATGAAGTCACAATTTGTTTTTCTTTTTCTAAAACAATACATATTTTCTAGCTCTCTCCCCGGAAATGCCTAAAGACAATAACAGGTAGCAGCGAACACCCTTAGCACCCAGGTTGTCATCTCTAAATACCATTTTCCCCTTAAAGGAACCAGAGTTCCATGGAAAAGTGGCAGTTCCAGGTGCTGGGCAGGAAATGTGCAAGATGGTCCTAGGACATCTTGCCTGGAAACAAAGAAGCTACACAAGAATACTGACTGAGGTTTTATCAGAAGGACACAGGAGCACAATTGATGGGACTTTGACTGGCCAAAGATGGAACAATTAGAACACAGAGAAACAAGTTGCTCTTTTAACCCCGTGTTGCATAGCTACCATGTAGAGTTTCTCCACGCATCTCTCTGAGTTCTTATGCCACAGCTTTTAAGTCCATACGTGTCATTTTCTTTTGTTTTGTTTTGTTTCAGTTTATTTTGGTGGTTCCCAACCTCTATAAGTTTTACATACTTGAGGCATACTTCAGGGTTATTTTTGCCTATGCTTTTCAAACTTAAAGTTTCACTTTGAATTTAAGGATCTTTCTGTAGAGTACACACAGAATTAGGTATACTTTGTATATTCTGAATAGTTTAATAGCAAGCCTTTTCTGATTGGATCTTGGAGTCAATATATAAATTACTTTTGAGGGTTACTTCTCTAAAAAGACTATCCTTATAACTGAAAAAGAAAATTACAAAGGAACAAAAATGTGAGATAAGGGATTGGCATATGAAATTTAGAGATGACAGGCGCTAGAATGTGTAATCATTTGCTTGGTATTTTATTTATCCATTCACAAACATCAGTTAGGTGTGCTCCAAGACTGTGTTAAGGGCTAAATAAAGTTAAAAAAAAATTAAAGGCATGATCCTTGTCTTCAGTGACTTATATAGAAACCACTTTCATTTCTCAGTTTTAAAAGAAAACCTGTTTTTAGCAGCAGAGTTTCTGTAATAGTTAACCAGTTAATCATCATTCCCAGCTGCAAGGATTTCAGTTTCATTTTGTTATTGTTGTTTGTGTGTGTGTTTAAGTTGGTATGACTTTCCAGCTGTCAGTGTTGTAGTGTTAATTCTTACTCATTACACGAGGAGTTGGACAAAGCAGAGTGCTGTCTCCATGTTTTGTCATGTCTTTTGAGAACCCAAAATAGGCATTTTGGGGGAGGAGGATTTTCTTTGGGGAAATATGTTACCTGCTTCATTTTAATTTTATAATCATTATATTTATAGATTTAAAAATATATATTTGTAACTATATTTTTATTGTGTATCAAGAAACATGAATTAATAACTTCTTAATCAAAATTTGGTATCTTGTGTTGATCTGTTCTTGTGTAACTGTACTGATGATAATTACAGTCTGATATAAATAATCCTAATAGTATTGTCTGTCTTAACAGATTTTATTAAACAGAGAAGAGCCGGACTGAATGAATTCATTCAGAACTTAGTTAGGCATCCAGAGCTTTATAACCAGTGAGTATTTTCATTGTGTTCTAAGAAGGCACTGAAACCCAGCCTCAGACTGTTGAATAACCTACTGATAAGATTTTATACCTGCTGTGGAATGTCATTTTGTGCCATATGTTTTTATGAAATCCGCTTCAGGCATTTCCCCCCCTGGTGTTCTATTTTCGGGGAAGGGGGGCGGGTTGGGGAGGGAGGGGGTCGGGCAGGCCACTCTATTGGTCTTTCATTTATCTGTTTTCATCCATCTTTGTTCTTTGGCGGGTATGGGCCTCCCATAGCAGCGGCCTCTGTCATCGCAGAGCACCGGCTCTGGGCACATGCACTCCAGAGCTCTGGCTTGGCAATACCGGCCCAGCCGCTCCGCGGCACATGGGATCTTCCCAGCCCAGGGATGGAACCGGTGCCCCTTGCCCTGCAAGGCGGTGTCCTTACCCACTGGACCACCAGGGAAGCCCGTCTTTTATTTTGATCCTTTTTTTTCTTTTTTATACCCATTTCTTCATCCACACTATTGATGCCCACGTTAGTGTGTTGGTTATATGTCTTTGGGTGTATGTTGATTGGCTGTGGCTTTTGTCTGCAAGTGTTCTGTGTGTACACATGATGGTGCTGTGCTGTGGTTCCTTGTTTCTGACTGCTGACTGGTCTTCTCTGCAGGCAGAGAAGCCATAGCTGCTTACTCGTTTCCCTAGTGGTCTATGGCTGTTTTGCTTCTGATTCACAGCTGTAAAGAATACTGGAATGAGTCTCCTAGTTACATGTCCTTCACTGAACCTGTACAGAATTTTTTTCTGTCGTTTATTCTTAGAACTGAAATTTCTGGTCCCAGGGAAAATGTATACTCCGTTTAGTCAAATATTGGCAAATTGTTTTTTTAAAAAGTTGCCTCATTTTACATTCTTGCCAGCAATACATCCTTGTCAACGTGGGATATTATGTCTTTCTAATAAATTTTTTTGGTTAGTGGACATAAAGTGATTTCTCACTGTTGTTTTAATTTTATATATTATATATATATATATATATATATATATAAAATTAGGGAAGTTAGGTATCTTTGTAAATTTCGTTACTGGTTAGATTTGTTCTGTTCTGTAAACTTTTGTCCATGTGTTTACTGGACTCCCTATTTTAAAAAATTAATCTTCTTATTATAGTACAATAATGATAATTATTGGATCCTGTTTACTTTTCTTACTATAAATGCTATTTGCTTTTATTTTTGTGTTAAAAGGGAGAAAAGCTATAGAAATGCAAAGCCATAATTAAGTTAATTTTTGTTTTTAGTCCAGATGTCAGAGCATTCCTTCAAATGGACAGCCCGAAACATCAGTCAGATCCATCTGAAGATGAGGATGAAAGAAGTTCTCAGAAGGTAGTCAGAGGACTGTATTTTTTAACGGAAGAAAAAAAATACCATTCCCAAAAGGCGAAACAGTCGGCAGGCTTAGGAACCACATGTGTTTAAAATAAAGCAATTTCCTCCATTGTAGATTTTCAGCTGTGTAGAATACATAAAAACACATGTGCATACTTCTAACTGATCACTGTTTCTTTGATAAAATGAGTATTTTTTAGAATAAAAAGTCAAGCATTAATTAAAGATTGGGAAATAGTAAGTTAGAAATATTATTCATATTGTCAACAATCAGACCTAATAAATTTTAACTTTTCAGTGATTTTCTAACATATGAAAGACTTCTTAATATAGGAAATTTTTTTAATTGCTTAGTTTTAATTATAAAGTGTGTGAAGCTTTGTGTTCTGCTCTCTTAGCTTCACATCTTACTTCCTGATCATCATGTATCTTCACCATTACTATTCTTGAGACTCTTGTTTCGAATTTCGGCCAGTGGAAGAGGGCTTTTCAGCCAGAATACATACCCCTTCCTCTGCTTTGTCAGGATTTGATATGTGGAACAATCAGTACACATGTGCTGGTTGGCATTGGCTGACTTTTATTGCCATAGGCACATCATTAATATGTATCCTGAATAGAGAATAGGGTATTCTTATGTTCTTTAATGAATTGTGATTCAGTAAGTTTGTGCCTTCTTATAAAGATATTTTCAACATTTACTTTAGAAGGTTATATTGGAAAGGTAAATTACAATAATTTAACTCAGGATTATTATGTAACAAAAGTAATTATAAAAAACTATAATTACAGGTTTCCCTGGTGGTTTAGTAGGTAAAGAGTCCACCTTGCTGTGAAAGGGGCACTGGTTCAATCCCTGGCCTGGAAAGATTCCACATGGAGCGGCTAGACTGTGTGTCCAATTACGAGCCAGCGCTCTGGAGCTTATGCTCCCAAAGCCAGTGCTCTGCAACGAGAGATGCCACTGCAATGGGAGGCCCACACATAACATAACAAAGAATCAAGATGGATGAAAAATGACTTCGAGGCAAAAAATAGCCCCTATAATTACACGTTTTACATAAAATATGATAATACCTTTATAATTCAAAATCAATTCATACTACTGTTAAATCCATACATGAAAATGAGAGATGTATGTTTTTGTCTTTATAATTCTTTTAATTAAAAATAATGTTATGAGTTAAAACATCACCATCCCACAGATAAAATCCTCATTTGAAAAATAGATGTGACTACTAGAAAGTAGTCATTTTCTTTCTCTGATGCTCTAAAGAGGATCCTTAGTTAATAGAAAAGATTTAACTCTTATATTTGTGACATGGTTGCTCCTAGAACAATGAAAAAGAACATTTTAATTTCATATCTGTGCAGTTGCTAAAAAGAGAAATAACCACCTGGGAAGACATAATAAATACAGTATAGGAGGGAATAATGTCTGTTTAAATAAAAAAGCTCATCCAAATGGACTCTTGAGGCCCTAGTAGATGAAAAGAACAGGGACGTGAAGAAATAACTCTTTATGAACAGATTTATGGGAAAATTTTCAACCTTGATGCCAGTAACAAATGAAAGTTTTAAATGACAGGTTTTTCAGCCAGAATACATACCCTTCCTCTGCTTTGTCAGGATTTGATATGTGGAACAATCAGTACACATGTGCTGGTTGGCATTGGCTGACTTTTATTGCCATAGGCACATCATTAATATGTATCCTGAATAGAGAATAGGGTATTCTTATGTTCTTTAATGAATTGTGATTCAGTAAGTTTGTGCCTTCTTATAAAGATATTTTCAACATTTACTTTAGAAGGTTATATTGGAAAGGTAAATTACAATAATTTAACTCAGGATTATTATGTAACAAAAGTAATTATAAAAAACTATAATTACAGGTTTCCCTGGTGGTTTAGTAGGTAAAGAGTCCACCTTGCTGTGAAAGGGGCACTGGTTCAATCCCTGGCCTGGAAAGATTCCACATGGAGCGGCTAGACTGTGTGTCCAATTACGAGCCAGCGCTCTGGAGCTTATGCTCCCAAAGCCAGTGCTCTGCAACGAGAGATGCCACTGCAATGGGAGGCCCACACATAACATAACAAAGAATCAAGATGGATGAAAAATGACTTCGAGGCAAAAAATAGCCCCTATAATTACACGTTTTACATAAAATATGATAATACCTTTATAATTCAAAATCAATTCATACTACTGTTAAATCCATACATGAAAATGAGAGATGTATGTTTTTGTCTTTATAATTCTTTTAATTAAAAATAATGTTATGAGTTAAAACATCACCATCCCACAGATAAAATCCTCATTTGAAAAATAGATGTGACTACTAGAAAGTAGTCATTTTCTTTCTCTGATGCTCTAAAGAGGATCCTTAGTTAATAGAAAAGATTTAACTCTTATATTTGTGACATGGTTGCTCCTAGAACAATGAAAAAGAACATTTTAATTTCATATCTGTGCAGTTGCTAAAAAGAGAAATAACCACCTGGGAAGACATAATAAATACAGTATAGGAGGGAATAATGTCTGTTTAAATAAAAAAGCTCATCCAAATGGACTCTTGAGGCCCTAGTAGATGAAAAGAACAGGGACGTGAAGAAATAACTCTTTATGAACAGATTTATGGGAAAATTTTCAACCTTGATGCCAGTAACAAATGAAAGTTTTAAATGACAGGTTTTTTCCTCTGCCAGATTAACAAAAATGTAAAGAAACTAAAATACACCAGGAGTAGCAAGGGTAAGGTAAGGTGGGCGTCCTCAGGCCTGACTGGTGTTACCATTTCATGCAGCTCTTGGAAAGCAATCTGGCAGTGTGTATCAAACATGAAAGTAATTCATGTCACTTAGGAGTTGATGTGAATGAAACAACCCTTCTCACAGAAAAAGCAAAGATGTTCATTTTGCTATGATTTACAATGAAAAGTTAAAATCAGTGTGAATATTCATCCAATAGTGATGAGTAAGTATTATGCATTTAAAAAGTATTTCTAAGGATGATACTTAACTTTTGACACACCATTAAATGAAATCAGGGTATCAGACTTTTTATGCAAATTTACACAGTGTTGTCACAGTTTTTAGAAGTTATGCAACGACTACATGAAAGTACTGTAAGTATTTGTAAAATCATCTGTTAGTAAGGTTATGGGTATTTAAAGACATCCTTTTACTACTATTCAAAACATTTTAAAGAGTGAAATTTATGTAAGCATGGTTTTCCATATTTTGTTTGTTAATCATGTTGAATGTTTGTAGGTTTAGATCATGTGAAGAATGTCTTGCCTTGCTTTAGGAGAATGCTTTCTGAAGAAAGAACCAGACTAAGAGAAATTCCTGGTTTATGGCTCCTCTTGACTTCAGATCCAAATTTTATTTCTTGTTTCATCTGTAAATTCTGGAGCTTGGACTAGGATCTTTTGCTCATTTAAAATACTGATAAAAAGAACCTCTTCCTAAAAAAAAAAAAAAAATCGATCCATGCTTCATCTTATACTTGTAACTATTTTTTTTTGATTTTTTAATTAAAATTTATAGGAAATGTGTCAGTTTGGTGCCAACATTGTTACTTTATAAGAAACATACTTTAGCCCCTTTGCTCTTAATTTAAAAAAATAACTTGTTTTTGGGGAGTTCCCTGGTGGTCCAGTGGTTAAAACTCTGTGTTCCCAATACAATGGGGCCTGAGTTCGAGCCCTGGTCAGGGAACTAGATCCCACATGCTGTAACTAAGACCCAGAGCAGCCAAATAAATAAATTAAGAAAATAATAATAACAACTTGTTTTCTAAAGATTGTAAATTCCGAATGAATTTACACAGGAATATACATGACATATGTCTTTAATCGGAAGTTGCTTAGATAAAATTGTTGATTGTGATTAATTTAAAAAGAATGTTTTTAAAAACTTATTTCATATCTATAGCCTATATGAAGTATAATTATACAGGACTCTGGTAAATAGGCATATTTGGGACATTTCTGATTTAATTCTCTGAATGTATTAAGAATTTCATACTGAATTTCTCTCAAGCAGAATTCAGTTACACTTGACTTTTGTGAAAAATGCTCACTTTTGACTAGATTAATCTTTGGGGATTTTGAGTTAAATTGTAGCCAATGATTAGTGAGCTAAAATTTTAATTAGTTAAATTTCTTTATGATATACATAGGGGAATAAAGATTTGCTTTTAAGTTAGAAATAGAGATTAAGTGTACTTTACTAACTATTCTAAAAAGAGAAGACTATCTAAAATTAGATGCTTGAATAGGTTATATGTAAGAAACATCGTGTTTTTTCCACTACTATTCAAAACATTTTAAAGAGTGAAATTTATGTAAGCATGGTTTTCCATATTTTGTTTGTTAATCATGTTGAATGTTTGTAGGTTTAGATCATGTGAAGAATGTCTTGCCTTGCTTTAGGAGAATGCTTTCTGAAGAAAGAACCAGACTAAGAGAAATTCCTGGTTTATGGCTCCTCTTGACTTCAGATCCAAATTTTATTTCTTGTTTCATCTGTAAATTCTGGAGCTTGGACTAGGATCTTTTGCTCATTTAAAATACTGATAAAAAGAACCTCTTCCTAAAAAAAAAAAAAAAAAAATCGATCCATGCTTCATCTTATACTTGTAACTATTTTTTTTTGATTTTTTAATTAAAATTTATAGGAAATGTGTCAGTTTGGTGCCAACATTGTTACTTTATAAGAAACATACTTTAGCCCCTTTGCTCTTAATTTAAAAAAATAACTTGTTTTTGGGGAGTTCCCTGGTGGTCCAGTGGTTAAAACTCTGTGTTCCCAATACAATGGGGCCTGAGTTCGAGCCCTGGTCAGGGAACTAGATCCCACATGCTGTAACTAAGACCCAGAGCAGCCAAATAAATAAATTAAGAAAATAATAATAACAACTTGTTTTCTAAAGATTGTAAATTCCGAATGAATTTACACAGGAATATACATGACATATGTCTTTAATCGGAAGTTGCTTAGATAAAATTGTTGATTGTGTTTAAATTTTAAAAAAGAATGTTTCTAAAAACTTATTTCATATCTATAGCCTATATGAAGTATAATTATACAGGACTCTGGTAAATAGGCATATTTGGGACATTTCTGATTTAATTCTCTGAATGTATTAAGAATTTCATACTGAATTTCTCTCAAGCAGAATTCAGTTACACTTGACTTTTGTGAAAAATGCTCACTTTTGACTAGATTAATCTTTGGGGATTTTGAGTTAAATTGTAGCCAATGATTAGTGAGCTAAAATTTTAATTAGTTAAATTTCTTTATGATATACATAGGGGAATAAAGATTTGCTTCTAAGTTAGAAATAGAGATTAAGTGTACTTTACTAACTATTCTAAAAAGAGAAGACTATCTAAAAATTAGATGCTTATCACAGTGGTGGAATTAGGAAGAAAAGCATTCTTGGTTTCATATGTTTGCGTTGGAAGTAAATTTTCTGCCCTTCAAATTATAGTCACAGTCATTGCCATATTACGGTTTTTTATCTTTAATAATAGCTTATTAAAATATTTGAAAATTTCAAAACAAAAGCCATTTTTAATCAGTTTTTAATGTTAAAAAATAATGATTTCTCCTTAAACTGTTTAAACGCCCACCTCCTGTAAGGTGTCTTTCCCAGTTTACTTCATCCATTGGCCAACTTTGAGCTTGATTTCTGCTTTACCTTTTCCCTTACCACTGCTCTTGAAATTTATCATTAAAATGATTGTTTATATTGATTGTGCATCTTTTCCAAACTATATACATTAATTAAGATTTAGAGCTGTGGGTTTAACATGAAAAATATCTGTGGTATGGTTATGTGTATTTTATTTCAGAAACATCCATTGGCCGATAACCTTTGAAACTCCAGTAAGAATGTTAAATTCCTTTTTTTCCCTTCCCAACAGCTACTCTCTACCTCACAGAACATCAACCTGGGACCATCTGGAAATCCTCAGTAGGTTTAATTTGTTTCAAACAGTCAAAATAGATTTTAGGGAGATCTTTTTTTTTTCATAAATGTGCAGATGTGCATAATTACATCAGTTTAACTGGAAGCCTGTGAAATAGAACTGTAGTTACAGAGATGATAGTACTGTCATATGCTTGCCTAATTCACTGCTCTAGCTTCTCTGTTATAGTACAACCCTGCAGAGCTCTTGCACAGATTGTTGGTTGGGTTCTGCCGTTTGCCATTGTCACTTTCCTAGAGTGGGTATGTGGGTGGGTGTAGGTGTGTCTGTAAGACCAGTAGACCATACTTCCCAGAGGAACATTAGTCCTGGGAGCCACTTGGGAAATTCTCTGGAAGAAACATCTACACGGGTCTCAATATGCTCTTGGTGCCTAGTTGTTAGCCAGCTTGTCCAAAGGAAGCTTGATGAAATTAGTATATGAAAGGCCACTGAACTTTGCTTTTCTGGTTTCTCCCACAGTCCCATGTTTATATGAGCCCAGGGGAAACAATGTAGGGAATACATGGAGTATCCAGTGTAGGCTTCCTTTTAAGGATCAGCCTCAGCAGTTCATTGGGGTAGAGAGGAGTCCAAGGCCACTTCCTGGCGCAGATGGAGGCGTGCCCTGATGGATGAGTGATGTCTGCTGTGGGTTAGGAGTATGGTGTGGATGTCCTCGTAATTATCCTTCCAGGCTTATGGATTAATTCTGAAGAATTCTCTGTCTTATCACACTCTGCAGCTTCCTCACCCGTTCGGTCTTCTTAGAGGAGTAGAGACAGGAGAAATGGTAAAGGAGACTAAGGAAACAGCAGCAAGTTAGGAAGACCAGGACTGTGGTGTCACAAAAGCAGATGAAGACCGGGAGGAAAGAACTTTGTTGATGCTGCCCATAGGGTGGAATGAAGACTGGGAATGGAGCACTGAGCTTATGGACCACTGGTGACCTCGAGGAGCAGTTTCAGTGGTATAGTGGGTGCCAGACGGACAGGAAAAGGTTCAGGAGACAACCAGAGGAGGGGACAGGAGGGAAAGAGTGAGTTCAGACAGCTTCCTTGAGGGGCTTGCTGCAGAGGAAAGCAAAGAGGGTGGTAACTGGAGAGGAAGTTTGCTTTTGAGCTGCTTCTCTATCGTCATTGCATTGAGTTTGTCAGGGAGCACAAAACAGAAATTTGCTTTCAGTTAGTTTTCAGTTATCACCAACAATTAGCAATAGGACCTTGGCTATGGTCTCTGTTGGTGTGTTTACTGTTTGAAGGATTTTCATGTTTTTCCATTATTCAGAAAATTATTTCAGTAGCATATCATTAAAGAACAAAGTAGTCCAAAGAGCAAGTTCTAGAAGAAGAAAAACATCTAAGCTTAGTTAAGTATTTGTCTCCCTAATCATGACCTATTATTATTTAACCCAGACCTGGTGTTACTCTCACGTTAGAATTGATTCTTTCTTTCAGTAATGAATTCCCAGAGGAACATTAGTCCTGGGAGCCACTTGGGAAATTCTCTGGAAGAAACATCTACACGGGTCTCAATATGCTCTTGGTGCCTAGTTGTTAGCCAGCTTGTCCAAAGGAAGCTTGATGAAATTAGTATATGAAAGGCCACTGAACTTTGCTTTTCTGGTTTCTCCCACAGTCCCATGTTTATATGAGCCCAGGGGAAACAATGTAGGGAATACATGGAGTATCCAGTGTAGGCTTCCTTTTAAGGATCAGCCTCAGCAGTTCATTGGGGTAGAGAGGAGTCCAAGGCCACTTCCTGGCGCAGATGGAGGCGTGCCCTGATGGATGAGTGATGTCTGCTGTGGGTTAGGAGTATGGTGTGGATGTCCTCGTAATTATCCTTCCAGGCTTATGGATTAATTCTGAAGAATTCTCTGTCTTATCACACTCTGCAGCTTCCCTCACCCTTTCGGTCTTCTTAGAGGAGTAGAGACAGGAGAAATGGTAAAGGAGACTAAGGAAACAGCAGCAAGTTAGGAAGACCAGGACTGTGGTGTCACAAAAGCAGATGAAGACCGGGAGGAAAGAACTTTGTTGATGCTGCCCATAGGGTGGAATGAAGACTGGGAATGGAGCACTGAGCTTATGGACCACTGGTGACCTCGAGGAGCAGTTTCAGTGGTATAGTGGGTGCCAGACGGACAGGAAAAGGTTCAGGAGACAACCAGAGGAGGGGACAGGAGGGAAAGAGTGAGTTCAGACAGCTTCCTTGAGGGGCTTGCTGCAGAGGAAAGCAAAGAGGGTGGTAACTGGAGAGGAAGTTTGCTTTTGAGCTGCTTCTCTATCGTCATTGCATTGAGTTTGTCAGGGAGCACAAAACAGAAATTTGCTTTCAGTTAGTTTTCAGTTATCACCAACAATTAGCAATAGGACCTTGGCTATGGTCTCTGTTGGTGTGTTTACTGTTTGAAGGATTTTCATGTTTTTCCATTATTCAGAAAATTATTTCAGTAGCATATCATTAAAGAACAAAGTAGTCCAAAGAGCAAGTTCTAGAAGAAGAAAAACATCTAAGCTTAGTTAAGTATTTGTCTCCCTAATCATGACCTATTATTATTTAACCCAGACCTGGTGTTACTCTCACGTTAGAATTGATTCTTTCTTTCAGTAATGAATTGAAGGACATTTAAAATGTGAATGGATGATTTCATTCTTCCTAGTACAATTTAGGAATTCATACACAAAGAAAACAGCTCTTCTGGCTACTTGAGTTCAACTTTGTCCAGCCATCTGCCTACATAGAGCCAGTGCTCTTTCTACCAGAGGTTAGGATAAATAAGAAGACGATCATATTCCTTCTGCCTTCTCAATTCCTGGCTTTTCTACATTATCATCTATGAGAATAAGTAGAGAGTTCTTTCATCTTTAACAAACAAATGATGTGTATGTGAAGTGCAGTGGTGACCTTTTCTCCATCAGAAAATGTTCTTAGTGACATCACCAGGTATTCCAGCTAATAACCTCATTTTCATAATAATTTCCAGATTACTTAGTCCTTGGAATGTATCATAATTTATATAGTTACTCATTTTTCTCATTAGCAATATTGTGAGGTTTATGGTTAATAAATGTGATTTGCTACATTGAGTTCAAAATGATAAGAGAGATCATAGATACATAGATAAATACACAGTCAGATAGACAGATAGACCTTTTTCTCCCAAAGAGACTGTTATTGGAGTGCTTCTTAAGCCAAACTTAAAAAGGCTTACATAAAATGATAAAATGTCTTATCTAACCAGAAAGTAGGTATTATTACTATTCATCATTACCTACTTTAATTAAAAATGAGACACTACTAGTGTAAAATCTAGAGTTATCATGCTGAACCAATGTGTACCCAAGATTTACCTGTTGAAGAGTGAAGTGTTAAAAAGTTGAAAAGTTAACATCTTTCCAGTTTTCTAAGAGGGTAATTTTTATCATTGTTCATTTATTTCAGTGCTAAACCAACAGACTTTGATTTCTTAAAAGTTATTGGAAAAGGCAGCTTTGGCAAGGTAAGAGTGTTTTTATTTTTCTTTTTTCTTCAGTTTTCTTCAGTTTTTATTTTTCTTGAGTATATTAGTACTTAAGGAATGCTTTTTTAAAAAAAATTAGTGGTAAGGAATGTGCCTGCCAGTGCAGGAGACACAGGTTTGATCCCTGGATCAGGAATATTCCCTGGAGTATGAAATGGCAGCCCACTCCAGTATTACTGCCTGAAAAATTCCATGGACAGAGGAGCCTGGTGGGCTGCAGTCGATAGGGTAGCACAGAGTTGGATGTGACTGAGCACACACAGGCATAGTTGATTTACAGTGTTGTGATAGTTTCTGCTACACAGAAAAATGAATCAGTTATAAATATATATATATACATACACAGAAACACACATACACACATGTAGATTATATTCCCATATAGGTCATTAAAGAGTACTGAATAAAGTTCCCTGTGCTCTACAGTGGGTTCTAATTATCTATTTTTTATATAGTAGTATATATATATATATATCAATTCCAATCTCCCAATTTATGTCTTCTCCCCTTTCCCAGCTGATAGCCATAAGTTTGTTTTCTACATCTGGAACTCTGTTTCTGTCTTGTAGGTGGATTCATTTAAAGTTACAGTTTTTTAGAGTCCACATAAAAGCAATACCATGTAATTATTGGCCTTTCTCTGTCTGACTTGCTTCACTCAGTGTAACAATCTCTAGGCCTCTCCATGTTGCTGCAGATGGGGTGATTTCATTCTCTTTCATGACTGAGTACTCTTCCATTGTGTACCTGTACCACATCTTTGTCCATTCCTCCATCAATGGGGTGGACATTTAGATTGCTTCTGTGTCTTGGCTATTGCAGATAGTGATGCAGTGAATTTTAGGGGCATGCATCTTCTTGAATTCTGGTTTTCTTCAAATATATGCCCAGGAATGGAATTTCCAGCAAGCAAAATTCTATTTTTAGTTTTTTTAAGGAATTTCCGTATTGATCCACAGAGACATTACTTTACCAACAAAAGTCCATATAGTCAAAGCTATGGTTCCGAGTAGTTATATATGGATATGAGAGCTGGGCCGTAAAGAAGGCTGAGTGCTGAAGAATTGATGCCTTTGAACTGTAGTACTGGAGAAGACTCTTTTTTGGGGGCAGGGGGCAGGTCGGGGAGGGAAGGGGTTGGCGGACCACTTCTATTGGTCTTTCATTTATCTGTTTGCATCCATCTTTGTTCCTTGGCCCGCACGGGCCTCCCATCGCGGTGGCCTCTGTTGTCGCAGAGCATCGGCTTTGGGCGCATGCGCCCCAGAGCTCCGGCTCGGTAATTGGACACATCCGCCCAGCCGCTCCGCGGCCGGTGGGATCTTCCCAGGCCAGGGATGGAACCAGCGCCCCTTGCACTGCAACGCGGTGTCCTTACCCACTGGACCACCAGGGAAGCCCCTGGAGAAGCCTCTTGAGAGCCCCTTGGGCTATAAGGAGATCAAACCAGTCAATCCAAAAGGAAATCAACCCTGAATATTCATCGGAAGGACTGAAGCTGAAGTTCCAGTACTTTGGCCACCTGATGCGAAAAGACAACTCATTGGGAAAAAGCCTGATGTTGGGAAAAGTAGAAGGCAAAAAGAGAAGGGGACAACAGAGGATGAGGTGGTTGGATGGCATCACTGAGTCCATGGACATGAGTTTGAGTAGGCTTCAGGAGATGGTGAAGTACAGGAAAGCCTGGCATGCTGCAGTCCCCGGGGTTGCAAAGAGCCGGACATGCCAGAAACAACTGAACTGAAGCGAAGTCCATAGTGGTGTACCAATTTACCAGGGAATGAATGCCTTACATATGGGAGACCATGGGGCTTGTTGGTATACAGGATATAGAATTAAGTCGCTTTCTCTGACTTCAAAGAACTGACAGAATAATTTGGAAGATAAAGCATCTACTCAGATTCTAACCTACAATTTATTTGTTCAACAAGTATTTTATTGAGCACCCATGTGCTCAGCAGTGTTCTGGTTCCTGTTAGGTCATACTGACCAAAAATGACATGGTTTGTACCTCTGTTATGCTTATAACCAATTGAGGGAAATCTTCAAAAATAAAATACACAGACAAGTAAATAATTACATATAGTAATGGAACTATGAAGGAGATGAAGACTACAGTGAAGAGACAGAAGGAAAGCCCATATAGTCAAAGCTATGGTTCCGAGTAGTTATATATGGATATGAGAGCTGGGCCGTAAAGAAGGCTGAGTGCTGAAGAATTGATGCCTTTGAACTGTAGTACTGGAGAAGACTCTTTTTTGGGGGCAGGGGGCAGGTCGGGGAGGGAAGGGGTTGGCGGACCACTTCTATTGGTCTTTCATTTATCTGTTTGCATCCATCTTTGTTCCTTGGCCCGCACGGGCCTCCCATCGCGGTGGCCTCTGTTGTCGCAGAGCATCGGCTTTGGGCGCATGCGCCCCAGAGCTCCGGCTCGGTAATTGGACACATCCGCCCAGCCGCTCCGCGGCCCGGTGGGATCTTCCCAGGCCAGGGATGGAACCAGCGCCCCTTGCACTGCAACGCGGTGTCCTTACCCACTGGACCACCAGGGAAGCCCCTGGAGAAGCCTCTTGAGAGCCCCTTGGGCTATAAGGAGATCAAACCAGTCAATCCAAAAGGAAATCAACCCTGAATATTCATCGGAAGGACTGAAGCTGAAGTTCCAGTACTTTGGCCACCTGATGCGAAAAGACAACTCATTGGGAAAAAGCCTGATGTTGGGAAAAGTAGAAGGCAAAAAGAGAAGGGGACAACAGAGGATGAGGTGGTTGGATGGCATCACTGAGTCCATGGACATGAGTTTGAGTAGGCTTCAGGAGATGGTGAAGTACAGGAAAGCCTGGCATGCTGCAGTCCCCGGGGTTGCAAAGAGCCGGACATGCCAGAAACAACTGAACTGAAGCGAAGTCCATAGTGGTGTACCAATTTACCAGGGAATGAATGCCTTACATATGGGAGACCATGGGGCTTGTTGGTATACAGGATATAGAATTAAGTCGCTTTCTCTGACTTCAAAGAACTGACAGAATAATTTGGAAGATAAAGCATCTACTCAGATTCTAACCTACAATTTATTTGTTCAACAAGTATTTTATTGAGCACCCATGTGCTCAGCAGTGTTCTGGTTCCTGTTAGGTCATACTGACCAAAAATGACATGGTTTGTACCTCTGTTATGCTTATAACCAATTGAGGGAAATCTTCAAAAATAAAATACACAGACAAGTAAATAATTACATATAGTAATGGAACTATGAAGGAGATGAAGACTACAGTGAAGAGACAGAGGAAATTTTTTTTTTGGCTGAACTGAGTCTTTTGCAGTGCATGGGGTCTTTAGTTGCAGCTGTGGGCTTAGTTGCTCCATGGCATGCAGGGATTGAACCTGCATCCCTTGTATTTGAAGGCAAATTCTTAACAATTAGGCCACCAGGGAAGTCCCCAAGGATGTGTTCTTTGAAGAGATGCTGTTCAAGTTGAGGCCATAGAAAGACTTCAGGAGCAGCTGTGTAAACAGCAGTTGGAAGAGAAATGGGAACTGGGAGGACCCTGTCCCTCTTCATGCAGTGGCTATTGAATGAAACGCAGAACCTGACAGTGTGGCCACAGCAAGCAAGAAGAATCCTTGTGGCCTGAAGCACCGTAGATGGAGTTGTCAGAACCATCAAATATATTTAAGTTCTTTTTTTGCATTCTACTTTAATCTGTAGTAAAAAATAAATATGTATGTGTTTAATTATAGTGTGCTATATTCATAGGTTCCAGTATCTAGATCTGGTTTGTTTTCTGAGTTCCTTAGAGACCAGAAACTGTGACCAGAAAATTAAACCCATGTGTGTTCATTAATTCAGCAAATATATGTTTGTCACCTGCTACATGCTGGGCATTGTGCTAATATAAGCTATAGAAAAGTAGAAGTGCATCTTGCTTTCAAAATGCTCACAGTCTGTTGGAGTGTTAGAGATAGTCTGTTGTTAAAGACAAAGAGCATTATTTTTGGAAACTTCATGTTTAGATCTGAGTCTAATAGTTATCAAAATGCTCACAGTCTGCGTGGTTCCATTTGGTTCAATAAAAAGGGGGATATAGAATTAAGTCGCTTTCTCTGACTTCAAAGAACTGACAGAATAATTTGGAAGATAAAGCATCTACTCAGATTCTAACCTACAATTTATTTGTTCAACAAGTATTTTATTGAGCACCCATGTGCTCAGCAGTGTTCTGGTTCCTGTTAGGTCATACTGACCAAAAATGACATGGTTTGTACCTCTGTTATGCTTATAACCAATTGAGGGAAATCTTCAAAAATAAAATACACAGACAAGTAAATAATTACATATAGTAATGGAACTATGAAGGAGATGAAGACTACAGTGAAGAGACAGAGGAAATTTTTTTTTTGGCTGAACTGAGTCTTTTTTGCAGTGCATGGGGTCTTTAGTTGCAGCTGTGGGCTTAGTTGCTCCATGGCATGCAGGGATTGAACCTGCATCCCTTGTATTTGAAGGCAAATTCTTAACAATTAGGCCACCAGGGAAGTCCCCAAGGATGTGTTCTTTGAAGAGATGCTGTTCAAGTTGAGGCCATAGAAAGACTTCAGGAGCAGCTGTGTAAACAGCAGTTGGAAGAGAAATGGGAACTGGGAGGACCCTGTCCCTCTTCATGCAGTGGCTATTGAATGAAACGCAGAACCTGACAGTGTGGCCACAGCAAGCAAGAAGAATCCTTGTGGCCTGAAGCACCGTAGATGGAGTTGTCAGAACCATCAAATATATTTAAGTTCTTTTTTTGCATTCTACTTTAATCTGTAGTAAAAAATAAATATGTATGTGTTTAATTATAGTGTGCTATATTCATAGGTTCCAGTATCTAGATCTGGTTTGTTTTCTGAGTTCCTTAGAGACCAGAAACTGTGACCAGAAAATTAAACCCATGTGTGTTCATTAATTCAGCAAATATATGTTTGTCACCTGCTACCATGCTGGGCATTGTGCTAATATAAGCAGTAGAAAGTTGGAAGTGAATCTTGTTATCAAAATGCTCACAGTCTGTTGGAGTGTTAGAGATAGTCTGTTGTTAAAGACAAAGAGCATTATTTTTTGGAAACTTCATGTTTAGATCTGGAGTCTAATAGATCTAATGCACATAATGGCATAATTCATTTTTTTTCCCCTGTGGATATTCAGCTGATCACACACAGTTTATAGAAAAGATTTTTCTTCCCCCTCTGCTCTGCAGGTAACCTCCATCATCTGTCTGGTGTCCGTATATGTGTTGGATCTGTTTCTAGATTTTCTATTTGGTTCATTAATCGGTCTGTCTATCCTTACCCCAGTTCCACATTGTCTTGAAAATGAAGGTTGATATCCAGCAGAACATCTTCCCTCCTTGTTCCTCTTCAAGAGATTCTTCTTAGCCCTTGGCATATTAAAATTAAATTTTAGACATAGCATGTCAAGTTCAACAAGATTCTGTTGGCTTTTTTTTATTATTATTATTTTTTATTTTTATTTTTTTTATTCTTTATTTTAAAGGTTTTACAGAGTTTTGTTGTTCACAGATATGTATGTTCCCAGATCAGTCATATGCATATCCATGGTCCCCACCCGCCCAGATCCCCCCATCCCACCCCTCCAGACCTTCGCCCCAAGCCATTGTAAGCACTCCTATTCCCTTAGCACTATGACACTAGCTATCTTTTCCACACCTAACACTATAGGTTTCCTTGTTACTTCCTCCATACTTCCCCCTCCCTATTTCTTTGCCACGATGTCCCTATGTCTATGCTCTGTCTGTTTTTCCATGAGTTCTCTGCGTGTGATATCAAGACCGCCCTACTAGATTCCATATATGTGTGTTAGTATACTGTATTTGTCTTTCTCTTTTTGACTTACTTCACTTTTTATGATAGGTTCTAGAGCCAGCCACTTCATTAGGACTGAGTCTTCTGTCTTTTTCTTTGTATTATAATATGGGCTATATTCACAGGTTCCAGTATCTAGATCTGGTTTGTTTTCTGAGTTCCTTAGAGACCAGAAACTGTGACCAGAAAATTAAACCCATGTGTGTTCATTAATTCAGCAAATATATGTTTGTCACCTGCTACCATGCTGGGCATTGTGCTAATATAAGCAGTAGAAAGTTGGAAGTGAATCTTGTTATCAAAATGCTCACAGTCTGTTGGAGTGTTAGAGATAGTCTGTTGTTAAAGACAAAGAGCATTATTTTTTGGAAACTTCATGTTTAGATCTGGAGTCTAATAGATCTAATGCACATAATGGCATAATTCATTTTTTTTCCCCTGTGGATATTCAGCTGATCACACACAGTTTATAGAAAAGATTTTTCTTCCCCCTCTGCTCTGCAGGTAACCTCCATCATCTGTCTGGTGTCCGTATATGTGTTGGATCTGTTTCTAGATTTTCTATTTGGTTCATTAATCGGTCTGTCTATCCTTACCCCAGTTCCACATTGTCTTGAAAATGAAGGTTGATATCCAGCAGAACATCTTCCCTCCTTGTTCCTCTTCAAGAGATTCTTCTTAGCCCTTGGCATATTAAAATTAAATTTTAGACATAGCATGTCAAGTTCAACAAGATTCTGTTGGCTTTTTTTTATTATTATTATTTTTTATTTTTATTTTTTTTATTCTTTATTTTAAAGGTTTTACAGAGTTTTGTTGTTCACAGATATGTATGTTCCCAGATCAGTCATATGCATATCCATGGTCCCCACCCGCCCCCCCCTTCCCACCCCTCCAGACCTTCGCCCCAAGCCATTGTAAGCACTCCTATTCCCTTAGCACTATGACACTAGCTATCTTTTCCACACCTAACACTATAGGTTTCCTTGTTACTTCCTCCATACTTCCCCCTCCCTATTTCTTTGCCACGATGTCCCTATGTCTATGCTCTGTCTGTTTTTCCATGAGTTCTCTGCGTGTGATATCAAGACCGCCCTACTAGATTCCATATATGTGTGTTAGTATACTGTATTTGTCTTTCTCTTTTTGACTTACTTCACTTTTTATGATAGGTTCTAGAGCCAGCCACTTCATTAGGACTGAGTCTTCTGCATTTCTTTTAACAGCTGAGTAGTATTCCATTGTATATATGTACCAGAGCTTCTGGATCCATTCATTCGTCGATGGACATCTAGGTTGCTTCCATGTTTTGGCTATTGTATAGAGAGCTGCAATGAACATTGGGGTACAGGTGCTTCTTTCAGTTTTGATTTCATCAGGATATAAGCCTAATAGTGGGATTGCTGGGTTGTAGGGTGCTTCTATTTTTAGTTTTTTAAGAAATCTCCATACTGTCTTCCATAGAGGCTGTATCAATTTACATTCCCACCAGCAATGCAAGAGGGTTCCCTTTTCTCCACACCCTCTCCAGCATTTATTGTCTGCAGATTTTTTGAAGATGGCCATTCTGACGGGTGTGAGGTGGTATCTCATTGTAGTTTTAATTTGCATTTCTCTAATAATAAGCGAGGTTGAGCATCGTTTCATGTGCTTTTGGGCCATCTGTATGTCCTCTTTGGAGAGGCTTCTGTTGGCTTTTGATTGGGATTGCGTTGAGTCTGTAGATCAGTTTGGAGAGAATTATTATCTTAACAGTATTGAGTCTTCTAGTCCATTATCATGGCATATCCCTTGGTTACTTTAATTCATCTTAAGCTTTTGTCAGTAATATTTACCAGTGTTCTGTTTTTACTTTTACACATATTTAATTCAGTTTATTCCTTTGTGTTTCATTTTTTACGCTGTGAGAACTGGTGTTAAAGCTGAATGTGTGCATTGCCTGTTATGCATTGGCTCTCCTCCAAGTTGTGAGGCCACCAGTAATGTATGCCCATACACACTAGGAAAGGCACCGGCCAGAGTATTCATAAGCATTATTGTTCATAATCTAAATGTCAGTGAGAGAATGGATAAATTGTGGTATGTCCACAGAATGAAGTGCTCTGCACAGCAATGAAAATATGAAAACATTGCTATTGGGTTGGCCAAGAAGTTTGTTTGGGTTTCCCGTAACATCATATGGAAAAACCTGGGTGAACTTTCTGGCTTATCTAAGGACACATGTCACAATTTGAACACATTACATAGAATGAGAGAAGTCAGGCAGGCATGGCTTTGTATGATTCTAATTACATAAATTTCAGAAACAGGCAAAACTCGCTTGTGTCATTGCAGGTAGAAGTAGTGGTCACTCTTGAGGAAGAAGTTACAGAAGGAAATGGCAACCCACTGCAGTATTCTTGTTGGAAAATTCCATGGACGGAGAAGCCTTTCAAGCTACAGTCCATGGGGTCTCTAAAATATATATATGGGGCTTCCCTGATGGCTCAGTGGTGAGGCATCTGCCTGCAGTGTAGGAGACACAGGCTCTGTCCCTGGGTTGGGAAGATTCCCCTGGAGAAGGGCATGGCAACCCACTCCAGTATTTTTGCCTGGAGAATCCCATGGACAGAGGAGCCTGACAGGCTGCAGTTGGTCGGGTCACCCAGAGTCAGACACAACTGAAGTGACTAAGCAGCAGCTTGAGGAAGAATAGGGATAAATCATTTCTGGAAAGGACAAATGAGAGGCCTCAGGCTACTGTCAGTGCTTTGGTTTTTTTGACATGGAAGTGATCACATAGTGTGTCCATTTTATGATTTATTGAGTTGTAATGTTTGTGAGTTTTTCTGTATGCATATATTATGTTTAATAAAAACTAAATCTTGCACAATGCTTAGAAACCAACAAAGTACAATAAAACAGAGTAACACAGAGTACACAAAGGAAAAGCAAGCAGAAATGCAAATTCACAGTATCTGAAAATTAGAAAATATATACATAATAAACTAAATAATGGAAATCTCGTACTTACTCTAAGCCTTTCTGGAAAGGGTGGTCTTAGTTTCACTTTTCGCTTACCCATTATCTGTCTATTTTCCACATCTACTAATCTACTGAAAAAAATGCTTACCCTTCAAGGTACTTCTTAGTTGCTACATTCTTTGAATTATTTTCTCAGAATGTACTTGAACCAATCAGAGCAGAGCAGGGAATGTCAGAGGTGGGAGCTGTTGAGGAAAGAAACACATGTAAGAAGGAAGGAACATTCAACAGACTCAAATATTGTAGAGAACGAAGGCCTGAGAAATGAGGAAGAGGCCAGCAGCTGAACTCAGGGCCTTTACACCCTGAAGATACTTTGACTCCATTTTTATGAATAGCATACATCTTAATTGATAGACTTTGTTTTTTAGAATCACTTTAGATTAAAAAAATTGAATTAAGAGAAAGTTCAGAGAGACTTCTAGACTTCTCTGGTGGGTCAGTAGCTAAGACTCTGAGCTCCCAATGCAGGAGACTGGGTTTAATCCCTGATCAGGAAACTAGGATCTTTTGCCACAACCAAAAGACGCCAGAGGCCACATCAAAGACCTGGCACAACCAAATAAAATAAATACGTATTTTTTACAATGATCAGAGAATTTCCAAGCCACCAGTTTGGTCTCTTTTGTAACATCTTGGCGTTAGTATGGTACACTGTTTCCAAGCATTGAGCCAAGATTGATCCATTATTATGAGCTCAAGCCCACCATTCAGATTTCCTTAGTTTTTACCTAATGTCCTTTTTTTGTTGTCTCGTATAGGACACCACTTTACTTTTAGTTGTCATGTTTTCTTAGGACTTATTTTTATGAGAGTCTTGGTGGTTTTGAGAAGCACTGGTTAGGTGTATAGTAAGATGTTCATCTTTTGGAGTTTGATGTTTTTGTCAGAAACAGACTATGGTTACAGATTTTAGCAAGGAAGACCACAGATGTACTGAAAAGTAAGGCCCAGCATGGTCACCGGTGGCAGATCATCTCAAGGGGTTTTGGAGTGTATCATTTCATAGTTACACAGCTTGTAGGGTGTCTTGAATCATTTAAAATTTATTTGTAAAACTTTGGAGGTTGTCTGTCTTTTTCCTGGGGCAAGATCTTCTATGTATTCTTTTTTTTTTTTAAATTTTTATTTTGCTTTTAACTTTTACAGAGTTTTGTTGTTTACAGATATGTATGTTTCTTCTATGTACTCTTCAAATCCATGAAGTCTCTGTGTGTACCCCAGCCCATGTAAGAATTGGAAGGAACCAATCAGAGCAGAGCAGGGAATGTCAGAGGTGGGAGCTGTTGAGGAAAGAAACACATGTAAGAAGGAAGGAACATTCAACAGACTCAAATATTGTAGAGAACGAAGGCCTGAGAAATGAGGAAGAGGCCAGCAGCTGAACTCAGGGCCTTTACACCCTGAAGATACTTTGACTCCATTTTTATGAATAGCATACATCTTAATTGATAGACTTTGTTTTTTAGAATCACTTTAGATTAAAAAAATTGAATTAAGAGAAAGTTCAGAGAGACTTCTAGACTTCTCTGGTGGGTCAGTAGCTAAGACTCTGAGCTCCCAATGCAGGAGACTGGGTTTAATCCCTGATCAGGAAACTAGGATCTTTTGCCACAACCAAAAGACGCCAGAGGCCACATCAAAGACCTGGCACAACCAAATAAAATAAATACGTATTTTTTACAATGATCAGAGAATTTCCAAGCCACCAGTTTGGTCTCTTTTGTAACATCTTGGCGTTAGTATGGTACACTGTTTCCAAGCATTGAGCCAAGATTGATCCATTATTATGAGCTCAAGCCCACCATTCAGATTTCCTTAGTTTTTACCTAATGTCCTTTTTTTGTTGTCTCGTATAGGACACCACTTTACTTTTAGTTGTCATGTTTTCTTAGGACTTATTTTTATGAGAGTCTTGGTGGTTTTGAGAAGCACTGGTTAGGTGTATAGTAAGATGTTCATCTTTTGGAGTTTGATGTTTTTGTCAGAAACAGACTATGGTTACAGATTTTAGCAAGGAAGACCACAGATGTACTGAAAAGTAAGGCCCAGCATGGTCACCGGTGGCAGATCATCTCAAGGGGTTTTGGAGTGTATCATTTCATAGTTACACAGCTTGTAGGGTGTCTTGAATCATTTAAAATTTATTTGTAAAACTTTGGAGGTTGTCTGTCTTTTTCCTGGGGCAAGATCTTCTATGTATTCTTTTTTTTTTTTAAATTTTTATTTTGCTTTTAACTTTTACAGAGTTTTGTTGTTTACAGATATGTATGTTTCTTCTATGTACTCTTCAAATCCATGAAGTCTCTGTGTGTACCCCAGCCCATTATAGAATTTTGGCTACACACAATACTTTTTCCTCTGAGCACTTCTAAATTTGAAACCTGTGAGAGAAACCCAAATGTTAAAACAAAAATGCATTTTGATCACCGAGAAATCATTTTCTTCTTCTTTTTTTTTAAAATATAGTCGTGAAATTCATAGCCTCACTGTTTTCTAAAGACACTTCAGGACTCAGGGCTGGCATACGCACACACACAAAATTCTCAAGAAATGTAGACTTTGACACTTAAACTTAGTAAAAACCTCAAACACTAGCACATTAAGTGACAAGGAAATGACGCCTGGCTGTTAGATCATTGACATTTCTTTGATTTTATTAAAATGTCTAATGAATAGTAGAGTTGTGGAAACAAATTAGGAATTTTCACCTTTCAAAAGGACTTTATTTTTGTAAAAGTTTAAATATTGACTTATTGATAAGTGAATTGCCTCTGTCAAAACACTGCAATTTCTAAAAGCACAAACTTTAAATACAACAGGTTCTTCTTGCAAAACGGAAGCTGGACGGAAAGTTTTATGCTGTCAAAGTGTTACAGAAAAAGATAGTTCTCAATAGAAAAGAGGTAAAATGAAAGAGCTTTGTTTCTCCGAAACCCATTTTCTCAGTTAACAGAATTGTTTTCTAGTGTATAATACAAGTCGATGTTTTAACCTTTTCTTTTTCTTTTGTAAACAGCAAAAACACATTATGGCTGAACGTAATGTGCTCTTGAAAAATGTGAAGCACCCATTTTTGGTTGGATTACATTATTCTTTCCAAACAGCTGAAAAACTTTATTTTGTCCTGGATTTTGTTAATGGAGGGGAGGTGAGTTTTATAATTAGTTTTCTAGTATTGATGATGTTTAGGCAAAAAAAAAAAAAAAAAGAATCAGAGTTCCTCTTGTCAGTTTTGGAAGCAAAGCCCAGTATAGACAGCTCTTTGCTGAGGAGCAGCAGTGTTTAAGATGCTGGCTAATCAGCACAATACAGGATGTGGAGAAGTTAGACATAAAGCTCTTTTCCTAAGCATCTTATGGTGTAGGTGGGAAGCTCATAAAAGAACCTCTGAAACTAGAGACATCACTGGTAATTCTGTCCTGAGCTATATAGCAAGAGCATATATTGAAACATTGGAATGAAGCTTGAGTTTTAATTTTGATAATTATCACTTCAGCAGTTGCATATAAATATTACTTTAGTCTGTCATTTTCCAAAATGTACAAACTGTTAATCAGATGAGATGATCCTGTAATAAAGGGTTCTGTGGTAAAACTAGTTTGGAAAATATTTCATGTTAGAGCTCCTTGGTGATTTATAGTACATTTCAGGATGGTTGAGACTTTGAGAAATTATGCCTTAAAAAATGCCAGGATTTATTTTTTAAAAGGTATTTTTTTTTTAAACTGCATAGTCCTCTTTTCCATTTGAACCAAATCTATTAATAATATTCCCCAAACTCTGAGTCAGAGGGATATCACAATACGTTTTGGGAAATGCTGCTGGTAAGCTAATAATTCTAGTAATAGCTAACATGTATTGAGCATTCTTATGGCTCTTTGTACATGTTATTTTATCTTTACAACAATTGTGTGGTATAAGACAAAGAAACTGAGTGAGGTGCAGAGAAGCTGAGTCACTTGACTGAGTCATGTGAGTTAGTCCACATGGGAGACATTCCCTTGGAGATGCTGGTTAAAATCATTGTTGGATTAAGTTGGCTGGAAGGGTATCCAGAGAAAGAATCACAGGGGAGAAACCGAGACCAGACACCTTGTCAGTCCTTGAAAGCCTAAGGGGCCGATAAGGAGCAGAAGTGGAACTCTCCAAGGTAGAAGAAAGCCCAGTGAGAGAGATCATTGTTTTAGAGCCTAAAGGTTTAGAGTAAGAACCTAGGGCACCCTTTGCCTAGGCAGATAACCTGATGACTAGAGGATGAGTTATAAGAAATACATGAAGAATTAGGAAGTATAAGACATGAACTGAAGGGAATTCCTTGGTGATCAGTGGTTAAGAGTCAGCCTTCAAACGCAGGAGATGTGGGTTCAATCCCCATTTGGGAAACTAGATCCCACATGCTGTGGGGTAACTAAGCCTGTGTGTACTACAATGAAGAGCCAGGGGAACCAAAAAGTAAGATTAAATTAAAATTTAAAAAGAAATGAGCTGGAGAGTCCAGCTGCTGTTGAGCTCCAGCCAGTTGCTACCTTGCTGAATTGAGGCTTAATGGCGCAGAGTACCTACCACCTTTCCCACTCACCCAGAAGAAACTATAAACTATGAATTTTTACCAAACAGGGGAGAAAACATTTTCTCCCTAGTTTTTAAATGTCATAAGTTATTTTAGATTATTTTTGAAAACAGCATTTGGTTCAAATAAGTTGTATCTGTGAGTTCTGTTTCCACTGGTCTCCAGTCTCTGAATAGTGTTTAGTTGTATTCAAATGAAAGAACAGTTCACAAAGATCCAGTAAGATAATCAAACATGGCAAAAAATAAGATCATTGGTCTTCATTAATAATCTTCTCTGGGGCGTCGCCTGGAGTGGTGAGCATAGGGCTGCACCTGAGGACTGAGGTTAAGCGGGAGACGGGGAGTAAGCTGGCACGAGCACGGGAAGGTTGGTGGTTGAAAAGAGAGTGATGGCTGGGCGGATAGCGGACACAGGCAGGGAGAGTCACACTTCTGTGTTTCGGTGCGTTTTTAACTCATGTTCACAGTAACAAAAATAAATCCTTTTTTCTTATTTATAAAATATATATGTCTCACATTTATGTGTGAATGGTCTTAATTTTTTGTTTTTTTTTTTCAATTTCACAGCTGTTTTTTCACCTACAAAGAGAGCGGTCCTTTCCTGAACACAGAGCTCGGTTTTATGCTGCTGAAATCGCCAGTGCGTTGGGTTACTTGCACTCCATCAAAATAGTGTACAGGTAAGTGTTTACACTTTCATCTCTGACAGTGTCTTTTCATTGTTTTATTTCAGTTTTAATTCAGTTTTGCTTTTCTGTCCTTTTCATTTGATAGAGACTTGAAACCAGAAAATATCCTCCTGGATTCAGTAGTAAGTATTATCTTTTAAAAATCTGCTGCTTCATGATTTTGGTTGTTGTTTTGCTTAGTGGGAGAGAGTCAGCCTCAAAGGTTGAGAACTGTGTGATTCCATTTTGTAAAATAGAGCACATGTTCCATTCACACATGAGCATGTTTTATATAATGTTCTCGAAACATCAAAACTGCAGAGATGGAGAAGAGATTAGTAGTTGCAAGGGGATAGGGACAGAAGGAAGGAGAGTTCACAGATAGAGGGGTAACAGATAAAAGAGTTCCTTTGGGATGATGGAAGTGATCTGCTTGTAGAGGTAGTCACACAGATCTATACATCTCTGTTGCATAGAGCTATACATGTACACGGGTTTCCCTGGTGACTCGATGGTAAAGAATCCGCCTGCAATTCAGAGATGCCTGCAGTGCACAGACACTTACAGTGCAAGAGCCTTGAGTTCGATCCTTGAGTCAGGAAGATTCCCTGGAGGAGGAAATGGCAACCCACTCCAGTATTCCTGTCTGAGAAATCCCATGGACAGAAGAACCCAGTGGGCTACAATCCACAGGATCACAGAAGAGTCAGACATGACCTAGCATCTAAAACAACAGCACATAAAGCACGCACAAATGCATGCATGTAAATGAGGGAAAACTGAATAAGGGCAGCAGTCTAGCCAATAGTATTGTACCCATGTCAGGTTCCTGATTCTGACATTATATATGTTAGGTGTCAGCACGGGAAATGCTGGGGAAAGCTCTGTGTACTATTTTTTGCAGTTTCCTCTTAGTCTATGATTATTTCACAAATAAATGGTTTTAAAAAGTGTCAGTGTATGTCTGTGCATTGTTTCATCTTACTGCCCCTGTATTTGTCAGGGACATGTCGTCTTAACAGATTTTGGGCTTTGTAAAGAAGGAATTGCCATTTCTGACACCACCACAACATTTTGTGGGACACCTGAGGTAAGAAATACATCTCATTTGTCATTTGTGGAATCACATGTGAAATACAAAACAGAATCACAAATTGTATATATGAAATTTGAAATCAGAAAGTAAAGACTTCTCTGGTGGTCCAGTGGTTAGGACTCAATGCTTCCACCACAGAGGGTGCAGGTTGGAGAACTAAGTTTCTACATTCCGCATGGTGTACACACACACAGACACACACACACACACAGTAGAGTATAAATATTTTCAGCTTCCAGCCTGCTAAAAATACCTGATTAAAGGTTTAAGGGTGTTTTTTTTTGCTTAAAAAAAAAAAAATTAAAAAAAGAAAAACAATTCTTTCTTCAAGAGAAACAAGAAAAATGACAAAAGGATTTCTAAAATTAATTTTGTGAAAGACAACCCACCCCTAAAAAATGCCTGCCTTACCTACTTAGTTATTACAGTTTCTACATTTGTCCTCCTTTGTCTTAAATACATCATGATTTCTGGGGGAAATTCTTGAATATGTGTTTTTTGAAAATTATCCCAAAAGACTGAAGTACCGTGCCCAAGAACCATTGGTATACAGTGAGAATATCTAGCCAAATGAAAATCTGGATGACATGTTTAGTATGATATAACACTTAAAATGTATTAAATTTCTCAGTTATTCCTGGATTTTGTCTTGAATTGTTATTCAGTTGCTCTGATATCTAATCTTTCTCTAGTACCTAGCCCCTGAAGTAATCAGAAAACAGCCCTATGACAACACTGTGGATTGGTGGTGCCTTGGTGCTGTTCTGTATGAAATGCTGTATGGACTGGTATGTGTCTCCACTGTGTCGTTATGATTCCAGTATATTGTAATTGGTCTGAGATTTCGCTCTTGCCTTTCAGTAATCTTGTGGACACTGGATAACTAGATTAACAGAACATTATATTGTTAGGTGTCACAATGCTGGGGAAAGTTTTACTATTTTTGCAGTTTCCTCTTAGTCTATGATTATTTCACAAATAAATGGTTTTAAAAGTGTCAGTGTATGTCTGTGCATTGTTTCATCTTACTGCCCCTGTATTTGTCAGGGACATGTCGTCTTAACAGATTTTGGGCTTTGTAAAGAAGGAATTGCCATTTCTGACACCACCACAACATTTTGTGGGACACCTGAGGTAAGAAATACATCTCATTTGTCATTTGTGGAATCACATGTGAAATACAAAACAGAATCACAAATTGTATATATGAAATTTGAAATCAGAAAGTAAAGACTTCTCTGGTGGTCCAGTGGTTAGGACTCAATGCTTCCACCACAGAGGGTGCAGGTTGGAGAACTAAGTTTCTACATTCCGCATGGTGTACACACACACAGACACACACACACACACAGTAGAGTATAAATATTTTCAGCTTCCAGCCTGCTAAAAATACCTGATTAAAGGTTTAAGGGTGTTTTTTTTTGCTTAAAAAAAAAAAAATTAAAAAAAGAAAAACAATTCTTTCTTCAAGAGAAACAAGAAAAATGACAAAAGGATTTCTAAAATTAATTTTGTGAAAAACAAACCACCCCTAAAAAATGCCTGCCTTACCTACTTAGTTATTACAGTTTCTACATTTGTCCTCCTTTGTCTTAAATACATCATGATTTCTGGGGGAAATTCTTGAATATGTGTTTTTTGAAAATTATCCCAAAAGACTGAAGTACCGTGCCCAAGAACCATTGGTATACAGTGAGAATATCTAGCCAAATGAAAATCTGGATGACATGTTTAGTATGATATAACACTTAAAATGTATTAAATTTCTCAGTTATTCCTGGATTTTGTCTTGAATTGTTATTCAGTTGCTCTGATATCTAATCTTTCTCTAGTACCTAGCCCCTGAAGTAATCAGAAAACAGCCCTATGACAACACTGTGGATTGGTGGTGCCTTGGTGCTGTTCTGTATGAAATGCTGTATGGACTGGTATGTGTCTCCACTGTGTCGTTATGATTCCAGTATATTGTAATTGGTCTGAGATTTCGCTCTTGCCTTTCAGTAATCTTGTGGACACTGGATAACTAGATAACACTAACAGAACAGTAGCAGTGTGGTTAAATGAATCTAAAACCACATTAGGAATATGCACAAAAAGAAAAACTGTCATTTTGTCGCTCTTTTTTTAAAATCACTTCTCTGTCACATTAATTAGCACTTCAAATATTCTCACCCCACTAGCATTTTTTAGAAATAGATATCTGCTTATTAAAAAAAAAAGAAATAGATATCTACTTATAACCTTAAAATTACCCACTTTCGTTCCGTTTCTTCCAGTCTGCCTAATTTCAAAAAGATGGATAGAAAGAGATTTTATTTATTGGAAGATAATGATACCTTTTGGTCTTTGCTTCATATTTTATTTTCATAGAATGTAATTAGGATACGAGTTCTCTCTCTTTTTTTTTTTATCACTGGAAATCCTTTATTCCCTTTGCTATAAGCACCATATCTTGAAGATTTCATTGGAAAAAAAGTGATGTTTACTATGTAATCAGTTTCCCCAGTTTTTATGAAAGACATTATCAGCCACAGCTTCTGATGAACCAGTCAAGTTGTTTTACTGCAGTGAGTGAATATCGTTCCAACCAAAACCAAACAATTTAGGCATTTCAGTTAGCTTACCTATCCTTATAGAAAAGGTGCGTGTTTTTCTTTAGACTTTTTAAAACATTCAGAAGGTTTTAGATTCTCTTTGTGGCCCCGTGAGTGGTCAGCAGCCTCCCGTTGGGCACCATGCACTCAAGACCCTCAATGCTGTGTTCTACTCAACCCCGAGGCCCGGGGCCCTTGGTATACAGTGAGAATATCTAGCCAAATGAAAATCTGGATGACATGTTTAGTATGATATAACACTTAAAATGTATTAAATTTCTCAGTTATTCCTGGATTTTGTCTTGAATTGTTATTCAGTTGCTCTGATATCTAATCTTTCTCTAGTACCTAGCCCCTGAAGTAATCAGAAAACAGCCCTATGACAACACTGTGGATTGGTGGTGCCTTGGTGCTGTTCTGTATGAAATGCTGTATGGACTGGTATGTGTCTCCACTGTGTCGTTATGATTCCAGTATATTGTAATTGGTCTGAGATTTCGCTCTTGCCTTTCAGTAATCTTGTGGACACTGGATAACTAGATAACACTAACAGAACAGTAGCAGTGTGGTTAAATGAATCTAAAACCACATTAGGAATATGCACAAAAAGAAAAACTGTCATTTTGTCGCTCTTTTTTTAAAATCACTTCTCTGTCACATTAATTAGCACTTCAAATATTCTCACCCCACTAGCATTTTTTAGAAATAGATATCTGCTTATTAAAAAAAAAAGAAATAGATATCTACTTATAACCTTAAAATTACCCACTTTCGTTCCGTTTCTTCCAGTCTGCCTAATTTCAAAAAGATGGATAGAAAGAGATTTTATTTATTGGAAGATAATGATACCTTTTGGTCTTTGCTTCATATTTTATTTTCATAGAATGTAATTAGGATACGAGTTCTCTCTCTCTCTCTTTTTTTTTTTATCACTGGAAATCCTTTATTCCCTTTGCTATAAGCACCATATCTTGAAGATTTCATTGGAAAAAAAGTGATGTTTACTATGTAATCAGTTTCCCTAGTTTTTATGAAAGACATTATCAGCCACAGCTTCTGATGAACCAGTCAAGTTGTTTTACTGCAGTGAGTGAATATCGTTCCAACCAAAACCAAACAATTTAGGCATTTCAGTTAGCTTACCTATCCTTATAGAAAAGGTGCGTGTTTTTCTTTAGACTTTTTAAAACATTCAGAAGGTTTTAGATTCTCTTTGTGGCCCCGTGAGTGGTCAGCAGCCTCCCGTTGGGCACCATGCACTCAAGACCCTCAATGCTGTGTTCACTAAGCATCAACTGAGGCCCCGTGCTGGACTTGGCTTTTCTGTTTTGCTGTGCTTGTGTGTGTTTCCTCTAAAAACAGGGGTGATCCTAGTGAAATTCAGCCCCTGAGGTATGTTTTCATTTGTCTCCTGTTGCTAACTTTGAATGATTGACTCCTAGACAGCTGGTGCTGTGTCTTCTTTGTCCTTGACCAGGATCCGCTTATTAAAAGACCTAGTTTTGCTGTAGCACAGGGAGCTCAGTGCTCTGTGACTACCTAGAGGGGTGGAATGGGGGGTTGGGTAGGAGGGAGGCTTTAGAGGGAGGACATACATGTATACATGTAGCTGATTTGTCGTGTTGAACAGCAGAGACTAACCCAACTTTGTAAAGCAATTACACTGCAGTCAAAAACAAAACAAAAAAGACTTAGTTTTCTGGTTGTGCTGATAACTTAGAAGACCTTAGAACCCCTTTATACCTTTATGCTTTAAATGTTGAGTATTTCTCATCCTGATATTTCCAAATCCTTTGAATTTCTTTAGAAGTCTTTGCAAGTATAAGATATCAATGCATATAAAATGTAACTGACTCAAATGGGAACATTTGAAACATACTTCAGTAATCAGGTTTATATTAACTATTCAAAAATAAAGTTAGATTTTAAAAAATAAAAAATGAAGTTTTATTTGCCCATATGAACGGAAAAAATGGCAAGCCTGTAACTTCCTTAACTTTAAAAATTATTTTTCCTTTAAAACATTTAACTCAGTAATGAACTGGCTTACCTCGTGTTGAAGCTTCCCTCAGGCCTTTAAGCTGTGACAGTAGCAGGACATTGCCACTACCTCAAGTACTTAGGAAGAGCACTTTCTAGAAATCTGTTTTAATTAGTTTATTACCACCTCTCACTTAGGGTTTGCTCTGTGTTAAATCTCCGTTTCCAACGATTCCATCATTATGTCTTATGATGAGGTTGTTTTCTTTAAAACAAATGTTATTATAGCTTTTATGTAATTTACACCCGTCTGCAGGATGTTATTGAATAAACCAGCCCTTATTCATTCAATGAACATATATTAAGCTCTACAGCGTGCTGGCTTTTAAAATCTCTTCACACGGGAAGCTGCACTGCAGGTATACACAGGCCCAGAGAGGTCAACGCTTTTCCGCAGCTGCCTGGACCCAGACTGCTCTTTGTGGGTCAAGGCCAGATCTAACTATTATATCCCCATTTGTTCATAGTTCAATTAATACTATTTCTGTACGCTTTTTTTTTTTTAGCCTCCTTTTTATTGCCGAGATGTTGCTGAAATGTATGACAATATTCTTCACAAGCCTTTAAGTTTGAGGCCAGGAGTGAGCCTCACTGCCTGGTCCATTCTGGAAGAACTCCTAGAAAAAGACAGGCAAAATCGACTCGGTGCCAAAGAAGACTTCGTATGTATATCTTTCCCAGTATCCTCTTCATTAAGCTTATTTATACTGTGAAGAAAAAAATCCTTACTTTAGGTGGTATTTATTGGATGGATATAGCTCTTAAAAAAATAGTACCATGGAAAAGAAGCATGCTTGTCCCCCAAAGTTTTCACCAGGGTTTGTATAAAACTATGCAGTCCTTTAAAGCTCTTGCACGTGGAATTTTTCATTTCACCCTCATGATAATTTGACCCTGTCCTTTTCATCCTCCATATCCAACTTTTATACCCTGTTATTTATTTGATTTTCATTTATTAGAAATTTTGCTCACCCCAAAAACAGTGTATGGCGTGCATTGCCTAAACTTTTAGATCATTTTGTTTGAGAAAAATGTAAGTGCTTCTTGATTGCATAAGGTAATACCTTTTCCTTAAAGTTTCATTAAATCCCTTTTTTTCCCTGAGAATGTAAATGCGACACCTCCTTGCAATAATTATGGGATCTGCATAGTTTTGTTTTGTTTTGTTTTTCCCTTCTGATCAGGATAATTTAATTGCTAGTGAAGTTACTGCTTTTCCGTTAGTGAATTCATGAACGACTAAGGAACATGACTTTTAAACTCATTAAAATTTCTCAGGAATTCTTGGGGGTGTTTGTCAGTCTTGAACTTGAGCTGTGAATAATAACCTCCCCAGTGGAGTACAGAACTTGGACTCCAGAGTCCCTTGTTTGAGAGTAGCCTTGCTAATGTTCCCTACCTCCTTGCACCTTGGTCCTTTTGTTGAATTCACTGGCAGAAACTGGAGCCTGGACGAGTCCAGCTATCATCCCTGGGCTGCCAGACAGTGCTGACAGAAGTTACACAACTGAGAATGTTGGAAGCACTGTGAGGTCTACTCGTTAGTCCCTTGGGTGCTTCTCCAGCTGATGCTCCTGCTCTGTGTAGTAACTATTTTAGACGTTCTTTCCAAATTTCTCGACTTCCCTGGTGGCTCAGACAGTAAAGAGTCTGCCTGCAAGGCAGGAGACCCAGATTTGATCCCTGGATCGGGAAGATCCCGGGAGAAGGGAATGGCTACCCACTCTAGTATTTTAGCCAAGTTTTTGTTTTGTTTGCCTTCTTCACTTTTAGCAGATGCTCTTCCCTGAGCAGAGAGAACTCCTTATGTAGACCCAGTGTGGTATGTGCACTCACCTCTTGAACTGTCTGTGACCGTTCTCTTCCTTGCCAGTACTGCAGCCACACTTGACTCTCGTTTTCGTGACCTAACTAACCTCTCTGCTGCCCCAGGCTCTTTGTATTCTGCCTGAAATATTCTCTCCTCATTCTTTTTTGTCTGGCTACTTCTTCCTCATCTTCCAGACCTCTGGGCAGATCACTTTCTCTGAGAAGTAGGTTAGATCTTACTTTTTAATACTTTGTGCCTCCTTGTAGGAAATAAAAGCTGGAATGGGCATGAGCACTTGCTGGTTTTCAATAGTTGTAACCCCATGTGGAATCTACGATAGAGCTTGTCACTTCGATTTGACCTCTCCTTTACCATGTAAAACTCTCATTTGACGTCTTTCCATCCGCATTCAGTAGTAATAACAGTTCTTTGTAGTAATTACAATTTCTTTCTAGGTAGTGCTTTATTCTTTTTTTTAATATATTTTTAAGTTTTGGCCTCTTTTTATTGATTTTTTATTTATTTATTTTTCATTGATCTTTATTTCTTGGCCTGTGTGGGCCTCCCTTCACAGTGACCTCCCTCGCTTCAGAGCATGGGCTCTGGCCACATGTGCTCCAGAGTGCTGGTGCATAATTGGACACACCGGTCCAGCTGCTCCATGGCACTTGGGATCTTCCTGGGCCAGAGACAGAACCAGTGCCCCTTGCACTTCAACGCGGACTCTTTACTTACTGGACCACCAGGGAAGCCCTACTTTATTCTTTTCATACCATTTTTATTTCCATATTTTCCAGATTCTTAAAACAACCTTTGAAATTTATAGGGCAGAAATGCTCACCCCACTTTACCTGTGAGGAGACAAGGACTTGAAGAGGATATAACCTCAGTTGGTCATTCTGAGTAACTTCCATGCCACCTCTGGGAGTCTGTTCACTACACTGCTTTGTCACATTGAATCATTAAACATGTAGCTAGAAAGAACTTTTGAGGGAAAAAGTGGAAATGGTTTGGCACCCTAAAATTCTTCAGTGAGTACTTGATTTATTCTTAAGCATTATTTAAAAAAAAAAATCTGTTCCTTTATTCTTTTAGCTTGAAATTCAGAATCATCCCTTTTTTGAATCACTCAGCTGGACTGATCTTGTACAAAAGAAGATTCCTCCACCATTCAACCCTAATGTGGTAAGGTTACATCTAAGTCTTTCTTTCTGAAATAGTGAAATGTAGACCTGTCACTCATTATAATTGTAGCAACAGATCTCAAAATCTAAAACTGAAAATAAAACTGCATCAGAGCGTCTGGTACAACTGATAACTTCAAGATTACTTTTAATACTTTGTGCCTCCTTGTAGGAAATAAAAGCTGGAATGGGCATGAGCACTTGCTGGTTTTCAATAGTTGTAACCCCATGTGGAATCTACGATAGAGCTTGTCACTTCGATTTGACCTCTCCTTTACCATGTAAAACTCTCATTTGACGTCTTTCCATCCGCATTCAGTAGTAATAACAGTTCTTTGTAGTAATTACAATTTCTTTCTAGGTAGTGCTTTATTCTTTTTTTTAATATATTTTTAAGTTTTGGCCTCTTTTTATTGATTTTTTATTTATTTATTTTTCATTGATCTTTATTTCTTGGCCTGTGTGGGCCTCCCTTCACAGTGACCTCCCTCGCTTCAGAGCATGGGCTCTGGCCACATGTGCTCCAGAGTGCTGGTGCATAATTGGACACACCGGTCCAGCTGCTCCATGGCACTTGGGATCTTCCTGGGCCAGAGACAGAACCAGTGCCCCTTGCACTTCAACGCGGACTCTTTACTTACTGGACCACCAGGGAAGCCCTACTTTATTCTTTTCATACCATTTTTATTTCCATATTTTCCAGATTCTTAAAACAACCTTTGAAATTTATAGGGCAGAAATGCTCACCCCACTTTACCTGTGAGGAGACAAGGACTTGAAGAGGATATAACCTCAGTTGGTCATTCTGAGTAACTTCCATGCCACCTCTGGGAGTCTGTTCACTACACTGCTTTGTCACATTGAATCATTAAACATGTAGCTAGAAAGAACTTTTGAGGGAAAAAGTGGAAATGGTTTGGCACCCTAAAATTCTTCAGTGAGTACTTGATTTATTCTTAAGCATTATTTAAAAAAAAAAATCTGTTCCTTTATTCTTTTAGCTTGAAATTCAGAATCATCCCTTTTTTGAATCACTCAGCTGGACTGATCTTGTACAAAAGAAGATTCCTCCACCATTCAACCCTAATGTGGTAAGGTTACATCTAAGTCTTTCTTTCTGAAATAGTGAAATGTAGACCTGTCACTCATTATAATTGTAGCAACAGATCTCAAAATCTAACCTGAATAAAACTGCATCAGGACCACAATGTTTATGAAACATGTCTGTCATTCAGAGCGTCTGGTACAACTGATAACTTCAAGATGATCTGTAAGATTTTAGTTACATTAGATTGATAAGAGATATCTTCTAGCCCAGTATCTATGAGGCATTTCTTCAGAGTGTGTGTCAAAAAGGAATGAGAACAATAGGTTAAAAAATACCAATGAGAGTGACTATGAGGTGTCATTCTTTTTTCGGGGCGGAGGCTGCGGGTTGGGGAGGGAGGGGTGAGGGCAGGCCACTTCTATTGGTCTTTCATTTATCCATTTTCATCCATCTTTGTTCTTTGGCCTGTGTGGGCCTCCTATCGCAGTGGCCTCTGTTGTCACAGAGCGCTGGCTCTGGGCTCATGCACTCCAGGGCTCCGGCTCGGTAATTGGACACATCGGTCCAGCCGCTCCACGGCACGTGGGATCTTCCCAGGCCAGGGATCGAACCATTGCCCCTTGCACTGCAAGGCGGTGTCCTTACCCACTGGACCACCAGGGAAGGCCGAGGTGTCATTTTTATATCTGTAAAATAATAAACATTTTAAGTATCTTTTTTCCTAGATTGATATAAAACCAGGTACAATCAAACATTATTAATGGTAATGTAAATTGTTACATCCTATTTGGAAAATAGACAGTATTTTAAAAATGCTTATGTTAGCTTGACTTGTTAAATCTACTGATGGAAACATTTTACTTAAAAGATTAATAGTGTTGAAATGTTTGGAAATAAATATATAATAATAGATTGTTAATAAATCATGAGAAGATCAGTAATGATGTTACTAATTATAGCTTTGTATGTGTAGGCATATATACTTTTATGCATTACAACATGTAATTTATGTGTTAGATAAGCTGCCAAGTTATTGCTATTGCTATTCTTACTATCCATATTTTATAAATGAAGAAATGAAAGCTCAGCGATGTCATGTAGCTGGTTAAAAGTACCTGAACTGGGGTTCAAAGCTGTGTCTGATTCCAGGGTCTTTATTTTTCTCTCTTCTATTGCCTTTTTTATTTCTCTTCACTTTGTAGGGAAACCTGTCACTCATTATAGTTGTAGCAACAGATCTCAAAATCTAACCTGAATAAAACTGCATCAGGACCACAATGTTTATGAAACATGTCTGTCATTCAGAGCGTCTGGTACAACTGATAACTTCAAGATGATCTGTAAGATTTTAGTTACATTAGATTGATAAGAGATATCTTCTAGCCCAGTATCTATGAGGCATTTCTTCAGAGTGTGTGTCAAAAAGGAATGAGAACAATAGGTTAAAAAATACCAATGAGAGTGACTATGAGGTGTCATTCTTTTTGCGGGGCGGAGGCTGCGGGTTGGGGAGGGAGGGGTGAGGGCAGGCCACTTCTATTGGTCTTTCATTTATCCATTTTCATCCATCTTTGTTCTTTGGCCTGTGTGGGCCTCCTATCGCAGTGGCCTCTGTTGTCACAGAGCGCTGGCTCTGGGCTCATGCACTCCAGGGCTCCGGCTCGGTAATTGGACACATCGGTCCAGCCGCTCCACGGCACGTGGGATCTTCCCAGGCCAGGGATCGAACCATTGCCCCTTGCACTGCAAGGCGGTGTCCTTACCCACTGGACCACCAGGGAAGGCCGAGGTGTCATTTTTATATCTGTAAAATAATAAACATTTTAAGTATCTTTTTTCCTAGATTGATATAAAACCAGGTACAATCAAACATTATTAATGGTAATGTAAATTGTTACATCCTATTTGGAAAATAGACAGTATTTTAAAAATGCTTATGTTAGCTTGACTTGTTAAATCTACTGATGGAAACATTTTACTTAAAAGATTAATAGTGTTGAAATGTTTGGAAATAAATATATAATAATAGATTGTTAATAAATCATGAGAAGATCAGTAATGATGTTACTAATTATAGCTTTGTATGTGTAGGCATATATACTTTTATGCATTACAACATGTAATTTATGTGTTAGATAAGCTGCCAAGTTATTGCTATTGCTATTCTTACTATCCATATTTTATAAATGAAGAAATGAAAGCTCAGCGATGTCATGTAGCTGGTTAAAAGTACCTGAACTGGGGTTCAAAGCTGTGTCTGATTCCAGGGTCTTTATTTTTCTCTCTTCTATTGCCTTTTTTTTATTCCCTCCTTGCTTTCTTACATTCTTTTGGCTTTTCTTGTGAAGTAAATTATAATAATGATAATAAGTATAAAATGAGCAGATACTTGGAAAATCCTTATAATGTTAAATGAAAATATGGGAATTACTTTTTTTGTTACATAAGATTATAGCGGTAAACGTAACAGATGAGAACAGGAAGAGAATATAAACCAAGATTGATTGGGGATCACAGGATTATAGCTGAATTTGTTTTTCTTTCAATTAAAATTTTTTGGTTTTGATGTGAAGCTCATGAAACAGTATTTTAGAAAATTAGAACAGGATGAGGAAATCACTTTAGCAAAGGATTATTTAGGCCACTCAGGTTTTGTTCAAGCTTAGTTTCTGTTCATTGCTCATAGCTGATATTAATTCATAGATGTGATATTGTACACTATAAACGTAATGACATATGTTGTTGTTCATTGGCTAGGTTGTGTCTGACTCTTTGCAGCCCCGTGAACACCAGGCTTCCCTGCCCTTTATCATCTCCTGGAGTTTGCTCAAACTCATGCCCATTGAGTCAATGATGCCATCCAACTATCTCATCCTCCGTTGCTCCTTTCACTGTCTGCCCTCAATGATTTATGTAGATTTGACTTATTTCATGTAGCTTATTCACAAGTGACTGTTTCAGAAGTGACTCCATTAGGGATAATTTCTGTCCCTAATTTCTGAAATTTGGACCTTTTTTCTTTATATTGAGAGTCTTACTGATATGGTCATCCTCAAATGAACGTGTTATCAGGCTCATTAAAGAATTATGGACTCCTAGGGGGATGGGTAATAAAAAAAAGAATTATGGACTCCTGAGCAACACTGGAAATTCAAAGAATGTTTTTCAAACTTCAGAGGCATCAAGTACCTACCAGCTTGGATCCTTGCTCTTCTGTGACTAACTAAACTTTTTAAAGAAAGACCTTCATGAGAAGCTGTAAGAGGAAAAAAATTTGATAAATTTGACCACATAAAATTTAGAAATGTCTGCATTAAAGAAAAACAACATACAGTGCAGACAACATATTGGGAAAGTTTCCCTTAACGCATAAAGCATTTCTTGTATAAGTTGTCGAGAAAAAAGAACAACAACCAGTAGAAACTTGGACAAAGGACACAAAATAAGCAATTACAGAGAAATAAATACAGATGGTTTTTAAATGTATGAGAAAATGTTCAAACTCACTGACATTTAAGGAAAGCACAATAAAACCCTAGCATGTTGCTGTATTTCACCTAACAGATAAGCAAAGATCAAAAAATTAGCTCCTGTTCAGTCCTCCATACTTTATCCTTTTACTCAAACCTGACAACAGTCCTACAGAATAGTTCTGTTATTTTCTACATAATACAGGTGAGTTAAGTTAGGCACAGAAAAGTTAAATCACTTGCCAAAACTTTACAATGAACATTGCAGAACTAGAACTTGAACTTGAGTGCTTTGAAGAGTCCTTTCTCATTTTTTTTTTTTAAGATTTATTTATTTATTTATTTTGGGCGGGGGTCGGGTTGGGGAGGGAGGGGAGCAGGCGGGCCACTTCCGTTGGTCTTTCGTTTCTCTATGTTCATCCGTCTTTGTTCTTTGGCTCCTGTGGGCCCCCCCATCGCGGCGGCGTCTGTCGCTGCAGAGCGCTGGCTCTGGGCGCATGCGCTCCAGAGCTCTGGCTCGGTAATTGGACACATCAGTCCAGCCGCTCCGCGGCACGTGGGATCTTCCCAGGCCAGGGCTCGAACCGGCGCCCCCTGCACTGCAAGGCGGTGTCCCCACTCACTGGACCACCAGGGGAAGCCCATCCTTTCTCATTTTTAACATAAGCATCTTGGTACTAGCCATGAATCATCATAAGAGATAAAGTCAAGTGAAGGAACATTTGTCATCATTTATTGAACACCTTCTACATGTCAGATTTTGGAAATTTTATGTATTAACGCATCCAGTCCCCACAATAACAGGTTCATCGTAGTGTTCTTATTTTACAGAAGAAGAAACACGCTCATAGAGATAGGTGAGTTTCTGTTAAGGAAATAGAGCTACCAGCCTTCACAGCCAGTGTTCAGACCTTTGTCTTGTTCCAGGAGCCATGCTTCTAGGATTATAAATGAAAATTATATATATATATATATATATATATGCATGCATGTATGATATATATATATACACACATATATATGAGTATAATTTTTAGCATTCTTTCTCCTTTGTCAGAGAATTTCTCATATGAAAGGATCTAGCATCCTGAATTTTCCTGGTCTCTGCTGTTTGTAGACCTACCATGTTAACTCTATCCTTAACTTATATATCTGCTCTGAATCCATTTACCTTGGCTAGAGTTAGTGACTTGAACATTTTATGAGAAGTTCACAGAATTAAATCACTTGCCAAACTTTACTCAATTACTTTTTGACAACAGTCCTACAGAATAGTTCTGTTATTTTCTACATAATACAGGTGAGTTAAGTTAGGCACAGAAAAGTTAAATCACTTGCCAAAACTTTACAATGAACATTGCAGAACTAGAACTTGAACTTGAGTGCTTTGAAGAGTCCTTTCTCATTTTTTTTTTTTAAGATTTATTTATTTATTTATTTTGGGCGGGGGTCGGGTTGGGGAGGGAGGGGAGCAGGCGGGCCACTTCCGTTGGTCTTTCGTTTCTCTATGTTCATCCGTCTTTGTTCTTTGGCTCCTGTGGGCCCCCCCATCGCGGCGGCGTCTGTCGCTGCAGAGCGCTGGCTCTGGGCGCATGCGCTCCAGAGCTCTGGCTCGGTAATTGGACACATCAGTCCAGCCGCTCCGCGGCACGTGGGATCTTCCCAGGCCAGGGCTCGAACCGGCGCCCCCTGCACTGCAAGGCGGTGTCCCCACTCACTGGACCACCAGGGGAAGCCCATCCTTTCTCATTTTTAACATAAGCATCTTGGTACTAGCCATGAATCATCATAAGAGATAAAGTCAAGTGAAGGAACATTTGTCATCATTTATTGAACACCTTCTACATGTCAGATTTTGGAAATTTTATGTATTAACGCATCCAGTCCCCACAATAACAGGTTCATCGTAGTGTTCTTATTTTACAGAAGAAGAAACACGCTCATAGAGATAGGTGAGTTTCTGTTAAGGAAATAGAGCTACCAGCCTTCACAGCCAGTGTTCAGACCTTTGTCTTGTTCCAGGAGCCATGCTTCTAGGATTATAAATGAAAATTATATATATATATATATATATATATGCATGCATGTATGTATATATATATATACACACATATATATGAGTATAATTTTTAGCATTCTTTCTCCTTTGTCAGAGAATTTCTCATATGAAAGGATCTAGCATCCTGAATTTTCCTGGTCTCTGCTGTTTGTAGACCTACCATGTTAACTCTATCCTTAACTTATATATCTGCTCTGAATCCATTTACCTTGGCTAGAGTTAGTGACTTGAACATTTTAAGGAGTCCCTTCCCCTTAGAGTGAAAGATAACCTAGAGCTTCAGGGATGGGTAGTCACCTGAATTTTTATCCCAGTTTTTTATCTGTAAATACATTGGAAGGGAAGAGTCCATTAGCTTGTAATCTGCTTCGTGAAGGAAGATTAAACACCCTCCTTTGAGCCTGCAGAGCCACAGTGCTTCATTTCCCAGGCTCCAGTCCCCTGAGGTCTCCAGAGCTAAGAGTGTCACAGCCAAATGTTGAATGAGTGATCACTATAGAATCACTTTTCACAGTTTTACTTAAATTTATTTCTTCATCAAAAGGCATTACCCTCCCCAGAATTAAGAAACTGGATGGGCAGACATTTTATGGAAGGGCAGATGCAAAATGCTCTCCTGAAAACCTCCCTGAGCCCCTTTTCTAAACTTGGAAGTTGTGATGGGTAGAGAGAAAGCAGATCAGTTACAGGACCTGAGATTCAAGTTAATAGAGGTGAGGAACTCCGCACACTGTCCTTCCTTCTCCTCCTCTCTCCCCTCACCCAGCAACGAGAACCTTAACTGTGAGAAGGGCCTGAATAATGGTAGTCAGGAAAGGAAAAGCAGGAAATGTTTCAGAGACATAATGGAGAAGGAAGATATCTAAACTTGCCAAGAATAAACAGACAGACTCAAAAGGGGGCTTTAACGAAGGACTAAATATTCATTGGAAGGAATGATGCTAAAACTTAAGCTCCAGTACTTTGGCCACCTGATGGTTCACTGGAAGAAACCCTGATGTTGCTGAAAACAGAAGGAAAAAGGAGAAGGGGATGACAGAGGACGAGATGGTTGGAGGGCAGCAGTGAGTCAATGGACGTGAGTTTGAGCGAGTTCCGGTAGACGGTGAAGGACTGGAAAGCCTGGCGTGCTGCAGTTCTTGGGGTCCCAAAGAGTCAGACGTGACTGACCAACTGAACTGAACTGAACGGAAATTAATGGGAAGAAAAGGTAAGGTGAATAATGGTATGCTTTTTGATGTTTTTAGGTGGGACCAGATGATATCAGGAACTTTGACGCAGTGTTTACAGAAGAAACAGTTCCATATTCCGTGTGTGTGTCTTCCGACTATTCCATAGTGAACGCCAGCGTGCTGGAGGCAGATGATGCCTTTGTTGGTTTCTCTTACGCACCTCCTTCAGAAGACTTATTTTTGTGAGCAGTCTGCCATCCAGAAACCATCAAGCAAATACAAGCCCACGGATGAGATGGAAACTCCTGTTTGTGTGAATATATTCAGATATGTTTAACTAGTGCCTCATTTTTACATGTAATGTTTAAAACTATGAAAAATGTATTTTCTGCTGTATTCAAAAAAATAGGGCATTTCAAAGAGCTAAGTTTTGGATTAAAATTTATATTCTTGTTTATTAAGCTTATTTTTAAACAGAAAATTTTAAAGCTATTGTTCTTAGTACTAACCTATTTTTAAAAAAAACTTTTTTGCTAACAATGACTGTTTTTTTTTTTCCCCCTCTAGGTTTACACTAACATCTATCCAAGATAGGTCATTTTTCAACAGTCCAGTTCAGATAATATATATTAATGCCTTTGTAGCTCTCTACTTACAGGACCAGATTCAAGTAAGAGGTGAGGAACTCACACTGTCCTTCCTTCTCCTCTCTCCCCTCACCCAGCAACGAGAACCTTAACTGTGAGAAGGGCCTGAATAATGGTAGTCAGGAAAGGAAAAGCAGGAAATGTTTCAGAGACATAATGGAGAAGGAAGATATCTAAACTTGCCAAGAATAAACAGACAGACTCAAAAGGGGGCTTTAACGAAGGACTAAATATTCATTGGAAGGAATGATGCTAAAACTTAAGCTCCAGTACTTTGGCCACCTGATGGTTCACTGGAAGAAACCCTGATGTTGCTGAAAACAGAAGGAAAAAGGAGAAGGGGATGACAGAGGACGAGATGGTTGGAGGGCAGCAGTGAGTCAATGGACGTGAGTTTGAGCGAGTTCCGGTAGACGGTGAAGGACTGGAAAGCCTGGCGTGCTGCAGTTCTTGGGGTCCCAAAGAGTCAGACGTGACTGACCAACTGAACTGAACTGAACGGAAATTAATGGGAAGAAAAGGTAAGGTGAATAATGGTATGCTTTTTGATGTTTTTAGGTGGGACCAGATGATATCAGGAACTTTGACGCAGTGTTTACAGAAGAAACAGTTCCATATTCCGTGTGTGTGTCTTCCGACTATTCCATAGTGAACGCCAGCGTGCTGGAGGCAGATGATGCCTTTGTTGGTTTCTCTTACGCACCTCCTTCAGAAGACTTATTTTTGTGAGCAGTCTGCCATCCAGAAACCATCAAGCAAATACAAGCCCACGGATGAGATGGAAACTCCTGTTTGTGTGAATATATTCAGATATGTTTAACTAGTGCCTCATTTTTACATGTAATGTTTAAAACTATGAAAAATGTATTTTCTGCTGTATTCAAAAAAATAGGGCATTTCAAAGAGCTAAGTTTTGGATTAAAATTTATATTCTTGTTTATTAAGCTTATTTTTAAACAGAAAATTTTAAAGCTATTGTTCTTAGTACTAACCTATTTTTAAAAAAAACTTTTTTGCTAACAATGACTGTTTTTTTTTTTCCCCCTCTAGGTTTACACTAACATCTATCCAAGATAGGTCATTTTTCAACAGTCCAGTTCAGATAATATATATTAATGCCTTTGTAGCTCTCTACTTTGACCTTTGTTCTCAGATCACAACTATGCAATTGGTACATGGTTGTTTAAGAAGAAACAATATCTTTCCATAATGAATCACTCTTTGACCTAATCATTTCTTGGTAGAATTAAAATATAAAAGCATAGTTAATTCATTGGCTGCTAGCTAATGCTTTGAATAACTGTTCATTCTGCAGATCAAATTAAGAAGTAACAAAGAGAAAATTGTGTGCTTCTGAAATACCAGTTCAAATTTGTGAATTATTTTTCCTCTGGAGGAAAAGTGGAAGTTTAATAGAAATTTTAAGTATTCCCAAAGATCTGAAGGGAAAACTGCTGGATATTTTTTTTTAGGTGGTGCCAAAAATGAATGTCTCTGTGTCATGTATTTAATATATATTACCAGTAGGTTCTATTTATGTTCTTTTTGATCTTTTGAATATTTAATATATTGTTAAGTAGGTCTGAATCTTGGCATTTGCTTTTGCAAATAGCTGTTCAAAACTATCTTTCTAATTGGTTGAAAAGTAACAAGAATATTGCACTGTCTGTTTACCTAATTGGGAATTAAAAGTAGAATAGCAAATTATGGGTCAGTATAAATTTGTACAGTTTTACTGCAATGTAACAAATGTTAAAAATAATTTAGACAGACGCATAGTCGGTGTCTTATGTATTTTAGAAAAAGTACAGGAAACTGACCTTGAAATTGTGCTAAAAACCAACCTCTGTACTTGTAAAAAAAAAAAAGAGAGAGAGAAATATTTACAGAAAAACTAAAAATTATGCTTACCTTGGGATTCTGATTCTTAGAGATTTTTCAAGTCTTGTAGTAAACTGTGAAAGGGTTTAGTGACACAGTTTTAATGGCTCAAGAACAAGCATTCTTTCATGTATTTTCTCTTGAGAAAGAAATTCTAAAAACATTTCACATGAATACCCTTTAGCTTAAAATTGTTCAGTGAAAGGGGGAATGGGAGAGTATACTTTTGTTAGATTAGTGATATTTGCATCCAGTACACTGAATCTTCCTTTAGAGGTAAGACTTTAATAGCAACACTGTAAATAATTTGTTTATTTGGCACTACTGTAAGTTCTGCTTTTATACAAAGCTTTTTGCTTATTATAAAGCAAAATAAAAACTAGTTTCTTATATGATTTTTATTCATCCATTCCTTAATTAAACTCCCCAAAATTAAAGTGCAATATTGTATCTTTTTATGAATAAATTTTAAATAGAATGCTGATGTTTCTCGAGTCACAATAAAAACAGATCTTACATAGTATAATAAAAACTAGCAAAAAGACTAATAATCATCTGATGCCTGCCATTATTTTAAATTAAAATTGGTAATGGTTACAATAGTCATTGTAAATCATAATTATTCATATATATATATAAGGGAGAGAAGTATAACATTTTCATTAAATATTTGGGCATACCTAGAAATTACTAGATTATCCTAGGCTGATACATTTAATATTCGGTGAACAAAGTCTTCTTCAAGATTATCTTTTTCTTCAGAGCATGCTAAGTCTTTTAGAAAATGTTTGCCCTGTCTTTAGTTGAACTATGTCATAGTTATTGCCGAAATAAACTCAAAGGTCTAAATGAAGCCCTGACATTCTTCATGTTACATACACCTCTTATTTTGTTCATATGGTAGAGTGTAGAGCTTCTGAGCCACTGTCATGTCATAGCGCAGTCTGAAAATCAGTTACAGAATCGGGCACACCCAGAGAGGTGTCAATGGGCGGCAGGTACTCTGCTCCAGAGTTTTCTATGCAGAATAATTTTTGAACTTCTGAGCTAGCAAACAATGTTGAGATGTAATTTCAGTAATGGTAAATATTTGAAAAGTGACTTAAATATTTGCGGTATTTATTACTATAGACTTTTATCACTATGAAAATTTACCAGTATCTTTTAGTATACTTATAACTTTTTAAAAATTTTTGGGCCACTTTTATTGGTCTTTCATTTATTTATTTTTCATCCATCTCTGTTCTTTGGCCTGTGTGGGCCTCCCATTGCAGTGGCCTCCCTGGTTGCAGAGCACTGGCTCTGGGTGCATGAGTTCTAGAGCGCTGGCTCGTAATTGGACACACCTGGTCCAGCAGCTCTGCGGCATGTGGGATCTTCCTGTGTCAGGGATCAAACCGGCGCCCCTTGCACTGCAAAGCAGACTCTTTACCCATTGGACCACCAGGGAAGCCCTACCTGTAACTTTTATAGTGATTATCCATAGACATGATATTATAGACCTTTACACAGATATCTTATGAGTTATTGTTTTCAATATTACATACTGCATACAAAGTGGGATTAGGTATATAGGAACGTTCTTGGTAGTGCTGGAACAATTTGTAATAAAGTTCATTAAAAATGGATAACTTATTTCCTCATGTGTGTAGTTTGTAAGCTGTTCTTGAAGTGGGATTTTCTGCCAGTTACCTCTAACAGCAGTTTTTACTTATATGATAGGAATAAATGTTAAATCATTATCCTGCCATCAAAGTATTTCAGCCATTGTACCACATTATCGATAAGTGAGTCAGGAATTTGGACCAAAGAGAAAGCGAGGAAGAGGTAGAAACAACCTGACTTGAGCAAAACAGCAAGTGCATAGGCATGTACGAGAGTGACTTCTTTTTTCCCCGTTCCACGTGAAAGGAGCTTAGAAGTCGCTAAATAAAAAGCTGAGCAGACTGAAACATCACCAGCTTTTGTTGGCTACAAGTGACTGTGGAGCACAAGGCAAACAGCTTCCCCTAAGACTGGAGAGACAGGTGGCTGAGTAGGCAGCTGGAGAAGGAAAGGACAGCCTACACCAGTATTCTTGCCTAGAGAATTCCATGGACAGAGGAGCCTGACAGGTTACAGTTCAAGGGATTGTAAAGAGTTGGGCACGACTGAGCGACTAACACTGTCACTTTCAAGTAGAAGGAAAATAACTCAAATCTACCTAAAGGAAGAAACTGAAGGTAAAATAAAAAATTATTTTTTCTCATTCTTAATTGATCTAAGGGATAACTGTTTGAAATAATAACGCATTTGATTATGCTTATGTATATAACATATAAATGTGCTCATACTTTTATGTAAGTGAACAACATGATGACCTCATACAAGGGGTGAGAGGAAGAGAGTAAGATTATTTTGTTACAAAGTATTTGCACTGAAATATACTTCACTATACTGCAGGGCGGTTAATATTATTTGAAAGTTGATTAGTTTTGATTAGTTGTAAATATATATGGCAAACTCAGGGACAATGGATTTTTAAAAAGAAAAAAAAGTATAACTGACATGCTGAGAAAGGCGAGCAAATTTTTTTGAGACAGTTTTATCAGCCCTTTGCTGTTGAAGGAAAAAAGTGTAACTGACATGCTAAAAGAGGAGAGCAAATCTTTAGGAGACAGTTTTATCAGCTCGTGGATATTGCAAAGTGATTTCTAGTTGAGCAGAACATTTTCCTCACTTCATCACTTATATGGATGATATTCCCCCAGAGGAACAAACTGTGGTATTTTGTTAAGTAACCCTCGTAAATACTGAGAGGGATGGTTTCTATTACTTTGCCTGGAAAGTGGTCCAACCTTCTACCTCCTGGATTCCCCCACCCCCATACAATACAGTAGGTTTGATAACTACCAAGTAATACTAAGGGGAGGACTCAGCACAAGTTTTGGCTTTGGGGTAATAGCTTTATTGAAACTTAATTCATATACCATCGAATTCATCAATGTAAAGTGTAAAATTCACTGGCTTGTAGTTTATTCAGAGATGTCCAACTATCACATCAGTCAATTTTAGAACAGTTTCATCACCTCAAAAAGAAGCCCTGATAAATAAAATGTGGTATATTCATACAATGGAATTATTAGTCAGCCTTTAAAAGGAAGTTCTGATGTGTTATGCCATGGATTAATCTTGAATACATTTTAAATGAAAGAAACCAGTCACAAAGGACAAGCACTGTGAGATTCCACTTATATGAGGTACCTAGAAGGTCAAATTCATGGAGACAGAACATAGTTTGCTGCTTGTCGGGGTCAGGTGGGAGACAGGAGAGCCAGGAAAATGGGGAATTACTGTTTAACGGTGACCAAGTTTGAATTTGGGAAGATGGAAGAGTTCTGGAGGTGAGTGGCACTGAGATTTTACAGTGCGAATGTATTTAACACCATTGCACTGTATACTTTAAAATGATTAAAATGGTGAGTTTAGATATATTACCACAATTTTAAAAAATTACACCCATTAGCAATCACTCTCTGTTTGCCCCGTGAGCTCCAGAAAACCACTCATGCATTTTCTCACTCTCAGATTTGTCAATTCTGAACATTTTGTACATAGAATCATACAATATTTGGTCTTTCCTACATACCATGTTTTGCTTTGCTTAGTGTTTCATCAATGTAGCACATTTTAGTACCTCATTCTTTTTTTATGAGCAAATAACCTCATGTATGAATATGTCACATCTTATTTACCCATTTATCAGTTGTTTCCACTTTTTGGCTATTACAAACATTGATATAAAGTTCTCATGTTGACACATTTAATATTCTTTCTCATACTATGTATAATATGTAGTATGTGAAATGAAATTGTTGGATCATAGAGCAATTCTGTGGTCCTTTATCAGGGAATGTTTTCCGAATTGTCCACACCATTTTGCATACCCACCAGGAGAGTTTTAATTAAGTTTTGTTTGTTTGTTTTTTAAAGCATGCACTTTTTTTCTTTTTAATTTTGGCCTCTTTGATTGGCTTTTTATTTTCTCATTTTTTATCATCTTTATTATTCTTTGGCCTGTGTGGGCCTCCCATCGCAGTGGCCTTTCTTGTTGCAGAGCACGGGCTCTAGACGCATGAGCTCCAGGGCTCTGGCTCGTACTTGGACACACCGGTCCAGTCGCTCCACGGCATGTGGGATCTTCTCGGGCCAGGGATCGAACCGGTGCCCACTGCACTGTAAAGCGGACTGTTTACCAACTGGAACACCAGGGAAGCCCTTAATTAAGTTTTATTTAACAAATGTGAACATCCGCGATAGCTGAACACCAAAGATTGTCATCTGTCTCTCTGTTCTTTGTCTCACAGGGTGGGAGCAAGAGCAACTGTATTGAAGAGGACGGAGGGCGGACCGACTGGTTGCCCTGGTGACTGGAAGGCGGTCCCAGCAGGCTCCGCGCCAACCGCCCGAGGCGCGCATGCGACGAGGGCACGGCTGCCTCCCAGGGACCAGGAGGCGCGCGACCGCGGCTCGGTGGGTGCAGCGGGGCTGTCACGCCCGCGGGGTCCGGGTCCGCGGTGCCGGAGGTTGCCTCTGTGGGCGAAAGTGGTTCTGTAGCCAGGGTGTGAGGCCAGATTCGCTTCCATCCACTTTGGCGGTGGCGCCGGCCGCGCCTGTTTCTAGTGAACCAACATGGGTCCTTAGGTGTCAATTCTGAACATTTTGTACATAGAATCATACAATATTTGGTCTTTCCTACATACCATGTTTTGCTTTGCTTAGTGTTTCATCAATGTAGCACATTTTAGTACCTCATTCTTTTTTTATGAGCAAATAACCTCATGTATGAATATGTCACATCTTATTTACCCATTTATCAGTTGTTTCCACTTTTTGGCTATTACAAACATTGATATAAAGTTCTCATGTTGACACATTTAATATTCTTTCTCATACTATGTATAATATGTAGTATGTGAAATGAAATTGTTGGATCATAGAGCAATTCTGTGGTCCTTTATCAGGGAATGTTTTCCGAATTGTCCACACCATTTTGCATACCCACCAGGAGAGTTTTAATTAAGTTTTGTTTGTTTGTTTTTTAAAGCATGCACTTTTTTTCTTTTTAATTTTGGCCTCTTTGATTGGCTTTTTATTTTCTCATTTTTTATCATCTTTATTATTCTTTGGCCTGTGTGGGCCTCCCATCGCAGTGGCCTTTCTTGTTGCAGAGCACGGGCTCTAGACGCATGAGCTCCAGGGCTCTGGCTCGTACTTGGACACACCGGTCCAGTCGCTCCACGGCATGTGGGATCTTCTCGGGCCAGGGATCGAACCGGTGCCCACTGCACTGTAAAGCGGACTGTTTACCAACTGGAACACCAGGGAAGCCCTTAATTAAGTTTTATTTAACAAATGTGAACATCCGCGATAGCTGAACACCAAAGATTGTCATCTGTCTCTCTGTTCTTTGTCTCACAGGGTGGGAGCAAGAGCAACTGTATTGAAGAGGACGGAGGGCGGGACCGACTGGTTGCCCTGGTGACTGGAAGGGGCGGTCCCAGCAGGCTCCGCGCGGCCAACCGCCCCGAGGCGCGCGCATGCGCACGAGGGCACGGCTGCCTCCCAGGGACCAGGAGGCGCGCGACCGGCGAAGCTCGGTGGGTGCAGCGGGGGGCTGTCACGCCCGCGGGGCCCGGGTCCGCGGTGCCGGAGGTTGCCTCTGTGGGCGAAAGTGGTTCTGTAGCCAGGGTGTGAGGCCAGATTCGCTTCCATCCACTTTGGCGGTGAGGCGCCGGCCCGCGCCTGTTTCTAGTGAACCAACACGTGGGTCCTTTAGGCTGAGGGAAGACCTGTCGAATTTTAACCCGGTTCGCTCATTTAATGCTTTTCCGAAGGGTTCCATGTCTTTTCCTCCACTTCCCTCTTCCTTGAAAATGGCCGGAGTCCAGGACCTCCGCGTTATGCGGTCATTCCTAGAGCACCATCTCTGGTCTTTTTAAAAATTACTGAAGCCCAGGCTCTGGTTTATGTCGCCCAGGTTCTTCTGTCCTCAGAGTCCTCAGAGTCAGCACACCTGACGTGAATTTGTCACTTCCCTACCCTTCTCCCGGCTTCCGTATTCCATTAGAGTGGCATCATCACCCACATAAAATCTTTTAAAAGTCTAGAATTATCTCCTCCGTCCCATGGCGTTCCTGAGACCCTAGGCTGGGCCACGCAGCTCCCAGGACTGTGTGAACAGCTAGAAACTGACCATCAACACCTCGTCTGTTACAACCCACTTTCCACATTGCTGGCAGGCACTGGTTTCCCAAATGAAAACCTGACCTTATTACCCCCCTGTTAAAAACGTTGATGGTTTCCCTTTGTGAAATTATCATGGACTTCAAAGTGTTTCAGTCTGGTTGAGCTTCACCTAAACATTTGGTTGTTAGCAGCCTTCCATCATTTGGCCCCTGAAACCTTATGTTTTAATGAAACAGAGACGTAATGTTCTGAAGACAACACAGCTTTGAGATCATTGTATTTAGGGGAACAGAGAAATAAACTCTCAAGTTCCCCACCTCCCCCCATATAATAGCCAAAAAGACAATCTCAGTTACTTTTCTGTAGAAAGTGACTCGAACTCCAAGTGGCAAGGGTGTGAATTCAGTAGTGGAGGCATGAAAATTGTGAAAAGGGAGATTACCTATATCCTTGAAACTTTCTCCTTCTCTCTTCATCTCTTCTCCAATTCCTGAAATGTCACCTGTAAATGTCGATGACCCCACTGTATTAAATGAAAATATCCTAAAACAATAGAAAATATGCTCACCCTCAATGAAGATGACCCGAAGTTTTCTGAACTATTTCATATAGTTCCTTCTGTGCTCTCTAGTACATGAGTGTTTCCCTTGTGCACATAAATTGTACAGAATTATATTTTTGCATGTCTGTTTTTCCTTCACTGTACTGTCTGAACAGTAGGGGCCATATTTTACTTTTCTTTGTATCCCCAGTGCCTAGGAGAGGCTGATATCCAATAAACAGAAAATACCTAATAGATATTTGATGTTGATAAATGTGATAGTCATTATTTTTGACTTCTCTAAATTGGCACCTCATTGAAGGCAGAATTTGATCTTAATCATTTTATTCCTAGCACCTGACACAATTTTTGGCATATATTATTTCCAATCGGTGTTTGTTGTCTTTAATTTTATGTATTCCACTTTCATTACTATGGTTTAGTGTTTTATGTTGGTCACTGATTCAAAAGGTAAAGCCAGAAAAGGCCTGACCCCCTAATCTCCTACAGATGAAGATACTTAGCCAAGAGTGGCCGAATGATTTCCCCATAGCAGTTGGAAAATCCTGAATCTAGAACCGGGTTTTCAGATCTCTTAGGCTGGCTACACTTTTGTTACTTAAATTGAATTTGAGAAACAGCTTTTACCACTTTCATTTTTTCAAACAACTGCAGCAAGGGGTCCTCATTATCTAATATTCTTTTCAGCAAGTACTTTTTGGTGTACCTACTCTGTAAAGAGACATTTGAGGCTTTCCTGGTGGCCCAGTGGGTAAGGACACCGCCTTGCAGTGCGAGGAGTGCCGGTTCGAGCTTTGAGATCATTGTATTTAGGGGAACAGAGAAATAAACTCTCAAGTTCCCCACCTCCCCCCATATAATAGCCAAAAAGACAATCTCAGTTACTTTTCTGTAGAAAGTGACTCGAACTCCAAGTGGCAAGGGTGTGAATTCAGTAGTGGAGGCATGAAAATTGTGAAAAGGGAGATTACCTATATCCTTGAAACTTTCTCCTTCTCTCTTCATCTCTTCTCCAATTCCTGAAATGTCACCTGTAAATGTCGATGACCCCACTGTATTAAATGAAAATATCCTAAAACAATAGAAAATATGCTCACCCTCAATGAAGATGACCCGAAGTTTTCTGAACTATTTCATATAGTTCCTTCTGTGCTCTCTAGTACATGAGTGTTTCCCTTGTGCACATAAATTGTACAGAATTATATTTTTGCATGTCTGTTTTTCCTTCACTGTACTGTCTGAACAGTAGGGGCCATATTTTACTTTTCTTTGTATCCCCAGTGCCTAGGAGAGGCTGATATCCAATAAACAGAAAATACCTAATAGATATTTGATGTTGATAAATGTGATAGTCATTATTTTTGACTTCTCTAAATTGGCACCTCATTGAAGGCAGAATTTGATCTTAATCATTTTATTCCTAGCACCTGACACAATTTTTGGCATATATTATTTCCAATCGGTGTTTGTTGTCTTTAATTTTATGTATTCCACTTTCATTACTATGGTTTAGTGTTTTATGTTGGTCACTGATTCAAAAGGTAAAGCCAGAAAAGGCCTGACCCCCTAATCTCCTACAGATGAAGATACTTAGCCAAGAGTGGCCGAATGATTTCCCCATAGCAGTTGGAAAATCCTGAATCTAGAACCGGGTTTTCAGATCTCTTAGGCTGGCTACACTTTTGTTACTTAAATTGAATTTGAGAAACAGCTTTTACCACTTTCATTTTTTCAAACAACTGCAGCAAGGGGTCCTCATTATCTAATATTCTTTTCAGCAAGTACTTTTTGGTGTACCTACTCTGTAAAGAGACATTTGAGGCTTTCCTGGTGGCCCAGTGGGTAAGGACACCGCCTTGCAGTGCGAGGAGTGCCGGTTCGATCCCTGGCCTGGGAAGATCCCACGTGCCACGGAGCTGCTGGACCGAGTGTCCAATTACTGAGCTGGAGCTCTGGAGCGCCTGCGCCCAGAGCCGGTGCTCTGCGGAGGAGAGAGCCCACTGCGATGGGAGGCCCACACAGGCCAAAGAACAAAGATGGATGAAAATAGATAAATGAAAGACCAACAGAAGTGGCCTGCCCGCCCGCCTCCCTCCCCAACTCCCGCACGAAAAGAGAGACATTTGAGGCTCCTGTTGTTAAATTTGCAATCTTGTAAAGAATTTCATAGCCTAGTATTGATAAAAATATCATTTGGCAACAGACAGCAAAGTTTGGTTTCCCTTTGGGTGGAACCTTTTTTTTTGGACTACACTCTGCAGCTTGTGGAATCTCAGTTCCCTGACCAGGAATCAAATCTGGCTCAGGTCAGTGAAAGCTCAGAATCATAAGCACTAGGCAACCAGGGAACTCCTAGGAATTTTACTAAGTTGAAAATTTTACCTCATTCTATTTCACTCTAAATTCTACCTTTAATAGTGTAAACAGTTTTATTATAGATCCTTAAATGCCAATTTTATTTCTAGGTCTTTTCTACAAGTTTCACTCTCTGTAGTCTTCACCAGATATTGTGGTGTAACCATTTAGTAAAAGAAAAGAATCATTAACTGAAAGAAAATGTCAAACATGAAAATGAAAGAGGCAGCCCTTATCTATCTTGACAGAAGTGGAGGCCTCCAGAAGTTCCTAGGTGACTGCAAATTCTACAATGGTATGTTCAGCAAAGGTGACTTTATTTTAGAAACTTTAAAATAAAGTCCTACATATAACTATCCTCATTTTTATATTGGTGCATTTTTACAGATTCAAAACAAAGTTATGCTGTCTATCGATTCAATATTTTGATAAATCCCGCTGATATTGTTGAATTGGATGCTGAACTTGGAAATCACATTTTACACCAGCCTTTAAAAGCTGCTCACGTTTTTCAATCAGTAAGTTAAAGAAAGAAAGAATTTTATACCACGTGGAATCTTTGGTAACTTTGATTTTCTTGTTTGAAATCATAGGTCTGTTTTACTGCTGTTAAGACTCTCTCACTAATTGGACAATTACAGACTGAAACTCAAGTAAGTTTTAGTTAAATTTAATAACTAAATTCAGGATGACTTGTAAATATTTTTGTGTTTAAGTATATATTATTATTAAAGCATGTTTTCAAAGTTCAATGGACTAGGGCTTCCCTGGTGGTCCAGTAGGTAAGGACACCGCCTTGCAGTGCAAGAGGCGCCGGTTTGATCCCTGGCCTGGGAAGATCCCACGTGCCACGGAGCTGCTGGACCGAGTGTCCAATTACTGAGCCGGAGCTCTGGAGTGCATGCGCCCAGAGCCAGTGCTCCCTGACACAGAGGCCGCTGTGATGGGAGGCCCACACAGGCCAAAGAACAAAGATGGATGAAAATAGACAAATGAAAGACCAATAGAAGTAGCCCACCTGCCTCCCTCCCCACCCAACCCCGCCAAAATAAATAAATAAATAAATCTTAAAAAAAAAAGTTCAATGGACTACATACACATCTTTACTTCCTGTATTACCACTTACAACATTAAACATTTAAATAATAAAGCATTTCAAACATAGCCCTAATAAGAGACTAATACAATGACCCTTCCTTCATATACCTATTGGTCAGATTTAATAGTTTGCAGTACTTTGCCATACCTGCATCATCAGGTTTTTTTCTGAAATATTTTAAAGCAATTTTATAAAATATATTTGAGGGTTTCCCTGGTGGTCCAGTGGGTAAAGAGTCCTCTTTGCACTGCAAGGGACACCAGTTCGATCCCTGGCACGGGAAGATCCCTCATGCTGCAGAACGGCTGGACCAGTGTGTCCGATGACAAGCCAGTGCTCTGGAACGCATGCGCCCAGAGCCAGTGCTCTGCTACAGGAGAGGCCACTGCAATGGGAGGCCCACACAGGCCAAAGAACAAAGATGGATGAAAATAAATAAATGAAAAACCAATAGAAAGAGCCCACCTGCCTCCCTCCCCACCCAACCCCGCCAAAATAAATAAATAAATAAATCTTAAAAAAAAAAGTTCAATGGACTACATACACATCTTTACTTCCTGTATTACCACTTACAACATTAAACATTTAAATAATAAAGCATTTCAAACATAGCCCTAATAAGAGACTAATACAATGACCCTTCCTTCATATACCTATTGGTCAGATTTAATAGTTTGCAGTACTTTGCCATACCTGCATCATCAGGTTTTTTTCTGAAATATTTTAAAGCAATTTTATAAAATATATTTGAGGGTTTCCCTGGTGGTCCAGTGGGTAAAGAGTCCTCTTTGCACTGCAAGGGACACCAGTTCGATCCCTGGCACGGGAAGATCCCTCATGCTGCAGAACGGCTGGACCAGTGTGTCCGATGACAAGCCAGTGCTCTGGAACGCATGCGCCCAGAGCCAGTGCTCTGCTACAGGAGAGGCCACTGCAATGGGAGGCCCACACAGGCCAAAGAACAAAGATGGATGAAAATAAATAAATGAAAAACCAATAAAAAGGGGCCAAAAATTAAAAAAATATATATATATTTGATGGTTCACCTCTATATACTTCAGTATGTATCAGCCTCTAAAAATTATGGACATTTTTCTTATAGAACCACAATGGCATTATTGTCCCTTATAGAAGAACAGTGATTTTTTAGTACCATCTCATATACAGTCCAGCCCAAATTTAAATTTACCCAGTTGGGGGTCTCATAGATCTATGTCTTATGACTGACAAGATCAAAACAAGGTTGTTCTTTTATCTCTCTAAGTCTTTTTTTAATCTAAAGGCATTTCCTTCCCCTCCCTTTTTACACCATTATATTTTTGGAAAAGTTAGTTGTCCTGTAAACTGTCTTATAATCTGGGCTTTTCTGATTATGTTCTTGTAGTATTTAACTTATTCCCCAGACACTGTATTTCTGAAAAATAGCAGTTGGTTCTAAATATTGTACTTAGATTCAAATTCAACTCATTTTGACGCGAATGTATCATCGTGTCACATGTTTCATTCTGCCCGGTGTTAGAAGTGTCTCGTCTGTTGTCCCACTTCTAGCAATGCTGCAGTTGATCAGTGAGTGCAGATGATATCAGCTTGAGCCCTCCAATACACACCTTCCCATCAGCCTTCACCTCACGATTTTCGCAGTCATTGATAATTATTGCCTAGACTGCATTATTTCATTAGGAGTTGCAAAATTGTGATTTTCCTAATTTTAGCTAACTTTCTGTATTTATTAGCTGAAATTATCCTCCAAGAGAGGTTTTTCTCGTCAACTATTTGATTACCTTGCAATACAATTTGTACAGGAAAAGCAGAAAAAATGTTTGATTCTTTCCACTTAAAAGTTTTCAGAGTAATGAGTTGAAATATAGCAGCCTTCAATGATGACCAATTTTTTTGTTTGTTTTTCCTTGTTTTAAATTATGAGTAACTATTAACACATGAACTTTTAAATATATCTGATACGTTTCATTGACTCTTTGTCATTCGTTTTGATGCTTATATTCACTAATCTTGGTCATTGAGAGCACCTTAAAGTTTGTTCTTCTTTCTTTCTTTCTTTCTTTCTTTTTTAAATTTTGGCCTCTTTTATTGTTTATGTATTTATTTTTTCATCCATCTTTATTATTCTTTGGCCTCTGTGGGCCTCCCATTGCAGTGGCTCCAGAGCCACTGGCTCCATGCGCTCCAGAGCACTTGTAATTGGATACCTCAGTCCAGCTATTCCACAGCATGTGGGATCTTCCTGGGCTAGGGGTCAAACTGGTGTCCCTTGCACTGCAACGTGGACTTTACCCACTGGACCACCAGAGAAGTCCTTATTTCCCTTTGACACATTTCATTATATGGAATTTTTCCTAAATGGCTTATTGGGCTTTTTCTTTGATTAATTGTTCTTGTATTTATTTAAAAAAAACTTTTTATTCCCTCTAAAGGCATTTCCTTCCCCTCCCTTTTTACACCATTATATTTTTGGAAAAGTTAGTTGTCCTGTAAACTGTCTTATAATCTGGGCTTTTCTGATTATGTTCTTGTAGTATTTAACTTATTCCCCAGACACTGTATTTCTGAAAAATAGCAGTTGGTTCTAAATATTGTACTTAGATTCAAATTCAACTCATTTTGACGCGAATGTATCATCGTGTCACATGTTTCATTCTGCCCGGTGTTAGAAGTGTCTCGTCTGTTGTCCCACTTCTAGCAATGCTGCAGTTGATCAGTGAGTGCAGATGATATCAGCTTGAGCCCTCCAATACACACCTTCCCATCAGCCTTCACCTCACGATTTTCGCAGTCATTGATAATTATTGCCTAGACTGCATTATTTCATTAGGAGTTGCAAAATTGTGATTTTCCTAATTTTAGCTAACTTTCTGTATTTATTAGCTGAAATTATCCTCCAAGAGAGGTTTTTCTCTCGTCAACTATTTGATTACCTTGCAATACAATTTGTACAGGAAAAGCAGAAAAAATGTTTGATTCTTTCCACTTAAAAGTTTTCAGAGTAATGAGTTGAAATATAGCAGCCTTCAATGATGACCAATTTTTTTGTTTGTTTTTCCTTGTTTTAAATTATGAGTAACTATTAACACATGAACTTTTAAATATATCTGATACGTTTCATTGACTCTTTGTCATTCGTTTTGATGCTTATATTCACTAATCTTGGTCATTGAGAGCACCTTAAAGTTTGTTCTTCTTTCTTTCTTTCTTTCTTTCTTTTTTAAATTTTGGCCTCTTTTATTGTTTATGTATTTATTTTTTCATCCATCTTTATTATTCTTTGGCCTCTGTGGGCCTCCCATTGCAGTGGCTCCAGAGCCACTGGCTCCATGCGCTCCAGAGCACTTGTAATTGGATACCTCAGTCCAGCTATTCCACAGCATGTGGGATCTTCCTGGGCTAGGGGTCAAACTGGTGTCCCTTGCACTGCAACGTGGACTTTACCCACTGGACCACCAGAGAAGTCCTTATTTCCCTTTGACACATTTCATTAGTTTTTTAGGCCCTCCTCATTTCTCTCATGAGAAGGTACACCAGGTCCATCCGGTATGTTTTTTGCCCCGGATCTGGAATCAGCCATTTTCCCTAAAGAGCTCTGGTTCCTTTTAGTGAGAAATTATATTTAGGTATCTGAGCACTAGAAGTATTTGTTGCTATGGGGTTGTCATTGTTTTATAAATAAGTCTTTCACTGAGTATAGTGAGGAAATATATGTATATTGGAAATATATATTTTTTAAAGAAAGATAATGAGTTCATAATGATGCTTTTTTTTTTTTAAATTTATTTATCTTTTGGGGATAGGGTGGAGAGGGAGGGGGACGGGAGGGTCACTTCTATTGGTCTTTCATTTCTCTATTTTCATCCGTCTTTGTTCTTTGGCTCCTGTGGGCCTCCCAGTGCGGTGGCCTCTGTCGTCGCAGAGCGCCGGCTCTGGGCGCATGAGCCCCAGAGCTCCGGCTTGGTAATTGGACACATCAATCCAGCTGCTCCGCAGCACGTGGGATCTTCCCAGGCCAGGGATCCAACCGGCGCCCCTTGCACTGCAAGGCGGTGTCCTTATCCACTGGACCACCAGGGGAAGCTCCATAATGATGCTTTTAACTAAAATATCATGTTATAAGGATTTTGCATTTTTAACTTTATATTTAAATCTTTTTTTCTCTTAATGCTCAAAAGATTGGCTCCTAATACTACTAACAAATCATTTATTTGATTTACTCCACAAATATATTTACTGTATTGTAGTACAGGTCCAATTAGATCTGTACTTTTTATTAATACTATTTTTTTGTGTTCTTATTAGATTAATATAGTGTTGAAGTTAACACATTTACCTCCACTGCCAAGTTATACTCTTGATCTTTGTGAGTTTCCACTTGATTATACATCTCAAAGGTTTTATATAATGCAAGGAATTGTGATTGCAATGACAACTGTAACCAAGTATACACAAGGTGCAAGATTTCTTTGTTCGGATGAAGCGTGCCCTCATTCAAAAGGTAAATATTAAAATGTAAATTCAAAATAATTTGTTGTTTAATCTTAAATCATGTTTACAATTAGTTATGAAACATTGACAGCATAGAATAGGATAAAATTTGGTGCCTCCTAACATTACAAGTCTACTTGGTATAACCTTGAAATTCGTTCATTCTTTTCACTTCTCCCCTGTGGTTTAACAGGTGTGTTTGTATTGCTGAAGTTCTTGTTTTTCTCACAGTTTCATAGCTGTTCATGGTGTTCCCTCTCCATGCGATGTTGTCTTTCAACCCTTTGGCTCAACTTGCATTCAGTCTTTCCCCACGATATCTTTTCAATTCATCCCCACCTCTCATTGGACTGGATGTACCTCCTTTTTTCTCTCTGAACACTTTGTAGATGAATACTGCATATGGAAATTCTTTTTTTTTTTGTCACCCCCTATTGAAATTGTGTATTTAAATATCCATATCACCAGTGCCTTAGCACAGTGCAAGGTAAGAAATAGCCACTGAACTGCTATGAACCCTCATGTAAAACCAATTTAATTATGTGTTGAATTAGGTTCATTTTAAAGGATGGAAAATGGAAAGCTAAATCTGAAGGCAAATTTAGCTTGACTCTGTTTTCTTTCAGGATTTCAGTATATAAGAGTGCACGTACCTGGTGCTACAGAATCTACAACAGTAAGAAATGACTTTTTGTGTAACCTGTGCTCATCTTCACTTCAAGAAGACAGCAAATTTAGAGTACTTGGTGGTAAAAATGCATTTATGTTTTATAATTACAATTTTAAAATAGTGTCTGATATTTTAATGTAGAAATTAAGCTGAATATATATTCTAATAACTACTTCTTTTTTGTTCTTTGTGTTAAGATAAACAGATAGTTGAAATAATTACCACAAAGTCTCTTCGTGCTTTTCAAGGTTATTGTAACAACCAGCCATTTAGGTTTCAATCTCTTACAATCTTCCTCAGAGGTAAGTTCTGTTTGCACTAAAATATATAAACTATGTAATTGATTTCTTTGTGCTTATATATTATAAATAGTACTTGTATAGCTTGAAAATCAAAAGTCTTCTCTTTCTTGAGTATTTTAAAGCATCATATTTAGCTAATGTATTAATTATTCATTCAGTCATATAATATTCACTTAAAAAGATATTAGCACATGCTCTGTTTCAGGCACTGTTGCTTAATCTCAGGGTTACAATTACATGTAGCAGTATCTCCCATTATTGTATGTGTATGTCTTACGTAAATATTGAAATTATTGTTTTAAAACATAAATGTCCTAAGGGTAGGACTTGGGTTTTTACTGCACATAATAAGAAACCAATAAATATTTTTTCAGTAAATGAGCATTGAACTATGATTAACTGTAGAGAACTGCATGGGTTAAAATGACATGTGACTAGATAGATTCTGCTATAAAGGAGGAAATCATCAGTATAATTTTGTGATGGGACTTCTGACATCCAGAAGAAGTTGAGAGTATTCAGGATCACGTGATGCAAGATGACAACCAGAACTAGAACCTAGCTGAATACAGTTTCTCCTGATGGTAAATTAAAATGGTAATATTTCTACAGTATGACTGGAATCCTGGGGACAGTTTACAAGTGACAGAGAAAAACCTGTCACACTGCTTCATAGTGTCACTTTATATTTTAAAATGTTTATGTAAATACAACTTTTTTTGTCTTTTTAAAATTCTATTTGGGCTTCCCTGGTGGTCCAGTGGGTAAGGACACCGCCTTGCAGTGCGAGGGGTGCCGGTTCGATCCCTGGCCTGGGAAGATCCCATGTGCTGCGGAACGGCTGGACCGATGTGTCCAGTTACCGAGCCGGAACTCTGGAGTGCATGCACCCAGAGCCGGTGCTCTGCGACAACAGAGGCCGCTGCAATGGGAGGCCCACACAGCCAAAGAACAAAGATGGATGAAAATGGGTAAATGAAAGACCAATAGAAGTGGCCCACCTGCCCCCCTCCCTCCCCAACCCGCCCCCGCAAAAACAATAATAAAAAACTAAAATAAAAATGACTTCTCTAAAAAGAGCTATTAAAAAATTCTCAGCCTTTAGGTTTCAATCTCTTACAATCTTCCTCAGAGGTAAGTTCTGTTTGCACTAAAATATATAAACTATGTAATTGATTTCTTTGTGCTTATATATTATAAATAGTACTTGTATAGCTTGAAAATCAAAAGTCTTCTCTTTCTTGAGTATTTTAAAGCATCATATTTAGCTAATGTATTAATTATTCATTCAGTCATATAATATTCACTTAAAAAGATATTAGCACATGCTCTGTTTCAGGCACTGTTGCTTAATCTCAGGGTTACAATTACATGTAGCAGTATCTCCCATTATTGTATGTGTATGTCTTACGTAAATATTGAAATTATTGTTTTAAAACATAAATGTCCTAAGGGTAGGACTTGGGTTTTTACTGCACATAATAAGAAACCAATAAATATTTTTTCAGTAAATGAGCATTGAACTATGATTAACTGTAGAGAACTGCATGGGTTAAAATGACATGTGACTAGATAGATTCTGCTATAAAGGAGGAAATCATCAGTATAATTTTGTGATGGGACTTCTGACATCCAGAAGAAGTTGAGAGTATTCAGGATCACGTGATGCAAGATGACAACCAGAACTAGAACCTAGCTGAATACAGTTTCTCCTGATGGTAAATTAAAATGGTAATATTTCTACAGTATGACTGGAATCCTGGGGACAGTTTACAAGTGACAGAGAAAAACCTGTCACACTGCTTCATAGTGTCACTTTATATTTTAAAATGTTTATGTAAATACAACTTTTTTTGTCTTTTTAAAATTCTATTTGGGCTTCCCTGGTGGTCCAGTGGGTAAGGACACCGCCTTGCAGTGCGAGGGGTGCCGGTTCGATCCCTGGCCTGGGAAGATCCCATGTGCTGCGGAACGGCTGGACCGATGTGTCCAGTTACCGAGCCGGAACTCTGGAGTGCATGCACCCAGAGCCGGTGCTCTGCGACAACAGAGGCCGCTGCAATGGGAGGCCCACACAGCCAAAGAACAAAGATGGATGAAAATGGGTAAATGAAAGACCAATAGAAGTGGCCCACCTGCCCCCCTCCCTCCCCAACCCGCCCCCGCAAAAACAATAATAAAAAACTAAAATAAAAATGACTTCTCTAAAAAAAAAGAGCTATTAAAAAAAATTCTATTGACCATTTTTTTAAAAGTAAATAAGAACAATCAAGATCTGCAATTTAGGGGAATTTCCTGGCAGTCCAGTGGGTAGGACTCAGCACTTTCACTACCAGGGCCTATGTTCAGCCCCTGCTCAGGGAACTAAGCTCTCTAAAGCTGAGCAGCAAGCCCACCCACCCTCCAAAAAAAGACTTGAATTTAATGTTAATTTTCATTTTTAAGAAACCACTGAATTTTCTTCCTCATTGGATGGTAACTGAAGTCATCAAATCTGGTAGTTCTTATGAAGATTATGCTCAAAATCCTTCATGCTAGGCTTTAGCAGTATGTGAACCATGACTTCCAGGTGTACACAGTACATTTAGAAAAGGCAGAGGAGGGGCTTCCCCTGGTGGTCCAGTGGGTAAGGACACCGCCTTGCAGTGCAAGGGGCGCCGGTTGGATCCCTGGCCTGGGAAGATCCCACGGGCCGCAGAGCGACTGAACTGATGTGTCCAATCACCGAGCCGGAGCTCTGGAGCGCATGCGCCCAGAGCCAGTGCTCTGCGACAACAGAGGCCACCGCGCTGGGAGGCCCACAGGAGCCAAAGAACAAAGACGGATGAAAATAGAGAAATGAAAGACCAATAGAAGTGGCCCGCTGCTCCCCTCCCTCCCCAACCCGACCCCCGCCCAAAATAAATTAAAAAATCTTTAAAAAGAAAGAAAGAAAAGGCAGAGGAACCAGAGATCAAATTGCCAATATATGCTGGATCATAGAAAAGCATGAGAATTCAAAAAAAAAAGTCTACTTCTGTTTCATTGACTACGCTAAAGCCTTTGACTGTGTGGATCACAACAAACTGTGGAATATTCTTAAAGATATGGGAATACCAGACCACCTTACCTGCTTCCTGAGAAATCTGTATGTAGGACAAGAAGCAACAGTTAGAACTGAACATGAAACAATGTACCGGTTCAAAATTATCTCAAGGGTATATATTGTCACTCTGTTTATTTAACTTATGTACAGAGTACATCATGAGAAATGCTGGGCTGGATGATTCACAAGCTGGAATCAAGATAGCCGGGAGAAATATCAATAACCTCAGATATGCAGATGATAGCATTTTAATGGCAGAAAGCCAAGAGGAATTAAAGAGCCCCTTGATAAAGGTGAAAAACGAGAGTGAAAAAGCTGGCTTAAAGCTCAACATTCAGAAAACGAAGATCATGGCATCTGGTCCTGTCACTTCATGACAAATAAATGGGGAAAAAGACGAAACAGTGTCAGATTTCATTTTGGGAAGGCTCCAAAATCATTGTGGATGGTGACTGCAGCCACAAAATTAAAAGATGCTTGATCCTTGGAAGAAAAGCTATGACAAACCTAAACAGTATATTAAAAAGAAGAGACATCCTTTGCTAACAAAGGTCCATGATGTCAAAAGATACGGTTTTTCCAGTAGTCATGTATGGATGTGAGAGCTGGACTATAAAGAAGGCTGAGTGCCGAAAAATTGATGTTTTCAAACTGTGAAAACTGGAGATGACTCTTGAGAGTCCTTTGGACAGCAAGGATATCAAACCAGTCAGTTCTAAAGGAAATCAATCCTGAATATTCATTGGAAGGACTGAGGATGAAGCTGAAGCTCAAATACTTTGGCCACCTGATGTGAAGAGCTGACTCATTAGAAAAGGCCCTGATACTGGGAAAGATTGAAGGTAAGAGGAAAAGGGGATGACAGAGGATGAGATGGTTGGATGGCATCACTGATTCAATGGATGCGAGTTTAAGCAAACTCAGGAAGATACTGAAGGACAGGGAACCCTGGCATACTGCAATTCATGGGGTCGCGAAGAGTTGCACATGACTTAACGATTGAACAATGAGAACAACAACCTCAGCAGTCATATCTATATTGAATCTGCAAAAGCTAATAATAAATGCCTTGTTTTTAAATGTTAAATACAAACTATAGTAATTTTTAAGGTGAATAAGTAGCAGTTTGATTACCTTTGCTGATGGAAGGAAAAAGAAAGAAACCAGAACTGTGAAAATGAGGATGAGTTCAGTCTCTTTTCTTGGTCTAAAATTGGAGGAGTTCAACTGTTTGGAAAAAAAGATCTGGGGTGTTAGTTATATGTAGGAAACTCAAGAGTTAGGAAAGTAGAGATTCAAACAAGAATTCTTTTCACTATGGCTTGACCAGGACAAGGCAGTCATGTAAGCCCAGATGATTGTAACTTTTAATACCAATTACTGTGTTCCAGGCACTTTTATACAGATTAACTCATTTAATCAGAGCAACTTTTTCAACTCTTTCAATTGTTATCCCCATTTTGTAATATGGAAATGGATGCACAGAGATATTAAGTAACTTTTCCAAGGTTACACAGTCAGTACATGACATAGCCATGATTCAAACTCAGGCATTCTAACTCCAAAGTCTATTTTTTAATATGGTGGCTTCAAGAGTCTATGACAAACCTAAACAGTATATTAAAAGAAGAGACATCCTTTGCTAACAAAGGTCCATGATGTCAAAAGATACGGTTTTCCAGTAGTCATGTATGGATGTGAGAGCTGGACTATAAAGAAGGCTGAGTGCCGAAAAATTGATGTTTTCAAACTGTGAAAACTGGAGATGACTCTTGAGAGTCCTTTGGACAGCAAGGATATCAAACCAGTCAGTTCTAAAGGAAATCAATCCTGAATATTCATTGGAAGGACTGAGGATGAAGCTGAAGCTCAAATACTTTGGCCACCTGATGTGAAGAGCTGACTCATTAGAAAAGGCCCTGATACTGGGAAAGATTGAAGGTAAGAGGAAAAGGGGATGACAGAGGATGAGATGGTTGGATGGCATCACTGATTCAATGGATGCGAGTTTAAGCAAACTCAGGAAGATACTGAAGGACAGGGAACCCTGGCATACTGCAATTCATGGGGTCGCGAAGAGTTGCACATGACTTAACGATTGAACAATGAGAACAACAACCTCAGCAGTCATATCTATATTGAATCTGCAAAAGCTAATAATAAATGCCTTGTTTTTAAATGTTAAATACAAACTATAGTAATTTTTAAGGTGAATAAGTAGCAGTTTGATTACCTTTGCTGATGGAAGGAAAAAGAAAGAAACCAGAACTGTGAAAATGAGGATGAGTTCAGTCTCTTTTCTTGGTCTAAAATTGGAGGAGTTCAACTGTTTGGAAAAAAAGATCTGGGGTGTTAGTTATATGTAGGAAACTCAAGAGTTAGGAAAGTAGAGATTCAAACAAGAATTCTTTTCACTATGGCTTGACCAGGACAAGGCAGTCATGTAAGCCCAGATGATTGTAACTTTTAATACCAATTACTGTGTTCCAGGCACTTTTATACAGATTAACTCATTTAATCAGAGCAACTTTTTCAACTCTTTCAATTGTTATCCCCATTTTGTAATATGGAAATGGATGCACAGAGATATTAAGTAACTTTTCCAAGGTTACACAGTCAGTACATGACATAGCCATGATTCAAACTCAGGCATTCTAACTCCAAAGTCTATGATTTTAGCTACTTAATTCCATGGTGGCTCAGATGACAAGGAGTCTGCCTGCAATGCAGGAGACCTGGGTTCAGTCCCTGGGTTAGGAGGATCCTCTGTAGAACGGAATGGCTACTCAATCCAGTATTCTTACCTGGAGAATTCCATGGCTTGTCCATGGTATCGCAAATAGTCAGACATGACTGAGTTGCTTTGACACAATTTCACATAGTTCTACCATATACAAACCATACATTACAATATAGAAATAGAAGTGACTATCCAACTTATATTTTAGTAGAAAACTCTTTCTTCAAATAAGTCTTACCAGAACTCAAATGAATTTTTAAAAATTAAAGGAATAAAGGCAGACCTTTGGGGTTTTTCAGAAGAGATATCCAGACTTCCTAGTCTCCTAGTCTTCCTCTTGACCCCTTCTTGACCTCAGGACACATCCACCAAACATCTGAAAAGTGATTTGCTTTAATTTTTTCCTTGTAAGTCATACTGTATCCTTCAGGGATTTTGGCGGGATGGAGTAGTGTTGATTTGCTTATTTGGTTTGAGGTTTTATTTCTTAAGTCTTGGGCCTGCTTGTTCTCATCTAGGTCTACAGGGTATACCAGTATACTCTCTGATGAGAGACAGAGGGAGGGAGAGAGAAAGAAATAACCATCCAAATTCTGTCTAATAGAAGATAAGGAGGTTTTTAGCATATGTGTTTTAGAATAAATTTTGAACTTGACCAGAAGCTTTGCTCTATCTGTAGATATGAGAGAAGCCTAGTAAATTGTCTTGTGCATAGACTTTTGACAGGAGGAAACCTAGACAGGAATTTCATTTCTGCTACTTAACAACTTAGTCTCATGAAAGTCACTTAACCTCTTGGTTTCTTCATAAATAAAATGAGGATAACAATATTTGTATTAAAGTTTACAATTAGGTAATGTGTGTCAAAGTACCTTGCCTATATAATAGACAGTAAATAATACTTTTCAAAATAATTTTCTTCCAATAATAACATTACTGTGTTCCAGGCACTTTTATACAGATTACTCCCCATTTTGTAATTTTATGGAAATGGATGCACAGAGATATTAAGTAACTTTTCCAAGGTTACACAGTCAGTACATGACATAGCCATGATTCAAACTCAGGCATTCTAACTCCAAAGTCTATGATTTTAGCTACTTAATTCCATGGTGGCTCAGATGACAAGGAGTCTGCCTGCAATGCAGGAGACCTGGGTTCAGTCCCTGGGTTAGGAGGATCCTCTGTAGAACGGAATGGCTACTCAATCCAGTATTCTTACCTGGAGAATTCCATGGCTTGTCCATGGTATCGCAAATAGTCAGACATGACTGAGTTGCTTTGACACAATTTCACATAGTTCTACCATATACAAACCATACATTACAATATAGAAATAGAAGTGACTATCCAACTTATATTTTAGTAGAAAACTCTTTCTTCAAATAAGTCTTACCAGAACTCAAATGAATTTTTAAAAATTAAAGGAATAAAGGCAGACCTTTGGGGTTTTTCAGAAGAGATATCCAGACTTCCTAGTCTCCTAGTCTTCCTCTTGACCCCTTCTTGACCTCAGGACACATCCACCAAACATCTGAAAAGTGATTTGCTTTAATTTTTTCCTTGTAAGTCATACTGTATCCTTCAGGGATTTTGGCGGGATGGAGTAGTGTTGATTTGCTTATTTGGTTTGAGGTTTTATTTCTTAAGTCTTGGGCCTGCTTGTTCTCATCTAGGTCTACAGGGTATACCAGTATACTCTCTGATGAGAGACAGAGGGAGGGAGAGAGAAAGAAATAACCATCCAAATTCTGTCTAATAGAAGATAAGGAGGTTTTTAGCATATGTGTTTTAGAATAAATTTTGAACTTGACCAGAAGCTTTGCTCTATCTGTAGATATGAGAGAAGCCTAGTAAATTGTCTTGTGCATAGACTTTTGACAGGAGGAAACCTAGACAGGAATTTCATTTCTGCTACTTAACAACTTAGTCTCATGAAAGTCACTTAACCTCTTGGTTTCTTCATAAATAAAATGAGGATAACAATATTTGTATTAAAGTTTACAATTAGGTAATGTGTGTCAAAGTACCTTGCCTATATAATAGACAGTAAATAATACTTTTCAAAATAATTTTCTTCCAAATAAAATTATTACTTGTAAAGTCATTTTTATTAACATTTTTGTCACTTAATAGAAACTCTGCCTCTTGACTATATTATAAGAGACTATCTAGTTGCTATGTCACATGCTTCTTGGAGGTAATTCATCATTGCCTCAAAAGGATGTATCAAAATTTATCAGCAGTTAAATTGCCTCAATTTATATTATTCCTACCACTCAATATGCATGTTATATTAAACAAAAATAAAAATAAATACTTAGCAACTAATTGTACTAAATTTTTACTGATTTTAGATCTTTGAACCATATCATTAGTAAAAGTTTCACTTAGTAAATACATATTTTCTTTTGTCTTTAACAATTTTAGATGAAGCAGTGAATAAAATGAATATAGGAAATGAGTATAAGGTTATTGGAATTCCAACTTGTGTAAAAAAATCACAAACTGCTGTCTGTATAGAGGCAAATAGTATCACATTTTGTACTCCAAAAGGTAAGGAAAGTGTCACTTTCACATACTAGGGATAGAGTTGTGATCAAGATAGTCAGGGTTCCAACCCTTAAGTCATATGGTAGATAGTCAATAAAACTGGAAACTAATTAATAAGACAATATCAGAAAAATAAGTGCTTATGGAGGAAATTTTTTTTAAGCCTTGGGCCTGCTTGTTCTCATCTAGGTCTACAGGGTATACCAGTATACTCTCTGATGAGAGACAGAGGGAGAGAGAGAAAGAAATAACCATCCAAATTCTGTCTAATAGAAGATAAGGAGGTTTAGCATATGTGTTTAAAAAACCAGAAGCTTTGCTCTATCTGTAGATATGAGAGAAGCCTAGTAAATTGTCTTGTGCATAGACTTTTGACAGGAGGAAACCTAGACAGGAATTTCATTTCTGCTACTTAACAACTTAGTCTCATGAAAGTCACTTAACCTCTTGGTTTCTTCATAAATAAAATGAGGATAACAATATTTGTATTAAAGTTTACAATTAGGTAATGTGTGTCAAAGTACCTTGCCTATATAATAGACAGTAAATAATACTTTTCAAAATAATTTTCTTCCAAATAAAATTATTACTTGTAAAGTCATTTTTATTAACATTTTTGTCACTTAATAGAAACTCTGCCTCTTGACTATATTATAAGAGACTATCTAGTTGCTATGTCACATGCTTCTTGGAGGTAATTCATCATTGCCTCAAAAGGATGTATCAAAATTTATCAGCAGTTAAATTGCCTCAATTTATATTATTCCTACCACTCAATATGCATGTTATATTAAACAAAAATAAAAATAAATACTTAGCAACTAATTGTACTAAATTTTTACTGATTTTAGATCTTTGAACCATATCATTAGTAAAAGTTTCACTTAGTAAATACATATTTTCTTTTGTCTTTAACAATTTTAGATGAAGCAGTGAATAAAATGAATATAGGAAATGAGTATAAGGTTATTGGAATTCCAACTTGTGTAAAAACATCACAAACTGCTGTCTGTATAGAGGCAAATAGTATCACATTTTGTACTCCAAAAGGTAAGGAAAGTGTCACTTTCACATACTAGGGATAGAGTTGTGATCAAGATAGTCAGGGTTCCAACCCTTAAGTCATATGGTAGATAGTCAATAAAACTGGAAACTAATTAATAAGACAATTTCAGATAATAAGTGCTATGGAGGAAATAAAGCAGGATAATGTGGAACCTTGCCCGCAGGAAGGATTCCTTTCTTTTGGCTAAATTTTATTTAGACTTTTTTAAAAATAATTACCAATCAGAAAAATATTTTAAGATGTCAAGAGGTAGAGATTAGTCTAAAGATTTTTCTTACCTTTATTTTGTAGCTAAGACAGTGCTAAGTAACTGTCATGGTCTGAGAAAAAGAGCCCAATAAAATGGCATCCTTTTCCTCATCTAAGTTTTGAAGCAATTGAGAAATAGAAGAGAAAGACAGTTGGGAGCCAAAATATAGCCTTTATTACTGATAATTTCCTTCCAACTTAATTAAGCTTTAACTAAAAAAATAAAGAGCACACTTACAGATATCTTAATGTAGGACATGTTAGTTAAATATTGAATAGTAGAGTTAGGTTTTTTTCTTTGAATCCCTAGATTGGGCCTCTGGAATACCAGAGGCCCAAGCTGAATTTAAATATAATAGCTTCTAGACACCTCTGCTTTATTTTGAAGAGAAAAGCTGCTTAAAAGAATAAAAATATTGAAGAAAGAAAACACTAATAAACAGTAGATATTTTAAAGATCTTTTAAATATTTTCCATGATGAAGTGTTCTAAGATTTACTGATTTGGTAGAAGAACAGAATATATAGATGAAGCATGCCTGCTCCAGCTAGACTGTAGAATTAAGCAGATTTAACCACCGAAATGTGGCAAGGCCTACACTAGGTAGGCCTCCCTCATCCTTGCCCATGGATGAGGAGAAGAAATCATTGCTCCATGATGACAGCCCCAGAGCAAGGAGGAAGGGGTTGGGTTATATGTGCGTAGCTCCTCCTCCCAAACTGACCCACTGAATTAAATCATTCTTCCCTTTCAGGAGTTGGACAGAATAAGGGAGTGGAGAAGGTCTAGAATGTTACAGTCTATTATGTTAGAGTAGTAGAGTTTAAATCTTTCCTTTTAACAGCAGCATGGGAATAAAGGAGTTGTGATCAAGATAGTCAGGGTTCCAACCCTTAAGTCATATGGTAGATAGTCAATAAAACTGGAAACTAATTAATAAGACAATTTCAGATAATAAGTGCTATGGAGGAAATAAAGCAGGATAATGTGGAACCTTGCCCGCAGGAAGGATTCCTTTCTTTTGGCTAAATTTTATTTAGACTTTTTTAAAAATAATTACCAATCAGAAAAATATTTTAAGATGTCAAGAGGTAGAGATTAGTCTAAAGATTTTTCTTACCTTTATTTTGTAGCTAAGACAGTGCTAAGTAACTGTCATGGTCTGAGAAAAAGAGCCCAATAAAATGGCATCCTTTTCCTCATCTAAGTTTTGAAGCAATTGAGAAATAGAAGAGAAAGACAGTTGGGAGCCAAAATATAGCCTTTATTACTGATAATTTCCTTCCAACTTAATTAAGCTTTAACTAAAAAAATAAAGAGCACACTTACAGATATCTTAATGTAGGACATGTTAGTTAAATATTGAATAGTAGAGTTAGGTTTTTTTCTTTGAATCCCTAGATTGGGCCTCTGGAATACCAGAGGCCCAAGCTGAATTTAAATATAATAGCTTCTAGACACCTCTGCTTTATTTTGAAGAGAAAAGCTGCTTAAAAGAATAAAAATATTGAAGAAAGAAAACACTAATAAACAGTAGATATTTTAAAGATCTTTTAAATATTTTCCGCAGTGAAGTGTTCTAAGATTTACTGATTTGGTAGAAGAACAGAATATATAGATGAAGCATGCCTGCTCCAGCTAGACTGTAGAATTAAGCAGATTTAACCACCGAAATGTGGCAAGGCCTACACTAGGTAGGCCTCCCTCATCCTTGCCCATGGATGAGGAGAAGAAATCATTGCTCCATGATGACAGCCCCAGAGCAAGGAGGAAGGGGTTGGGTTATATGTGCGTAGCTCCTCCTCCCAAACTGACCCACTGAATTAAATCATTCTTCCCTTTCAGGAGTTGGACAGAATAAGGGAGTGGAGAAGGTCTAGAATGTTACAGTCTATTATGTTAGAGTAGTAGAGTTTAAATCTTTCCTTTTAACAGCAGCATTCATATATTTCCCATTCTGCTTCTTAGCCCTCCCTAAATGTGATATTATTTCAAACACAGAAATATAAAGCAAACACTGCATTACAGAAGCCCCATGATCTGCCTTTGCTCACATAGGTCTTAAAAGGAAAAAAAATGAGGAATTTGCTTGCAGCCCGCAGCCAGTCTATTTGGGCACACAAGGTGTGCATCCTTTTATTATGTTCCCTGGTATAGAAATGATAGACCAGGGTGATTAATAATTAATAAATCATAATTTGTTATCATTGTAACAATTTGAATGTGGCATCATTAAAAGAACTGCAATTTGATAATATTTGAGATTAGTGCAATTAGTTGTCTTTATGCCACTTGCTTATGTTAAAGCCCCTTTTAATATATATATAAATATTTACTCAGTCCCTTCAGGACTTAGTGACAATTTCAGATGTCTCCTCTCTCTGACGTCCAATTCATGCTGGAAGTTTACAGCCATACTCGCCAACATCTTTGCATCACAGATTGTTCCTCCTGGGACTTATAATTTGCTCAAGCTCTGTCTGCTGATGAGTCTAGTACAGACAAGTGACCGGAACAAAGAACTGGAAGATTGCCTGGATATTTTAATCATAACAAGTGATACTCTACTTATAGACAGGTAAAATATATGCCATTACAAATTGGCCACAGATTTACACAAATCTTTTCCATAAGACAAATATTTAGAATTTATCTGAGGGTATAAATAGTTAAATAAATTTTTATCAGTGAAGTTCAAAACTTTTTAAACCATGAATTGAGAAATGGGATTGCTTTCAACATTTTGAGAATCGAACCTCAGAGTTTCAGCTTGTTCCCCCTCAACCCCAGGTCTTTACAAATGACTAAATTCTTTGCAGATTTCTTTTTCCTCCATTCCCTAGAATGGTGTTCTGCTTTTGTACTTTGTTTTCATTTCAAAATAATGCCCCTCCAACGACATAACAAGCTATTTTCTTCTTTTAATTCAAGGTTCTATTCAATAATACTGATTCATCACACCCAGATAAAGCTGTCAAGACTGCTTTAATGACTGGTAGGGAGCTATTACTCTAGCCTTAGCATAAGCCTCTACTCAGCATATTGGGGCTCCCCACAAGCAAGTACTCTTTTTAAAAAGTTTACTTAGATGTTCAAAAAGTTAGGAATGAGCTTCCTATATTAATATAGTATATGTAATTGTAATGCAAAAAACAAATTTACAGAATGAATTTTAAATTAAAAAATAAAAGTCAAATTTGCTCTAACTAAATTGGACAGATGATGTTTTTCTAAAGTTAAAATGAAATCATAATGTAAACATGGTGCTATTGCTACAGATTGCACCAATTTAATCTTCCACTAATGAGCATGAGAATATTTGTTTCTTTACAGTCTCACCAATACTGTGGATTATCAGACTTTAAAATTTTGCCATCTGATGAATGGAAAGTGGTATTTTATTTTAATTTGCATTTCTTTAACTAGAAGAAAGTTTTAGCATCATTTATAACTTGTCAAATACTTTTGGTTATTTTTGTATGAACACTTTGACCATTGTCCATTTTTGAAATTAAGTTGTTTATTTCTTGTTGATTTGTGATACCTCTGTAAATTAAACCCATTGTCTGTTTGTTGTTAACCTTTTCCTGTGATGTTTGGGGCTCTATGAGAGATTTGGTGGGGTTTTTTTTTAGTTAAAATTTACATAAATAAAGTGAAATAATTGGATCTTAAGTATGTAATTTAGTGAGTCTTAACAGATGCATGCATTTCTATAGCCATCACCTCAATAAGATATGGAACTTTTCTATTTCCATTATCTTGGGAAGTTCCTTTATCCTCTCAATTATTTCCTGTCTCCATAGGTGATTTCTGTCACCAGAGGTTAGTTTTCCTATTCTTGAACTTTATATTAAAAAACCACACAGTGCATCTTCTTTTGGGTCTAATCTCTTCTGCTCAGCATAGTTTTGAGATCGGCCCCATTGTGTGTATCAGAAGTTCACTTGTTTTTATTGATGAGTGGTATTCCATTATATAATTAGACCAGAATTAGTTTATCCATTCCCCTAGTGGTGGACATTTGGATTCTGAGTGTTTTGACTGTATAAACAAAGCTGCAGTAAATATCTCTTGTATAGGTCTTTTTGTAGACTTGTGTTTTCATTATCTTGGATAAATATCTAGGAATGGAATTGCTGTGTCATAAGGTAGGTGTATGTAACTTTATAAGAAACTGCCAAATGGTCTTTCAAAGTGGTTATATTGTTTTACATTCTAATCAGCGAGGTAAAGTTCCAGATGTTTCCCTCCTTACCATCATCCAGTTTTGTCAGTATTTCTTGATTTAGCCATTCTAGTGTCTGTGCAATGGTATCTCGTGACAGTTCTAAGTTGCATATCCCTGATGACTACTGATTTGAACTTTTTCATGTGCTTATTAGTTACTCATATATCTTCTTTGGAAGTGAGTCCTTTGCTCACTTTTAAATGAAGCACTTCGGAATGCGCATCCATTGTCACATATGTATTACGAAGTTTTTCTCCCAAACCAAAAATAGCTTGTATTTTTTTCTTAAAGGTATCTTTGATGAGGAGCCCTTTTGACTTTGATGATTATTTTATGTTTAGTGTTTTCTGGTTTCTGTTGAAGAAATCTTTGCCAACCCCATGGTCATAAAAATATTCTTTTATGTTTTCTTCTGAGGGCATTATAGGTTTAACTTTTATAGTAGGTCTATTATCTATTCCAAGTCAATTTTGGTATATAATACAAGGTAGGAGTCAAGAATAATGTTTTTGCTATGCATCCATACCATTTGTTGAAAAGACTTTCCTTTCTCCATTGAATGATTTTGGTACCAATGTTGAAAATCTATTGAACCGGTTATAGCCTAGGTATACAATTGAACTGAGTATAAATCTATTTGAACTTCTCTGCTATTTTGAGTTATTTGTCTATAATTATGCCTCACACTCTTTTTGTGTGTGGGGGCAGTTAAGTTTTATTTGGGGCATATTTAGGACTGCAGCCCAGGAGCAGCACCCCAGATACCTCTGAGAGATTGCTCCAAAGAATGCCTCACATTTTTGATTACTGTATCTCTGTAGTAAGTTTTAAATCAGGGAGTGCAACTTTATTCTTCATTTTTAAGATTTGTTTTCACTATATTAGGTGTTTTGCATTTTCTTAAAAAGTTTAGAATATATATATTACTACCAACTTCCATTAACCTCAAAAAAGCCTGTAAGGATTTTGATTGGAACTGCATTTAACTTATAAATCAATTTTGGGGAGAATTTACATCTTAACAATGTTGGGTCTTTAGTCTATGAATATGTTACATATCTCCATTTATTTAAACCTTAATTTCTTTCAGCAGACTGCAAAGGTCATGCAGATAATTTGGTGATTTCTAAATATTTGGTGTTTTTGATGCTATTAAAGTAGTAGTGTTTTATTAATTTTTTCAAGTATTTGCTTTGAATGTATCCGAGATACTGTTGGTTTTTATATTTCTATCTTATATTTTGTGACCTTATATCAGTAGGGCAAAAACTTCCTCAGCTCCAATAATTAGCCAAGTTGGCCCATTGTTTTATATAATTAGGTTCTCAGCCTGACCGAATATTAGAATCATCTGGGAGAATATTTTTTAAAATATTTATGCCTTGGCTCACCTCCATAGATTCCAATTTTTTATATCATTTGGGGTGGGGGTTTAAGCATTGGACGTTTTAAAAGACACTAGGTAATTTTTTTGATCAAAGTATCTTAGCATAATACCCTCTAGGCCCATCTATGTTTTCACAAATATCAAAATTTCATTCTTTTAAATGACTGAGTAATATTGCATTATGTGTGTGTGTGTGTGTGTGTTCTTTATCCATTCATCTATTGATGGATAATTTGATTTTTTCTTTATCTTGGCTATTGTAAATAATGCTGTAATGAACATAGGCGTTCACATATCTTTCCTAATTAGTGTGTTTATTTTCTTTGGATTAATACCCAGAAGTGGAATTGCTGGGTCATATGATAACTGTTTTTTGAGGAACTTCCACAGTGTTCTCCATAGTGGTTATATCAATTTATATTCCTACCAACAGTGCATGAGGGGTCCCTGTCTCCATATCCTTGCCAACAATCTTTTGGGGGCTTTGTGTGTGTGTATTTGATAACTGTCATTCTGATAGGTGTGATGTGATATCTCATTTTGGTTTGATTTGGATTCCCCTGATGATTTTTGATGTTGACCATCTTTTTCATGTGCCTCTTGGCTCCCCAGGTGATTTTAAAGTAAGCTAGGACTAAGAACCACAGCCCTATAGACTCACAGACTTTCTTTCTAAATATTATCCATTTTACATGTCTTCAAATTAACACATAAACTCCTTGGAATGACACATATACTAGACATTTTATAGCACCTATCTGTCCACTCTTGAGAGATACTGTATTACCCTCTTTTGCGCTGTATGCCTGTGTCTGCTCATCCTAGTAGATTGTACCAGCAAGCTATGATTTCTATGGTAAGGATTTAAAAGCTAAGTTAAGCTAATCATATTCTTTTCTTATTATTTAAATTTGAGAAGCAAAGAGGCTGAGGCAATTGGCAAAGGGATTGGAAAGCAAAAGGATGTATTAAGAGTTATGTTGACACATAGGTAGCAGGGATAGTCATAACGAACTATTTGCAAAATCTAAATGCAAAAGTTTTGAGTAAATGAAAGAAAGCAGTTCATCAAAAGAGGAAGTCTTGGTTCAAATGTCATCTCTATATAGCTTTCTATGGCTTCCTTCCAGGAAGAAATAATTATTTTATGGATGTCCTCACAACCTTATGTTAGTACTCATCACATTGTGTTTTAGTTTTTGTTTTCAACTCTCTAGGGTGTGGGCTTTCTAAGTTAAGGACCAAATCTCATGTGTTTTTATCCCTAGCACTCGAGCTCAGTGAATATTGAATCAAATTAAATCTAATTGTGTAGCTATTATACAGTATGATTTCTGAAAATCAAATATGAAGTAATAGTAATGAATTATTTGTTTTCTCCCTTAGGCTTTTGAATTTTAGTATAAACCTTGTGCCCCGTGGTATACGTCATCCAGTCTCTACTGAAATTTTCCCTACTCTTGCCAGGAATAAGTATGGAACTGGAGCTGTCAGCATTCAGGCTGGCAGTGCTTTGCTAGCTAAAGGTGGTATCTGCTTTATAGGAGACTTGGCTTCACACAAAAAAGATAAACTTGAACAGCTTCAGTCAGGTAAACAGTATTTTTTCAAATTAATTTCCACCTGTTTAACTTGTCCCATCAATGTCAAGGAGTTGTGTGTGCTATTGTTTCCGTCATGTCGGACTCCTTGGAACTCTATGGACTGTAGCCTGCCACACTCCTCTGTCCATGGGAGTCTCCAGGTAAGAATACTGGAGTCGGGCTTCCCCTGGTGGCCCAGTGGGTAAGGACACCGCCTTGCAGTGCAAGGGGCACCGGTTCGATCCCTGTCCTGGGAAGATCCCACGTGCCGCGGAGCAGCTGGACCCATGTGTCCAATCACCGAGCCGGAGCTCTGGAGCGCACGCGCCCAGAGCCGGTGCTCTGCAATGACAGATGCCACCGCGATGGGAGGCCCACAGGAGCCAAAGAACGAAGACGAATGAAAATGGAGAAATGAGAGACCAATAGAAGTGGCCCGCCTGCTCCCCTCCCTCCCCAACCCGACCCCCGCCCAAAATAAATAAATAAATAAATCTTAAAAAAAAAAAAAAATACTGGAGTGGATTGCCATGCCCTTCTCCAGGGTATTTTCCCAACCCTGTGATGGAACCCGCATTGCATTGCAGGCAGATTCTTTACTGTCTGAGCCACCAGGGAAGCCTAGGACTCACTTAAAAATGAAGATTATATTGTACACATTTTAGAAATAGAGAAGTTACATTAAATGACATTTCTCATTTTATTTTGATAAATAAAAACAGGAATTAAATGTATAAATGCCCTGTTTTAGCCTTTGCTCTTAGTTGTGTTAACACATGAGTTTGTATTAGGCCAGATTTATTTCGTCTTCTTGTGTTATTGCACTAGCTAGGATACCCAAGATGACATTGAAAAATAGTGGTGAAAGGAACATCATGATTTTGTCTTGTTCCTGATCTTAACAGGAAAGTTTCAACTTTCTCACCATTAAGTATGATGTTAGCTGTAGGTTTTCTGTTGAAGTTATTTTTCAAGTTTCAAGTTCCTTCTATTCCTAATCTTCCAAGAGTTTTTAAATAATGTGCATTGAATTTTATTAAATTCTTTTTCTGCATTTATTGATATATTGTAATTTTCCTTCTGTAGCCTGTTGATATTACTGATTACATTAATTGACTTTAAAATGTTGAACCAGCTTTGCTTACCTAACATAACTTCTACCTGGCTGTGGTGTATAATTATTTTTATACATCACTGAACTTAATTTGTTAACATATTCTTGAGAATTTTTCAAGAGATATTGGTCTGTAGTTTTCTTGTAATATCTTTTGTCTTATTTTGGTATTAGGATAATGCTGCTTGAGCCAAATTTATAACTAACAAAGATATGGACAGATAAATATCGGGCAAAGAAAAGTTTGGGCATTGCATTCTTGGTATACCAGCAAGAATGTGCAGCAATACATAGGAGACAGCGCATATTGCTTCTGCCTACAAGAGAATGCAAAAATAGACCCACACTCATATGCTTAGTTTATTTTTGATCACAATATCAAAGCAAGAAAATGGGGAAAGATTTTTCAACAAATGATGATGGAACATCTGGAAAAAAATTAGTATTTTTTCTCATACCTCACAATCATGCACAATAATTAATTAAAGATGAATCATAAACCTAGAGATAAAACCTAAAATCATAAGGCTACTAGAAGAAAGCATGTCCATCATTCATGTCCAACTCTTTGTGACCCCAAGGACTGTAGCCTGCCAGGCTCCTCCATCTGTGGGATTTTCCAGGCAAGAACACTGGAGTGGGGTGCCATTTCCTTCTCCAGGAGATCTTCTCGACACAGGGATCGAACCCAGGTCTCCCCTGCATTATTACCATCTGAGCCACCAGGGTAGGCAAAGATTGTTTTAGACAAAACTCAGAAATCAATAAACAGAATGTAAGTGATGAGTTGGACTTCATCAAAACTAAAAAGTTATATATGGTCATTTAAAAAGTGAGTTGGCAAGCAAAGAAAAAGAAAGTCTTTGCAAAACATATATTTGATATAGGATACCCAAGATGACAGTTATTTTTCCACACGGGTTTAAAAAGTATGATGTTAGCTGTAGGTTTTCTGTTGAAGTTATTTTCAAGTTTCAAGTTCCTTCTATTCCTAATCTTCCAAGAGTTTTTAAATAATGTGCATTGAATTTTATTAAATTCTTTTTCTGCATTTATTGATATATTGTAATTTTCCTTCTGTAGCCTGTTGATATTACTGATTACATTAATTGACTTTAAAATGTTGAACCAGCTTTGCTTACCTAACATAACTTCTACCTGGCTGTGGTGTATAATTATTTTTATACATCACTGAACTTAATTTGTTAACATATTCTTGAGAATTTTTCAAGAGATATTGGTCTGTAGTTTTCTTGTAATATCTTTTGTCTTATTTTGGTATTAGGATAATGCTGCTTGAGCCAAATTTATAACTAACAAAGATATGGACAGATAAATATCGGGCAAAGAAAAGTTTGGGCATTGCATTCTTGGTATACCAGCAAGAATGTGCAGCAATACATAGGAGACAGCGCATATTGCTTCTGCCTACAAGAGAATGCAAAAATAGACCCACACTCATATGCTTAGTTTATTTTTGATCACAATATCAAAGCAAGAAAATGGGGAAAGATTTTTCAACAAATGATGATGGAACATCTGGAAAAAAATTAGTATTTTTTCTCATACCTCACAATCATGCACAATAATTAATTAAAGATGAATCATAAACCTAGAGATAAAACCTAAAATCATAAGGCTACTAGAAGAAAGCATGTCCATCATTCATGTCCAACTCTTTGTGACCCCAAGGACTGTAGCCTGCCAGGCTCCTCCATCTGTGGGATTTTCCAGGCAAGAACACTGGAGTGGGGTGCCATTTCCTTCTCCAGGAGATCTTCTCGACACAGGGATCGAACCCAGGTCTCCCCTGCATTATTACCATCTGAGCCACCAGGGTAGGCAAAGATTGTTTTAGACAAAACTCAGAAATCAATAAACAGAATGTAAGTGATGAGTTGGACTTCATCAAAACTAAAAAGTTATATATGGTCATTTAAAAAGTGAGTTGGCAAGCAAAGAAAAAGAAAGTCTTTGCAAAACATATATTTGATATAGGACATATACCTAGAACATAGAAACAATTCCCATAAGTTGGTAATTTATAAAACAAAGAACCAGACACAAAGTACCAGATTGTATGTGTTCTTTCAGAATCTTTTCCTTTTTCATTCTTAATTTACATGGCCTGCTTTCTATTATTTTTCCACATAGAAGAACGTAGTTTAATTTCAGCCTCTGTTGTAAGCCTGCATGATACGACCAGTCTTCTTCCCCTGTGCCTATTCGTCCCAGACCATAGGTCCAGCTACGTGCTTGGGACCAATGGTTCTCATCATCAGGGGACACAGAAACAACTAAAAATTTTTCTTGCCTTGTTCTTTTTATAACAGATCCTTTAAATAAGTACATCTTGCAGAACTATCAAATTCGCTTTTATCTTTCCTTTCCAAAATTTGTATTATAAAATTCAATAATAATATTTATTAGTTTATAGATATGTAGGCCAAAGTGAACTTTGTTAATGGATAATGTCTTGTGACTTAGCTGTGGAAAATAGAAGCATCACAGTCTACATCTCTGGAAAGAAGTTTGGGGATGATGTGGATCAGCAAATGACTTTTCCAGTTCAATGCAGTTTTTGGTCTTTTGTTGATATGGATTCACCTTCAAGGAGAAATACACAGAAAACCAATACACTAATTGGTCAGATGGTAAAGTATTTGTGTGTTCTATAGTTAGAATGTTGTTCGGGAATCTTTTCTCAATTTTCAAATTGTTTTAAATGTTGTTATTTCTGTGCTTTTATACCTAGTTAGGTCTTGGGACTTTCATAATTTGAAATTTTCATTTCTTAGTTATTAAAAAGCAGGTTGTTAGCAAGAACACTGGAGTGGGGTGCCATTTCCTTCTCCAGGAGATCTTCTCGACACAGGGATCGAACCCAGGTCTCCCCTGCATTATTACCATCTGAGCCACCAGGGTAGGCAAAGATTGTTTTAGACAAAACTCAGAAATCAATAAACAGAATGTAAGTGATGAGTTGGACTTCATCAAAACTAAAAAGTTATATATGGTCATTTAAAAAGTGAGTTGGCAAGCAAAGAAAAAGAAAGTCTTTGCAAAACATATATTTGATATAGGACATATACCTAGAACATAGAAACAATTCCCATAAGTTGGTAATTTATAAAACAAAGAACCAGACACAAAGTACCAGATTGTATGTGTTCTTTCAGAATCTTTTCCTTTTTCATTCTTAATTTACATGGCCTGCTTTCTATTATTTTTCCACATAGAAGAACGTAGTTTAATTTCAGCCTCTGTTGTAAGCCTGCATGATACGACCAGTCTTCTTCCCCTGTGCCTATTCGTCCCAGACCATAGGTCCAGCTACGTGCTTGGGACCAATGGTTCTCATCATCAGGGGACACAGAAACAACTAAAAATTTTTCTTGCCTTGTTCTTTTTATAACAGATCCTTTAAATAAGTACATCTTGCAGAACTATCAAATTCGCTTTTATCTTTCCTTTCCAAAATTTGTATTATAAAATTCAATAATAATATTTATTAGTTTATAGATATGTAGGCCAAAGTGAACTTTGTTAATGGATAATGTCTTGTGACTTAGCTGTGGAAAATAGAAGCATCACAGTCTACATCTCTGGAAAGAAGTTTGGGGATGATGTGGATCAGCAAATGACTTTTCCAGTTCAATGCAGTTTTTGGTCTTTTGTTGATATGGATTCACCTTCAAGGAGAAATACACAGAAAACCAATACACTAATTGGTCAGATGGTAAAGTATTTGTGTGTTCTATAGTTAGAATGTTGTTCGGGGAATCTACTCACAGATTTTAGTCTCAATTTTCAAATTGTTTTAAATGTTGTTATTTCTGTGCTTCATTTCTATACCTAGTTAGGTCTTGGGACTAAATAATGACATAGTTATTTGAAATTTTTCATTTCTTAGTTATTAAAAAGCAGGTATCTGTTTACTAGAAATTATTTGAATAGGTATAGGGGAGGCTTTAATGAATAATGTGTAAAAAATATGTAATAAAAAGCATTTAAAAAGTTGGTTACCACAAAATCCCATGATATTTGGGAATCACTTTAAATAATAATTAATAATAACAAAAATATTATAATGATAATTTAATAATTAAATGTAATTAATATTATAGTAGCATAATTCTATTAATAATTTAAATAATAATTATAAGTAATACTTCATTTAAAGTGTGAAGATGCCAGTGTTTAATATTTGCCTTCTACATTTTTGTTTGAGGTAGGATTGCAGTTTGATTCCAGCTAATCTTATAGAGGCATTTGGATTATTGATTAACTGCAATGAATCATCCCCTTGCCACTCATTTCTTCCAACTGTGCAGCATACTTTAAAGAAAGCCACTGATCCTGAAGGGCTGCTTTATCTAGCTTTGAAACAATTCACGACTGAAGATTTTGAAAAGGTAAAGGTAGAAAAAATGATTACCAAGAATACTTGTGCTAATGTTTCTCAATTTAAACTTCCTTTGAACATTCAATTTTCCTTTAGAATTTCCATTTATTCCAACTTGCTTTCAGCTTTTAAGCATTCTAAGGACATTATATAGAAATATTTTAGATTATAATTAAATTAAAAACTATAAAGACATAGATATTAAAATGTTGAGCTTATTCTTTGAACCACTGATCAGGTCACTATGGGTTATCTTTCCATGAAAAGATTCAAAATAGAATATTTCTATAAAACATGATGAGTGGCTTTCTAGATATACAGGCTTTTGTATTTTACAGACTGTTCAAAGTGAAACTTTATATGAATGCCTTCAGAGTTCTGACTATCGGGAATATCTGTCATGACTCACAAACCCGTTTGTTTTAATGTCTCGACCTGATAACAGATGTGGCATGTTCAGAGATCCTGAGACCAGATGATGCAAATTTGGTAATGACTCTCCTAGCTATTGAAGATACTCAAGTATTTATAAGTGAAAGCCTTTTAATATTAACTATTGAGAAATCTGTCCACAGTAAAGTATCTGGGTAGGATAGCTAAATGGCCTGGAATGTTGGAAAGTAGGAATCCTCAGGTCATGAAATTTTTTGTTCATGCCTGCCTTTTTTTGTAACCCAAATTGCATGGATAGAAAAGGTTGAAAGGTGAGGTGGATTTAAAAATGAATTATCAGCATAGTTTATTAATATAGATTAGAACAGAGAAATAACAATATTTATGATAAAATAAGGTCTTTTGTTTTAGTGTATATAAATAAAGGTAGTCTTTGGGAATTGGGGTACTAAATTATATAGACATGCTAATAAGCTGGAGAAATTTTTGCCCAGTTTTTTCCCTGAAAAATAACAACAACAAAAAAAATCTATGGATCTTTTAATTTACTGAATACTTGGCAGAGATGAACCTCTTTCTGTTCTTTATATTCTCCCAGAAATGTATATTTTTCTTCCTTAAATAGTTTATCATTTAACTGAGATAAATGAAACAATTAAGCGACAATTTAACACTATGCTGGGTGTAGCTGAGTATTATTTCTTTGCATGAATTCAGAAAGGAAGATATCAAGTAGAATGTGAGAGTTAGGAATAACTCAAAAGGCAGTGAGACTTTAGTTGGACCTTAAGAAAAGGTGTGAAATTCAGAAAAAAGAAGATATCAAGAGAAATATTTTAGATTATAATTAAATTAAAAACTATAAAGACATAGATATTAAAATGTTGAGCTTATTCTTTGAACCACTGATCAGGTCACTATGGGTTATCTTTCCATGAAAAGATTCAAAATAGAATATTTCTATAAAACATGATGAGTGGCTTTCTAGATATACAGGCTTTTGTATTTTACAGACTGTTCAAAGTGAAACTTTATATGAATGCCTTCAGAGTTCTGACTATCGGGAATATCTGTCATGACTCACAAACCCGTTTGTTTTAATGTCTCGACCTGATAACAGATGTGGCATGTTCAGAGATCCTGAGACCAGATGATGCAAATTTGGTAATGACTCTCCTAGCTATTGAAGATACTCAAGTATTTATAAGTGAAAGCCTTTTAATATTAACTATTGAGAAATCTGTCCACAGTAAAGTATCTGGGTAGGATAGCTAAATGGCCTGGAATGTTGGAAAGTAGGAATCCTCAGGTCATGAAATTTTTTGTTCATGCCTGCCTTTTTGTAACCCAAATTGCATGGATAGAAAAGGTTGAAAGGTGAGGTGGATTTAAAAATGAATTATCAGCATAGTTTATTAATATAGATTAGAACAGAGAAATAACAATATTTATGATAAAATAAGGTCTTTTGTTTTAGTGTATATAAATAAAGGTAGTCTTTGGGAATTGGGGTACTAAATTATATAGACATGCTAATAAGCTGGAGAAATTTTTGCCCAGTTTTTTCCCTGAAAAATAACAACAACAAAAAAAATCTATGGATCTTTTAATTTACTGAATACTTGGCAGAGATGAACCTCTTTCTGTTCTTTATATTCTCCCAGAAATGTATATTTTTCTTCCTTAAATAGTTTATCATTTAACTGAGATAAATGAAACAATTAAGCGACAATTTAACACTATGCTGGGTGTAGCTGAGTATTATTTCTTTGCATGAATTCAGAAAGGAAGATATCAAGTAGAATGTGAGAGTTAGGAATAACTCAAAAGGCAGTGAGACTTTAGTTGGACCTTAAGAAAAGGTGTGATTTAAATTAACCTCCAATTAAAAGTAAATTTTATAAAAAGAAAAAAAAAGAAAACAAAAGGTAAGATATAAATGACAGGAAGGATGGGCATTCAAAATAACAATAAAAAAATGAGCAAAGACATAAAAGTAGAGATGAGTATACATGGAAAACTATGAGAAGACCTGTTGACTGGAGCAGAAATTATATTATGTAGTCGTCAAAATTAGATTCTTCTTGAAGAAGTTGAAAATGGAGGCCAGTGCTGGCTGGCTCCCAATGCTACACTCCCAGTAGGAGAGACAACAGGTCTTTTTTTTTTTTTTTTTTGACAACAGGTTCTTTATGAAGGGGGATGTAGGTGTCTTACTAGTACATAGCATAAAACCTAGAGAGAGCTACCAGGGTTGTTAATAGTGCTATTATCCAGTTCTGAAGGCCTAGAGGGAATTATGGGATGTAAAAAAAAAAAACAAAAAAGACAGGACATGTCCTACCCAGGACATATCCAGATCTTTTTAGAAAGTTATATTTAAAATGCAGATATAATAGGTAATAGCATTATGGGTGATTTTTTTCCTTTTGTTTCTATGAGTTGAAAAACCAGAAAAACAACAAGAATGGTGAGAAGTTTGAAAATGATACTATAGGATAAAGACTTAAGGAACTAGGAATCACTCAGCAAAAAGCAAAAGTCTCAGAGGAAACAGTGATAATCAGTAAATTAAGGCTTATTCTCTACCCAAAGTGTTACTGAATCTCCAAGGCCTGTCTTCATAGTAGTTAACACAGTACTTCCCACACAGTTAGTATTTAGTTCTGTTCTTTAAAAGGAAGGAAGGGAAAGAAGGAGGGCAAGCAACTCTAGGGCCAATAAGAGAAAGTTGTATGGAAATAAACTGTCGAGAATTAAGACTATTCAAAGGGAAATGAGATTCTGAGGGAAGCTGTCTTCCACTAAAAAGCTCTGACTGAGCCTTTATTTCACTGGAAGCAAAGACTTGATAGTCATTCTTGTTGCACAGAACATTTCTATACTAAGAGGGAGGAAGAGATTATTCTGGGTAAACTGTAATATTCAAAAAAATTGCTTTAAAGAAAAAAAAAGAAAACAAAAGGTAAGATATAAATGACAGGAAGGATGGGCATTCAAAATAACAATAAAAAAATGAGCAAAGACATAAAAGTAGAGATGAGTATACATGGAAAACTATGAGAAGACCTGTTGACTGGAGCAGAAATTATATTATGTAGTCGTCAAAATTAGATTCTTCTTGAAGAAGTTGAAAATGGAGGCCAGTGCTGGCTGGCTCCCAATGCTACACTCCCAGTAGGAGAGACAACAGGTCTTTTTTTTTTTTTTTTTTGACAACAGGTTCTTTATGAAGGGGGATGTAGGTGTCTTACTAGTACATAGCATAAAACCTAGAGAGAGCTACCAGGGTTGTTAATAGTGCTATTATCCAGTTCTGAAGGCCTAGAGGGAATTATGGGATGTAAAAAAAAAAAACAAAAAAGACAGGACATGTCCTACCCAGGACATATCCAGATCTTTTTAGAAAGTTATATTTAAAATGCAGATATAATAGGTAATAGCATTATGGGTGATTTTTTTCCTTTTGTTTCTATGAGTTGAAAAACCAGAAAAACAACAAGAATGGTGAGAAGTTTGAAAATGATACTATAGGATAAAGACTTAAGGAACTAGGAATCACTCAGCAAAAAGCAAAAGTCTCAGAGGAAACAGTGATAATCAGTAAATTAAGGCTTATTCTCTACCCAAAGTGTTACTGAATCTCCAAGGCCTGTCTTCATAGTAGTTAACACAGTACTTCCCACACAGTTAGTATTTAGTTCTGTTCTTTAAAAGGAAGGAAGGGAAAGAAGGAGGGCAAGCAACTCTAGGGCCAATAAGAGAAAGTTGTATGGAAATAAACTGTCGAGAATTAAGACTATTCAAAGGGAAATGAGATTCTGAGGGAAGCTGTCTTCCACTAAAAAGCTCTGACTGAGCCTTTATTTCACTGGAAGCAAAGACTTGATAGTCATTCTTGTTGCACAGAACATTTCTATACTAAGAGGGAGGAAGAGATTATTCTGGGTAAACTGTAATATTCTTTGTAAGTATAATATGATTTAAAGTGCTCAGTGACTTTGGGATGGCTGAGATATTTAATCAATTTTGATGTAAATAAAGTATGCAAACTTTAAAAAATAAAATGACAGTATGCTTTGGATTTTTGCAATATAGGTTCTATAACAGTTTGAAATCTCTTAAATTTTCACACTTTCAATTTAGCTGCTTGCTTTTGCAAAGAATTTGAATGTCGAATTCAGCTTGGAAGCAGAAAGAATGATTCATGGCTATTACCTCGCAAGTCGCAGAATCAGAACAGATTCTATATGTGGATCAAAACTGTCTGCATCTGCATTAAAATATTTGTAGGTATTCAATTTTAAAACCATTATTGTCTTTAAAATTTTCTATTTATTTTAATTTTAGGTATGCTGGGTTTTCATTATTTTCTGTGCTTTTCTCTAGTTGCAGAGAGCTAGGGCTACTCTCTAGTTGAGGTACACAAGCTTCTCATTGTGATGACTTCTGTTGCAGAGCACATGCTCTAGGGCTTATGTGCTTCATTCAATAGTTGCTGCACGAGGGCTCAGTTTTTGTGGCTCCTGGGCTCTAGAAAGTCAAGTTGCTTAGTTGTCTCTGACTCTTTGTGACCCATGGACGAGCCCTGGAATTTTCCAGGCAAGAATACTGGAGTGTTAATCTTTCCCTTCTCCAGGGGATCTTCCCACCCCAGGGACTGAACCCAGGTCTCCTGTATTGCAAGCGAATTCTTTACCATCTCAGCCACCAGGAAAGCCCACCATTAGTTGTGGTGCAGGGTCTTAGTTGCTCCACTGCATGTGGTATCTTCTGGGATCAGGGTCTGAAGCTGTCTTCTGCATTGGCAGGTGGATTCTTTACCACTGAGCCACCAGGGAAGCCCCCATCATTGACTTTCTTTCTTTCTTTTTTTTAACTTTAGAGGGTTTTTTTTTTTTTTAAATTTTACTTTTACAGTGTTTTGTTGTTTACAGACATGTATAATCCCAGATTAGTCATATGTATATCCCTGGCGCCCATCCCTCCTCCACCACTCTCCCAGACCCCCCATCCCATCCCATCCCTCCAGGCTATCTCACAGCGCCCCTGCAGAATCCCCTATTCCCACAGAGCAATAACAATAGCTATCTTTTTCACATATGATAGTATAGGTTTCCATGTTACTCCCTCTATGCCTCCCACCCACTGTTCATTCCTCACAATGGCCATACGTCAGTTCTCTATATCTGTTTTTCCATCACTTCACTGCGTGTGTTATCATTACCATCTTACTAGATTCCATATATATGTGTTAGTATACTATACTTGTCTTTCTCTTTTTGACTTCACTTTTTATAAATTTCTAGATCCATCTACCTCATTAGGATTGATTCTTCTGCATTTCTTTTTACAGCTGAGTAGTACTCCATTGTTTGTATGTACCAGAGCTTTTTTTTATCCATTCATTCGTCAGTGGACATGTAGGTTGCTTCCATGTTTTAGCTATTGTATAGAGTGCTGCAACATCATTGACTTTTAAATGATGTGTTTAATTAACTATCTCACTTGGTTTTTGATTGCTCACTGGTCAGTTTATCATACACTTTGTTCCAAAAGAATTTAAGGTGACTTAATAATTCATTTTGTTATAGTATTAAATCATTTGAACTCCAACAATTTGTTTTCACTAAATTTTTATTGTATACCCTGTATCGGATATGTCTGAGAAAAATGCACTGAATTCAAATGCAAATGATTTTTTTAATGTGGTTGTTTCTGTTCTAGATATTTTGTAGGTGAACCTAGAAAAAAAATTTAAGTATATTATTCCTTGTACTTTTAAACACTTTAGTACACTCAAATATTATTGTTCCTTGAAATGTTCTGTAAGACTAATTTTTATTGTAAAAATAAAGTATGGACATAGTGAAAGAACAGTCAGTAAAATACCCTGTTAACCCTGCCTATGACTGTCTCACTCCGTAAAGATGATCACTGGTAACAGATTTGGTATATTCTTCTAGAAATTACACATTCAAATAATGGCATATGCAAATATGCAATTTAAATATTTTATTTGAATATGCTATATATATTTTAGATGACTATGCTATTTAAACATATTATATAAAATATTTTATAATACATAAATATGTATACAGACATATTGATAGATACTCTCTTTTTGTCCAGATGGAATCGTACAGGTATATATCTCATGGTATCATACTATCAACACATAAAGGATTACCTTTTATGGGTTTTAATAGCTCCCTCACAGTCTTACTGCATTATGATGTGGTTGCACCATAATTTGAACAGTCCTCTGTTGATAGACCATTACTTCATTTGATATAGATTCATACGTAAATCTCAATAAAATTATGAAGTAGGACTGTGGTAAAAAAATAATCTATTAAATAAAGAAATATCTTTAAAAAATCTTATGACTGCAATATAAAATAAAGCAAGTGAAGGATTGATAGGAAATGTCAAGCGTAGACTATAAGAGATAAAGATGTTTAGTAAATTTTTCCAACTCGATCTTCATAAAACTAAAAAAATGCTATAGATAAGACAAGGTAGAAATTAACTATGCTGTTTTAAAAAGGTACACAGAATTGTATAAGGCTTTATATTTTCTGAGGTAATATTTCAAATACTCGGTACTCAAATCTAGGTTTGAAAATTCTCTTACAATGCTTTTTCTCTGTAGCAAAAAGATTTTTTTTTTTAAATCATTGGCATTCCTTTTATTTATTTATTTATTTTTTTAAACATTTATTTATTTATTTATTTTGGCGGAGGTAGGGAGGGAGGGCGGTGGGTGGGCCACTTCCACTGGTCTTTCATTTGTATAGTTTCATCCATCTTTGTTCTTTGGCCCGTGTGGGCCTCCCATCGCGGTGACATCTGTTTTCGCAGAGCGCCGACTCTGGGCGCATGCGCTCCAGAGCTCCGGCTCAGTAATTGGACACATCGGTCCAGCGGCTCCGCGGCACGTGGGCTCTTCCCAGGCCAGGGATCGAATCTGCGCCTCTTGCACTTCAAGGCCATGTCCTTACCCACTGGACCACCAAGGAAGCCCTAAAAAGATATTTTTGCTTTAAAATCACATAACCTCAGTTTACATTTGACCCTACTGATCTAAGAATAAGGCAGAGTTAATTTTAATTGACAGTTCTGCTTTTTCCTATTGTAGAAATAAACACTAGAGATGGAGATGGGTTTTCTGAAATAGCCAAGTAAATGAAGCACTACTCAGAAGAGTCATAAACTTGAGTTTCTCTCTTACTTTTATAGACAGGTGCCTATTTAAAAAAATTTTTTTTAAAATTATTTATTTGTTTATTTTTGGCTATTCTGGATTTTCACTGCTGCCACAGGCTCTTCTCTAGTTGCAGGGAGTGGGGGTTACTCTCTAGTTGAGGTGAGCAGGCTTCTTGTTGTGGTGACTTCTCTTGGGGTGGAACTCAGGTTCTTGGGCTCACGGGCTTCAGTAGTTGCGGCACATGGGCTCAATAGTTGCAGCTCCGAGGCTCTAGAGCACAGGTTCAGTAGTTGTGACTCATGGGCTTAGTTGCTCCGCAGCATGTGGGATCTCCCAGGATCAGGATCGAACTCGTGTCTTCTGCATTGGCAGGCAAACTCAGAACCACTGAGCTACCGGGGAAGCCGGACAGGTGCCTATTAATACCAACCTTGCTTTTCTAGAGAAGTGGAGCTGAACAATGCTCCTTTTTTCTCCCCCTGAAAGACTGTATACATATTCTGTTCTGGTCAAAATTTTTAGAAGCTTGAGTGAGGACATCAGGGACATGATAATCAAACTTGTGAATAACCCTGGAGGTTCTTTACAGAGTCAGATTATGATTTTAGTCTAGAAACAAGAAAATTAACAGGATAAATGTTATGGTTTTACGGCAGTCCCAACCTCCTTGATGCGAGTGTGAATGCATGGGAAAGGGGTGGTATGGCTTATTAATATGAAAAAGATTTGTGATTTCTTTATGTTTAATATCTAATGTAAAAGTAATGTAATATGGCTGTAAATAATACTGTGACTTGGGCTTGTATTAATAGAACATAGTACCAAGAGTGAGAAAATGCTAATTATTCCCCACTTATACTCTGCTGATCAGATCACACCTTAGTACTGTACAGAAAAGGAATATAAACCAAATTTGGTCACAAGGAGAATAGCCAGGGTATGGCAAAAAAATGAACTAGGAGGGACTTCCATGATGGGGTAATTTTAATTGACAGTTCTGCTTTTTCCTATTTTAAACACGGGGGGCTGAAATAGCCAAGTAAATGAAGCACTACTCAGAAGAGTCATAAACTTGAGTTTCTCTCTTACTTTTATAGACAGGTGCCTATTTAAAAAAATTTTTTTTAAAATTATTTATTTGTTTATTTTTGGCTATTCTGGATTTTCACTGCTGCCACAGGCTCTTCTCTAGTTGCAGGGAGTGGGGGTTACTCTCTAGTTGAGGTGAGCAGGCTTCTTGTTGTGGTGACTTCTCTTGGGGTGGAACTCAGGTTCTTGGGCTCACGGGCTTCAGTAGTTGCGGCACATGGGCTCAATAGTTGCAGCTCCGAGGCTCTAGAGCACAGGTTCAGTAGTTGTGACTCATGGGCTTAGTTGCTCCACAGCATGTGGGATCTTCCTGGATCAGGGATCGAACTCGTGTCTTCTGCATTGGCAGGCAAACTCAGAACCACTGAGCTACCGGGGAAGCCTGACAGGTGCCTATTAATACCAACCTTGCTTTTCTAGAGAAGTGGAGCTGAACAATGCTCCTTTTTTCTCCCCCTGAAAGACTGTATACATATTCTGTTCTGGTCAAAATTTTTAGAAGCTTGAGTGAGGACATCAGGGACATGATAATCAAACTTGTGAATAACCCTGGAGGTTCTTTACAGAGTCAGATTATGATTTTAGTCTAGAAACAAGAAAATTAACAGGATAAATGTTATGGTTTTACGGCAGTCCCAACCTCCTTGATGCGAGTGTGAATGCATGGGAAAGGGGTGGTATGGCTTATTAATATGAAAAAGATTTGTGATTTCTTTATGTTTAATATCTAATGTAAAAGTAATGTAATATGGCTGTAAATAATACTGTGACTTGGGCTTGTATTAATAGAACATAGTACCAAGAGTGAGAAAATGCTAATTATTCCCCACTTATACTCTGCTGATCAGATCACACCTTAGTACTGTACAGAAAAGGAATATAAACCAAATTTGGTCACAAGGAGAATAGCCAGGGTGATAAGGGGCCTGAAAATAATGTCACATGACATATTAAAAGAACTAGGAGGGACTTCCATGATGGGGTAATGGTTAAAACTCCACACTTCCAAAGCACGGGGTGTGGGTTTGATCCCTGGTCAGAGCATTAACATCCTGTACACTATGGGGTGTGGCCAAAAGAAAAATAGAACTAGAAATATTTATCTTGGAGAAAATAAGCCATGGAGCAACTAAAAAAAGTTGTCTTTGAATATTTGAAGAGCTGTCACATTTAAGAAGTGTTAGATTTGTTTTGTCATCCCAGAAGACAAAACAGGGACTAGTGGGTGTAAGTTACAGTGAAACCAGTTTCATCTTACATTTACATAATCTTTGTGGGTGAGTCCCAGAGCTTTCAAATGGCTTATGTGAAATCACAAAAACTCTATGAATTGTTATTATCCCCATTTTATAGCATAACTTTAAAAAATCTCAGAAATTAAATGATTTATACAAACTCACATAACTAGTAAATTCTAGAGACAGTCCAGGTTTTCATGTCCAGCAATCATTCAGGTGCATTAAAGCTAGCTTAAAAATAAAAAATAAAGGAATGGGTTGCTTCATGATTCAGAGTGAATTCTAGGGGAGATTCGAAAGAGACCAAATAAATAGCTTGGGATGCTGTAGAAAAAATTGAATTATCTGATTGGGATGTTGAAACTTGTTCTCTAAGGTCTCTTCCAACACTGAAATTTCAAGATTCTGTGAGAATTTCCAGTGGATTAAGAACTGGGAGAAAACACCAACGATGTTTCTGTAAGAGATATTTAGTTAGGTTAACTTTCCAGCTGTGTATTTAACTGAACAAAACTTGGGGAGACTAATGGGTGGAATAATTTTAAAAGCCAGGATAGGAGCCAATTCTTTGATAATAAATCAGGAGATTTTCTTGTTCTGAAACAGTCTGTTTTCAACTTGGTAGGAAAAAAATGCTTTGTAAAGAAACTAAAATTTTTTAAAAATAAGAATATGCTCATCTTTAAGGTGTGGCTTATGTTCACACATATCTTGGTTTGTTCCTGCCAAAATATATATTGTCTTTGTAATATCAACATATTTTGATGGGCGTAAAATTTTCTTTTTTAGAGTTTCCCTATCTGAAGCCCATGCTCGACTGAACTTAAGGAAAAAAGTGCTTAAAGAAGATGTACTAATTGCAGCCTTATTATTTGAAACATCTCTAACATTGAAATACGGTAATCTATTGTTATTAATGATTACTACAAATAACTATATTTAAACTTAAATATCCTTAGTCTGTTAAGATGTTACATACATTTTAAAACTTATTTTAAAGAATAGTAAATTTCTACCAGGTAAGTCCCATGTGAATTTAGACATTTACTTATTGTCTATAGGCAGTATCATTAGAAGTTTTTGCACCAGAAGACAAAACAGGGACTAGTGGGTGTAAGTTACAGTTTTTCATTTACATAATCTTTGTGGGTGAGTCCCAGAGCTTTCAAATGGCTTATGTGAAATCACAAAAACTCTATGAATTGTTATTATCCCCATTTTATAGCATAACTTTAAAAAATCTCAGAAATTAAATGATTTATACAAACTCACATAACTAGTAAATTCTAGAGACAGTCCAGGTTTTCATGTCCAGCAATCATTCAGGTGCATTAAAGCTAGCTTAAAAATAAAAAATAAAGGAATGGGTTGCTTCATGATTCAGAGTGAATTCTAGGGGAGATTCGAAAGAGACCAAATAAATAGCTTGGGATGCTGTAGAAAAAATTGAATTATCTGATTGGGATGTTGAAACTTGTTCTCTAAGGTCTCTTCCAACACTGAAATTTCAAGATTCTGTGAGAATTTCCAGTGGATTAAGAACTGGGAGAAAACACCAACGATGTTTCTGTAAGAGATATTTAGTTAGGTTAACTTTCCAGCTGTGTATTTAACTGAACAAAACTTGGGGAGACTAATGGGTGGAATAATTTTAAAAGCCAGGATAGGAGCCAATTCTTTGATAATAAATCAGGAGATTTTCTTGTTCTGAAACAGTCTGTTTTCAACTTGGTAGGAAAAAAATGCTTTGTAAAGAAACTAAAATTTTTTAAAAATAAGAATATGCTCATCTTTAAGGTGTGGCTTATGTTCACACATATCTTGGTTTGTTCCTGCCAAAATATATATTGTCTTTGTAATATCAACATATTTTGATGGGCGTAAAATTTTCTTTTTTAGAGTTTCCCTATCTGAAGCCCATGCTCGACTGAACTTAAGGAAAAAAGTGCTTAAAGAAGATGTACTAATTGCAGCCTTATTATTTGAAACATCTCTAACATTGAAATACGGTAATCTATTGTTATTAATGATTACTACAAATAACTATATTTAAACTTAAATATCCTTAGTCTGTTAAGATGTTACATACATTTTAAAACTTATTTTAAAGAATAGTAAATTTCTACCAGGTAAGTCCCATGTGAATTTAGACATTTACTTATTGTCTATAGGCAGTATCATTAGCTGATATGAAGTTCCTGATTCTGCATGGATGTTTCTATACTTTAACTTTTGCATTCCTTTGGAAATTCTGGGAAAAAAGTATTTAATATGACACATGAATTGACTTTAAATTTATCTTCCTTTAAATGACATGCAGCATTTAATTGTCAAGTAAATCTCCCACAGTGGAATTAGACACTTAGCCAAAGAAAATATGGTCAACTGGTATCACCACCTTCTGTAAATTGCTAGTTATAGTACTGTGACTATAGCACTTAATTATTTGAAATCAAAGGAGTTTATTATAGTTTTGCCAATAAAAACATAAAAGGGCTTTTAAAGGTGAGAGTAAAGAGAATTATTCTCACAAAGTTCTTTTTAAATTATATGAGACCTTAATTTTGATCAGATATAACATCCTTCAAACGAGACTTTGGTTCTGCTAACATAAAACCATGAAACAGCCAGTTATTTTACCAGCAAAATGGGTTTTATTCAAGAGAAGGAAAGAATTTCAATTTAGGACATAACAACTATGGTAAATCACATGCAGATCTGCTAAAGCAAAGAAAAAGAAACCCTTCTAGAGAGAAGTGGAGTTGGGATGGTTGGAGGAAAGTGGGAGTTTAATTGGCTGCACTGTGACAGTGCCTCTTTGGCAGAGCTGTTGCCAGGCAAGGAGAAAATCTTTCCTTCTCCTGCCTGGGGTGGTGAAGTGTCACTTATTGCCCCAGATGCAGGGTGTCTCTTCCTGTTGGCATCTATGTGGATGCTGCACGTGCCTGCACGTGAGCTCCCCCTTTTGGCTTCCTGGCTCCATTTTTGTGAGATTTTCACTTCACGAATTTTCATTTCCAGTCCTGGGAGTTAAAAGTATTAATACTAAAAAAAAAAAAAAAAAAAAAAAATAGTATTAATACTGACTTTTCTGTGTGTATATATTTAGGGCCTTAATTTGCTTCAAATTCATTTATATTGTAATAACTTTCCACAGAGATCCATTAGAACTTTTTCCTCATCTAAATCAAGAATTCTTAACCTAGGATCCATGGATACTGAGAAAGTCCCATGTGAATTTAGACATTTACTTATTGTCTATAGGCAGTATCATTAGCTGATATGAAGTTCCTGATTCTGCATGGATGTTTCTATACTTTAACTTTTGCATTCCTTTGGAAATTCTGGGAAAAAAGTATTTAATATGACACATGAATTGACTTTAAATTTATCTTCCTTTAAATGACATGCAGCATTTAATTGTCAAGTAAATCTCCCACAGTGGAATTAGACACTTAGCCAAAGAAAATATGGTCAACTGGTATCACCACCTTCTGTAAATTGCTAGTTATAGTACTGTGACTATAGCACTTAATTATTTGAAATCAAAGGAGTTTATTATAGTTTTGCCAATAAAAACATAAAAGGGCTTTTAAAGGTGAGAGTAAAGAGAATTATTCTCACAAAGTTCTTTTTAAATTATATGAGACCTTAATTTTGATCAGATATAACATCCTTCAAACGAGACTTTGGTTCTGCTAACATAAAACCATGAAACAGCCAGTTATTTTACCAGCAAAATGGGTTTTATTCAAGAGAAGGAAAGAATTTCAATTTAGGACATAACAACTATGGTAAATCACATGCAGATCTGCTAAAGCAAAGAAAAAGAAACCCTTCTAGAGAGAAGTGGAGTTGGGATGGTTGGAGGAAAGTGGGAGTTTAATTGGCTGCACTGTGACAGTGCCTCTTTGGCAGAGCTGTTGCCAGGCAAGGAGAAAAATCTTTCCTTCTCCTGCCTGGGGTGGTGAAGTGTCACTTATTGCCCCAGATGCAGGGTGTCTCTTCCTGTTGGCATCTATGTGGATGCTGCACGTGCCTGCACGTGAGCTCCCCCTTTTGGCTTCCTGGCTCCATTTTTGTGAGATTTTCACTTCACGAATTTTCATTTCCAGTCCTGGGAGTTAAAAGTATTAATACTAAAAAAAAAAAAAAAAAAAAAAATAGTATTAATACTGACTTTTCTGTGTGTATATATTTAGGGCCTTAATTTGCTTCAAATTCATTTATATTGTAATAACTTTCCACAGAGATCCATTAGAACTTTTTCCTCATCTAAATCAAGAATTCTTAACCTAGGATCCATGGATACTGAGAAAGTCCTAAGGGCTTGTGCATTCCTAAGTTACATGTAAATTTGTATATGTATGTGCTTGCTACCTTTTTGCTTAGAAAAAGGAGTCATAAATTTTATGAAGAATATCTTAGAGCTTCATGACCCCTGGAAAACACTATCATCCTGAATTAGTTTTACTTACCAAAAGAGAATATCACTGGTTCCCAACCTAAATAAAAGGATATGTATTTTTGTTTATAATTTGCTTTATTGTTACACTCTTACTCTATATTTTAAAATATACTTGATAAAATCTAAGACAGTATTTTATGTACTATGAAGAAAAAAATTCTGCCAATGACATACTATCAACATCAAAATTAAGATGAAACTATATTTCAGCAAGAAGACAAAAATGTATGTCTTTGAATTTAGCAACTATGGTATTATAATATAAAGGACTTCTTTGACTGAATATGGCTATTTTCACATAACAACGATTTTGTCAAGACTTTATCAAGCATTTAAGAAACCTTTTGTTGAGGAAAATAAAGCTATGTGAAGTTTTCCCTTTAGTTACTTTTTGTTTCCATAATGAATGTCAAGTATATTCTTTAAGTCTTAAGTAAAACAATGTTAAGAGCTCCTTAAGTGTTATTTTAAACATAGCAGGAAAATAATCCCTACTCAGGGATGTTTTTCTTGAATGCACAAACATCCAAGTTGTTCTTATGAACTAGATTTAGGAGTTGGAACAGTAAGGAAAAAAATAGTGACACTGTGACAGTGCCTCTTTGGCAGAGCTGTTGCCAGGCAAGGAGAAAATCTTTGCTTCTCCTGGCTGGGGGGGTGAAGTGTCACTTATTGCCGCAGGTGCAGGGTGTGTGTTGGTGTTGGGGTCTGTGTGGATGCTGCACGTGCCTGCACGTGAGCGCCCGCTTTTGGCTTCCTCGCTCCTTTTTTGTGATTTTTTCATTTAAAAAATTTTCATTTCCAGTCCTGGGAGTTAAAAGTATTAATACTAAAAAAAAAAAAAAAAAAAAAAAATAGTATTAATACTGACTTTTCTGTGTGTATATATTTAGGGCCTTAATTTGCTTCAAATTCATTTATATTGTAATAACTTTCCACAGAGATCCATTAGAACTTTTTCCTCATCTAAATCAAGAATTCTTAACCTAGGATCCATGGATACTGAGAAAGTCCTAAGGGCTTGTGCATTCCTAAGTTACATGTAAATTTGTATATGTATGTGCTTGCTACCTTTTTGCTTAGAAAAAGGAGTCATAAATTTTATGAAGAATATCTTAGAGCTTCATGACCCCTGGAAAACACTATCATCCTGAATTAGTTTTACTTACCAAAAGAGAATATCACTGGTTCCCAACCTAAATAAAAGGATATGTATTTTTGTTTATAATTTGCTTTATTGTTACACTCTTACTCTATATTTTAAAATATACTTGATAAAATCTAAGACAGTATTTTATGTACTATGAAGAAAAAAATTCTGCCAATGACATACTATCAACATCAAAATTAAGATGAAACTATATTTCAGCAAGAAGACAAAAATGTATGTCTTTGAATTTAGCAACTATGGTATTATAATATAAAGGACTTCTTTGACTGAATATGGCTATTTTCACATAACAACGATTTTGTCAAGACTTTATCGAAGCATTTAAGAAACCTTTTGTTGAGGAAAATAAAGCTATGTGAAGTTTTCCCTTTAGTTACTTTTTGTTTCCATAATGAATGTCAAGTATATTCTTTAAGTCTTAAGTAAAACAATGTTAAGAGCTCCTTAAGTGTTATTTTAAACATAGCAGGAAAATAATCCCTACTCAGGGATGTTTTTCTTGAATGCACAAACATCCAAGTTGTTCTTATGAACTAGATTTAGGAGTTGGAACAGTAAGAATTAAGGAAAACTCTCAAGTTGCTGCCTTGAGAAACTGAGTGGATCGTGTTGCCATTTACCAAAACTAGGGAGAAAAAGAAAAAGGTTTGTGTCCGGTTCTTGCTCCATGGCTAAGTTGAGTTCAACTCTGCAACGCCATGGATTGCAGCATGCCAGGCTCCTCCACTATCTCCTGAGGTTTGCTCTAATTCATGTCCATTGAGTCAGTGATGCCATCCAACCATCTCATCCTCTTTCGCCCCCTTCTCCTCCTGCCCTCAGTCTTTCCCAGCATCAGGATCTTTTCCAATGAGTTGGCTCTTCTCATCAAGTGACAAAGTGCTAGAGCTTCAGCAGCAGTCCTTCCAATGAACATTCAGGGTTGATTTTCTTTAGGATTGACTGGTTTGATCTCCTTGCAGTCCAAGGGATTCTCAAGAGTCACATCCAGCACCAATTATTCAGTGGTCAGACATCTTTATGATCTAATTCTCACATCTGTACCTGACCATTAGAAAAAACATAGTTTTCACTAGATGGATCTTTGTTGGCAAAGTGATAGCTCTCCTTTTTAATATACTGTCTGGTTTGTTGTAACTTTTTTCCAAGGAGCAAGCATCTTTTAATTTCATGGGTGCAGTCAGTCTGCAGCGATTTTGGAGCCCAAGAAAATAAAATCTGTCACTGCTTCCACTTTTTCTCCTCTGTTTTCCATGAAGTGATGGGACAGAATGCCATGATCTTAGGTTTTTTTGAATATTGAGTTTTAAGCCACCTTTTTGACTCTCCTCTTTCACCCTCATCAAGAGGCTCTTTAGTTCCTCTTTGGTTTCTCCCATTAGAGTGGTATTATCTGCATATCTGAGGTTGTTGATATTTCTCCTTGCTCTTGTTTCCAGCTTGTGATTCATTCAAAATAAAGCTATGTGAAGTTTTCCCTTTAGTTACTTTTTGTTTCCATAATGAATGTCAAGTATATTCTTTAAGTCTTAAGTAAAACAATGTTAAGAGCTCCTTAAGTGTTATTTTAAACATAGCAGGAAAATAATCCCTACTCAGGGATGTTTTTCTTGAATGCACAAACATCCAAGTTGTTCTTATGAACTAGATTTAGGAGTTGGAACAGTAAGAATTAAGGAAAACTCTCAAGTTGCTGCCTTGAGAAACTGAGTGGATCGTGTTGCCATTTACCAAAACTAGGGAGAAAAAGAAAAAGGTTTGTGTCCGGTTCTTGCTCCATGGCTAAGTTGAGTTCAACTCTGCAACGCCATGGATTGCAGCATGCCAGGCTCCTCCACTATCTCCTGAGGTTTGCTCTAATTCATGTCCATTGAGTCAGTGATGCCATCCAACCATCTCATCCTCTTTCGCCCCCTTCTCCTCCTGCCCTCAGTCTTTCCCAGCATCAGGATCTTTTCCAATGAGTTGGCTCTTCTCATCAAGTGACAAAGTGCTAGAGCTTCAGCAGCAGTCCTTCCAATGAACATTCAGGGTTGATTTTCTTTAGGATTGACTGGTTTGATCTCCTTGCAGTCCAAGGGATTCTCAAGAGTCACATCCAGCACCAATTATTCAGTGGTCAGACATCTTTATGATCTAATTCTCACATCTGTACCTGACCATTAGAAAAAACATAGTTTTCACTAGATGGATCTTTGTTGGCAAAGTGATAGCTCTCCTTTTTAATATACTGTCTGGTTTGTTGTAACTTTTTTCCAAGGAGCAAGCATCTTTTAATTTCATGGGTGCAGTCAGTCTGCAGCGATTTTGGAGCCCAAGAAAATAAAATCTGTCACTGCTTCCACTTTTTCTCCTCTGTTTTCCATGAAGTGATGGGACAGAATGCCATGATCTTAGGTTTTTTTGAATATTGAGTTTTAAGCCACCTTTTTGACTCTCCTCTTTCACCCTCATCAAGAGGCTCTTTAGTTCCTCTTTGGTTTCTCCCATTAGAGTGGTATTATCTGCATATCTGAGGTTGTTGATATTTCTCCCTTCTCCCAGCAATCTTGTTTCCAGCTTGTGATTCATTCAACCTAGAATTTATCATGATGTACTCTGCATGTAAGTTAAGTAAGTAGGGTGACAATACATAGTCTTGATGTACTCCTTTCCCAATTTTGAACCAGTCTCTTGTTCCAGGTCTGGTTCTAACTACTGCTTTTTGTCCTGCATACAGGTTTCTCAGGAGACAGGCAAGGTGGTCTGGTAGTTCCATCTCTTTAAGAATTCTCCAGTTTGTTGTGATCCACACAAAGGCCTCAGCATAGTCAGTGAAGCACAAGTAAATGTTTTTCTGAAACTGTCTTGCTATATCCATGATCCTATGACTGTTGGCTATTTGATCTCTGGTTCCTCTGCCTCTTCAAAACCCACCTTTTTGGGTTGGCAATGAGGAATCAAATTATAGATATAAGTTAGAGACGTCCTACAGAGATGTATCAGTAGACAGGTATAATAATCTGGAGTTTAGAAGAGAATTTTAACCTAGAAAATTAAGGGATCATCAGCACATAGATGGTTCTCAAAGCCATAGAGTGGATAAAATCACTGGGAGACTATACAGAGAACCCTAGGACTGCTTTTGAATAATTCTGGTATTTGGAAATGGAGTTGAGCAGGAGAAACTATCTAACGAGACTGAGAAAACAGAGTGTTTGAAGAAAGGAGTAGAGTGGTCCACTGTATCATGTGTTGAAAGTTTGAGTAAGATGAGATTTGACATCTAGATGTTGTGGACGGTCATAATTCAAGCTATTTCAATGGAGTGGTGATTTGGAGTGAGGATATGGAGATAGCACAGTATGGAGTTTGACGAGTGAAGAAGCATCTTTTAATTTCATGGGTGCAGTCAGTCTGCAGCGATTTTGGAGCCCAAGAAAATAAAATCTGTCACTGCTTCCACTTTTTCTCCTCTGTTTTCCATGAAGTGATGGGACAGAATGCCATGATCTTAGGTTTTTTTGAATATTGAGTTTTAAGCCACCTTTTTGACTCTCCTCTTTCACCCTCATCAAGAGGCTCTTTAGTTCCTCTTTGGTTTCTCCCATTAGAGTGGTATTATCTGCATATCTGAGGTTGTTGATATTTCTCCCTTCTCCCAGCAATCTTGTTTCCAGCTTGTGATTCATTCAACCTAGAATTTATCATGATGTACTCTGCATGTAAGTTAAGTAAGTAGGGTGACAATACATAGTCTTGATGTACTCCTTTCCCAATTTTGAACCAGTCTCTTGTTCCAGGTCTGGTTCTAACTACTGCTTTTTGTCCTGCATACAGGTTTCTCAGGAGACAGGCAAGGTGGTCTGGTAGTTCCATCTCTTTAAGAATTCTCCAGTTTGTTGTGATCCACACAAAGGCCTCAGCATAGTCAGTGAAGCACAAGTAAATGTTTTTCTGAAACTGTCTTGCTATATCCATGATCCTATGACTGTTGGCTATTTGATCTCTGGTTCCTCTGCCTCTTCAAAACCCACCTTTTTGGGTTGGCAATGAGGAATCAAATTATAGATATAAGTTAGAGACGTCCTACAGAGATGTATCAGTAGACAGGTATAATAATCTGGAGTTTAGAAGAGAATTTTAACCTAGAAAATTAAGGGATCATCAGCACATAGATGGTTCTCAAAGCCATAGAGTGGATAAAATCACTGGGAGACTATACAGAGAACCCTAGGACTGCTTTTGAATAATTCTGGTATTTGGAAATGGAGTTGAGCAGGAGAAACTATCTAACGAGACTGAGAAAACAGAGTGTTTGAAGAAAGGAGTAGAGTGGTCCACTGTATCATGTGTTGAAAGTTTGAGTAAGATGAGATTTGACATCTAGATGTTGTGGACGGTCATAATTCAAGCTATTTCAATGGAGTGGTGATTTGGGGAGTGAGGATATGGAGATAGCACACACGGATGACTTTGAGATGTTTGACCGTGAAGATGAAGAAGGAAATAGGGTATTAGCTAGCTGGAGAAGGATGTGTGACCCAGGAAGGGATTTTTTTAAAGATAGATGATAATAGCTAATATGATGTGCAGTGGAAAGTAAACTAATGATAGTACAGAAAAAGGCGTGAAATCCTTTAAGAGGTGAGAGAGGATGGGCTCCAGGGCACGTGTAAAGGCCTCTGAAAGATGAGTCATTTCATACCATAGGCGGGAAAACGATGCCTACAGAACCAGGTAGGTCTGTAGGCTTGGTCTTTACACAGGATCATCAGTGAAAACTAAAAGGTTTGAGAACAGAATGGACTAGTAATCATTGTAGGGGGAAAGAGCAAGTGTGTTAGAGGAGAAACTCAGCAGGGTCGTCAGGCAGTGCAACTGCCCTTTTGAGGCTTGTGTGATTTATTTCAAGTGAAACCAAGCAATACCAATTATGTGCTTTTCTGCCTAGCAGCCTAAATGCAGGTATAAACCGTTTTGTTTAAAGAATGATTTCGTATTTAGCATTTTAAGTATTGCTCATTTATACTTTTCCCTTCTTTACATAGGGGCTGCTGTATTCTGTGTTGCTCCAAATGCAGTGTTTCCATTTGAAGAGTATAGTGAAGAGTATTTAGAGCAAAGGGATATCTTTCTGACTCAGTACCAGCACCAGCTCCAGCAGTTTATTGCTACATATGGACCTGGGACCACTGTTTTTGCTAGTGATGAATAGGCAATCTGAGGAAACCTTCTTCTTCATTCCCTTTTAAGCAATGGAAAAAAGTGTGAGTGATTCTGACGTAATGCTTCAGGCAAGCATGTGCGTAGGGGCATATTAGAATGTCATCTTAAAGAGTATAAAATGACTTCTTCAAATTAATTGGTAATGGAATAAACACTAATCCAAATCTCAAAGCCAACTGAAGAATTTTACAATTTAGGAGAATTTTTTAAAAAGCTTCTAGTTATCCCAGTATACCAGTGGTCTACAGATTAAAATGTAAAATTAAAGTGTTAGTCACGTCTGACTCTTTGTGACCCCATGGACTGTAGCCCACCGGGGTCCTCTGTCCATGGAATTTCCCAGACAAGAATACTGGAGTAGGTTGCCATTTCCTTCTCCAGGGGATTTTTCCAACCCAGGGATCAAACTGAGGTCTCCTGCAATCAAGGCAGAATCTTTCCCATCTGAGCCACTAGGGAAGTTGAGGAATGACTGGGAGAGGAAAAAAAAAAAAAACCTCTGTAGTTCCCTCTATTTGTCACAAGATGGCAGTAACACTGTTTACTCACAAAGTGAAACCGTTTTTTTCTTGCATTTGTGAACTTGATCAATTCATGGGTAAACTACAGCATTTATATAACCAAAAGGCTTCAATTTAGGGGCTTTTCATGCTTTACTGGTACTGAAATGTCTATTATATTGTTTTAGGAACCCTAATCATAGCATTGGAAAAAGCCCTGGAAATTTTCCATTTTTAAATTAGGCTAAATGAAAAACACCTAAGTTACACTGAATTGAGAGGGAGTAATTGGCTCCTTAAACCCAGTTACAATAAAGATACACAAGTGCAAAACCCAAATTTCAAACTCCGTCTTTATTTTTAGAGGGAACATGCCTGGTCTGAAAAGGTAAAGACACCATGAGAAAATACACTTAGAAATTCTATCTCCAAATCCCTTTCATTTTCCAAAGTTTTAGTAAAAGACAACTCTGCTCACTAAAAGGAAACTGTCATCACAGAATTGCCACCTTATTAACCAAGACACTATCACAAATCAGTTCTTTAGAAATGGGTACTTCATGGAGTTGAACCATGACGTTAGACAGCTCTCTTTCTCCAGAGGGCTTTGACATGTCATTTATTATTTTAACTCCTAGCCATTCATTCAGCAATATTTATTGAATACCCACTAGTAGCAGAGACTATAGTGTTATTTTCAGAAGGCAAACCTGATCCTTAAAAAAAAATTATGCACTACAAATTAGACTTGACTTTGTGGCTTACGTATAATAGATGTTTTTTGTTCTCTATGGGACGAAGACAAACACATTTCTCTATAAAACTAGGATCTGTAAAATGGCCTTTTAACAATTAACTGTGAAGTGGTCAGATTCTGTCGATGAAAGGACTATCAGATACAGGTGAAAATTGTTTCTGAAATCACCTGATAGGAAGCCATTGTAGACAGTGCTGTAAACTTCAGTTTACCATACTGAAATTATAACCCTGAGAAAGTAAGGATTTTGTGTACCGTGGGACTCAATAGGGGGAAAGCAAGAATTAGCTAGAATGAAAAAACTGGGAGAGGAAAAAAACCTCTGTAGTTCCCTCTATTTGTCACAAGATGGCAGTAACACTGTTTACTCACAAAGTGAAACCGTTTTTTTCTTGCATTTGTGAACTTGATCAATTCATGGGTAAACTACAGCATTTATATAACCAAAAGGCTTCAATTTAGGGGCTTTTCATGCTTTACTGGTACTGAAATGTCTATTATATTGTTTTAGGAACCCTAATCATAGCATTGGAAAAAGCCCTGGAAATTTTCCATTTTTAAATTAGGCTAAATGAAAAACACCTAAGTTACACTGAATTGAGAGGGAGTAATTGGCTCCTTAAACCCAGTTACAAGAAAGATACACAAGTGCAAAAAAACCCAAATTTCAAACTCCGTCTTTATTTTTAGAGGGAACATGCCTGGTCTGAAAAGGTAAAGACACCATGAGAAAATACACTTAGAAATTCTATCTCCAAATCCCTTTCATTTTCCAAAGTTTTAGTAAAAGACAACTCTGCTCACTAAAAGGAAACTGTCATCACAGAATTGCCACCTTATTAACCAAGACACTATCACAAATCAGTTCTTTAGAAATGGGTACTTCATGGAGTTGAACCATGACGTTAGACAGCTCTCTTTCTCCAGAGGGCTTTGACATGTCATTTATTATTTTAACTCCTAGCCATTCATTCAGCAATATTTATTGAATACCCACTAGTAGCAGAGACTATAGTGTTATTTTCAGAAGGCAAACCTGACCCTTTAAAAAAAAATTATGCACTACAAATTAGACTTGACTTTGTGGCTTACGTATAATAGATGTTTTTTGTTCTCTATGGGACGAAGACAAACACATTTCTCTATAAAACTAGGATCTGTAAAATGGCCTTTTAACAATTAACTGTGAAGTGGTCAGATTCTGTCGATGAAAGGACTATCAGATACAGGTGAAAATTGTTTCTGAAATCACCTGATAGGAAGCCATTGTAGACAGTGCTGTAAACTTCAGTTTACCATACTGAAATTATAACCCTGAGAAAGTAAGGATTTTGTGTACCGTGGGACTCAATAGGGGGAAAGCAAGAATTAGCTAAATTTAAATCATTTTGGTAAGATTTCAGTTGTTTTCAAAGTGGAGACTGAACTGTCAATACTTGCCTTAACCTACCATATTACTACTTATACTAGGATTAGAAACAAAAAATCCCAATTTGTACTAAAGTAATTCCCCAATCCCTTCTTTACAAATGTAAAAGCAAACCCAGAATAAAATTAAAAGTTAAAAATCTGTAGGTCACAGGTCAAGCCTTTATTTCTAAGAGTTAATTTGAGAAATTTTCACTACTATACCCTTGAACACTGATTTGAACTGCATGAGTCCACATAAAACGGTGGGTTTTTTTTTTTTTCCAGTAAATACTACACTATACAATCTGCAGTTTACTGAATGAATCAGAGGATGTGGAACCTTGGATACAAAGGGTGGACTAAGAAGCTCTACTTGGATGTTACACATTGAGAGGGGTTGGCAGCCCTAACCCTCTTGTTGTTCAAGGGTCAACTGTGCTTGTTTTTCAGGCCCAACAGCAGGTTCTGAAGGGGAGCCTTTCCAGCTGTCTAGTGCAGTGATTAGCACCTCTGCAGAAACCCCCTAAGGCAGGAAAGGGGAGTGAGAACTGGATGTACTAAAAATGTCTCCCCAGCTGCCCACAACTTGAAAGAGAATCACTATCCAGAGGAGCTGATTATTGACAAGAATACACTATTCCTAACGTACGTTAAAAACATGTCTGATCAGGAACTATGAAATGAAGCTATTTGAAGACTTGGTATATTTTAGAGGAAACAGACTTTATTACCCAACAATTAAAATCACTCGAACATGTATTTTTCTACATAATTTATTGTGAGATAAACAATGCTAAACAAAATTTTAATTTTCATCATCTGCTTTAATTCACATCTTCTTGCACAATTCTTCATTTTTCATCCAAAACGTATGCCACACCACTGGGGGAAAAATCAGAAAGCAATAATGAAAATACTGCATACTCAAAACTTGAAAAGTCATCACCTGAGACACACAGGCACCTTTAAGAGGAAATGTTTTCAGCCCTTTGGAGTTTATCAGATATTTTCAAACTGTCCACATAAATGGTTGCTTGACAAATCTTAAATGACTTACTCTTGAGGCAATGAAGAGTTTTTAAGCAGATCTGCTAAAAACTTGATTCTGCAGGTACTTATCTGCTGAAAAGAACAATTCACCCATTTTAATTAAAAAATTGCATTATATTTGAGTAATCCGCATAATATGTATTACTGGCATCTCAGTCTTAAATATTTCTTCACAGATACCCTCAGCTGGGTAAACGGCAAAAAGTAATTTGTCATCATTGTGCCAGTTATATTAAACATTTTTGGTACTGCACTTAAGGGACAATACCACAAACATAAAAAATAAAAAAGCACAGAACTTAGCATCATAACTTTGGGTACCTTGTTACATGCGTAGTGGTCCTCCTGGTGGTGGTTTCACAGTCATCCTCTATGACAAGTTTTTGGAAAACATTTGTCACAATGATCTTCATTCATCTTCAACTCACAGGCTCTGCTGCACCTAGAAATTACATATGTTAAATTGTGAATTCTCATTTGCAGTTTTATCCATTTGTTGGCATCCAGATAGTATGGTTCGGTAAAATTTTTTCCCTTATACTTATCAGAAACCATTAAAAAAAAAAGAAGCTTACAATCTTTTCTGACTTCAAATCAACTTAATAAAAATTACTAAAGGTAAGACTGTATGGAGGAGTCATTTTTCTGTGGTTTAACACATCTCTAAAGGAACAAAAGAATGTGCTCGCTGCTTAATTATACTTTTTTTGGTAATCAAAACTGTCAAGTTTAATAGCTATAATGACTTGGGTATGCTATAATCCTGTTGACTGGTTAGGCCTTAATTCTATAAATGATCTTTCCAAGCTGGAAATGGATTCATCAGCACAGATAAAAACGATGGATATACTTATGATGTTCTTTCACTGTGGCAGTACAGATTTAAGACATGATGGTCCTAATGAGTACCTAACCATTGCTTTTCTGTTTCAGAGCTTGACAAGGATGAGATGAGTAAGGTTAAAGGTCAAGACATATAAAAACAAGTGTGCAGACTTCTAACTAAAACCATTATTATGACAGCTCTAATACAGTGTCAGAACAGAGATACATTATGTTGACATCATTACTGGACATAGTCCTGTAGAATTAAGTCCCAAGTTACCTGAAAGCACATTTATGTACTGCAAAGGGCACAGTCAGGGCCGCAGATCATGTCCCCCAGAACCCCAGGAGGGTATATCATTGAACCAGATGTCTATTGTAAATGATTTATGAGGACAGATCAAGTGCTGGGCCTTGCAAAACAATTTATCACTATCGAGTCTTGAAATGTTGAAATATTTCACATAGTGTAACTACTGGTAATGAGTATTTTCAACTTGGAAAACTTCAGTTTAATATGATTCACAGCACTTCTGACAACTATATGCAAATGCTGTTTAAGGCCCGAAACAAACAACGCTTAGGGATATGTATGATGAAACTGCTATCCACCCTACTCCCCTCACAAAAAGCCCGTGTTTGGACACAAAATCCCAGATGATGGGCACCTCAAGACGGAAGGCATGAGATAGAATTTGGGAAGCAAATGGATGTTATAATACTGGTAATATTCCATTTCTAAAATGGATCACTGTACTCCTGTGTATTTATTATGCTTGTGTGTTGGTCGCTCAGCCATTTCCAGCTCTTCACGACCCCACAGACTGTAGGGAGAATTCCCCTGGCAAAAATACTTAACGTGAGTTGCTATTTCCTATTCCAGGGGATCTTCCCGACCCAAGAATTCTTTTACCACTGAGCTACCCGGGAAGCCTTTATTATGCTTAAGACCATACATAAATTTTGAAAGATTTTTATCAGTTATTCTGTAAAATTTTTAAAAATTCCAACACTTAGTAATGAAAATAGGATTCCAGCCACTTAGGCCTCAAAAAGGATGACTGAAACACCAAATATAAACTAATCTAAGCCATCATCACATTTGCCTTAGTAACAGTGAACTGTTGCATTGTTTTAAATGAACCAACATGTATTTCAAACTGGGGCGGGGGGAGAACAAAACGAAACACCTGAGGGAGAAAAAACCAAACACCTGACTATACCAAGGCTCGTCGACGAGACTCATTTACACCTTTGCTTTTGAACGGGCAAAAGTTCCCGTCTCCCAGCTCTGTAAACCCAAGCATGCAAAAGTACAGCCGGCATTTACAGCCTAAGGGCCTTCCATCCGGAACAGATTGTTCCCCTACTTCAGGGCCACGTCTTCAGAGCGTGTTTATACAAAAGAAGATCCGGGAACAAAGGCCGACAGAGCTGGCGCGCCGAGAACTCATTGGAGATACGCTGCTGTGTTAACCAATTTAAAAACAAATCACAACGTCCAACTAAGTCAAAGGTGCCTTAGGATCTAAGAGATAATCCCTTCCCCCATTTACAGAACGTTTCCTTAGACGGGCGCGAATTTAAGGGACCCTGAAGCCCTAGAGCCGCACACAGAGCTTTACGGGGGATGCACAAGGACTCCAGCCGAGGCCCGGGCGGGGCGCGGGGCCATCCGCTTCGGAACCCAGGGAATCACAGAAGGCCCTTAATTAGTTTGAGCGGAGCCCCGTCGAAATCGGCGTTTACTAACAAGGGTCGGCTAAGGCTCACAGGCAACGGTTACTCACAAAATGCGGCTGGGCAGACGGCACGGAGAAAAGCTCGAGGCAGCGTCAACCTGGTGGGGAAGGGGAAGGTGGCCTCCTGGGACGACTCGGCGGCGCCGGCCGCTCGGCTATACCCAGCCATGGACAGAGGCCCCCGGGATGAAGGTCCTGGACTCAGGACCCGCAGGGAAGTGGGGCCCGAGTCGGACCCATTGACTCTGGCACAGGTCGGGTTCCAGGCAGAACTGCAAAAGTGATATAACTCCGCGGAGAGGCCCCCTCTCGAAGAGCCGGACAACGAAGCCGTGCCCGTCTAGCCGCGGGCGCCTAGTGCCCTTCCTTTTGCCCGCGGCCAACCGGAAAAGCCAGCGCGGCGGACCGGGGCGGTGCTCGGCGCGCAGGGCTGGCCCCGCCCCTTCCGGCCCTGGCCCCGCCCCGCGGGAGGTGCGCGAAGGCGTCGACGCCAGTCTACCGTTAGGGTCGAGGGGGCGCTTTCGGACTTCCCACCTTGGCTTTCGGGGCTCCTACGAACCTCATGTGGGCTGTTCTCTTGAGTATGTAAGTGTAATCACAGTAAAACACTTTGTCATGGATTAAAGCAGGCAGAAAATGTTTGAAAAAGCAGGAAGGGTCTCCCATTCTGGGTTGTATTGTCTTCCACTTGCTCAGGTGTTTAGTACTTAGAACAGGGGTGGTATTGGAAACCCCTTCATGGAGTATGGAGTACCCAGAATCTACCCGTTAACCCGCACCGGAAAACTAGTTACCAAAAAAGAGAAGTTTTTTTTTTTTTTTCCCCAATGGAGTATATTTGGTTTACAGTGTCGCATTAGCTTCAGGTGTACAGCGAAGTTGTTGTTATAGTTTTTACAGCGTTTTCTTGTTTACATGCTCTAGCTATTGTATAGAGTGCTCAATGAACATTGGGGTACAGGTGTCTCTTTCAATTCTGATTTCATCAGGATATATGCCTAATAGTGGGATTGCTGGGTCATATGGTTCTTCTGTTTTCTTCCATAGTGGTTGTATCAATCTACATTCCCACCAATAATGCAGGAGTGTTCCCTAATCTCCGCACCCTCTCTGGCATTCATTACCTGTGACTTCTTTTTGGTGGTGGTGGTGGGGGGGGGGCACTTCTGTTGGTCTTTCATTTATTTGTTTTCATCCATCTTTGTTTCTTGGCCTGTGTGGGCCTCCCATTGCAGTGGCCTCTCTCGCTGCAGAGCACTGGCTCTGGGCGCATGCGCTCCAGAGCTCTGGCTCGGTAGTTGGACACATCGGTCCAGCCGCTTCACGGCACATAGGATCTTCCCAGGTCAGGGATCGAACTGGCACCCTTTGCACTGCAAGGCGGTGTCCTTACCCACTGGACCACCAGGGAATCCTCCTGTAGACTTCTTAATGGTGGCCATTCTGACCGGTGTGAGGTTATATCTCATTGTAGTTTTTATTTGCATTTATTAAAAAAGAGTTTTATATCCCTCTATATTATAACAGCAATTGTTACTAATTTTGTTCATAAAAATAGTAGAGGGTTAAGAAAACGCCTTCATCAACCACTTGCTTTGTTTATGAACATGTTATAACTTGATACTTGTTTTCGTGCTTTGTGTTTTATTACGCTTATTTCTCTCTGTCATTGTATCCTGAGGCCTGGCTGCACAGCACTAGGTTAGTGCTAGAGGAGACCGACTGATGATCTTGTCAACAAGAATACACGTGAAAGCATATAATCAAACAATAATCAGTAAAAGGCACATCATCTCTCCTTTAAAAACTAGTAATTGAAGACATTTTATTTACATCATTTAAAAAGTCAAGATGGAGTCACTATAGTTTCAGGGATTCAGAATTGAGCTGGGTGGACATGGGTGTGATTTCAGACATGTTCCGACATCACTGAGAATTTGAATTTTCTGAACTGTGTCAAACTCAGGACACCACCAACTGGTTTCAAAACAATGTGTTAGCAGCTGCTAGCTGTGAACTTGTAGTTTCAAAGCTTACCCCCTACCTTTCTCAGCTCTGTAATCATTTCATTACCTAAACAATCTGTGTTTATCAAGCATCCTTACTTCTTGCCAGCTCTGATCCTAATTCTTCACAAGCAGTTTATGTAGTCTTGTGGTCTTCTGAGTTAATGAGCTTCCCTCATTTCTCAATCTGGCAGGACACAATTCAAGTGTTTCTTGGAGCTCTGTCTCCCAGGCTGCAGCCCCAATATGTCCCAAAGGAACGCCTCTTTATTGCAGCCAGGTCTCGTCTTGGAATTCTTGGTTAACAAAAATCTAATACATCGATATAAAACCCAGGGTAGAATATATTTGCCTCAAAGAAACATGGTGTGAACATCTAAACCTTGCAAACCTATGATTATACTCACTTCATCAAAGAATTCCTCTTTATGAGGTAAGCTGGAACCTGGGACTCTTAACATAAACCTGAAAGGAACTGTAAGGGATTAAAAATAACTGCACCCATGTACAGTTGAGGCACTCATGAACAATAAGATACTAAAAGGTGGCAAACCAACTGCAGCTTTTGAGGTGCTGGGAGCAGAAGCAGGGTCCTGTGCTTGGTCCTTGCACAGAGCACCACCGGGAGCGGGCAGACTGACTAAGCCAGCTCTCCAGCTCAGCCCACAGGCCCACCTCCCTTGTGACCCTCTTTATGGTCCAGAATCAGATCATCTCTGGGAGCCAGCAAGGGCACCTGTTACTTATTTTTGCACTCTCCTGCTGCAGCACAAGCCCTAGCAGGCTTGTCTGAAATTCTCATCTGGCCTCTTACTGATTTCTGTTGATTAGAGTCCAAGAGCTCAGGTCAGTAACATTTAAAGTTTTGCTTTAAATACTTCACAGAATTTAAAGATTCTTTGCTTGCAGCCCCAAGTGGGCACTGTTTCTTCTGTCGAGTAGTGGCTTGGGCCTCAGCCTGCTGTCTCAGACTCCTGGCTGGATATTGCTTCTATAGCCTAACTTTCAACCTGGGCAGCCACCTCCCCCGGGCCTTTGTCTGCTACTGGGTGGGCCTGTGCAGGAGCCACTATTGCTGACTTGGCAATGATTTCTTGGGTATGACACAAAAACACAGACAATAAAAAAAAATAGACAAACTGGACTTCACCAATGCTGCGACTCGTCAGCCGGGTGCATAGAGAACAGACTTTAAGAAATACACAGAAATGGACAGACAGAAAGGATGGGAATGACAGGGGCGGCAGGGACAGGGCTCAAGACCTCTTGGGTCAAGGCCTCAAACACATTCACCAGACTGCTTTTATTCAGTGCTGAAGCCTCCAGGTGTTTACAGGGAATGATATTAGCACGGGCTGGTTTCAGTCACAGCCCTGTTCAATGATTATTCTCATGGCTTTGCGGAAGGAAAGGGTGTGTTGCAGCTGGGGGTGGAGGGCAACTAAATCGGCAACAAGTTTGAGGTGTCTATTCTGTGTTGGCACACAGCGTTCTAATGTGCGCTGACCCGGCGTCCCTAAGTCCACAGAAGATCTCTCACCTGTTGCCCATCAGTATATCTTCAGTTAATAAGCCTATGTGAATAAAATCACTTGTTTGTCTAAGATCTTTCTAGTATATTTCTCATTACCAATTTGCTTTTCTCCTGGCTCAGCTGAAGCCACAAAAACTTTCACTGGTTTGTTTCCATAACCAAGATTAAAAACTTCTCTAAAAATGAAGTTAGAGTGAACCTTTTTTTTTTTTTTAAATCATTTATTTATTTAGCTGCACTGGGTCCTAGTTGTGGCATGTGGGATCTAGTTCCCTGACCAGGAATCAAACCCAGGCCCCACTGCATTGGAAACACAGTCTTTTCTTTTTTTTTTTTGAAATTTTATTTTACTTTTACAGAGTTCTGTTGTTTACAGATATGTATAATACCAGATTAGTCATATGTATATCCCTGGCCCCCTTCCTCCTCTACTCTCCTCCCAGTCCCTGCTATCACACCCCTCCAGGCCATCGCACAGCACCCCTGCAGGATCCCCTCTTCTTACAGCACAATGACAACAGCTGTCTTTTTCACCCCATCAGCCCGTGGGATGTTCTTCTGTCGAGTAGTGGCTTGGGCCTCAGCCTGCTGTCTCAGACTTGGCAATGCATTTCAACCTGGGCAGCCACCTCCCCCGGGCCTTTGTCTGCTACTGGGTGGGCCTGTGCAGGAGCCACTATTGCTGACTTGGCAATGATTTCTTGGGTATGACACAAAAACACAGACAATAAAAAAAAATAGACAAACTGGACTTCACCAATGCTGCGACTCGTCAGCCGGGTGCATAGAGAACAGACTTTAAGAAATACACAGAAATGGACAGACAGAAAGGATGGGAATGACAGGGGCGGCAGGGACAGGGCTCAAGACCTCTTGGGTCAAGGCCTCAAACACATTCACCAGACTGCTTTTATTCAGTGCTGAAGCCTCCAGGTGTTTACAGGGAATGATATTAGCACGGGCTGGTTTCAGTCACAGCCCTGTTCAATGATTATTCTCATGGCTTTGCGGAAGGAAAGGGTGTGTTGCAGCTGGGGGTGGAGGGCAACTAAATCGGCAACAAGTTTGAGGTGTCTATTCTGTGTTGGCACACAGCGTTCTAATGTGCGCTGACCCGGCGTCCCTAAGTCCACAGAAGATCTCTCACCTGTTGCCCATCAGTATATCTTCAGTTAATAAGCCTATGTGAATAAAATCACTTGTTTGTCTAAGATCTTTCTAGTATATTTCTCATTACCAATTTGCTTTTCTCCTGGCTCAGCTGAAGCCACAAAAACTTTCACTGGTTTGTTTCCCCATAACCAAGATTAAAAACTTCTCTAAAAATGAAGTTAGAGTGAACCTTTTTTTTTTTTTTAAATCATTTATTTATTTAGCTGCACTGGGTCCTAGTTGTGGCATGTGGGATCTAGTTCCCTGACCAGGAATCAAACCCAGGCCCCACTGCATTGGAAACACAGTCTTTTCTTTTTTTTTTTTGAAATTTTATTTTACTTTTACAGAGTTCTGTTGTTTACAGATATGTATAATACCAGATTAGTCATATGTATATCCCTGGCCCCCTTCCTCCTCTACTCTCCTCCCAGTCCCTGCTATCACACCCCTCCAGGCCATCGCACAGCACCCCTGCAGGATCCCCTCTTCTTACAGCACAATGACAACAGCTGTCTTTTTCACATACGATAGTATAGGTTTCCATGTTACTCCGTCTATGCCTCCCACCCACTGTTCATTCCCCACAATGTCCATATGTCTGTTCTCTATGTCTGTTTTTCCATCACTTCACTGCATGTGTTATCGTTACCATCTTACTAGATTCCATATATACATGTTAGTATATTGTACTTGTCTTTCTCTTTTTGACTTGCTTCACTTTTTATGATAGGTTCTAGATCCATCCATCTCATTAGGGCTGATTGCTTCTGCATTTCTTTTTACAGCTGAGAAGTACTCCATTGCATATATGTACCAGAGCTTTTTTATCCATTCATTCGTTGATGGACATCTAGATTGCTTCCATGTTGTAGCTGTTGTATAGAGAGCTGCATTGAACATTGGGGCACAGGTGCTTCTTTCTGTTTTGCTTTTATTAGGGTATAAGCCTAAGAGTGGGATTGCTGGGTCATATGGTGCTTCTATTTTTAGTTTTTTAAGGATTTTCCATACTGTCTGCCATAGTTGCTGTATCAATTTACGTTCCCACCAGCAATGCAAGAGTGGGAACACAGAGTCTTAACCACTGGGCTACCAGGGAAGTCCCTAGATTAAAAACTTCTGTGTATCCAAAGACACTGTCAAGAGATTGTCAAAGACAATCGACAGAATGGATCTGCAAAGCGTAATATCAAGAAAATATAAATCAAAACTAATCTCAAACCACTCCTCTGGGTCACTGCACTCCGACATCTTGGGATTGTACTCTCCGCTGTTTGTTTAATAAAAGTTCTGGCTGCTTGAGCTATAACTGAGCTGTAACTAATCTGTTGTTTCGAATCCTGCTACAATGAGATTACGACGAGATAAGAGCTGAGAAATCCTATCTACTTGAGCTGTAATTAATCTTGAGCTGTAATTAAAAAAAAAACAAACTACTAATCTCCAAAAGTGTATGTCAGCAACAACAAAAATTAAAAATGTGTTAGCAAGGATGTGGAGAAATTGGAACTCATGCACCATTACTGGTGAGAATGTAAAGTGGTGCGGCCACTGTGGAAGACAATACAGTGGGTCCTCAAAAAGCTAACGTAAAACTACCCTGTGATCCAGCAATGCCTCTGCAGAGTATATACCCCAAAATCGAAAGCAGAGATACAGATATTGTGCAACAATGTTCATAGCAGCAGCATTCACAGTGCAGTAGCCAAAAGGTGGGAACAACCCAGATGTCATCAATGATGAATGGATAGACAAAATGTGGCATACACATAGAATGGAATATTGTTCAGCCCTAGAAGGGATAGAAATTCTGCTCTGTTACAAGATGGATGAACCCTATGCTAAGTGAAATAACCCAGACTTAAAAAGAAAATATATGATTACACTTATATGAGGTACTTAGAATAGGCAAATTCAAAGATATCAAAAGTGAAACAGTTACCAGAGGCTGGGATGAAGAGTGGATGAGGAATTACTGTTTAATAGGTACAGACTTTCTGTTTGGGATGATGACGTTCTGGAAATGTATAGTGGTGATGGTTTGTGAATGAATTGTGAATATGCTTAATGCCATTGAGTTATACACTTAAAAACTGTTAAAATGATAAGTGTATATTATGTATACTCTACCACAAGTCCAATTTTTAAATTATTTTTAAAAGAGGAAAAAAGATCTGCACCTTCACATGGCTTACCTCGTCTCAGGTTTCCCCTCTCTTGCTCCACACCAGTCACCTTGGCTGACTCTTAGTTTTCAGAACATGCCAAACAATTTCCACATTTCAAGGCCCTTGCTCTCACCTGGAGCCCTCTTATCCCAGTGTTTTGAGTGACTGAGTACTTTCTTTCATCTCATCTTTGATGTCAGCTTTTCTGTGAGGCCATTCTTGTTCCTCCTTCATAGACTGGATCTACTGTAAAACATATCCCTTTTTGTTTACTTCATAATCTGTAGTTATACTTCTTAAAAAAGCAAACGGACTTCTAAACTTTTGCTGCCCTTGCTAGAATATACATTCTGTGCAAGGAAAGAGCTAGTCTGTTTTGCTGACCATTTTGTTCCAAGTACTTAATATAGTCTCTAGCACTTAACAGTATGTGGAGAAATTGGAACTCATGCACCATTACTGGTGAGAATGTAAAGTGGTGCGGCCACTGTGGAAGACAATACAGTGGGTCCTCAAAAAGCTAACGTAAAACTACCCTGTGATCCAGCAATGCCTCTGCAGAGTATATACCCCAAAATCGAAAGCAGAGATACAGATATTGTGCAACAATGTTCATAGCAGCAGCATTCACAGTGCAGTAGCCAAAAGGTGGGAACAACCCAGATGTCATCAATGATGAATGGATAGACAAAATGTGGCATACACATAGAATGGAATATTGTTCAGCCCTAGAAGGGATAGAAATTCTGCTCTGTTACAAGATGGATGAACCCTATGCTAAGTGAAATAACCCAGACTTAAAAAGAAAATATATGATTACACTTATATGAGGTACTTAGAATAGGCAAATTCAAAGATATCAAAAGTGAAACAGTTACCAGAGGCTGGGATGAAGAGTGGATGAGGAATTACTGTTTAATAGGTACAGACTTTCTGTTTGGGATGATGACGTTCTGGAAATGTATAGTGGTGATGGTTTGTGAATGAATTGTGAATATGCTTAATGCCATTGAGTTATACACTTAAAAACTGTTAAAATGATAAGTGTATATTATGTATACTCTACCACAAGTCCAATTTTTAAATTATTTTTAAAAGAGGAAAAAAGATCTGCACCTTCACATGGCTTACCTCGTCTCAGGTTTCCCCTCTCTTGCTCCACACCAGTCACCTTGGCTGACTCTTAGTTTTCAGAACATGCCAAACAATTTCCACATTTCAAGGCCCTTGCTCTCACCTGGAGCCCTCTTATCCCAGTGTTTTGAGTGACTGAGTACTTTCTTTCATCTCATCTTTGATGTCAGCTTTTCTGTGAGGCCATTCTTGTTCCTCCTTCATAGACTGGATCTACTGTAAAACATATCCCTTTTTGTTTACTTCATAATCTGTAGTTATACTTCTTAAAAAAGCAAACGGACTTCTAAACTTTTGCTGCCCTTGCTAGAATATACATTCTGTGCAAGGAAAGAGCTAGTCTGTTTTGCTGACCATTTTGTTCCAAGTACTTAATATAGTCTCTAGCACTTAACAGATATTGATTGAATAAATAAATGAATCTGTATGTGGTGATTTCGAAATTTTTTCAAGATATATTCCATTTTTAAAAACTAGGTGCAGAAAGTAGGTAAAAATCCCATTTTTGCTTAAATAAAAAGAACATACATTTATTTGATTATATATAAAAAACTTTTTGAGAGGTTCAGAAGAAATGTTGGCCATCCATGCCTCTAAGGAGTGAAACTTGGAGTTTGGAGGGAAAGTGACATTTTAATTTTTTATTGTATACCATTTGCTACCATTTGGATTTTTACTGTGTGTTTGCAATGTATAATTAAATTGAAGAATTATTAAAGCAGTACATTTTCTCTTTTGACTGCAAAAATATACCATTTCTAAGATTTGCACCATTCAGCCATCATCTCCTCACTCACATCATGACAAACGTTTGGTATTCTTCAGCAAGGAGTGCCTCCTTGGGTTTTGCTGGTCTCCAAGTTGCTGAAGTGAGTTAAAACTGTCAGTTGCAAATAAAACTAATACCGGTTCAGAAAAGAAGTTTCATGGTTTAAATACAATGTGTGTGTGTGCTCAGTTGTGTCTAACTCTTTGCTACCAAGCACCATAACCCTCTAAGCTCCTCTGTTTGTGGAATTTTCCAGGCAAAAATACTGGTTGCCTCCAGGGGATCTTCCTGACCCAGGGACTGAACCCTCATCTCTTGTGTCTCCAGCATTGGCAGGCGGATTCTTTACCACTCTGCTGCCTGGGACGAACTCACTTAAAAAATAGCTATTTTTTGATAGTATAACTTGGATTATCTTAGAAAGTTTACATTTTATAGATGTATATGTGGATTCAGGGCATAGAGGATGTTATTTCCTTAAAAGCTGTCAGAATCTATAGTGTGCACTTCCACATGTAAATCTCATTAGTAAATTAATACATTTGGCCTTCGGTCTTTTTTCATATTAGTGAATGACTCGGAGAACCTCCTGGTCCCCCTTGATGTCTGCAGAAGAAAATGAGGTTGGAACTGGAAGGAAGTTGGCTATAGTATCCATATGCTTGTACTTTCCCCTGCTCAATGGTAAGCATGTCAAAATAGAGTTAAGCAAGAGAAATGTAAATGACCCTAGTCATAACTGCATGACTTTCATATATATGATCCTTTTACCTCCGGCCAGATTATTTTTAAACATAATATTGACATTAAGATAATCATAGCATTTATACCTCTCGTCAAGGTTAAAGTTCTCAATCTGTGAAAAATACATTAAGTTGTCAGAAAATAGGCCACTGATCTGAATGAAAGTTGATTCTTAAACACTTGAAGTACACGAACTTTACTGAGATAATTTTGGTGAAAATTACCTAAATTGCTTATGATTTCTGCCCGGATCTAAAATAATGAGTGGCTTTAATTGTCAATGTGAGACTCTAGGGTTTTCCTTTTCTGTTTAAAAAGTTAACTCTTATGTGAAGAGTAAGCCTTGCAAACAACTACTTCGATCCTATGACAAATTCTGAGTGTAATGGAAGGTTATTAAAATTATTCAAGAAACCAGTGGGACCTGAGAGCAAAGTCTTCTAGGAAACTTTCAGGAAAGTTTTCTTCTTTGATGAAAGTTCTTTTCAATGTGTGTGCTCAGTTGTGTCTAACTCTTTGCTACCAAGCACCATAACCCTCTAAGCTCCTCTGTTTGTGGAATTTTCCAGGCAAAAATACTGGTTGCCTCCAGGGGATCTTCCTGACCCAGGGACTGAACCCTCATCTCTTGTGTCTCCAGCATTGGCAGGCGGATTCTTTACCACTCTGCTGCCTGGGACGAACTCACTTAAAAAATAGCTATTTTTTGATAGTATAACTTGGATTATCTTAGAAAGTTTACATTTTATAGATGTATATGTGGATTCAGGGCATAGAGGATGTTATTTCCTTAAAAGCTGTCAGAATCTATAGTGTGCACTTCCACATGTAAATCTCATTAGTAAATTAATACATTTGGCCTTCGGTCTTTTTTCATATTAGTGAATGACTCGGAGAACCTCCTGGTCCCCCTTGATGTCTGCAGAAGAAAATGAGGTTGGAACTGGAAGGAAGTTGGCTATAGTATCCATATGCTTGTACTTTCCCCTGCTCAATGGTAAGCATGTCAAAATAGAGTTAAGCAAGAGAAATGTAAATGACCCTAGTCATAACTGCATGACTTTCATATATATGATCCTTTTACCTCCGGCCAGATTATTTTTAAACATAATATTGACATTAAGATAATCATAGCATTTATACCTCTCGTCAAGGTTAAAGTTCTCAATCTGTGAAAAATACATTAAGTTGTCAGAAAATAGGCCACTGATCTGAATGAAAGTTGATTCTTAAACACTTGAAGTACACGAACTTTACTGAGATAATTTTGGTGAAAATTACCTAAATTGCTTATGATTTCTGCCCGGATCTAAAATAATGAGTGGCTTTAATTGTCAATGTGAGACTCTAGGGTTTTCCTTTTCTGTTTAAAAAGTTAACTCTTATGTGAAGAGTAAGCCTTGCAAACAACTACTTCGATCCTATGACAAATTCTGAGTGTAATGGAAGGTTATTAAAATTATTCAAGAAACCAGTGGGACCTGAGAGCAAAGTCTTCTAGGAAACTTTCAGGAAAGTTTTCTTCTTTGATGAAAAGGAACATGTGGGAGGGAACAGCTCTTCTTCCACTAGGTATGATCACCATGGATCATCAGTGAAAGAATTCCTGGCATCACTGCAGCCCTCTTGTTAAATGAGGGGAGCTTCCATTGGTAAAGTGGTAAGAGAAGGAAGCAAGCAACTTAAAATAGTCACTGAGTTAAGCAGCCAGGGAGCCACTCCAGCTTCTTCTTATGTGAAATAAAACACTTTTCTTACTGTTCAAACAAAAATTATTTAGGAATGATTACATAGAGAGTGGAGAATGTGGAAATAATTGAAAAATTCAAACAGGTTAAAGTATGAGGTTATTGTACCTCTGTGATGATCTAATACAAATTATGTCCTGAAATTAACACCCTATTAAACTTATATACAGTGGAGATTCTGAATGTTTTCTTCTAGGATGTCTCTTTGGACTTCTGCATGAGTTTCTCTATACCTGTTGTTATTTTGGTAAATAAGATCTCAAAAAAAGCAAAACAAAGCAATATCTACCCACCCACCCCCAAATAAGACCCTGATTTGCAGCAGGGGTCAGGGAAATCCCCTGGAGAAGGAAATGGCAACCCACTCCAGTATTCTTGCCTAGAGAATTCCATAGACAGAAGAGCCTGGGGAGCTACGGTCCGTGGGATCACAAAGGAGTTGGGCATGACTTAGCGACGAAATAACAAAAACAGCAGTGCTGTTAATACATCATGGTGATTTCGACCTACTAACAACTGGTTCACAAGATCCCTAAATACTTGAATAATCAAACAATTAGCAGGCTTCTCTGGTGGTCCATTGGGTAAAGAGTCTGCTTTGAAGTGCAAGGGGCACCGGTTCAATCCCTCACGAACTTTACTGAGATAATTTTGGTGAAAATTACCTAAATTGCTTATGATTTCTGCCCGGATCTAAAATAATGAGTGGCTTTAATTGTCAATGTGAGACTCTAGGGTTTTCCTTTTCTGTTTAAAAAGTTAACTCTTATGTGAAGAGTAAGCCTTGCAAACAACTACTTCGATCCTATGACAAATTCTGAGTGTAATGGAAGGTTATTAAAATTATTCAAGAAACCAGTGGGACCTGAGAGCAAAGTCTTCTAGGAAACTTTCAGGAAAGTTTTCTTCTTTGATGAAAAGGAACATGTGGGAGGGAACAGCTCTTCTTCCACTAGGTATGATCACCATGGATCATCAGTGAAAGAATTCCTGGCATCACTGCAGCCCTCTTGTTAAATGAGGGGAGCTTCCATTGGTAAAGTGGTAAGAGAAGGAAGCAAGCAACTTAAAATAGTCACTGAGTTAAGCAGCCAGGGAGCCACTCCAGCTTCTTCTTATGTGAAATAAAACACTTTTCTTACTGTTCAAACAAAAATTATTTAGGAATGATTACATAGAGAGTGGAGAATGTGGAAATAATTGAAAAATTCAAACAGGTTAAAGTATGAGGTTATTGTACCTCTGTGATGATCTAATACAAATTATGTCCTGAAATTAACACCCTATTAAACTTATATACAGTGGAGATTCTGAATGTTTTCTTCTAGGATGTCTCTTTGGACTTCTGCATGAGTTTCTCTATACCTGTTGTTATTTTGGTAAATAAGATCTCAAAAAAAGCAAAACAAAGCAATATCTACCCACCCACCCCCAAATAAGACCCTGATTTGCAGCAGGGGTCAGGGAAATCCCCTGGAGAAGGAAATGGCAACCCACTCCAGTATTCTTGCCTAGAGAATTCCATAGACAGAAGAGCCTGGGGAGCTACGGTCCGTGGGATCACAAAGGAGTTGGGCATGACTTAGCGACGAAATAACAAAAACAGCAGTGCTGTTAATACATCATGGTGATTTCGACCTACTAACAACTGGTTCACAAGATCCCTAAATACTTGAATAATCAAACAATTAGCAGGCTTCTCTGGTGGTCCATTGGGTAAAGAGTCTGCTTTGAAGTGCAAGGGGCACCGGTTCAATCCCTGACCCGGGAAGATCATGTGTGCCATGGAGTGGCTGGGTTGGTGTGTCCAATTACAAGCCAGCACAATGGAGCGCATGCGCCCAGAGCCAGTGCTCTGCAGTGAGAGAGGCCACTGCAATGGGAGGCCTATGCATGCAAAAGTATAAAAAAGTATGCATGAAAAGATAATGAATGATGACTTAGAGGCAAAAAAAGTAATTAGCTTTCCTAACACACCGTTGTTCCTAGAGGCTGAACTGCTGGGTTGAAGAATCGAAGGATAAATGCATCTTTGTACTTAATATAGTCAGTTGCTTTTCAAATAGTTGCTCTATACCCTTGTCAAAACTTGCTTGTTTCAGAGTTTAAACAGTTTTGTCGATATGACAAATATGAAATGGTATTAACTGTTATTTTAATTTGCATTTGCTATGAGGTTGCAACGGTAACTTGATGAATGTTTTGCTTTTCCCTTAAATTTTTTCACATTTTTAATCATTTGGGTTTTCTCTTCTGTATACCATAGCTTTCAGAGCTTTGCCAATCTTTTATTGAAGTATCTGTAATTTAAAAATTTGATTTATGGGATTTCTTTCTATATCCTAGATACTAGTCTTTTATCAGTTAATAGTCACCTGCATTGCAAATAACTTTTCTCAGTCTGTTTTATTTTTTAGTTATAGATATGTTTTTAGTTATATATGTTTTTTAGATATAGATATGTTGTTTGGAAGTTTGCACTCTTCTCTCTGCTTATGAACAGCTCTTTGGTACCCAATACCTCTGCATTTCTATGCCAGATTTCTGGCTACCCTTAAATCCAGATCCTTTAATGTACCCTTCTAGGTTTTCCTTGATTTGAAAACTGGGATTAATATAGCATATTCCTATGATTTTTGTGAGGATTAAATGAGATAATATATGTGAAATACCCATCCTTCTGGTCCAGGCACTCTCTTTCAAAACAGAGTGTTCTTCTCACTTGGTTTTTCCTATGCCTAGAATGTACCTCTTACCCTTTTTGCCTTCTCAGGAAGTCTTCCTTGATTTCTTAAGACTGGGTCAGGTTCCCTTGTTACCACCCCGCAGCCATCCCCAGGCTTCTTCCCTGCTAAAGGAACCCTGGTTTTGTTTGTGTTATGTGCCTTGTCGGAAGGCTAAGTCTCTTATTTCAATCTGTTCCATCTGCTTGCTTCCTCAGCCGCTTTTCATATGTGTCTCTATATGTCCGAGGATGAAAAGCTAAGTATTTATATAGCATTCCAAAACTCTTTTTCAGCTTAGATTCTGGATGTGAAAAACATTTGTGTAAAACCCAAATTCTGAATTGAGATACATGAGGAGAAAAGCAGGCTACCAAGGCTTCTGTTGAGCTGGCCGTGCGCTTCTGGAGGGAGTCAGCTTCCACTGAGCCGGCGGAGTCCAGGTCGTGGCAGAAGTTTCTGCAGCTTTGACAGCCCCGTTCTGTAGAATGACTTAGGAAATTGTTCCTGGAAATCCAGCTCAAGTTGGTGTCATCCCGGTGATTCGTTAAGTCACTGATTCCTTGTAAGAAGCTTTTTTTTCTTTAACCGAGCAAGAGCAGATACCACAATCAAACCCAGGCTGATACACCTTTCTTACACCTGGGAGTGATCTTGGCACCCACTTCTGGTGGAGAAATAAGAAGCTTTGGCTCTTGATAAGTTTAGGCCATCTTAACAGCCATGGGCTTCTTATTTGTAGATTTCTTTTACAAGAGAGAATAAAGCCCTCACTTACTTAAGCCACTATGTTTTGGGCTTTCTAATTAGCAGCTGAATGCAATTCCTAACTGATATAGCAAGCAATGAACAATGCATGCCATAGTATTAAGAAAATATTTGTGGACCAACTGATGATTGATGAACCAAAGCACTGAAGCATGAAACAGCTCTGTGTGTGTGTGTGTGTGTGTGTGTGTGTGTGTGTGTGTGTGAGTGAGTGAGTGTTTGAGTGTGTTTACTATACTCTAAAGTATAAAATGACCTTCCTGGGTGGTGCACTGGTAAAGAAACTGCCTGCCAGTGCAGGAGACACAAGAGATGTGGGTTTGATCCTTGGGTTGGGAAGATCCTCTAGAGGAAGAAATGGCAGCCCACTCCAGTATTCTCTTTTTCTTTCCACTCCAGTATTCTTGCTTGGAAAATCATGGACAGAGGACCCTGGCAGGCTACAGTTCATGGCGTCACAAAGAGCGGACACAACTGAGCGACTGAGCACGTGTGTTTGTATACACACACACACACACACACACACACAGTCTAAAACAGGCAATGGTGGAAAACTGTGGGTGGTGGCCTAGACAGAGGTTTCATAGACCAAGTTAAGGGGTTGCACTTTCTCTTACACAATGAAGAACCGTTGAGTGGATTTGAGCAAGTATATCACATCCTCAGGTTTGCAATTTTGATAGGTTACTTCGGTGCAGCCAAAACAAAAGGCAGAGCAAAGTTTCAAGTGTACAGATGGTTAGATGAAACATGATGAATGCCTGCAATAATTATTCTTACATTTATGAATGTAAGTATGTCATTAGGGAAGTTCTTTAATGCAAAATTGCTAAGTCTGAGGGTATACTCTTAAAAGATTGATAAATGTGAAATTGTGTTTAAAAAGCTTGTATACGGGGCTTCCCTGGTGGTCCAGTGGGTAAGGACACCGCCTTGCAGTGCAAGGGGCGCCGGTTCGAGCCCTGGCCTGGGAGGATCCCACGTGCGGCAGAGCAGCTGGACCGATGTGTGCAATTACCGAGCTGGAGCTCTGGAGCGCATGCACCCAGAGCCGGCGCTCTGCAACGACAGATGCCACCGCGATGGGAGGCCCACACGGGCCAAAGAACAAAGATGGATGAAACTAGACAAATGAAAGACCAATAGAAGAAGTGGCCCGCCCACCCCTGACCCTTCCCACCTCCCTACCCCCTACCCCCACCCCCACAACGCCAAAAAAAAGCTTGTATACTCCAACAGTGCTACAATCCTCATTTCCCCACCCTCTCCAGAAATGGATGTTTTACATTTGTATCATTCTTTTGGGAGTCAAGTTTCTCCATTTAATACCCCCTAGGAGAGAAAAATGGCAGGAGGATAAAAATTACAAAGATCAGTTTTCATCAAAAATATTCATGCTCAAGCATTATGGTTAAAACAAGTTAACTCTAGTATGCCAGGAAAAGTAGTCACTTACTCATGTTCCCCTCTGTTTTATTGAGATATAATTGACATATAACACTGTGTAAGTTTTAAGGGGAACTACATAATGATTTCATATATTTCAAGATGATTTCCACAAACTTAGTTAACATCCATCACCTTACATGGTTGTATTTTTTTCCTTGTGATAGGAACTTTTAAGATCTTTGTTCTTAGCGACTTGCAAATATACAATACAAATATTAACTATATTTACCATGCTGAACATTACATCTCCACAACTTATTTATAATTGAATAGTTTGTATTATTTAGATAGGTGAAATATGTTATTTCATTGCTTGTAAAGCTTATACTTAGGTGAGTTTTTGTGTCTTTTCATGAAGATATTGGGTGTTTGATTTCTTTTTATGGACTGCTTACTCATTTGTGGTATCTTTTTTTTTTTTTTTTTTTAATATGTGGCATTTTCTACTGAATAGCTGGTTTTTTTTAAATTCTGAAAGCTGCTTTAATATAAAGGGGGTCGTTCATTCATTTATTTTCGGCTGGTCTTGTTGATTTTGTGTGAGCTTTCTCTGGTTTCGGGGATCAAGGTGTTCTCTTCATTGCAGTGCATGGGCTTCTCATTTCTGGGGCTTCTCTTATTTTGGAGCATGGGCTCTAGGTAGCAGGGACTTCAGTAATTGTGGTTTACAAGGTTCAGAGAACAGGCTAAGTAGTTGTGGTGCATGAGCTTAGTTGCTCTGTGGCATGTGGAATCTTCCCAGACCAGGGATTGGACCTGTGTCTCCTGCATTGGCAGGAAAATTCTTTACCACTGAGCCACCAGAAAGTCCATTTTCTTGGGCATTTGTGTCAGACTTAATCTTGCCATCTTTAACCCTTCTTCTAACGTCTAACCAACCAGAAAAGACAATCCTGACTTGCTTTGAGCTGCCTACATGTACTTTCTTAGCTATTATTTCACATCAACTGTGAGCTGAAGAGAAGAGGGAGAAATGGCAAGTCAGGGTTGTTGAGGGCAAACACTAAGCCTAGTGCTTACTGCGGTGATGAATTAATTGGTCTTGGCTGGAAGTCAGGTTCCTTCCCAAGGCAGGATCTTCTGTATGTTCCGGACCATCACACCTGTGGCCTGACTAAATTCAGGTGGAATAGGCCTCATCTTTCTGAGAGGGGGATCTAGAAATAGCTTCCTGCTTCTCATCTCCCCTCCCTCTTCAGTTCAAGGTCCTGTTTGACTCTTTGCAACCTCATGGACTGTAGCATGTCTCTGCCATTGTGCCTCACTTTCTTCTTGGCTATTGCCCACGTTTCAAGAGGACTCTGGTCTAGAGGGTTACTGTCCCCAAGAGGTTCAAGTATGGTACACACCATAGAGACCTTCTTGCATGGGCCTTTAAAAAGATATAAATTTAATTTAAAAATTTTGACATGGATGACATGCTATTATAAGGCACATTTAGAGGTTTTAGAATCCAGTGACTTGAGAACTTATTTGAAAATGAGAATGTTTAAAATCAATTCTTATTCAGACCTCACATTGTTTTAAATGGCCCCCATTTTTTAATGGCCATAAAAACAGAGACAAATTATTTAAGTCCATCCCCAGACCTCCCCAAAGACATACTTCTTGGTCCTGTGAGGGCAGGAACGCATGCATTCTTCCAGTAACATCCATGTGCACAGGAAATGGCTATTGACATAATCTTTAAGCCTAACAGTTAAGATTATTCTTCAGTTTATAATTTAAAAACTTCTGACAGCTATGTGCTGTGACAGCTATGTGCTACATATTATAAGTTACAATGAAAGTCTGAGTGATTGAGATATATTTCATGGAGCTGGTTTCTCTTATGAGTTGAAACTAAGACTTGTGTAAACATAGGAAGGGAAACCTTTCGCAAGCTTGTGTAGTCGGCAAGAATATTTAGTGTCCCTCATTCCCAACTGTGATGCAGTACCATCTGTGCTGTACTCAGAGTTTATAGAAAGCAAATCTATAGGATTTAAGGGGCACTTTTTTCTTTTCAATAAAACAGCCACATATCAGACCACCAGCTACCAGTATGTAGCAAAATAAAAGTTCAGTTATTTTGAGATATACAACTCTGTAGTATTCCCTTAGTTTTCCTTTTAAACATTGGTAATCTTAGCTTTTGTATATGTATATATAGAGGGTCAGGGTTTTACATTTATTGCTACCATTTATTTGACTCACTTTTGGTATTACCATCACACCTGTGGCCTGACTAAATTCAGGTGGAATAGGCCTCATCTTTCTGAGAGGGGATCTAGAAATAGCTTCCTGCTTCTCATCTCCCTCCTCTTCAGTTCAAGGTCCTGTTTGACTCTTTGCAACCTCATGGACTGTAGCATGTCTCTGCCATTGTGCCTCACTTTCTTCTTGGCTATTGCCCACGTTTCAAGAGGACTCTGGTCTAGAGGGTTACTGTCCCCAAGAGGTTCAAGTATGGTACACACCATAGAGACCTTCTTGCATGGGCCTTTAAAAAGATATAAATTTAATTTAAAAATTTTGACATGGATGACATGCTATTATAAGGCACATTTAGAGGTTTTAGAATCCAGTGACTTGAGAACTTATTTGAAAATGAGAATGTTTAAAATCAATTCTTATTCAGACCTCACATTGTTTTAAATGGCCCCATTTTTTAATGGCCATAAAAACAGAGACAAATTATTTAAGTCCATCCCCAGACCTCCCCAAAGACATACTTCTTGGTCCTGTGAGGGCAGGAACGCATGCATTCTTCCAGTAACATCCATGTGCACAGGAAATGGCTATTGACATAATCTTTAAGCCTAACAGTTAAGATTATTCTTCAGTTTATAATTTAAAAACTTCTGACAGCTATGTGCTGTGACAGCTATGTGCTACATATTATAAGTTACAATGAAAGTCTGAGTGATTGAGATATATTTCATGGAGCTGGTTTCTCTTATGAGTTGAAACTAAGACTTGTGTAAACATAGGAAGGGAAACCTTTCGCAAGCTTGTGTAGTCGGCAAGAATATTTAGTGTCCCTCATTCCCAACTGTGATGCAGTACCATCTGTGCTGTACTCAGAGTTTATAGAAAGCAAATCTATAGGATTTAAGGGGCACTTTTTTCTTTTCAATAAAACAGCCACATATCAGACCACCAGCTACCAGTATGTAGCAAAATAAAAGTTCAGTTATTTTGAGATATACAACTCTGTAGTATTCCCTTAGTTTTCCTTTTAAACATTGGTAATCTTAGCTTTTGTATATGTATATATAGAGGGGTCAGGGTTTTTACATTTATTGCCCATTTATTTGACTCACTTTTTGGTATTGACTGACGGCTGGAAAGTGAAAGTCGCTCAGTCATATCTGACTCTCCGTGACCCATGGACGAGCCATGGAATTTTCTAGGCAAGAATACTGGAGTGGGTAGCCTTTCTCTTCTCCGGGGGATCTTCCCAAACCTGGTATTGAACCCAGTCTCCCGCATTGCAGGCAGATTGTTTACTATCTGAGAACCAGAGTTGGCCATGACTGAGTGAATGGAATTGAGCTGAGGGCTGGAAATCTTTGTAATATTGTTCTGTTTTTTTTTTAATGATGCATATACCATTATTTTAAAATCTTATTTTGCCATTTCCCTCTCCAGGGGATCTTCCCAACCCAGGGATTGAACCTGAGTCTCCTGCATTGGCAGGAAGTTCTTTATTGCTGAGCCACCAGGGAAGTTCCAGCTTTTGTATATTTTTGGTTACAATGATAAGAAAAACAAAACTAAAAAATCAAAAATGTGTACCATGGAGAAAGAGAGCAATAGTGTGCTACTGGTTTTATTTTAAGTTATCTGAGAAACAGTAGCTGTTACAGCATCCAGCAAGGATTAAAAAAAAAAAAAAAAGCATTTGTCATCAGATTAAGACAGAATCTGCCAGTGCTAGAAGAGACTTAGTTCATAGCTTGTTGAATACAATACATGATTGATATAACTTGCAATACTCTATACAGGTCTAGGAAAGAGTATTTAGGTTAAACCACACTCTCACAATAAGGTATCTAATATATGAATTTGGATCAGAAGCAATCTGTTTCACTTATTTCTTCTCCCTGCCAGCTAAGAATACAGTTTTATATAGAGTCAGCAAGCAGTATGTCTCAGGAGATGCCCAGTACAATTCATGTGTTGATTTCTAACGGCATTATGTGGGCCACAGTGGAGATGTTTGTCTGTACTGGATTATTTCCTCAGAATGGCACTATTGATACACCAAAGACTAAAGAAAACAATTAAACACTGCTGGAATATATATATATATATATTCTATCTATCTATCTATATATATATAGATAGATAGGTAGATATAGATATAGATATACCTCTATAACCCATCTTCCTCCCCCAAAACTAACAAAAAAACTAAACCAAAAAAGACATCTTGAGCTTGAATACTTTGATTATAACTGGTTAGTTGCTTTCAGGAATATAAAATGAGGCCCTTTGAAAAAAGGAAGAATTACTGAATAATTTAATCTAAAAAGCAATTTCAACTGAAATTCTGTGCATTTTGGAGCGGACAATCACTATTTTGTTTTGTTACAGTGTCTTCTTAGTTTAAATAAAGTCTGCATGAATAGATAAGAACATTACTGTTTAGGATATCTGTAACTCTGTAGATTGAAGTAATTGGATTGCAAAAGCCTTATCAAAATGTAAAACAGTTTTTAAAATATTTATTTACTTGACTGCACCAGGTCTTAGTTGCGGCATGTGAGAGCTAGTTCCCCAAACCAGGGGTTGAACCTGGGTCCCCTGCTTTGGGAGCATGGAGTCCTAGACGCTGAACTGCCAGGGAAATCACTAGAACCAGTATTTTCTCTTAACAGGTAATGTGTGAAATAGGTACCCTGACTTTTACTGTATTCCAGACAGCCACCTCCACTGGGGAACTTTTACCCTCCACTTCATTCCTTTTCCTTATGAAGTTTATTTTTATAATAAGCACATATATACTTTTTAATGTATCTTTACTGATGTATATAATTCACATATGGTAAACTACTCTGTGACCATTTTCTTAAATTTAATTTATTTGTTTTTGACTATTCTGGGTTTTCGCTGCTGCCACAGGCTCTTCTCTAATTGCAGGGAGTGGGGGCTACTCTCTGGTGAAGGTGTGCAGGCTTCTTGTTGTGGTGACTTCTCTTGTTGTGGAACTCAGGCTCTGGGGCTCAAGAGCTTCAGTAGTTGCAGCACATGAGTCCAGTGGTTGCGGCTCCAAGGCTCTAGAGCACAGGCTCAATAGTTGTGGCTCATGGGCTTAGTTGCTCTGCAACATGTGGGATCTTCCCAGATCAGGGATCGAACCCGTGTCTCCTGCATTGGCAGGTGAACTCTTCAGGGAGCAGTTTGAGCATTTTTAATCAGAAAAAGAAATATTTTAAAGGTCTGTTAAAATTGGTTATCCTTCTAAAAAGGTATTTCCTTATCCCCCCAAATTATCAATATAGAGGGATGGTAAATTTATGACTAATATTAGTGAGAGAGGTGAATGAACTGAAGACATTTAAGTGAGGGTTTCTTTTGCATATTATGGGATAATATTGTGGGGATCTAGTATACCCCCTTACCCACCCTATTTTAGACTCCATTAAAGAGCATGGTGAAAAAGATAATACCAAGTAGGTGTATGTCTTCTAGAAAGATTTTCAAGTGAAACTTCAGTATCTCTTAAATAACCACAGAGACAGATATAAATTTAACAGACTGAATTATTTTTCAAGTTGGTGCTTTATTTTAGTAATATTCTTTATCTTGACCATGCACCATTAATTAAACAGCATGCTCTCTTGAAACTTTGGAAATACGCAGTTTCACCTCAGGTTTTCCAAGCTACCAAAAGCTGTTAGCATACTTAGTAATTTAATAAAATGTTATAAAACCTATGACAACACTATAGTTCTTTGGCATTAAAACATTTATAACTGGAAAAGAAATAAAATGTAATACTGTTAAAACAATGACTAATGATTTAACAGGAGTATTTAGAAAAGTCTTATAATTTAACAAAAATCGTAATTATTCCCCAGCTAAATGCTTTGAAAACTGTAACCAAATAGATTACTAGTGATAAAACCATTTTTTTCCTGAAATTCTTGCTATCACATTTAGTGTTTTCAGTTCAGTTCCAATTAACTTTAAAGAAATTATGATTTCATTCCTTAAAAGATTATTCCTAGCACTTTTTATTCCAGTAATTTATTACAGTGAATAGCTGAATTCATACCTCATTTTACTTTGTATTCCTTTCAATAGTATATGAGAGGGTCCGTATACTCACAGGTATTTACATATACAAACATGTTTGCTACATATTAAGATGTAGACATCTTTTATTATATGCCCTTTCTTTTAAAGACATGCTTCGGTCACATTACAAAGGAGTATATTCACGTTAAAATAAAAATTACAAACGACCAGACATAAGCCAAAACATGACCATCCTCAAGCCAGCTTTGCCTTCAAATAGTCTTTTATTTCATTTCACTGCCAACAGCTGGAGTTAAATGGGGGGAGAACCTGCAATGGTGATTCAGTTGCTCTGTTAATCCAGCCAAGTCCATTCATACACAGTTCTATTTAATAATCGTGGATCCAACCTAGCAGCTTTAAAACTGTGGGTTATCAAGAAATGAAGGACCTTTTTGCCTGGACAGTGGAATAATAAGGAGTGAGGAGAAAAACAAGAAAGGGAGATAAAAGGGAATCTCTATCAGCCTAGGTGAGAGAAGAGACTGATGACTTTTTTTTTTTTTTTACAAGTGTCTCTACTGCACTCTGTTGTATTGTGATTCCATGTGTTCCCTGACAGATATCTCCACTTCTCAGGCAGGACTGCCAAGCTCCTGGCAGAACTCATACCACTGCTTCCATCAGGCAGAAGAGCTGCTCCCTGGGAACTCGATGTGCAAGGCAGTGGGAGAGGCCCAGAGCAGAGGGCTTCTCCTGCTTCTGGGTCCTAATCGGAGCATCCTGCATCTCAGGATGGTCACGCTGTCCTCAGACACCCATCAGGTGCAGATCAGCCCCAGAATTCCCAAGTCAAAAAGGTTTCATGAAAGCCAAGTAGGTACCCTGTGAACAGCAACTGACAATGGGGGAAGAAACCTGGCCAAAGTTGAACTGTGAAAGTCATGGGGTTCACTGGAGACCCCCGATAGGCCTGAACATGACTCTCTCTAGGGACTACAGTTAAACCTGTTCCAAAAACTAGTATCTTTTTATTCCTAGTGTTTTCAGTTCAGTTCCAATAACTTTAAAGAAATTATGATTTCATTCCTTAAAAGATTATTCCTAGCACTTTTTATTCCAGTAATTTATTACAGTGAATAGCTGAATTCATACCTCATTTTACTTTGTATTCCTTTCAATAGTATATGAGAGGGTCCGTATACTCACAGGTATTTACATATACAAACATGTTTGCTACATATTAAGATGTAGACATCTTTTATTATATGCCCTTTCTTTTAAAGACATGCTTCGGTCACATTACAAAGGAGTATATTCACGTTAAAATAAAAATTACAAACGACCAGACATAAGCCAAAACATGACCATCCTCAAGCCAGCTTTGCCTTCAAATAGTCTTTTATTTCATTTCACTGCCAACAGCTGGAGTTAAATGGGGGGAGAACCTGCAATGGTGATTCAGTTGCTCTGTTAATCCAGCCAAGTCCATTCATACACAGTTCTATTTAATAATCGTGGATCCAACCTAGCAGCTTTAAAACTGTGGGTTATCAAGAAATGAAGGACCTTTTTGCCTGGACAGTGGAATAATAAGGAGTGAGGAGAAAAACAAGAAAGGGAGATAAAAGGGAATCTCTATCAGCCTAGGTGAGAGAAGAGACTGATGACTTTTTTTTTTTTTTTACAAGTGTCTCTACTGCACTCTGTTGTATTGTGATTCCATGTGTTCCCTGACAGATATCTCCACTTCTCAGGCAGGACTGCCAAGCTCCTGGCAGAACTCATACCACTGCTTCCATCAGGCAGAAGAGCTGCTCCCTGGGAACTCGATGTGCAAGGCAGTGGGAGAGGCCCAGAGCAGAGGGCTTCTCCTGCTTCTGGGTCCTAATCGGAGCATCCTGCATCTCAGGATGGTCACGCTGTCCTCAGACACCCATCAGGTGCAGATCAGCCCCAGAATTCCCAAGTCAAAAAGGTTTCATGAAAGCCAAGTAGGTACCCTGTGAACAGCAACTGACAAGGGGGGAAGAAACCTGGCCAAAGTTGAACTGTGAAAGTCATGGGGTTCACTGGAGACCCCCCGATAGGCCTGAACATGACTCTCTCTCTAGGGACTACAGTTAAACCTGTTCACTTAGTCCAGGACCTGAAAGAGAGTGGGATGGATATGGAGTGATGTGTTGGGGGTGTGTGGCAAACCCTGCTGCCCAGTGATACCCATCTGCTGTTCACACAGGGCTGCAGGGAGTCCCAATGCCTTCCACAATTTGGAAACATGTAATAAGATATTTAATAATCCTCTAGGAAGGTGGCTAAGTCTTGTCCTAGGAAGCAAACCATTTCTAATACTTCAAGTTTTCTAAGAGGGAAAAACAGTTATAGAAGTTGCTGCATTGTCATCTCTCTCAACGTTTTTTTCCACACATGTTCAGCTAAAACTCATTAAATGGCCTCACACCTTCCAACTGCAATGGATTCTTAGACCAATTTTGAGCACAGGCTTGTTTTCACAAAAATGAAATACTGGTGTTTTACAAACTCAGCTTTTATTTTTTTTCAACCAAGACTGTATACATTAGCTTATACTAGGTACACTAGAGAAAAATGTATGTATTCTTTGGGTATATACACAATTCTTTGCTGTCCTCTGCTTTTTCTTTTTTCCATCAGTTTCTCCTGCATTTTATAGTCGTGACTCTCTCACACTGAATAGGTAAGCGGTGTATTTTACACTCAACTGATGATTTCATGCCACATTTATTTAGGTTAGATAAATCTGAACATCCAACTGTGGATTCACATGTAAACTTTCAGAAATAATGCTTATTAGGTCTGAAAAAGTTACATAAGAATCTAAGCAGGACTGCCAAGCTCCTGGCAGAACTCATACCACTGCTTCCATCAGGCAGAAGAGCTGCTCCTGGGAACTCGATGTGCAAGGCAGTGGAGAGGCCCAGAGCAGAGGGCTTCTCCTGCTTCTGGGTCCAATCGGAGCATCCTGCATCTCAGGATGGTCACGCTGTCCTCAGACACCCATCAGGTGCAGATCAGCCCCAGAATTCCCAAGTCAAAAAGGTTTCATGAAAGCCAAGTAGGTACCCTGTGAACAGCAACTGACAAGGGGGGAAGAAACCTGGCCAAAGTTGAACTGTGAAAGTCATGGGGTTCACTGGAGACCCCCCGATAGGCCTGAACATGACTCTCTCTCTAGGGACTACAGTTAAACCTGTTCACTTAGTCCAGGACCTGAAAGAGAGTGGGATGGATATGGAGTGATGTGTTGGGGGTGTGTGGCAAACCCTGCTGCCCAGTGATACCCATCTGCTGTTCACACAGGGCTGCAGGGAGTCCCAATGCCTTCCACAATTTGGAAACATGTAATAAGATATTTAATAATCCTCTAGGAAGGTGGCTAAGTCTTGTCCTAGGAAGCAAACCATTTCTAATACTTCAAGTTTTCTAAGAGGGAAAAACAGTTATAGAAGTTGCTGCATTGTCATCTCTCTCAACGTTTTTTTCCACACATGTTCAGCTAAAACTCATTAAATGGCCTCACACCTTCCAACTGCAATGGATTCTTAGACCAATTTTGAGCACAGGCTTGTTTTCACAAAAATGAAATACTGGTGTTTTACAAACTCAGCTTTTATTTTTTTTCAACCAAGACTGTATACATTAGCTTATACTAGGTACACTAGAGAAAAATGTATGTATTCTTTGGGTATATACACAATTCTTTGCTGTCCTCTGCTTTTTCTTTTTTCCATCAGTTTCTCCTGCATTTTATAGTCGTGACTCTCTCACACTGAATAGGTAAGCGGTGTATTTTACACTCAACTGATGATTTCATGCCACATTTATTTAGGTTAGATAAATCTGAACATCCAACTGTGGATTCACATGTAAACTTTCAGAAATAATGCTTATTAGGTCTGATGTAATAAATATAGAGTTACTTCATATCATTTAAAAACAACATCACTTTCTACTGGCTCCCCATTAGGAGAGAGTCTAAGGTTGTGAATCTGTTGGAATATTGTCATGATTTGTTTTTTCTCCAGAGACAGAATGCTTCAGAAACTGACCAGTAGCACCAATGTACAATCTTGATCGCATGGGCCATTTCTGAAAAAAAATATTTAGACAAGAATCCAAAAGTTAGTGTCTATGTCAGATACAGTGTACAATAACAATATTAAAAACTCCAGATACCTTAATGCAACTGTAGTTCAATGCAAATGCAGTATTACGTAGCTAGGAACAACTGAGACTATGAAGTCTAAATCATGACACAAAAATGTTTAATACTAACAATAAAAGTAAAAAAATAGCCAGACTTTGATTATAGCTGTATGAAATAATACATGTGCATCTAGACCAGAAATGCAAGGGATTATGGAGCATAAATATATTTAGATGTAGGAAAATATATCTACCTGCAGTGTTTAAACTTTAAACCTAAAACAAAATCTCTGGCTTTAAAAATGTTTAAAAAAGTTATATGTGGTATTATGCACCTATGTTTGTCAAAGAACTACAATGAAAAGTGACTAAACTACCTAAACATTTTTTTTAAGAAATGCATATTATTTATGTGTTTATTTATTTATGGCTATTCTGGGTTTTCACTGCTGCTGCAGGCTCTTCTCTAGTTGCAGGGAGTGGAGGCTACTCTCTAGTTGAGGTGAGCAACCTTCGTGTCGTAGAGACTTCTTTTGTTGTGGAACTCAGGCTCTCGGGCACACGGGCTTCTATAGTTGCGGCACATGGACTCAGTAGTTGCAGCTCCGAGGCTCCAGAGCACAGGCTCCATAGTTGTGGCTCACGGGCTTAGTTGCTTCGTGGCACGTGGGATCTTCTTGGATCAGAGATCAAACTCATGTCTCCTGCATTGGCAGGCGAACTTTTTACCACTGAGCTACCAGGAAAGCCCTTGACTACCTAAACATTTTATCCAGAAGCAATATCCAGAAGTCGCAAATATCAAAATGTTTGATGTTACACAGCTCAAACCTCCAGATAAAATGTCTGCTTGGACTGGCATCATACAGCTCTAGTGTCTCACTAATCATCACAGTTGTACTCTGATTGTGACTTGTCTAAATTTACCTTTAACATGGGCAGCCTCTCAAACAACACAATTAATTTCCAAACAGGATGATGATGAAAAAGTATACTACATAGGTAGTATTTTCAGGATGAACTTCTTTTTATTTTTTATTTTAGAGGGGAGGGTCATATAATTTTAGTTTAAGGTTCTTGGGATACTAGAATACGGCTTTTTTTTTTTTAAAAAAAATAGAAAGATAAAGTCCTTAGACTAAAAAAGTGATCACTCTTCAAGATTGGCACTAGAGTCCGACGCTCTCCAGAGAGTCAATGCTGCTGTGAACAGCAGGATGTTTTCACCAGTGAACTTGCATGGACAGACTGCTGGTTCCACAGCACCACGAGATGTTCTTTTTTATTTGGTTGCAACAGGTTTTAATTTCGGCACGAGCGATCTTCAGTCTTTGTTGTAGCACTCGGGATCTTTAGTTGTGGCATGTGGAATCTTTAGTTGTGACATGTGGAATCTAGTTTCCTGACCAGGGATCAAACCTGGGCCATTGGCATTGGGAGCACAGTCTCTTAGCCACTGGACCACCAGGGAAGTCCTGGAAATGTTCTTAAATGCCTGGCAGATAAGGCACGGTATTCAAACCAAGCTATAATTATTAACAATCCAGAGTCCATAAGAAGACTTCCCTGGTGGTTCAGTGGTTAAGAATCTGCCTGTGAATTCTGGGGACACAGGTTCAGTCCCTGATTTGAGAAGATTCCTCATGCCGTGGGGCAACCTAGCCTTTGCTCTAGAGTCTGTGCTCCCCAACAAGAGAAGCCACCACATTGAGAAGGCCATACACGGTGACTAGAGAGGAGCTCCTGTTTGCAGCAAAGAAGACCTAGCACAGCCAATACATAAGTGAAAAAATAAATTTAAAAAGTCCATAAGAGTTCTGGGTTTTCAACATAAATTTCACATTAGGATCACATAGGAGCTTTAAAAAAAAATTAATGGCCAAGTCACATTCCAGGCAGTTCAATCAGAATGAACCTCTTTGGAGAAGTATAAGGTAGAGCCAATTATTCCAGATAAAAATCTGGAATAATAGAAGCCTGCCTTATACTTGCAAATACATGGACTGTCACGTCAACTGGGATTCCAGATGTAAAATGTAGCATAAGGAATTAAGTGAGTATGTGATTTTTATGCCTCCAAATGTAGTAAGTGAATTTGCTCCAATGTGGTTTAGGTCATTTCAGAATCCTAAATTCAGATTATTCTGCTGGGAATCTACACTTTAACACAGATTAAATATATAACATCTGTGTTACTTGGAATTTAAAATGGTCCATTCTTATATAATCTTCTTATAAACAAACTTGAATTTTATGTTCAATATATTAATAAGATTGAGTGTGTTACTTATTTTTGCAAAACAAGACAGGAAGAGAGCTCTCAACAAGAAGTGAGTTGGGCAGCACCTTAATCTTGGACTTTGCAGTCTCTAGAACTGTGAGAAAATAAATTTCTGTTGTTTAATCCACCTAGTCAATGATACCTCATTATTGTAGCCTGAGCAGACAAATATTGACATATAAAAGATAGTGTCAGGCTTAGATCATCAATTTCAAGTGCAGAACTTCAGGCATATCACAGACTCGTGGTTTTCTTCCTTTTTAAAAAAATAATTAATGAATGAATTTGGCTGTGTTGGGTCTTAGTTGCAGACTGTGTGATTTCCATCTTCGTTATGGCATGTAAGATCTTTAGTTGCAGCACGCAGGGTCTTTTAGTTGTAGAATATGAACTCTTAGTTGCAGCATGTGGGATCTAGTTCCCTAACCAGGGATCAATCCCCAGCTCGCTGTATTGGGAGCATGGACTCTTGCCCACTGGACCACCAGCAAAGTCCCTAAATGGGTGCATTTCAATCATTTTACACTCCTGCCACGTTTTCATGGGAATAAAAATCTCATGCTCAAACCTCAAACGTAATTTGAGAATTCTGCATTTGAGAATGTAGATAATAACAATATAAGAATGTGAATTAAAACACATCTAAAAATAAATAAAATGTTACTGAATGCTCTGTATTAGTACTCTGTGCTACCTGGATTCCACTGTACTGAGGATCTCTCTAAATCATGCAACCAGGAGTGAAGACAAGTGAAGGTATCTGTTCTTTACACCTTTGTTAATAATGAGGTTGTAAAGAGTTGGATATGACTGAGCGACTGAACCGAATATGTAAGTGGGCTTCCGAAGTGGCTCAGAGGTAAGGAATCTGCCTGCCAGTGCAGGAGACACAGATTTGATCCTTGGGTGGGGAACATCCCCCTGGAGTAGGAAATAGCAATCCACTCTAGTCTTCTTCCCTGGAGAATTCCATGGACATAGGAGCCTCATGGGCTACAGTCCATGGGGTTGCAAAGAGTCAGACGTGACTGAGCACAAACAGTACATAGTTTATGTGCAATTTGGGAAGCAAACCTAAAAATGTGTGTGTGGATTTTTGCTCAATTTTTCATGGTCTTAGTAAAACTTCTCTTTTTAATAACCTTGTGTTCCTGGATTTTCAAAAAGGCTTCTAATGATTTTATTCAAATGAATTTAATGTAGACATACAAATAGTTTTAAGAGTCAGAAATAACCATATAAATAAAATATTGGTTAGGTTGCATGGCAGCATCTTGCCAAAAGAAGTCAGCTGACTGATTTACATTTCACTTAATGGTCTGTTGTTTAATCCACCTAGTCAATGATACCTCATTATTGTAGCCTGAGCAGACAAATATTGACATATAAAAGATAGTGTCAGGCTTAGATCATCAATTTCAAGTGCAGAACTTCAGGCATATCACAGACTCGTGGTTTTCTTCCTTTTTAAAAAAATAATTAATGAATGAATTTGGCTGTGTTGGGTCTTAGTTGCAGACTGTGTGATTTCCATCTTCGTTATGGCATGTAAGATCTTTAGTTGCAGCACGCAGGGTCTTTTAGTTGTAGAATATGAACTCTTAGTTGCAGCATGTGGGATCTAGTTCCCTAACCAGGGATCAATCCCCAGCTCGCTGTATTGGGAGCATGGACTCTTGCCCACTGGACCACCAGCAAAGTCCCTAAATGGGTGCATTTCAATCATTTTACACTCCTGCCACGTTTTCATGGGAATAAAAATCTCATGCTCAAACCTCAAACGTAATTTGAGAATTCTGCATTTGAGAATGTAGATAATAACAATATAAGAATGTGAATTAAAACACATCTAAAAATAAATAAAATGTTACTGAATGCTCTGTATTAGTACTCTGTGCTACCTGGATTCCACTGTACTGAGGATCTCTCTAAATCATGCAACCAGGAGTGAAGACAAGTGAAGGTATCTGTTCTTTACACCTTTGTTAATAATGAGGTTGTAAAGAGTTGGATATGACTGAGCGACTGAACCGAATATGTAAGTGGGCTTCCGAAGTGGCTCAGAGGTAAGGAATCTGCCTGCCAGTGCAGGAGACACAGATTTGATCCTTGGGTGGGGAACATCCCCCTGGAGTAGGAAATAGCAATCCACTCTAGTCTTCTTCCCTGGAGAATTCCATGGACATAGGAGCCTCATGGGCTACAGTCCATGGGGTTGCAAAGAGTCAGACGTGACTGAGCACAAACAGTACATAGTTTATGTGCAATTTGGGAAGCAAACCTAAAAATGTGTGTGTGGATTTTTGCTCAATTTTTCATGGTCTTAGTAAAACTTCTCTTTTTAATAACCTTGTGTTCCTGGATTTTCAAAAAGGCTTCTAATGATTTTATTCAAATGAATTTAATGTAGACATACAAATAGTTTTAAGAGTCAGAAATAACCATATAAATAAAATATTGGTTAGGTTGCATGGCAGCATCTTGCCAAAAGAAGTCAGCTGACTGATTTACATTTCACTTAATGGTCTGTTTTAGCATTGTGTAGTTTAATACAGTCTTGGCCTCTACTTCACCTAAGAAGTTATATTTAAGATGATGCAGTTTCATTAGCTTAGAACAATCTAACAAACTCATAGTTAACAAAAACTAAACCTGAAACTGAAGACTTTAAAAATATATATTCTTGGTTTTTGGAGTTAAATGATGCCAAAATAACAAACTTTGTATTTTTTTAAATTGTTTATCTGTGTTATCAAGAATGATTCTCAGGGGTAATGAGATTAATAAAGCCATCTGTGGTTTTCTTACAATGTAAGTATCTGAAATATAACCCTGTTCTGTTGGAGCTGTTCTGCCCTTTTGGACACTGGTGCTGATCAGAATTGTTCACATTCCAACAGCACAAAAAGTGCTGTTTTAGGCTATACTCTGGGATCCCAGTCTTTTACAACTTTCCAGTTTCATTTCAAGTAGTTTTTTGTTTTTTTTTTTTAAGATTCTCAGGAGAGTGTTTTGTAAAAAATTTATTTGGCTGCACTGAGACTTAGTTGCAGTACACAGGATCTTGAGGTATGCAAGATCTATTTCCATCACCAGGGGTTGAACCTGGGACCCCTGCATTAGAAGCACAGAGTCTTAACCACTGGAGCACCAGAGAAGATCACTGAGGTACTCTTTTTTTTTTTTTTTTTTTTTTATAATTTTTTTTTTTAACTTATTTATTTATTTATTTTTGGCTGTGCTGGGTCTTTGTTGATGTGTGGGTTTAGCTGCTCTGCGGTATATGGGATCTTCCTGGTTCAGGGATCGAACCTGTGTCTCCTGCATTGGCAGACAGGTTCTTATCCACCGAGCCACAAGGGAAGCCCACTGAGGAACTCTTTTTTCTTTTTTAAGATTTATTTATTTATTTACTTTGGGCGGGGGTCGGGTTGGGGAGGGAGGGGAGCAGGCGGGCCACTTCTATTGGTCTTTCATTTCTCTATTTTCATCCGTCTTTGTTCTTTGGCTCCTGTGGGCCTCCCGTCGCAGTGGCGTCTGTCGTTGCAGAGCGCCGGCTCTGGGCGCATGCGCTCCAGAGCTCCGTCTGGGTGATTGGACACATGGGTCCAGCCGCTCCGCGGCACGTGGGATCTTCCCAGGCCAGGGCTTGAACCGGCGCCCCTTGCACTGCAAGGCGGTGTCCTTACCCACTGGACCACCAGGGGAAGCCCACTGAGGTACTCTTAATGTAAATTCCCAACAATGCTAACAGTGCTAAATCCCCACTATTGATAATAAGATGACTGTGTTGATGATTCAAAATAATGGCCTTGAAACATTTGTTAATGGATCTTCGATCATCAAAGTAAAGCCCTGTAACACTAAGTTCTAAGGCAGAAAAATAGTCATTTTAAAACACTCTTAACTAAGGATTACAATACTTTCAGTAAACCAAAAAGTACAAATAATCAGAAGCCCCTCTCATAATACTGTTGTTTGTATTTCTGTCTTTGTCTCCATTATATGTTCACTTAGGGCAAGGATTGAGTTTTACCCTTAATAGTATTAACTCTTCTAACAGTGCTTTGCACATAGCAGGCACTCAGTAAGTAATTTTAAAATAGACTAGTCATTTGTTCAACCATCATCAATTTCATTTTTTTATATTTATTTTTATTTGTTTGTATGTGCCCAAGTCTTAGCTGTGGCACCTGGGATCTCTGATCTTCCTTGCTGGTAGACGGGATCTTTACTTGCGGCATGTAGGTCTTGTTCCCTGACCAGGGATCGAGCCTGGGCCTCCTTCAGTGAACATGCAGGATCTTAGCCACTGGACTGCCAACGAAGTCCCTCAATTTTATTTTTAAGAAGTAATCTCTGGCAGTCTTTCATTATCCCTGTGTGTGTTAGTTGCTCAGTTGTGGCCAACTCTTCGACCCCATGGACTGTAACCTGCCAGGCTGTTCTGTCGGGGCACGAATACTGGAGTGGGTTGCCATTTCCTTCTCCAGGAGATCTTCCCGACCCAGGGATCAAACCCAGGTCTCCCACGTTGCAGGCAGGTTCTTTACCATCTGAGCCACCAGGGAAACCTAGAGTTGTCTTTTTAAATCAAAATATTTGACTCAGAGGACAAATGAGATTTAATTTTTCTTTAAAGAGTTAAAAGACCACAAAAACATTTGGTATGGGAGTCAGGGGAAAAAAACCTCTTGTTGAGCTTATTGTTACATGAAAATTATGATTTTAACGTTACTCATTCAAAAAAGCACTGCAAGAAACTAAGGTGAAAAACAACTGGACTTCTCATCTGATTTCTCTCTCCCTCAAAGAGGCATTTAATAGATAGCTTTTGTATTAAAGCCTACTTAATGTTAAAATAAACATTCTTAGAGTACAATGTCAAGTCAAAAGACATCTAATAAAATGATACATTTGAATAGCAATCTGATGTACCTAATATTAATCTAAATTAATAGACTAATAGCATCTAGTAGTTATATAAAACCTCTTAATTAGTAATTAATAACTTTCCAGCTGAGCTTATATAACACTTGAATGGAATGGAGTAGTCTGTCATAATTATCAATAAATGATACTTAAGATTTTTATACTTAATTTGAACTAGTTTGAGTATCATCATATTGATTAAATTTGCAAAGCAAATTTTGTTAAACATTACCACAGAATTTTAAGTTCAGTTACTATTAGAGGATGTACTTTACCCTTATTTCAATAATGATTATTCAATAATTTATTAAACATGGATACATTTAAGGCAAAGTCTTAATTTTGTATTTGTGTGTGTGAAAACGTTTCAGAATGGTAGAATAAAAAATGTGAATATTTAGTTTTAGAAAACATAAGCAAGGTGATTCATTTTGAACTGAAAGCTTGATCCATGTAAGATTTAAAGACAATCAAATCTAGGAGAAAAGGAAGATGAAAGTCCAAATACTGCAATATAGGTAATAACCCTGACCATTCTACATGTCATGTAAAAAAATTATACAAGAGGGACTCTCTTGGCTAATTTTGTGCATTAAAGAATTGCATTTGATCAGAATAAATATATATGCCAATTTATTATGAAAATTACATAAACTCATACAGTTTTACTAATATTCTTAGGCGTTGTCTAGTCCATGATAGTTAACATTAAAAGGGGCTGAAAAATTTACTGTTGCAGGGATGCAGAACGGCCTCATCTTATATAAAAAAATTTTCAACACTGGTTTCCTACCATGAGTTAGCGGCAGATAATTCCATCACCCAATCATTTCACTCGTGAAACTTTAAATATATTTGATGAAAATCACAATGGATACTATGTTGTTTTAATTATGTCAATTTAAAACCCTCAAAGGCTCTGATGACTAAAAATTATCAGGATGTGCAGCCAAGCACCCAACCAGGTACCCCGAGAAACTTCTCATCTAGGAAAGGCATTCTGGTATCTGCTGGTATCTACTATAAGAGGCATGAGACACCCCTACCAGAGACACCCCGAGTTTAATTAAGCAAACCATTAAGGAGTAGCTTTGTGCAGAGGAGACCTCGCTGTCCGGATCTATTCCCTGCCTCACCTGGAAGGAGGGATGAGAGCTCGCTGCTATCTGCCCAGGCGGTGGCGGACCGGCAGCTCAAGGTCCCTGCTCCCAGACCCGGCTCCGCAGTGCCCTGCCCACCTACCTTGACCGGGTGTAGGTAACCATCCCCGCGCAGGGCTCCCAGTCCCGGGTCGGCCGGCGCCTCGGCGTCGTCCTGCAGGCTGCGGGTGAGGTGCGCGATGTAGGTGGTGGCCAGCAGCAGCACGTCCAGCTTGGACAGCTTGGTGTCCGGCGGCACCGACGGCAGCGTGCGCTGCAGCTCCAGGAAGGCGTGCCGCAGAGTCTGCACGCGGCTGCGCTCCCGCGCAGCGTTCGCTGCGGCCGGCCGGCCACCCCCAGAGCGCGTGCCGCCGCCTGGGCCCGCGGGTGCCGACCCGGTCCGTCCCGGGCTCGAGTCTCGGGTGAGGGCTACCGGGGGTGCGGGCTCGCTGCTGGTGATCAGGGGGCTGCCTCCGGGGCCGCCGCGGTCCATAGCGGCTTCCCTGAAAAGGACAGAAGGCATGGTGAGGCCGGGGCGCAGATCGAGCTTAGCCCGGGGAGGGTGCAACCCTCGGGCTCCCCCTGCGCGCCCGGCCAGGCCCGGCCGTCCGACGTGGTTCGGGCGATCAGAGTTGAGCACCTTCTAACGGGGGCGCTTTTGCATCCCGTCGGAAGAAGAGGGTGGTGCGGGCCGAGGGATCCTAGACTGCTAGCGATCCTAGCGAAGGCTGAGGAGGGGCGCGGTAGCAAATTTACTTTCCACCCACGGTTTAATCGAAAGGGCTACACTACCCGGGGACGAAGATTTCAGAAGCGCAACCCCGGTTCAGAACTTGTTCGCGCTTCTGGATTATTAACCTGTCTGTCTCGCAGGAGACGAAGCGGGTCAACTCGCGGAGCGCGGCAGGAAGCCCGGCCTCGCCGTGACCCGCGCTGCCCGCGCTGCCCGCGCCGGCCGCCCTCGCATCAGGCGCCCCGGAGGCTCCGCGTCCCCAAGGGCGACGGTAGGAGCCCGGGGCGGCTTCTTCCGGACTGGAGGACCTGTGGCCTCACCACGGACTAAGGCTCCCGCTCTACCCCTCCAAGCCCGGGAACTTCGCGGCAAGGGTCGGACCTGGGGCTCACCTTGCCTGGAGCGGCCGTGCGGGGTTCGGCTCCGCGAGGCGAGAAGAGGAGCGTCTAGCCGTGTCTGCGAGGCCAGGACCGCACAGGGTCGCTTCGTCCCCGTCCAGCGGGCCGGGCGCGCCGTTTCTGCGGGCGTCTGCGAAGGGAGGCGTGCGTGCGGGCCAAGCTCCGCGCGGGATCACCGCGGCAGGACCCGCCGACGTCCTCGGGCATCTGAGGGGCAGTGCAGGGGACGGAGTCCTCCCGGATCCGCGCCTCCGCTAGGGGAGACTCATTAATCAAACCGTCCGGGGGGCGGGGCCAGAGGGGCGGGGCGTCTCCCTGGTCCCGCCCCCCGCGTCCAGGTTCTCCCGGGGGTCGGACCCCGAGCGCGGGGTTGGCGGCCGGCGGGGCCGGAGCCGGGGCCTGCGCGCCAGCTTTGCACCCGGGACCCAGTGTGCGCCCGGGCACCTTCCGGAGCTGCGCCGAGCCGAGGCGGGAACGCGGCCGTCCTGTGGAACGTGCCTTCAGTTTCTCTGAGGAACAGTGGAGTGTGCCGCCTCGCTGCGCTCACCGTTTGCTCTGCCACAAGGTAAACGTCTCCTGTCTTCCTGACCACTTGAAGCGTAAGTCCCTCCGCCTGGGGGCTGTGCCACTCGCTTCTTGAGCCTCCCGGGGGTAAAGTGCGCTCAGCTCCAGCGCGCCCACGGGTCGGGGGTACTTTTACAAAGTTCCGCCCAATCGCAGTCGCTTCTCCCCGGGGCCGGCCCCTTCACCGTCCACCCCAGCCCAGGACCCCGACTTTGTTTCCGGGTTGGACGAATTTAGGTTTCCCTGCGGGGAGGTGGCCCAGGTGTTTTTGCCCTCGCGGCCCCCGGGGAGCGGGGCTGGCGGCCGTGCAGGAAGGGGCTCCGTCCAGGCTCCTTGAAAAAAAGGGGCTCGCCGGGGAAGCCCGGGCCTTGGACGCCCCCGACCCTGTCGGGCGTCCGCCCACGTGGAAGCATCGCCTTCACAGGTGCTGTCCGAGCGGACGCTCAACATTTCTCAGCGGTGTAATCAGCGCATCCTTGAAAACAATGCCTGCGTGAATCTTCTTTGGGGGTCAGGACAGACTATCGAATTTAAAACACCATTAATTCAACCTGTCTTGTACATGTGACATAATGTCATCCTTTACCATGTATTTGAAATTTGGAGCTACCAGCTAGTACAGAGAGCTCCCATGGTGGCTCAGTGGTAAACAATCCGCCTGTCAATGCAGGTGGTGAGGGTTCAACCCCTGATAAGAGAAGATCCTCTGGAGAAGGAAATGGCAACCCACTCCAATATTCTTGCCTGGGAAATTCCATGAACGGAGGAGCCTGGCGGGCAACAATCCGTGGGATCACAAAAAGAGTCAGACTCGACTTAGTAAATAAACAACAGACGTACATAGGAATGGTGGCAGTTACTGTATTTGAGTATAAAGTTCCACACACTTTATTTTTTTTAACTTTAAATAATTTTTTATTTTACTTTTTACTTTTACAGAGTTTTGTTGTTTACAGATATGTATAATCCCAGATTAGTCATATATGTATATCCCCCCATCCCACCCCTTCAGTCCATACACTTTATATGAGTGAATCAGAATAATCCTCAGGGTTTCCTCTCAATTCCCATTCAATAAATATAGTTAGGTTTAGTTTGAGGAAGAAGCACAAGAAAATACCATGGACTCAAAAAATGGTAACTTTTGACGAATGAGAAAGCACATCTTTATTTCTGCAGTAAATTCTATATAATGAGGAATAAAGCAATTGGAAAGCACCATTTCAGATTCTATGAAAAATCAAATCAAACAGGAATACAAAGGTTTTTCTTATATAGTGAGAGACTGTAAAGCTACAAACCACAAATGATGAAGTTGCCTAGTATTATACAGGTAAAGAATCAAACATTCCAGATCATTGAGGATTGAATTTACTATTTTTTTTACAAACACGTTTTCTTTTACCTTTGTGTAATGAAGAAGGTGAGGTTCAGGAACATCTTTTTTTTATTGTCAGCAAGCTTTGAGATGCCTTCAAACAGAGTTTTCTGTATGATAGAGAAAAAAACACCAGCATTTAAATGATTTCAAAAATGAAAGTCATCCAAAACAGCAAATATATATAATGGAGGACAAAAATAACAACAGTGAAGGCTAATGATCAGTTACTAAACCAGGTGAATCTTCTCAGGCTTTAAAGAAAGCAGAAATGAAGATTGTCCCCTCGAGGTAGGTAAGAATGTGGAAAGTCTGTGAGCTGCTGGGAGAGGTGTGTAAATAACACTACGGGATGCAAGGTAGGGGCCTGGACTAGGGTACACAGATTAAGTGCTCAGGGCTTCTTATATTTTGCACCCGGGCATCTTCCCGCCTTCTCCTAACCTAGCCTGCTAGAGTCTTCTGCACCTGTAGGAGGGGGAGCGGAGATGTGGGCACGCACTGCTCATTAATCCTTGCGAACGGAGGAGCCTGGCGGGCAACAATCCGTGGGATCACAAAAAGAGTCAGACTCGACTTAGTAAATAAACAACAGACGTACATAGGAATGGTGGCAGTTACTGTATTTGAGTATAAAGTTCCACACACTTTATTTTTTTTAACTTTAAATAATTTTTTATTTTACTTTTTACTTTTACAGAGTTTTGTTGTTTACAGATATGTATAATCCCAGATTAGTCATATATGTATATCCCCCCATCCCACCCCTTCAGTCCATACACTTTATATGAGTGAATCAGAATAATCCTCAGGGTTTCCTCTCAATTCCCATTCAATAAATATAGTTAGGTTTAGTTTGAGGAAGAAGCACAAGAAAATACCATGGACTCAAAAAATGGTAACTTTTGACGAATGAGAAAGCACATCTTTATTTCTGCAGTAAATTCTATATAATGAGGAATAAAGCAATTGGAAAGCACCATTTCAGATTCTATGAAAAATCAAATCAAACAGGAATACAAAGGTTTTTCTTATATAGTGAGAGACTGTAAAGCTACAAACCACAAATGATGAAGTTGCCTAGTATTATACAGGTAAAGAATCAAACATTCCAGATCATTGAGGATTGAATTTACTATTTTTTTTACAAACACGTTTTCTTTTACCTTTGTGTAATGAAGAAGGTGAGGTTCAGGAACATCTTTTTTTTATTGTCAGCAAGCTTTGAGATGCCTTCAAACAGAGTTTTCTGTATGATAGAGAAAAAAACACCAGCATTTAAATGATTTCAAAAATGAAAGTCATCCAAAACAGCAAATATATATAATGGAGGACAAAAATAACAACAGTGAAGGCTAATGATCAGTTACTAAACCAGGTGAATCTTCTCAGGCTTTAAAGAAAGCAGAAATGAAGATTGTCCCCTCGAGGTAGGTAAGAATGTGGAAAGTCTGTGAGCTGCTGGGAGAGGTGTGTAAATAACACTACGGGATGCAAGGTAGGGGCCTGGACTAGGGTACACAGATTAAGTGCTCAGGGCTTCTTATATTTTGCACCCGGGCATCTTCCCGCCTTCTCCTAACCTAGCCTGCTAGAGTCTTCTGCACCTGTAGGAGGGGGAGCGGAGATGTGGGCACGTCACTGCTCATATTGACAGGCCAGTGGCCTGCTGAGCTTCCCAGCAGTCAGGTTGGAAAGAAAGGACTAGTGTAATGAGATAGGCCACCGCAGGCCACCCCCTGGTCCTATGTGCTGCCACTCTAAGCAGCCTCTCTGAATCCTTGGCTGACTCTAGGCTCGTCCTGATTTCTGCAAGACACCAGTATTTGCAATTTAAGTCAGAATGAAAAATAATCATCCTCAGAATTAAAACAGTATATAAATTAGTAGCAGGTATCTTTTACAGCGCAAAGTGCTTTACAGAAAGCATTTTCTTTTCTTATTTAATCTTTACAAAAACCCTTTGAGGACTTCATACTTACAGTTGAAACAATAAAGCTAAAAGAGATGAAGTAACTTGTCCAAGGTCACACAGCTAGTAAGTGGCAGACACAGGATTCAAGCCAGGCAGATTCGCCCTAACACTTGTGCTTTTTTTCATAGTATTCTATTTACTATTTGTAGGAATCTTCATTATTTGCAAAACATTTTTTTTTTTTAAAGATTTATTTATTTATTTACTTTGGGCGGGGGTCGGGTTGGGGAGGGACGGGAGTGGGCAGGCCACTTCTATTGGTCTTTCATTTCTCTATTTTCATTCATCTTCGTTCCTTGGCTCCTGTGGGCCTCCCATCGCGGTGGCGTCTGTTGTTGCAGAGCCCGGGCTCTGGGCGCATGCGCTCCAGAGCTCCAGCTCGGTGATTGGACACATCAGTCCAGCCGCTCCGCGGCACGTGGGATCTTCCCAGGCCAGGGCTCGAACCGGCGCCCCTTGCACTGCAAGGCGGTGTCCTTAACCACTGGACCACCAGGGGAAGCCCCAAAACATTTTTTGTATCTCTTATCTCAATAAAGGGCATACTTTAACTTGAATCCCTATTTAAAAATCCAAATATTGTTTTCATGGCTTATCTTTCTTTGGAATTCTTGCCTAATCTGGTTTTAGAGTGCTATAGATTTTATTTCACTAAGTGTGATTAGGCCTTTTATATATATATATATATATATATATGTATATTTGACTGCATTGGGACTTAGTTGTGGTATGCAGAATCCTTGTTTGTGGCAACCCTTAAGTTGTAGCATGTGAAATCTAATTTCTGACCAGGGATCAAACCTGGGCCCCTTGCATTTGGAGTGTGGAGTCTTAGCACTGGACCATCAGGGAACTCCTATTAAAATCATGCTTAGCTTTTCTTCTAAATATGTCAAATAGTTTGTCATCTTTATAATGAAAAATGATCACACATACCAGTGGAAAATATATATTGTCTTTTAATCTATCTATATCAGTGGGTTTTATGCAGTTGGTGCTTTTTTCACCTTTCAATTATTTCATTGTTTAACTAAGGTATAATTTACAGACTTAAATTCATTGTTTTGAGTATATAGTTCAGCAGTTTTGGTAAACATTAACAGTCAGGTAACTACTATCATAATAAAGATAGGTTACATCTCTTCCCCACCTCAGAATTCCTTGTGTTGACCCTTTGTAGTCAATCCCAGGTCCTCAGCAGCTATTGATTTTTTCCTTTTTGGTGCAGAGTAGTATTCTATTGTATGGATGTACCACTGTTTTGTTTATCCATTCCCCATCAAGAGCCTTTAGGGTTGTTTTTGGTGATTATGAGTAACCCACTAAGAACATGAGGGTTCAGGTTTTTGTGTGAGTATATGTTTTCATTTCACCTGGGGAAATACCTAGGAGTGGGGATTGCTGAATGTGGTTAGTGTGTATTTCATGTTGTAAGAATATGTGGCACTCTTTTCTAAATTGGCTGAACTGGTTTTTTGCATCCCCACCAGTAGTGCACGAGAGTTCCAATGGCTCCATATCCTTGATAACATTACTTCCTATTTTTTTTCTTTTTACCCACTGTTTTTTTTTTGGACTTCATGCCACGAGCTCTTTCTTAGTTATTTATTATTTTCATCCATCTTTATTCTTTGGCATATGTGGGCATCCCATTGCAGTGGCCTCTCTCACTGCCGAGCACCAGCTCTGGGCACATGTGCTCCAGAGTGCTGGTTGGTATTTGGACACACCTGTCCAGCTGCTCCACAGCATGTAGGATCTTTCCAGGCTAGGGGTTGAACTGATGCCCCCTGCACTGCAAGATGGTCTTTTTACTCACTGGACCACCAGGGAAGCCCCATAATGGACATTTTTAAAGGAAAAATATTGATCCAATATTTAAAATATTTAAAAAATCAGATGGTTTCACAATCTGGATATCTTGTTTACCAGCTAATCTAATTTCTCAAGCTCAGCAAGTCTGCCTGGCTATAGGGTTTTGGAGCTGAGAAGCTGCAGTTAGCTGGACGTGTGCTGTCTATTTTACCTCAGCCACGTTCTCACCCACTTCCCTTACTTCCTTTACCTGCCATTACTTTCGGGCATTTTCCAGACCCCTTTGCAGTGTAGTTAAGAACTTGACTTATGGAGCCATGTCTGAGCTCTGCCTTATGGCAATCCTGTGACTTTTGGGCTCCTCTGACAGGATTTCTCCAACACTCATTTTCCCTGCGTATATACTGGGGCTGATAGTACTCTTATCTCAATGGATTCAAACTGTGTTTTATAATTTGTTTGGGTCATGAAGATCAGACTTTCAAACCAGACATTTTAAAATGGCAAATAACTAGTACAATTCTTATGCCTTAGATCTTACATAACTTATTCATAGAAAAAATCACTGACAGAGTTGAGACTATAAGTCACAAAAGCTAGTTTAGATTGTTCTAAAAGAAAAAAGGCAAAACAACCAAAAAACTTTGTTGCTTACTACTATTGCTTTTTTTTTTTCTTTTTTAAGGGAGGTAGGAGTTGTCCTAATTTCAAAAGGCTTCTTTGAGAACTGCAAACTGAAATCAACATTATACCTAAATTACTGATAGCATATATTTTGTGTATAGAAGTTAATTAGGCCAAAGTTAGATTTGATTCTGCAAAATTAAAAGTAGCTAGAGTTTTAAGATCATTCCAGAGTTTCATGACTAAAAATATTATCTAAGTTTTTTAAAAATCTTGAAGCACATAGGAGATCTGTTGTTAGAACTGTTCAAACATAACCTTAACAGTGGTAAAAACAAATTATTATTATTTTTTTTACTATTTTTAAAGACCAGCTCTTTTCCAGAGTGCTGGTTGGTATTTGGACACACCTGTCCAGCTGCTCCACAGCATGTAGGATCTTTCCAGGCTAGGGGTTGAACTGATGCCCCTGCACTGCAAGATGGTCTTTTACTCACTGGACCACCAGGGAAGCCCCATAATGGACATTTTAAAAGGGAAAAAATATTGATCCAATATTTAAAATATTTAAAAAATCAGATGGTTTCACAATCTGGATATCTTGTTTACCAGCTAATCTAATTTCTCAAGCTCAGCAAGTCTGCCTGGCTATAGGGTTTTGGAGCTGAGAAGCTGCAGTTAGCTGGACGTGTGCTGTCTATTTTACCTCAGCCACGTTCTCACCCACTTCCCTTACTTCCTTTACCTGCCATTACTTTCGGGCATTTTCCAGACCCCTTTGCAGTGTAGTTAAGAACTTGACTTATGGAGCCATGTCTGAGCTCTGCCTTATGGCAATCCTGTGACTTTTGGGCTCCTCTGACAGGATTTCTCCAACACTCATTTTCCCTGCGTATATACTGGGGCTGATAGTACTCTTATCTCAATGGATTCAAACTGTGTTTTATAATTTGTTTGGGTCATGAAGATCAGACTTTCAAACCAGACATTTTAAAATGGCAAATAACTAGTACAATTCTTATGCCTTAGATCTTACATAACTTATTCATAGAAAAAATCACTGACAGAGTTGAGACTATAAGTCACAAAAGCTAGTTTAGATTGTTCTAAAAGAAAAAAGGCAAAACAACCAAAAAACTTTGTTGCTTACTACTATTGCTTTTTTTTTTTCTTTTTTAAGGGAGGTAGGAGTTGTCCTAATTTCAAAAGGCTTCTTTGAGAACTGCAAACTGAAATCAACATTATACCTAAATTACTGATAGCATATATTTTGTGTATAGAAGTTAATTAGGCCAAAGTTAGATTTGATTCTGCAAAATTAAAAGTAGCTAGAGTTTTAAGATCATTCCAGAGTTTCATGACTAAAAATATTATCTAAGTTTTTTAAAAATCTTGAAGCACATAGGAGATCTGTTGTTAGAACTGTTCAAACATAACCTTAACAGTGGTAAAAACAAATTATTATTATTTTTTTTACTATTTTTAAAGATCACTGTTAAACTCAAAGAAGCCCAACGCTTTCATTTCTAACTAAAGTTAGTAGGCATTTTATAAATAGTTAAATAACATACAGTGAACATTTCCTATGAATTATGGGTCCCAGGGATTCACATTCCTTAAAGGTATCTGAAGCTAAGGGCATTCTAACCTAGCTAGGAAGTTATTATTTCTACATTAACGGAAGAGATGGATGGACTCTATTGACATTGCTTCGGCTTGAAAGATAGTTAATCAAGTAACAATTTGCTTTTTTTGTTGTACAGTGCTGTGGGTACGGTATTCTCAGTGGATCTTATTTACAATATATAAATGCACTTAATGCCTATTTTTAAATTACTAAGGCTCAAATACCTCCTAGCAAGCTTGCAAAGAGGAAACATCTGTCAGAAGTATTTACTGTGACAAACAGAGAAAGAAGCAATAATGTGCACACTTTTTAATACCATGTATTTAATTGAACAGTGAAGGCGTTTGTTCAGAATCAGCCTTCAAATAAAAACTAGAGTTGAACTAATCTTTAATTAAAGTGTACATTGATGGTATCAAGTTCAGTTGGAGGGTCGAAAGCAACGTCAACGAGTCTGACTTTTTCCTCCCTGTAGGGAGAGCAGGCTTGTGTAAATATACAAGAGCACAGACTGCATGCATTTATAAAGGAGGTGGAAAACATTCCCCTGTCATTGGACAGATGTTGCTTCCTTGGGTCCCACACAGGATACAGGCACGGCTCTCAGTGTGTTAGCCCGAAAGGAGTGTGGGGCACATACTTGGAGCGTTTTGGAAGAAGCCGATACACTCCCTTCCACTTCTGAGCATGCTCCCCATCCCGAAGGCTACATGCGTGCTGTGGGGGGCTCTCCTGCTGATGCCAGATCATTATTCCTTCAAGCAATGAAGGGAATAAGTTGGCTTAATCAACTTTTTAGAAACTAAAAATAAATTCTTTACATTTGATCTATGTATTTTGTTTTTAATACTTTACCAATGTTCTAACTTTATTCTCATTGTCTCTGTTGTTAGAACTGTTCAAACATAACCTTAACAGTGGTAAAACAAATTATTATTTTTTTTACTATTTTTAAAGATCACTGTTAAACTCAAAGAAGCCCAACGCTTTCATTTCTAACTAAAGTTAGTAGGCATTTTATAAATAGTTAAATAACATACAGTGAACATTTCCTATGAATTATGGGTCCCAGGGATTCACATTCCTTAAAGGTATCTGAAGCTAAGGGCATTCTAACCTAGCTAGGAAGTTATTATTTCTACATTAACGGAAGAGATGGATGGACTCTATTGACATTGCTTCGGCTTGAAAGATAGTTAATCAAGTAACAATTTGCTTTTTTTGTTGTACAGTGCTGTGGGTACGGTATTCTCAGTGGATCTTATTTACAATATATAAATGCACTTAATGCCTATTTTTAAATTACTAAGGCTCAAATACCTCCTAGCAAGCTTGCAAAGAGGAAACATCTGTCAGAAGTATTTACTGTGACAAACAGAGAAAGAAGCAATAATGTGCACACTTTTTAATACCATGTATTTAATTGAACAGTGAAGGCGTTTGTTCAGAATCAGCCTTCAAATAAAAACTAGAGTTGAACTAATCTTTAATTAAAGTGTACATTGATGGTATCAAGTTCAGTTGGAGGGTCGAAAGCAACGTCAACGAGTCTGACTTTTTCCTCCCTGTAGGGAGAGCAGGCTTGTGTAAATATACAAGAGCACAGACTGCATGCATTTATAAAGGAGGTGGAAAACATTCCCCTGTCATTGGACAGATGTTGCTTCCTTGGGTCCCACACAGGATACAGGCACGGCTCTCAGTGTGTTAGCCCGAAAGGAGTGTGGGGCACATACTTGGAGCGTTTTGGAAGAAGCCGATACACTCCCTTCCACTTCTGAGCATGCTCCCCATCCCGAAGGCTACATGCGTGCTGTGGGGGGCTCTCCTGCTGATGCCAGATCATTATTCCTTCAAGCAATGAAGGGAATAAGTTGGCTTAATCAACTTTTTAGAAACTAAAAATAAATTCTTTACATTTGATCTATGTATTTTGTTTTTAATACTTTACCAATGTTCTAACTTTATTCTCATTGTCTCTTGGTGGTGGTGGTATGGTCACTATGTCCTGTCCAACTCTTGCAACCCCATAGACCGTCTTGTAGCCTCACACTGAATTAGTAACATGTTAGCAAGAGGCACACTCTAATAGTCTATTATCAAGAGCTTAGTGAAGTTCCATAATAGGTTTGGTCACCTTTGATTAAAGGTGATATTACCCGGTGATATTCCTGTTTAATAAGACTTATATCATTTGTGAACCAAAACAATATTTTGGTATGCCCTCGGTGAAAATGTGACCTGAGGAGATAAAAAATATTTAAAAGAAGATATTAGGGCTTCCCTGGTGGCTCACTGGTAGAGTCCACCTGCCAATGCAGGAGACGCAATTTCAATCCCTGATCCAGGAGGATCCCAAGGGCCATGGAGCAAGTAAGCCTGAGCTCCACAGCTGTTGAGCCTGTGCTCTAGAGCCCGGCAGCTGCAACGACTGAGGCCTGTGTGCCTGAGAGCCTGTGCTCCACAACGAGAGGCCACCACAATGAGAAGCCCGCACACCCCAGCTAGAGAGTAGCCCTTACTCTCCACAACGAGAGAAAAGTCCACACAGCAACGAAGACTCAGCACAGCGAAACATAAACACATAGAAATTAAAAAGAAAATGCTTATGTAATACTTTTTCACGATATAAAACTTACGAATTGGGATTGAACATAATCAGCTTCACTGATAGTGACAGAAGCAGGACATTCTTTATATTCTTCTTCCAGGAGCCCCTCCATTCTGCTGGTTTCTTTAGGGTAGCCTGTCTTAGCCGTACTTAGTATCAGGAGTAAAATGCATTCAGCTCTGTGTTTAGTGCTCAAAGGATTTGTCAGTGTAAAAAGTGGGGCAAAATTCTCATTGAAATCTAGGGGTTTTAAGAAGCCGATACACTCCTTCCACTTCTGAGCATGCTCCCCATCCCAAGGCTACATGCGTGCTGTGGGGGGCTCTCCTGCTGATGCCAGATCATTATTCCTTCAAGCAATGAAGGGAATAAGTTGGCTTAATCAACTTTTTAGAAACTAAAAATAAATTCTTTACATTTGATCTATGTATTTTGTTTTTAATACTTTACCAATGTTCTAACTTTATTCTCATTGTCTCTTGGTGGTGGTGGTATGGTCACTATGTCCTGTCCAACTCTTGCAACCCCATAGACCGTCTTGTAGCCTCACACTGAATTAGTAACATGTTAGCAAGAGGCACACTCTAATAGTCTATTATCAAGAGCTTAGTGAAGTTCCATAATAGGTTTGGTCACCTTTGATTAAAGGTGATATTACCCGGTGATATTCCTGTTTAATAAGACTTATATCATTTGTGAACCAAAACAATATTTTGGTATGCCCTCGGTGAAAATGTGACCTGAGGAGATAAAAAATATTTAAAAGAAGATATTAGGGCTTCCCTGGTGGCTCACTGGTAGAGTCCACCTGCCAATGCAGGAGACGCAATTTCAATCCCTGATCCAGGAGGATCCCAAGGGCCATGGAGCAAGTAAGCCTGAGCTCCACAGCTGTTGAGCCTGTGCTCTAGAGCCCGGCAGCTGCAACGACTGAGGCCTGTGTGCCTGAGAGCCTGTGCTCCACAACGAGAGGCCACCACAATGAGAAGCCCGCACACCCCAGCTAGAGAGTAGCCCTTACTCTCCACAACGAGAGAAAAGTCCACACAGCAACGAAGACTCAGCACAGCGAAACATAAACACATAGAAATTAAAAAGAAAATGCTTATGTAATACTTTTTCACGATATAAAACTTACGAATTGGGATTGAACATAATCAGCTTCACTGATAGTGACAGAAGCAGGACATTCTTTATATTCTTCTTCCAGGAGCCCCTCCATTCTGCTGGTTTCTTTAGGGTAGCCTGTCTTAGCCGTACTTAGTATCAGGAGTAAAAATGCATTCAGCTCTGTGTTTAGTGCTCCTAGTTAGGAATATGGTGATTTGTCAGTGTAGGCCTAGTCACTAGAGCTTTGCTTGGGGCCGTAGAAGATGAGCAACGTGCCACAGCTCACATCTGATGTAATAGTGTGTGTGTATGTGTGACGTTCAGATTTACCAATACTGTTTTCTGAGGCTGAGTCCATTATTAATATCTTTCTTTTCCTCCTTGATGCTATACTAGCAAGACCTTTCAAAATGCTTGGCAAAGAAACAAAACTCAAGAAGACTGCTGTGGAACTGATGTGAGTTAAGTAAATATTTAAGAAACTGTTGGGGCGGGCTTCCCTGGTGATCCAGTGGGTAAGGAAACTGTCTTGCAGTGCAAGGGGCACCCGTTCGATCCCTGGCCTGGGAGAATCCCATGTGCCGCGGAACAGCTAGATGGATGTGTCCAACTACCAAGCCAGTGCTCTGGAGCGCATGCGCCCAGAGCCATTGCTCTGCGATGAGAGAGGCCACTGTGATGGGAGGCCCACACAGGCCAAAGAACAAAGATGGATGATAAATAAATGAAAGACCAATAGAAGTGGCCAAAAAAAAAAAAAAGCTTTTGAAAAATAAAAAGAAACTGTTGGGGTGCCAAGAACAAACAAGCTTTTTTTTTTTTTCATTATTTTCATCCGTCTTTATTCTTTGACAGTTGTGGGCCCTCCATTGCAGTGGCCTCTCTCGTTGCAGAGCATTGGCTCTGGGCATATATGCTGCAAAGCGCTGGCTCGCAATTGGACACACCGGTGTGTCCAGCCACTCCATGGCACATTGGATCTTCCCAGGCCAGGGATCGAAACGATGCCCCTTGCACTGCAAGGCAGACTCTTTACCCACTGGACCATCAGGGAAGCCCCAAACCGGCTATGGTTTTGACGGCAGTGATAGTGGACATAATCAGTAAGGCAGATTCACACACTGCTTCTGTTTTGTGTGTGTGCGAGTAGAGAGGAAGCAAGGTCCAGACTAGGACTCCCTGCATATCTTTTTTTTTTAACATTTATTATTTATTTATTTATCTTTTGGGGGATGGGGTGAGGAGGGAGGGGGACAGGCGGGCCACTTCTATTGGTCTTTCATTTCTCTATTTTCATCCGTCTTTGTTCTTTGGCTCCTGTGGGCCTCCCATTGAGGTGGCCTCTGTCGTCGCAGAGCACTGGCTCTGGGCGCATGCGCCCCAGAGCTCCGGCTTGGTAATTGGACACATCAGTCCAGCCGCTCCGCGGCACATGGGATCTTCCCAGGCCAGGGATGGAACCGGCGCCCCTTGCACTGCAAGGCGGTGTCCTTACCCACTGGACCACCAGGGGAAGCCCTCCCTGTTTATCTTATCACCTCTCCCCAGATGAAGCATTTTCCAGACTCATAGGACTCTCTCTCCCTTAAGCCTCTCTCCGCAAGCCTAAGCCACCCTTCCAGAAATGGGAGCAGCAGCACTGTTGTTCATGGGTCATCTTCAAGTGGGCTCCATTAAGGAATGCTAAGTCACCATCCCTTGATTGGACTCTCCGAAGAGAGGGACTCATGATAATCCCACGTGATCTTCATCAGACAGTTCTGGAAAAAGGAAATCTATTCCAGAGTACATCTACTGACTCTGATTACTTTCTCAGTGAAATTTGCTGTTGCCCTTTACCGTAGCGTAATGACTACTGTGATACGATTGGAAAGATCAATAGAGCAGTCGTTGTATTGATTTTAAATGAAAAAAGTTGAATGAATGATTTATAGGATATATGAGGATCTGGTATATAAAGCTTATAACATTTATCACAGTATATTGTAGTGGTATCATATTTTCCTCTGACATTAGCTTGTTGCAAAATCTTTGCAGTCAGGACTGTCTCATTTGAGTTTTTATTATACTGAGTACTGTCTGGCATATAGCAGGTGCCTGTTAGTTTTATGAATAAAGGAAGTTGTTTTCTGGTATGATTTATCTTTACATTAAACAATAACATCTTTTTTTTTAAATTTTGGCCTCTTTTATTGGTTTTTTATTTATTTATTTTCATCCATCTTTATTCTTTGGCCTGTGTGGACCTCCCATTGCAGTGGCCTCTCTCGTTGCAGAGCTCTAGCTCATAATTAGACACACCGGTCCAGCCCTTCTGTGACACGTGTGATCTTCCCAGGCCAGGGATCGAACTGATACCCCTTGCACTACAAGGTGGACTCTTTACCCACTGGACCACCAGTGAAGCCCCAAAATAACATCTTTTTAAAAATCGAAAAAAAAATTTTTTTTTCTCATCAGGAGACTTAGAATTGATTCATAATGAGCTAAACTATGTATATGCCAACCTGGAAAGCCCATGTGTATATTCAGGGTTTAGAATTAATGGTGAAGAACTCACCTGCAAATGCAGGAGACTTAAGAGATGTGGGTTTTATCCCTGGGTCAGGAAGATCCCCTGGAGAAAGGAATGGCAGCCCACTCCAGTGACCTTGGGTGGAGAATCCCATGGACAGAGGAGCCTGGTGGGCTACAGGCCATGGGATCCCAAAGAGCTGAACGTGACTGAAGCAATTAGCATGCACTTAATGTTTAGAATAGTGATTCTTAAACTACTATTTACATCATAAATCTCTTAGAGAATCTAATGAAACTTCTGGTGCGTCTTCATGGACCCCAGATTAAGAACCAGTGGTTTGGAGTGGTGCTGTGGCTTCCCCTCCTCTCCACCCCCAAAGGCCCCTATGTAGCTGACTACTCACCAAAGGACCACCCAGTATCACCTGGGCCTCGGGCTCCTTTGCTGTGTTCCCTGCTCACTCAGATGTCTTTTTTTTTTTTTTTTTAAATTTTGGGAGGGGGGCAGGCGGGCCACTTCTATTTGTCTTTCATTTGTCCATTTTCATCCATCTTTGTTCTTTGGCCCGGGTGGGCCTCCCATCGCACTGGCCTCTGTTGTCTCAGAGCACCGGCTTTGGGCGCACGCGCTCCAGAGCTCCGGCTCAGTGATTGGACACATCAGTCCAGCCGCTCCGCGGCACGTGGGATCTTCCCAGGCCAGGGATCGAACCGGTGCCCCTTGCACTGCAAGGCGGTGTCCTTACCCACTGGACCACCAGGGAAGCCCTCACTCAGATGTCTTTACCTACTGCTTCTGGGACTTGCCCAAGTCACCTGCCCTACTTCAGCTGATGTATCCAGTCTTTGATGCCCAGCTTTTCCTGAGCTAGCCCTTCTGCTGCACCTTTATGACTTTTGGCAGATAAACCACGATTTTTTTTTTTTTTTGATGTTTCATCAAGAGGAATCGAGAACAGAGAACTAGGAGACAGATGGACGGCCTCTCTTCCTCTGTGTTGTTGACAGTGAGGGTGTCCCAGCCTCCCACCAGAGATAAATCACACAGAAATATTTAAAAGACCTACTCCATGTCTTCAGTAATTTTAGGGTTATCTTCTTGGGAACTTTCTGAAGATGCACTTCCATTTGCAAGGAATCTCTGTATATCAGAGAAAAAAACTAATTTTGGCTTACCCACTTATGGGTAATAAACGGGAACTATGTGATGCATTGTCTCAAAGTTACCTGTAGTGTACAAAGAATTAAAAGCATCCTGCTTTGAAATGAATAACTGAATTGTGAATATGGCATAGAAAAGCATTAGGGTATCTAAAATTATATTTTAAGAAATGGAATTAAATATAGTTATACAGATTTCATAGCAAAACCAATAAAAAATTAATGTCCAAGATAAAAATATCACAGATTTTCATACATGGAAACCCACCCAGCAAAGTTTATGGTCAACTCTCATAGACAAAGTAGGTATATGCACAGGAATATAAATGTTAACTGCCCTTGCATTTTGCTGTTAATGAGTTTATTTTTCGGTGTCTTTAACCTTTAGGGAGTAGCTTAGTCCTTTATAGTTTTTGTACTATGTTCATCCCTTTATTCCACACTTCACATTCAACATCATTTCCTTGTTTATAGACCTTCCTCTGTTTCTAACAGTGATTTCTGTTTAAGTGGAAACTGCCTCATTCACTTCTAATTCCCAGAGCCTAGCATAGTCTTGGGCATGTCCAAGGTGCTCAGCAAGAGTGTATTCAATGAACAAATGAATATTTCCATCAAAACACTATAAAAGTAAAAGTTGAAAGGTATTTAGGTAATTTGAATTTTGTTAATGTATTTGACTTTGCTTCTAATTTGAGCTATCTTCCCAGGCCAGGGATCGAACCGGTGCCCCTTGCACTGCAAGGCGGTGTCCTTACCCACTGGACCACCAGGGAAGCCCTCACTCAGATGTCTTTACCTACTGCTTCTGGGACTTGCCCAAGTCACCTGCCCTACTTCAGCTGATGTATCCAGTCTTTGATGCCCAGCTTTTCCTGAGCTAGCCCTTCTGCTGCACCTTTATGACTTTTGGCAGATAAACCACGATTTTTTTTTTTTTTTGATGTTTCATCAAGAGGAATCGAGAACAGAGAACTAGGAGACAGATGGACGGCCTCTCTTCCTCTGTGTTGTTGACAGTGAGGGTGTCCCAGCCTCCCCACCAGAGATAAATCACACAGAAATATTTTAAAAGACCTACTCCATGTCTTCAGTAATTTTAGGGTTATCTTCTTGGGAACTTTCTGAAGATGCACTTCCATTTGCAAGGAATCTCTGTATATCAGAGAAAAAAACTAATTTTGGCTTACCCACTTATGGGTAATAAACGGGAACTATGTGATGCATTGTCTCAAAGTTACCTGTAGTGTACAAAGAATTAAAAGCATCCTGCTTTGAAATGAATAACTGAATTGTGAATATGGCATAGAAAAGCATTAGGGTATCTAAAATTATATTTTAAGAAATGGAATTAAATATAGTTATACAGATTTCATAGCAAAACCAATAAAAAATTAATGTCCAAGATAAAAATATCACAGATTTTCATACATGGAAACCCACCCAGCAAAGTTTATGGTCAACTCTCATAGACAAAGTAGGTATATGCACAGGAATATAAATGTTAACTGCCCTTGCATTTTGCTGTTAATGAGTTTATTTTTCGGTGTCTTTAACCTTTAGGGAGTAGCTTAGTCCTTTATAGTTTTTGTACTATGTTCATCCCTTTATTCCACACTTCACATTCAACATCATTTCCTTGTTTATAGACCTTCCTCTGTTTCTAACAGTGATTTCTGTTTAAGTGGAAACTGCCTCATTCACTTCTAATTCCCAGAGCCTAGCATAGTCTTGGGCATGTCCAAGGTGCTCAGCAAGAGTGTATTCAATGAACAAATGAATATTTCCATCAAAACACTATAAAAGTAAAAGTTGAAAGGGATTTAGGTAATTTGAATTTTGTTAATGTATTTGACTTTGCTTCTAATTTTGAGCTATATAGTTATTGCAACTGTATTTAGGACAAGATTTTTTATTGTAAGATCCTTGATGTCTAAAGTCATAATTGCTGTAATTTTATCATTACAGAGTTCCAAATTTACAGGGCTACCAAAAATACGTAAAAGATCAGGAAATAAAAAAATGACCATCTTCCTAAGAATTCCTGGTCACTTACAATGTATTTGGTGGTGCGGAGGTATCTTTGAATGGTTCAGATTAGCTCTTCTAAAGTCCTAAAGGTATACTGTAGATTTAAAAAATATATATTCTAGACTTTAATTCATGCTTTCCATTTTTCATGAGCAGCAATAACAGAGACTTTAAAGGCCGTAGTGTGGCCAGATAGATAGTTGCTGTGTGTTACATATGTGTATCCAGTGTTGTCCCTGGTTGTAAGCCTGGGAGACTCAGAACTGTACCGTTTGTTTGGAAAGGGTTGGCGGATGCATGTAGGTGACAAAAAAGAAGGATATGTACAAATGGCCAAGAGAAAATAACCAAGTACTGAGGAAAGGGCTTCCCTGGTGGCTCAGCAGTAAAGAATCTGCCTGCAATACAGGAGCAGCAGATGTTCGATCCCTGGGTCAGGAAGATGCCCTGGCAGAGGGCGTGGCAACCCAATCCAGTGTTTTTACCTGGAGAACCCACGGACTAACGAGCCTGATAGCACAATTATTAACTGGTATATGCACAGGAATATAAATGTTAACTGCCCTTGCATTTTGCTGTTAATGAGTTTATTTTTCGGTGTCTTTAACCTTTAGGGAGTAGCTTAGTCCTTTATAGTTTTTGTACTATGTTCATCCCTTTATTCCACACTTCACATTCAACATCATTTCCTTGTTTATAGACCTTCCTCTGTTTCTAACAGTGATTTCTGTTTAAGTGGAAACTGCCTCATTCACTTCTAATTCCCAGAGCCTAGCATAGTCTTGGGCATGTCCAAGGTGCTCAGCAAGAGTGTATTCAATGAACAAATGAATATTTCCATCAAAACACTATAAAAGTAAAAGTTGAAAGGTATTTAGGTAATTTGAATTTTGTTAATGTATTTGACTTTGCTTCTAATTTTGAGCTATATAGTTATTGCAACTGTATTTAGGACAAGATTTTTTATTGTAAGATCCTTGATGTCTAAAGTCATAATTGCTGTAATTTTATCATTACAGAGTTCCAAATTTACAGGGCTACCAAAAATACGTAAAAGATCAGGAAATAAAAAAATGACCATCTTCCTAAGAATTCCTGGTCACTTACAATGTATTTGGTGGTGCGGAGGTATCTTTGAATGGTTCAGATTAGCTCTTCTAAAGTCCTAAAGGTATACTGTAGATTTAAAAAATATATATTCTAGACTTTAATTCATGCTTTCCATTTTTCATGAGCAGCAATAACAGAGACTTTAAAGGCCGTAGTGTGGCCAGATAGATAGTTGCTGTGTGTTACATATGTGTATCCAGTGTTGTCCCTGGTTGTAAGCCTGGGAGACTCAGAACTGTACCGTTTGTTTGGAAAGGGTTGGCGGATGCATGTAGGTGACAAAAAAGAAGGATATGTACAAATGGCCAAGAGAAAATAACCAAGTACTGAGGAAAGGGCTTCCCTGGTGGCTCAGCAGTAAAGAATCTGCCTGCAATACAGGAGCAGCAGATGTTCGATCCCTGGGTCAGGAAGATGCCCTGGCAGAGGGCGTGGCAACCCAATCCAGTGTTTTTACCTGGAGAACCCACGGACTAACGAGCCTGATAGATCACAGTCGATATAGCATTGCACAGTGTCAGACGTGACTGAGCAACTAACATTTCCACTTTCTGCTGTCTTTGTGACCTTAGACAAGTTATTTCATCTTTCTAAAACTCCACTTTTTCAGCTGCAAAATGGATATTATCTTTCCCACAAGGTAAAATGATTAAAATAATAATGCATATAAATATCTGAAATATTTGGCACAATAAATATTATTCTCTTTTCCTCCCTTGCCCCCTCTTCTTGGCTTCCTAGACTGGAGGATTTTCTAGTTTAAATTATTAAGTGATTATCATGATAGCAACTACAACAAGGTATGAGATGATGCTTCTGTACTAACATATAGCATATAACATTCTATATGGCTTTTAAAAAAATTCTAAGAACACTTAACGTGAGATCTACCCTGTTAATGTTTTAAGTATAACCATAAATAAACTATTGTTGACTCTAGGTACCACCTTGTACAGCATATCGCTAGAGCTTATTCATTTGGCTTGACTGAAACTTTATACCCATTAGATTATACCTCATTCTCCCATGCCCCATGCCCAGTTCTTGGCAGAGCCACCATCCTATGATTTTATGAAGTAGCAATGGTTTTTTTGAATCTGTCTCCTAATGCTAGGGAAAACAAAATCAAAAACAAACAAATGGGATTACATCAAACTCAAAAGATTTCACTTAGCAAAGGGGACTACCAACACAGAGAAAAGACAGCCTACTGAATGACAGTGGAAAACTGCAAGTGATAGAACCTGTAAGGGGTTAATATCCAAAATACACAACGAACTCATACAGCTCAGTATCAGAAAATCATCACTAATCACGAGATACCACCTTACACCTGTCAGAATGGCAATTATCAGAAAGACAAATTACAAGTGTTGGCACGGATCTGGAGGAAAGGAAGCCCTGGTCCATCGTTGGTAGGATTGTAAGTTGTAATTTGAATCTTCAATCCACTTTGAGTGTATTTTTGTATACAGTATGAGAAATTAGTCCTGTTTGAGTCTTTTGCATGTAGTTGTCTAGTGTATCACACCATTTAATGAAGAGGCTGTCTTTTCCCCAGTGCATATTCTTGCCTTCTTTGTTACGGATTGATTGGCCATATAGTCGTGAGTTTATTTCTGTCCTATCTATTCTGTTCCATTGATCTGTGTGTCTGTTTTTGTGCGAGTACCATACTGTTCTGATTACTGCTACTTTTGTTCAGTCGCTAAGTCATGTCCAAATCTTGGTGACTCCGTGGACTACCGCACACCAGGCTTTCATGTCCTTTGCCTTTTCCTGGAGTTTGCTTGAACTCATGCCCATTGAGTCAGTGATACCATCCAACTATCATATTCTCTGTTGGCCCCTTCTCCTCCTGCCTTCAGTCTTTCTGAACATCGGGGTCTTTTCCAGTGAGTCAGCTCTTCACATCAGATGGCCAAAGTGTTGGACCTTCAGTTTCAGTATCAGCCCTTGAATGAATATTCAGGATTGGTTTCCTTTAAGATTGACTGGTTTGAGCTCCTTGACTACTGTAGCTTTGTAGTATACAGTTGACTCTTGTTTGAACTCCTCAGGTCCACTTCTATGTGGATTTTTTTTTTTCTATAGTGTATACTACAGTATTGCATGATTTGAGGTTGGTTGAATCCTCAGATGCCGAACCAAGGATACGGAGGGCTGACTATAAAGTTCCACGTAGATTTCCAGCTTTGGGGAGGGCCATTGCTCCTAACCTCCTCATTGTTCAAGGGTCAACTGTGGATTGAAGTCAGGGAGCGTGATCCTGCAATTTTATTCTTTCTCAGCATTGCTTCGGTGGTACGTTGACATCTTTTTAATACTAAAAATAGGTAAATCCTTTCCCTGAGTCTAGTTTTGCCCTTCATAGCTTAGCCAGGTATAAGTAGAAGAAGTGAAATGCTTCTGGTCTGTTTTATAGGTTTTGGATCTTAAGAAATTCATATCGCCAGTACAGTATCCTCTCTCATGTGGGTTAATAGTAACAGTTCATGTTCAGTGGAGACAATATGGCAAAGTCATGAGAGCTTTCCGTCTCTGTCCTTGATCTTTTGTGTATTTTGTATACAGTATGAGAAATTAGTCCTGTTTGAGTCTTTTGCATGTAGTTGTCTAGTTATCACACCATTTAATGAAGAGGCTGTCTTTTCCCCAGTGCATATTCTTGCCTTCTTTGTTACGGATTGATTGGCCATATAGTCGTGAGTTTATTTCTGTCCTATCTATTCTGTTCCATTGATCTGTGTGTCTGTTTTTGTGCGAGTACCATACTGTTCTGATTACTGCTACTTTTGTTCAGTCGCTAAGTCATGTCCAAATCTTGGTGACTCCGTGGACTACCGCACACCAGGCTTTCATGTCCTTTGCCTTTTCCTGGAGTTTGCTTGAACTCATGCCCATTGAGTCAGTGATACCATCCAACTATCATATTCTCTGTTGGCCCCTTCTCCTCCTGCCTTCAGTCTTTCTGAACATCGGGGTCTTTTCCAGTGAGTCAGCTCTTCACATCAGATGGCCAAAGTGTTGGACCTTCAGTTTCAGTATCAGCCCTTGAATGAATATTCAGGATTGGTTTCCTTTAAGATTGACTGGTTTGAGCTCCTTGACTACTGTAGCTTTGTAGTATACAGTTGACTCTTGTTTGAACTCCTCAGGTCCACTTCTATGTGGATTTTTTTTTTTCTATAGTGTATACTACAGTATTGCATGATTTGAGGTTGGTTGAATCCTCAGATGCCGAACCAAGGATACGGAGGGCTGACTCTACACTTCCACTTAGATTTCAGTTTTGGGGGAGGGCCATTGCTCCTAACCTCCTCATTGTTCAAGGGTCAACTGTGGATTGAAGTCAGGGAGCGTGATCCTGCAATTTTATTCTTTCTCAGCATTGCTTCGGTGGTACGTTGACATCTTTTTAATACTAAAAATAGGTAAATCCTTTCCCTGAGTCTAGTTTTGCCCTTCATAGCTTAGCCAGGTATAAGTAGAAGAAGTGAAATGCTTCTGGTCTGTTTTATAGGTTTTGGATCTTAAGAAATTCATATCGCCAGTACAGTATCCTCTCTCATGTGGGTTAATAGTAACAGTTCATGTTCAGTGGAGACAATATGGCAAAGTCATGAGAGCTTTCCGTCTCTGCTTCCCTTCACCTCAGCCTCTTGTCCTAGAGTGATAGAGCTCCTAGGCTTATGCATGAAGCCACACTGCACTCTTCTAGTTCCTCTTTCTCTTTCCCCCTGGTCTCACCTCTTTCTATGTCTCCATCCCCTCTTAGCTGTGGAACCAGACCACCACTGGCATTCAGACACTGTCATGGAACATTCCAAGGCTCATTCCAGTGTTGTTGACTACACAGTTGGTACAGAGTGAATTCTAGGATACTGCCCAGTGTGATAAAGACACATTACACTCAGCTACATTTAGTTTCATTAGTCAGGCATGGGAGATGGCCGTGTAACACCACCTTAGGGATGTTACAATCAAAATACTCAGATATTGGGTTATGTACTTAAGAAAGGGGGCAGGCGGCAGAGTATATATTAGCCACATGCATGATTGTGATACATCTTTATTTTTTATCCTGATGAAAAATGTGGTTTTTGCACTGTTAGTAAATGAATATACTTGTGACTGGCTTCACAAATTACACAGCTGATTGTCGTTTCACCCTTAGGATAACTAGTTTAGATAACTAGTATTGTGCACTTTTAAAAAATTTTGACTGCCCTGGTTTTTTGTTGCAACACATGAGCTGTTCCTTGCGCTGTGGGCTAAGTAGTCGTGGCATGCGGGCTTCTCTAGTTGCCATGCGTGGGCTTAGTTGCAGTATATGAGATCTTAGTTCCCTGACCAGGGATGGAATCCAGGCCCCCTGCGTTGGGGGCATGGAGTCTTATCTGCTGCACCACCAGGTAAGTCCCCAAGCATTTTTGCCAGGTGTAAAATTAGACATTTTCCCTACCCTCATGGCTCTTTGTTTATATAGCCAACATAGTTCTAACTCAGTATGAACTAGGCAAAGCTTTTTGGATAGGAGCTACCATTTTCATATATAAATATTATAGGAAAAATTTTCTAGAAATTATAAGCAAGTTTAAAAAAAACCCATAAAAAGTCTAAACAAACCCTCCTAATTTTTGACATTGTTGTTGTTGTTGTTGTTGAGTAGAATATTCCCCTTGCTTGTGGAAGTGATCAGCTAATGATTGAGCGCCTACTTACTTATGTGTGAGTTTCATGAATCCTCATTCTTACTGTTCTTTTTCTTGCTGGTTTTCTTGGCTTCTTTAGATGCTTTCCAATTGATTAGGAATTGTCTTTCCATGTTTTTAATTTCTTTTCCATCAAGGAATTCTACAGAAAAAATGTACATGTTAAAAATGTAATAAATACATGTTATATATCAGCACAACGTAAATATTATAAATACAGTATATAAATATGACAATACACATACAATATATATACCTCTGGTTTAGGGCACATGAACTTAAGTTACACTTTAGACTGAAATATATTTATTTTAAAATGCCTTATTTATACAACTTCTTATATTTCTGCAACTTGTGTTGCACTTTTATTTTTAATTTTTTTTCTGATTTTAGAAAGAGTATGTGCTTATTATAAACAACTGAAATGTGATGGAAAAAGCATAAAATGACTCCGTAATTGTTATCAGTATCTTTCCTTTCTATGACTAACAAAGATGATTGCTATCAACAATTTGATGTATGATTGCCCTTCTTGAAGCATAAATAAATTATATTATTATTTAAAAAAACAAAAATATCATACTCAACAAAAATTAAATATTTAAAAATGTTATGATTATTCATAGGAAAAGCAGAATATATTTTATGTTAATATCAATAAGAAGTTTCAAATAAATTTGTAACATGATAATGTTTTTAAGATATAGGTCGTAAAATTAAAAACTTAGTTTCGTCCCCCTGCGTTGGGGGCATGGAGTCTTACCTGCTGCACCACCAGGTAAGTCCCCAAGCATTTTGCCAGGTGTAAAATTAGACATTTTCCCTACCCTCATGGCTCTTTGTTTATATAGCCAACATAGTTCTAACTCAGTATGAACTAGGCAAAGCTTTTTGGATAGGAGCTACCATTTTCATATATAAATATTATAGGAAAAATTTTCTAGAAATTATAAGCAAGTTTAAAAACCCATAAAAAGTCTAAACAAACCCTCCTAATTTTTGACATTGTTGTTGTTGTTGTTGTTGAGTAGAATATTCCCCTTGCTTGTGGAAGTGATCAGCTAATGATTGAGCGCCTACTTACTTATGTGTGAGTTTCATGAATCCTCATTCTTACTGTTCTTTTTCTTGCTGGTTTTCTTGGCTTCTTTAGATGCTTTCCAATTGATTAGGAATTGTCTTTCCATGTTTTTAATTTCTTTTCCATCAAGGAATTCTACAGAAAAAATGTACATGTTAAAAATGTAATAAATACATGTTATATATCAGCACAACGTAAATATTATAAATACAGTATATAAATATGACAATACACATACAATATATATACCTCTGGTTTAGGGCACATGAACTTAAGTTACACTTTAGACTGAAATATATTTATTTTAAAATGCCTTATTTATACAACTTCTTATATTTCTGCAACTTGTGTTGCACTTTTATTTTAATTTTTTTCTGATTTTAGAAAGAGTATGTGCTTATTATAAACAACTGAAATGTGATGGAAAAAGCATAAAATGACTCCGTAATTGTTATCAGTATCTTTCCTTTCTATGACTAACAAAGATGATTGCTATCAACAATTTGATGTATGATTGCCCTTCTTGAAGCATAAATAAATTATATTATTATTTAAAAAAACAAAAATATCATACTCAACAAAAATTAAATATTTAAAAATGTTATGATTATTCATAGGAAAAGCAGAATATATTTTATGTTAATATCAATAAGAAGTTTCATAAATGTAACATGATATTTTAAAAGTATATGCATTGATAATGTTTTATATCCTAAGATATAGGATATAATAGGAATAATCCATATAGCTGGCCTCTTCATTCTATGAATTGAGGTTTCAGTCATCTTGATGTTTTGTTCCTTTAAAAAAGTTTTGAAAATTGAGCATATTAAATTATACAAATAATTAATTTTTCTATGTTGTAAGGTACTTGGAAAGTTCAAAGAAATGGACAAAGTAAAACATTGCCTGTATTTCACAACCTGAAATAATCACTGAAAATCACTGATAACACTTTAGAATATTTCTTAGCATTGTTTTGTTTTCTAGGCATGTATTGTGTATATATGTGTATATTATATAAAAGTGGAGTTCTCTATACAGTGTTACATCCTACTTTTTAATATTGTGAGCATTTTATCATGTCTTTCTTTAAACACAAATTTTAAATGACTGATAATGTTCTAGGTACAAATATACAAGTAATTGGGTTTTAAAATATATGTAATATACATGACTGTTCTTCCTGTGTATTCTGTTTCCTATTCTTGGCTGATGGGGTAAAGGGTAAACAAGTGAGACCCTTCCATATGTGTTTTAAAAAATCATCTTGGATGTTTCTGATATACCTTCGGGCAACCCCTCCTTCCCTCAAGAGGACCACTGTAATAGCATTGTGATTGACCAAGGTTTACTACAGCCATGAGGCTTTAAAATGGTTTTGCCATATGTTAGTTTTTATACCCAAGTACAGCATGTTATAGAAAGCCTCCCACAAATCTCCTCTGGGAGAGGGCAGTGCTTGTCCTTCTGACGTTGTATAACTTGGTCCCTATTGAAGAGCGTTGGTCCACTTCCCCTTATACAGTGCATATTCAGGAGTGTTTTTATTTGTAAGGATCTCATATAGGACCCCCCCACCCTAATCCCCTTTCATATGAAAGGAACTCCTTATGTTCTTAAGGTGCCATTAGGCAAATGTGAAGCAATGAAAATCTTGATCAATTTTATCTGCAGAACCAAGAGTTTCTCAAGATCGTCAGAGGATTTTTGCCAATGAAAACTTGGCAGCAAGTTGTGCACATTCATGAATAAACTTTTCTGGTGATAACAGGCACATTTTCTTTTTAAAGAAAGTGTCTGATGTCTTAATTATTTCTGAACAGAAGATATTTTTTTATGTTTTATTTCTCAATTTTAACCTTTGCTTTTATTAAAATATCAAATTTAAAGTTGACACTTTTTGTAGATCCAGATGTTATATTCCTGTCTCTGAAGACTTTGCTGACACATTAACTAAAGAGTTAAACAGGTCTATTTCTCTTAAGAAATTGATATTAATATAATATAATATTAATAATATAATATTAATATAATATAAACGTGTACCCAGTGATTTGGACACCAGTATCAGTCTATCTCTGTATTTTGGCTTGAGACAAACAGGATTTCTGTTTAGATCCATTTTCCACAGCTTCATTAACTTGTTCAGTAAAAACTCCAAATCCTATAATTAGAAAAGAGAAAAGCAAGAAACAGGTGTTTCATACTTAACCGGTATTTCTTTTGCGTCAGTTAACTGTTTTTAAAGGTAGTTACTGTTTTCCATGGAGTTCTAGCTCTGTCAGGTATTTAAAATAAGTACAATAAGTCTTTTCTTGATAAAATAATCTGTAGTAATAATAGACAGGAGAAAAGATGAGGTAAAATGTAAAATCCTGAGTTGGGGGCCACAGAACTGTATGCTGTCACACTTGCTTAAATGGACCCAACCTGCAGCTCAGGAAACACTTTGCTTCTCAGGCTATAGAAGAAGCCCTGTTCTTAGTGGAGCTTATGGAAGTTCACAGGTTAAGGCCATGTGCAGTAGTAAGCAAGCAGTCCATCTATCTGGGTTTTTATTTTTTATTTTTCAATCCAATGTCACTATCTTTCTCTATGGTTTGTCTTTCTGTCATTCTTTTCCTTACTTGCTCTCCTATTCTACTCTATATTCCATGATTGACTCTTAAAAATTCAGTGGCCATAGGCAAAAAAACAAAAGGAAAACTCTAAAGCAGATGTTTTGGTGATAATGATGATAATAAATACTGATAATAACTAATTCTGTGGAGAGCTTTTGGTTTTCAGAGCACTGCTGTATATATGTGATATTGTGCATAATCCAGGAAGATTGCTTTTCTTTAGAATATGAGTATGAGAATTACAGAGTTAGTAAAAGTTTCAGAGGATAGCAGCAGGCAAATGCCTATGATTCTTTTCCTTGCGTGAAGACCAAACTTATCATAGGCTATAATGAAAACATTAGGAAATAAAAAGTACAGATTAATTCATACATATTCTTTTTTTAAAAGATTTTGGCTTCGTTGATTGCTTTTTTTTTATTATTTACTTATTTTCATCCATCTTTATTCTTTGGTCCACGTGGGCCTCCCATAACAATGGCCTCTCTCACCACAGAACAACGGCTCTGGGCATATGCGCTCCAGAGTGCTGGGTCACAATTGGACACAGTGGTCCAGCCGCTCTGTGGCACATGGGATCTTCCCGGGCCAAGGATCAAACCGGTGCCCCTTGCACTGCAAGGTGGACTCTTTACCCACTGGGCCACCAGCAAAGTCCTAACATATTCTTAATTGCAAAGCAGAAAGTCACTGATAATGCATTGGCTGCTATTTTTTATGCCCCATAGCATTTCCTCACCTTCAAAGCTTGATACTATTTAGCTTTGTATATCTATTTAACTACTTGTACCTTCCATCTTATTCTTTGCTTGGTCCATGTGTACTGCTGCTTAGATATTTTATTTTTCCATTTTTTTGGACAAATTTCTTATAATAAGACTACGTTTATTCTTTAGGCTTTAGAAAAAAATACACACATATGTATTTTTTACCATGCAGCTTTGGTAGCAGATCACTTCTACATATTAAAAATCCTCCCAAAACTGTAACAAAGGAGGTAACAAAAATGGAGCATCCAGATATGTGCCTGTGTCTACATGAAGAAATAATTGGGGAATAATTAGAAGCACAGCTGTGTTTCCAGAACCCACTGCAGAGCACTGAGTCTTCCAGAGACCAAGGCCATTCTGTATACAGTAGTATTTCTAGTTCTGCTTATTTCAGTGTTCATTAGATGTTTATTGGGGTATGGGCTGAGTTCTGTGCTAGACACTGATGGATTCAAATAAAGAAGCTACGTGAAAAATATAAGGAGTTGGATAAGCAGTGATACAAGCAACCCTAAACTTTCTGAGGTTGCTGTCGTGTTGTTTGACCTTAGGCAAGTCTGCGACCTTGCTTATAAGGTAAGGCTAATTAGGAGTAGTTGTGGCATATGAAGTGTGTGGGACAAAGCAGATAGGGAATACACGTGTTAATTCTCTTCCTCTTTGCCTGTCCTGCCTCTCTGCTATTTTCCTTTCTCTTAATTTTTGTCAACACAGAGAAAAAAATTGTTGTAAGGGTGAATAAGGTTCTGATCCACGTGTGAGTAACTGACGCCTTAAAAAGAAAGCTCTCTTCAAAAGTTATAAAAAGTCCCGAGTCCTGGGTTGTGCCCTCTTCTCAGCATTTGTTCCCCACCTTTTGATACAGCCATGATTATTTTATGTGAGAATTGCACTGTCTTTCTCTTAGTTTAAAAACCTCTAAGAAGGAATTGTGCATTGCATCTTTGTACAGTGTTGAGTATGGTGGGCATCTAAAAATGAAGTCATAATAACAGGAAGAGAACTTTACCTTTTTATGGATGTAGAGTCCTATAGATTTTTGTTAATTGTTTTTCACTTGATAAATGACCCTCAGCATACTCCTCCCAGTGTGTGTTTGTTTAAGACCTAAACTAATCCTGTGTTGAAATATGGTTACCCTTTGGATACGCTTGGGTTGTGCATTGCCTTCCTGTCTTTAAGAAAATGTCTTCACTTTTGTGCCCTTCTGTAAGTTGCTAAAGGGAGCAGACACTCTTCTGGACAGTCTCTGAATGATAAATGATCATGTCATGCTCTCACTTAGAGGAGTACTGCAAAATACTAAGGAGCCAACTCTGTTTCCCATGCAGGGCTGCTGCCTAAGCTCCAGGTAGGAGCCGGCCGCTCTGGCAGGGCTCTCTGCAATTAATGATGGCTGCTGATGAACCTGTATGTGACCAGTGTGCTCCAATCTTTATCGGAAACGTCTAGCCCAGCTGTCCTAACTAAATCTAAAGATGGCCATTTGTCATCCCCCTGACTGCCTGTCATCATCTGCCTGGGAAAATCTATAATTTTTGGCTTGTTCCTGACTAAACTGTGAAGTGAATAAATTTATCTTTGGGTTACTCTGTTTGTCAGGATCAATATTGAGCCGAGGTTGAATAAATTAGAAACTGGAAATACATGACAGGCCATAGTGGTTTGTGCGTTGGTGTCTTATAAATCAAATATTTAGTTTATATAAGAGGCAAGCCTGTCAAATTGTTGATTTCCACCACTCATTCTTAGATGCTTTACCTCATGATAAATGGTCATCAGAAAACCAATGAAGTAAATCACTAATATATCTGACTGTGAGATGAACTTTTCAGATCATTTTATTGATTCAGCAAACTTTGCAGACTTGAAAGCCATAGGTAAAGATTCAAATTTGTCTCTTTGAAGTTTTTATACATTTTTGCAGCCATGATATTTATTTGACTTAATAGTGTCAGCAAAATATATAACACTGGCCTTTTACTAGTACATGGCTCATCAAACTACTTGCAGAAATCCAGGTTTTATTATAAATGGTTATTCAAGAATTTGATGTTTTAATTCATTGTTGCATTCTTTTAAACGTGTTTATTTATTTGGGTGCTCCAGGACTTAGTTTAGTCATGTGGGATCTTTACTGGCAGTATGTGGGATCTAGTTCCTTGATCAGGAATTGAACTCCAGAATTGGGAGTATGGAGTTTTAGCCACTAGACCACTAGGGATACGCTTGGGTTGTGCATTGCCTTCCTGTCTTTAAGAAAATGTCTTCACTTTTGTGCCCTTCTGTAAGTTGCTAAAGGGAGCAGACACTCTTCTGGACAGTCTCTGAATGATAAATGATCATGTCATGCTCTCACTTAGAGGAGTACTGCAAAATACTAAGGAGCCAACTCTGTTTCCCATGCAGGGCTGCTGCCTAAGCTCCAGGTAGGAGCCGGCCGCTCTGGCAGGGCTCTCTGCAATTAATGATGGCTGCTGATGAACCTGTATGTGACCAGTGTGCTCCAATCTTTATCGGAAACGTCTAGCCCAGCTGTCCTAACTAAATCTAAAGATGGCCATTTGTCATCCCCCTGACTGCCTGTCATCATCTGCCTGGGAAAATCTATAATTTTTGGCTTGTTCCTGACTAAACTGTGAAGTGAATAAATTTATCTTTGGGTTACTCTGTTTGTCAGGATCAATATTGAGCCGAGGTTGAATAAATTAGAAACTGGAAATACATGACAGGCCATAGTGGTTTGTGCGTTGGTGTCTTATAAATCAAATATTTAGTTTATATAAGAGGCAAGCCTGTCAAATTGTTGATTTCCACCACTCATTCTTAGATGCTTTACCTCATGATAAATGGTCATCAGAAAACCAATGAAGTAAATCACTAATATATCTGACTGTGAGATGAACTTTTCAGATCATTTTATTGATTCAGCAAACTTTGCAGACTTGAAAGCCATAGGTAAAGATTCAAATTTGTCTCTTTGAAGTTTTTATACATTTTTGCAGCCATGATATTTATTTGACTTAATAGTGTCAGCAAAATATATAACACTGGCCTTTTACTAGTACATGGCTCATCAAACTACTTGCAGAAATCCAGGTTTTATTATAAATGGTTATTCAAGAATTTGATGTTTTAATTCATTGTTGCATTCTTTTAAACGTGTTTATTTATTTGGGTGCTCCAGGACTTAGTTTAGTCATGTGGGATCTTTACTGGCAGTATGTGGGATCTAGTTCCTTGATCAGGAATTGAACTCCAGAATTGGGAGTATGGAGTTTTAGCCACTAGACCACTAGGGAAGACCCCACTGCTGCATTCTTTCTTTCTTTTTTTTTTGGCCACTTCTATTGGTCCTTCATTTATTTATCTTTCTTTGGCCTGTGTGGGCCTTCCCATCACAGCGGCCCCTCTCGTAGCAGAGCACCGACTCTGGGCACATGTGCTCCAGAGTTGGACACACTGGTCCAGCCGCTCTGTGGCACGTGGGATCCTCCCAGGCCAGGGATTGAACTGGCACCGCCTGCACTGCAAGGCAGTGTCCTTACCCACTGGACCACCAGGGAAGCCCTGCTGCATTCTTATTTAAAGGAGTTACAGGAGGAAAAAATGCAAAGAAATACTAATCAAAAGTAAGTATCATTTGAAAGAAGGGAGCTTCTACAGTATGAGTGTCATTTGGCTTACGGTGTTTCGTCCTCCTCCTCAGTGATTGATTTTGCCACCAGTTTTTTATTAGAGAGAACTGGGTCATCTGGCATAGTTTTCTCGGTTGTCTGCTTTTGGTCTCACTCTTGCTCTTCCATTCCGCTTTACGATTTTATATCAGCAAAGGAAAAGTTCTACCTCTTTTCCCAAATGAATGAATCTCCCCTCCCCTCCCCGTCCACAGGCCTCGTCCTCTTGGAATCATCCTTGTCTTCTGTTTTCATTTCCAGTCTCTCCCCCTGCTCTGGCCTCTAGCCTTTCTCCTAATTACCATCACCACTACACTTCTTTAAGGAGTAGTCCAGACCAGTGCTTCTCAAACTTTTATATCCTTACGAATCACCTAGGGGTCTTGTTTAAATGAGGTAATGAGTTAGTAGGTCTGGGGCAGAAGCTGAGGTTCTGCGTTTCTGATGCTGCTTGGTCACTGCCTCTGTTTCCTCCATCACTGGGCACTCCTGCAACCTGGTGTGTTTGATCAGGCACTGCTGGCATCACCACTGAACCATACACTGACAGTTGTGTATTTTCTTAGTCTCAGTTCTTTGGAGCAACGTACCCTACTGACCTCATCCTTTATGACTTTCCTTGCAGACCCCCTGCAGCCTACTCTTGCCTGCCCCAGGGCCTTTGCACATGTTTATTCGCTTTACTTGGTCACAGCCTTTGCTCTTTCAGAGCTCAGCTCAGCGATACCTTCCTGAGGGAAACCTTCACTCAGCTCCCTAAGGCAGATCCCCTAGTTACAGGCTTTCAGAGCCACAAACTTCTCCTTTACAGTGTTTGTCCTGGCTGCAATTTTACTTTTGCTTTTGGATAATTATATGCTTAATGTTTCTCTTCCTCTCAATGCTGAGAGCTCTTTGAGTTCAGGGACTGGGTTGGTTCACTGTTCTCCCCATTGTCTAGCTAGTACTGCCACATGATAGGCATTTTGAATGAATGAAAAATAAGAAATAATGAATGTATGCATGAATGAATGGATCTGAGGTTAGAAGCAGGACAAGAATTTTAAACAAGCGATTATATGGAACTGTTTTGGAAACTGCCGATCGGAGGTGTTGCAGACAGAGAGAGAGAGAATGGAAAGGCAGGATTTATCTTCTATTTTGTTTTGTCATCTGCTTCTCTTCTACCCCCAGCCTCTCTTCCCTCACCCCTCCTTCCCGACCCTGAGTCTCTGCCCTGGACTTTGGATTCAGGAATAGGAGAGATGCTGGCAGCCCTTGAGGGTCTTGGGGGAAGAAGTCCTGGGCAGCTGTGGGCCTGCAGAGGTGAGAGGAAAGAGAATGAAATCCCAAACAGCTGGGAGGACTGAAGTCATATGGCTCAGCTTCTTCCAGGTCCTTTTTCAGCCATCCTAAGGGATTATTATTTTTCACTTTTTTTCCTTATTTCATGTATTTTCTGTGGTTGAGCATGAGGAACCTACAGCGTCCAAACCAAGGCCGCTGGTGTAAGTGCTAAAAAACTTTCGGTAATTGTAAGTGGTTTGGTTAGAGTTCTCTAATGACATCCACTTCTTTTTCCCCGTGGGACAAAGCTGTCTGTTGTTGAAGACTTAGGATGGATGTCAGTGGTGTTATGTATGGCACGTTGAGCTTTCTCCCCCATAGCCCAGGGCTTGATGTCAGCAGCTGTGGGGCCACTTCGATCAATGAGGATAAAGAACGGAAAAATTAAAGCCGAAAATGGAGATGCTGATCCCAGGAACATATACAGAGAACTAAGTTAATATTCTGATGCTAATCTTCATGCCTTTGCCTGCCCCATTTCATGTTTATTCGCTTTACTTGGTCACAGCCTTTGCTCTTTCAGAGCTCAGCTCAGCGATACCTTCCTGAGGGAAACCTTCACTCAGCTCCCTAAGGCAGATCCCCTAGTTACAGGCTTTCAGAGCCACAAACTTCTCCTTTACAGTGTTTGTCCTGGCTGCAATTTTACTTTTGCTTTTGGATAATTATATGCTTAATGTTTCTCTTCCTCTCAATGCTGAGAGCTCTTTGAGTTCAGGGACTGGGTTGGTTCACTGTTCTCCCCATTGTCTAGCTAGTACTGCCACATGATAGGCATTTTGAATGAATGAAAAATAAGAAATAATGAATGTATGCATGAATGAATGGATCTGAGGTTAGAAGCAGGACAAGAATTTTAAACAAGCGATTATATGGAACTGTTTTGGAAACTGCCGATCGGAGGTGTTGCAGACAGAGAGAGAGAGAATGGAAAGGCAGGATTTATCTTCTATTTTGTTTTGTCATCTGCTTCTCTTCTACCCTCAGCCTCTCTTCCCTCACCCCTCCTTCCCGACCCTGAGTCTCTGCCCTGGACTTTGGATTCAGGAATAGGAGAGATGCTGGCAGCCCTTGAGGGTCTTGGGGGAAGAAGTCCTGGGCAGCTGTGGGCCTGCAGAGGTGAGAGGAAAGAGAATGAAATCCCAAACAGCTGGGAGGACTGAAGTCATATGGCTCAGCTTCTTCCAGGTCCTTTTGCAGCCATCCTAAGGGATTATTATTTTTTCACTTTTTTTTCCTTATTTCATGTATTTTCTGTGGTTGAGCATGAGGAACCTACAGCGTCCAAACAAAGGCAGCTGGTGTAAGTGCTAAAAAAAAACTTTCGGTAATTGTAAGTGGTTTGGTTAGAGTTCTCTAATGACATCCACTTCTTTTTCCCCGTGGGACAAAGCTGTCTGTTGTTGAAGACTTAGGATGGATGTCAGTGGTGTTATGTATGGCACGTTGAGCTTTCTCCCCCATAGCCCAGGGCTTGATGTCAGCAGCTGTGGGGCCACTTCGATCAATGAGGATAAAGAACGGAAAAATTAAAGCCGAAAAATGGAGATGCTGATCCCAGGAACATATACAGAGAACTAAGTTAATATTCTGATGCTAATCTTCATGCCTTTTGACTAAACTTTCAGAGGATGATTTAAAATGACCACAGAGCACATTTCAAATGACTCCTGGGCGTGTCTGTATTCGGAGTTCTAAGAAGCTGTGTCTAGGTGGTTTTAATTGCATGTATCTTTTTGCTGAAAGTAAAAGAAATTGACATTTCATCCTCACACCCTAGATGTCTTTTCTCTATGGGAGGGAAAAGGAACCTTTGGTGTATCTCAGCCTCCAAAACTTGCTAAATGGTTTGTATTCCTTCTTCAAATAATTGAATATTTTAAATTGTTCTTGTATTCATTCATTCTATAAACCTGTAGTAGGTGTCTACTATGTGCAGGCCCTGGGCAGAGCTCTAGGCATCCTGAAATCAACAAAAAAGTCCTTGCTTTTAAAGGCATTTTTAATATTGGGGGGAATTCATTTGTAGGAGAATGCTGTTTGTTTTAATAATTATCTACTGCTTATAGTAGTTATGACAGACCTAGACAGCGTATTAAAAAGCAAAAACATCACTTTGCCAACAAAGGTTCATCTAGTCAAAGCTATGGCTTTTCTAGTAGTTATCTACGGATGTGAAAGTTGAACTACAAAGACAGCTGAGCGTTAAGAATTGATGCCTTCGAACTGTGGTGCTGGAGAAAACTCTTGAGAGTCCCCTGGTTAGCAAGGAGATCAAACCAGTCAATCCTAAAGAAAATCAACCCCGAATATTCATTGGAGGGACTGATGCTGGAGCTGAGGTTCCAATACTTTGGCTACCTGATGCGAAGAGCCAACTCATTGGAAAAGACTCATATGCTGGGAAAGATTGAGGGTAAGAGGAGAAGGGAGTGACAGAGGTTGAGATGGTTGGATGGCATCACTAACTCGGTGGACCTAACTCCAGGAGATAGTGATGGGCATGGAAACCTGGCATGCTGCGGTCCATGGGGTCACAAAGAGTCAGACACAACCTAACAACTAAACCACAACTACAGTAGTTATGAGAAGAGCAAAGTAGTAGTCCTGAATTTGGAAAGAAGACCAGGGGTAACTGTTTTAGAGTCAGCAGACAGCTGTCTGAAAGTGCTTTTGAAAACAAAAGTTTTATTTATAGGTGAAAGAAGCCTATTCTCCCTTCTATGGTCCCATGTAAAGAAATTATATCATAGCCACCTCATTGCCAAACCAGAAACAGCGAGGTCTTGGCAGTGTTTCAGCTCACCGATGACTGGTGCCAGGAAGTCTTCCCTAGCCCCGGGCTAAGTTAGTGATACCACAGTACTTACGAAAACAGAATCACAGTGTAGCCTTATCACTTGTTGACTATGATTTTGCTTTTTTGTTTTTCTCAGTCCCTGGGACTGTACTCTTTCCTTCTCATCTACATGAAGTAGTATAGTTCCTGGCAAATGTATGGTGTATAGTACGTTTAAAAAATTTTTTTATTGGGGTATATTTGTTTTACAATGTTGCATTAGCTTCAGGTGCAAAGCTGTATGTTTCAGGTGCAAAGCTATACATATTTACGGAGTTTTCTTGTTTCCAGTTATACTTAATCCCCAAACAGTCATAGGTGTATCCCTGACCCCTCTCCCCTGAACCGTCCCTCCCTTCCCCCTACCCACTTCCCCCGCCAGGCTGATGCTTAGTCTGCAGTACATGTTTGAATGAATAAGTAATTGAATGAATATAGTATGATATGGCATAACACAACAAGAATATAGCTAGTGCAAATTAGAATTAATTAAAGATCCAGATGTTCCCCTTGGAAAACAGCAAGGAGAGACTTCAGATCTAGTCCCAGTTACTAGAGACTCATTCATTGTGAGTCAGAGTTAAGGGACAAGAAATCTAGTGTCTAGAGGGAAATATTTGATAGAAAAATAATATAGAGTAGAAAAAGTATATACTTCCTTCTCAGAGACTAAGGTTTGTCTGTTGGTGAGGGATGATCTAGGGATATAGAAGAGAAAAGCAGGTAAGAGAGCAGAAGTATGCAAACCATTCATCATAAAGTAAAGCTTCATAAACTAATTTTAGAACAAATTCAGAATAGTTTTAAAAGTAATTTTATAGTTATTTAGCAAAATAAGTATTTTTGCATTACCATTTCATGTAAATATTTAAAATTTTTTTCTTTACCTTACCTTCACATGCAGAAGTTGGTTGTCAGCTGCTATGAGCTGATTAAGATTCTCCAGTATTTCTAAGTCTCTTATGTCATCAATATTATTATTGCTGATATTCAATATAGAGAGGGATTTCTGTAAGAAAAGAAACCAAATTAGGATTAATAATCTAATTAAATTCTGTATATAGAAAGCAGAAATCCTAATCTGTGAAAAATTTTAAATGTATCAGTTCAGGCTGTTTTGCTCTTTAGACAAGAAAATAAAAAACCTTTGGAAATTTTTTTATGCCTTATCTTTTATTCAGATGGGACTTTTAGAACTATAGTAACTGTAATGTAACTTATTATTTTTGTCTAAAGTTACTTTATAAGTCAGATTTCTCTTCCAAGATACAAGAGAAATTTATAGACAGAAGCCAAGAAAGAAGAGGGAAAAAAGATGTCCCAATAAGCAAATAACACAGTGTAGAAAAAATGCTTATTCTAGTTTAATTATCATTTTGTGTTAAATATCACTAAGATTAGGGAGAAATGGTTTTTTTTTTGTTTTGTTTTTCTTGAGGGGGAGCTGGTTGGGGAGGGAGGGGGGCAGGCGGGCCACTTCTATTGGTCTTTCATTTATCTATTTTCATCCATCTTTGTTCTTTTGCCCGTGTGGGCCTCCCATCACAGTGGCCTCTGTTGTTGCAGAGCACCGGCTCTGGGCACACGCGCTCCAGGGCTCCAGCTTGGCAATATCGGTCCAGCCGCTCCGTTGCAGGTGGGATCTTCCCAGGCCAGGGATCGAACTGGCGCCCCTTGCACTGCAAGGCAGTGTCCTTACCCACTAAACCACCAGGGAAGCCAGGAGAAATGGTTTTTATCCTTGTTTTTCTAAATAGGAAATGTGACCATGATTTGAAAGAATATCTGGTTTTTATCCCTATCTCTCCATATAGTTTTCTCTTGATAATTCATATGTTCAGAAGCCAGGTAAAATAACAATTAATAAGAACTTCCACATCAGCTGTTAATGAAGACCTAAATATATAATAGAGCAACACTAAACCAGAGGCATCTTCGACTCTAAGGCCCAGGATTCTCTACCAAGACAGGGACCACCCACCCAGGTAGCCCACCGTTAGAGGAGGTACTTCCTGATACTTTTCAAGATGAAATACAACTTAGAAAGTATTGCTTACTTTTAGAATTTCGGAATCTGCTTGAATCTCTGCAAAAATGAGCAAGCAAAAGTGTTTCCAGTGGCAGTCTGTAGTAGAACCATCCATCCCCATAATGGGGTGAGTCTACCTGGCTCAACTGAGGTTAAGCTGAAACACAGTGGTTTCTATGGGAGAGTAGGGAAGATAGGACAGAAAGTAGGTCACTCCTTTCTTTTCCAATTTAAAGCACTTCCCATGACTTCCCTGGTGGTTCAGTGGTTAAGATTCCACACTTCCTATGTAGGGGAAAGTGAAAAGTGTTAGTTGCTCAGGCATATCCAATTCTTTGTGACCCCATGGGCTGTAGTTCACTTCTGTCCATGGGATTCTCCAGACAAGAATATTGGAGTGGGTAGTCATTCCCTTCTCTGGGGGATCTTCCCCACCCAAGGGTTGAACCTGGGTCTTCCACATTGCAGGCAGATTCTTTACCATCAGGGCCACCAGAGAAGCCCCAGTGTCGGAGGTCTGGGTTCAATTGGTCTTTCATTTATCTATTTTCATCCATCTTTGTTCTTTTGCCTGTGTGGGCCTCCCCTCACAGTGGCCTCTGTTGTTGCAGAGCACCGGCTCTGTGCACATGCGCCAGGGCTCCAGCTTGGCAATATCGGTCCAGCCGCTCCGTTGCAGGTGGGATCTTCCCAGGCCAGGGATCGAACTGGCGCCTTGCACTGCAAGGCAGTGTCCTTACCCACTAAACCACCAGGAAGCCAGGAGAAATGGTTTTTATCCTTGTTTTTCTAAATAGGAAATGTGACCATGATTTGAAAGAATATCTGGTTTTTATCCCTATCTCTCCATATAGTTTTCTCTTGATAATTCATATGTTCAGAAGCCAGGTAAAATAACAATTAATAAGAACTTCCACATCAGCTGTTAATGAAGACCTAAATATATAATAGAGCAACACTAAACCAGAGGCATCTTCGACTCTAAGGCCCAGGATTCTCTACCAAGACAGGGACCACCCACCCAGGTAGCCCACCGTTAGAGGAGGTACTTCCTGATACTTTTCAAGATGAAATACAACTTAGAAAGTATTGCTTACTTTTAGAATTTCGGAATCTGCTTGAATCTCTGCAAAAATGAGCAAGCAAAAGTGTTTCCAGTGGCAGTCTGTAGTAGAACCATCCATCCCCATAATGGGGTGAGTCTACCTGGCTCAACTGAGGTTAAGCTGAAACACAGTGGTTTCTATGGGAGAGTAGGGAAGATAGGACAGAAAGTAGGTCACTCCTTTCTTTTCCAATTTAAAGCACTTCCCATGACTTCCCTGGTGGTTCAGTGGTTAAGATTCCACACTTCCTATGTAGGGGAAAGTGAAAAGTGTTAGTTGCTCAGGCATATCCAATTCTTTGTGACCCCATGGGCTGTAGTTCACTTCTGTCCATGGGATTCTCCAGACAAGAATATTGGAGTGGGTAGTCATTCCCTTCTCTGGGGGATCTTCCCCACCCAAGGGTTGAACCTGGGTCTTCCACATTGCAGGCAGATTCTTTACCATCAGGGCCACCAGAGAAGCCCCAGTGTCGGAGGTCTGGGTTCAATGTAGGGGGCCCAGGTTAAATGCCTGGCCAGGGAACTGGATTTCCCATGCCACAACTAAGAGCCTGCATGCTGCAACAAAGATCCCATGTGTGCTTACTAAGACCCAATGCTAGTGCAGCAAAAAAAAAGAAAAAGAAAAAACTAATACAAAAATAAAGCACTACCCCTTAATTGTTATGTATTTGGTTAAAAAAAACCTTCTACTGCCCTCCGTTTCTGAGCCCACTAAGATAAAACCAATGAAACCTGTTCTATTTACATCCCTTGCCCCAGAATTGAAAGTAGCATAGACTGACAAACGTTGTTTTGAGGGTTAGGGAAAGCCTGATGGATAGGACTGGCTTCTCAACCCATTGTAGCACTTCTGTGTGGTGTGACTGGCTGTCAGGTGGCAGCTGGAGCATCAGACCTGTGCTCCCAGATCTCCCTGTTTTGGATGAGGCAGAGCTGTATGGAGCACAGCCTACAATCAAATCAGAATCCAGGGAGCAATAAGTTATCATTATAATGCTTCTCTAGGTATAAATTTTTCCCAAATAGTTATGCCATCCTCTTTAGGCTTTTTCACTAAAATTTTACATTTGGAGTTATGATAATCATGCCAAGGTCAAAATATCAGTGAGTTAACATCTGTTTTAGAACTTAACACTTTATATAAGCTTTTCACATCTTTTGATCCTTCCAGTTACACTAGAAGCAGGAATTATCATTCCCACTTTGTAGCTTCATAATGGGGTGAGTCTACCTTGGGCTCCAACTGAGGTTAAGCTGAAACACAGTGGTTTCTATGGGAGAGTAGGGAAGATAGGACAGAAAGTAGGTCACTCCTTTCTTTTCCAATTTAAAGCACTTCCCATGACTTCCCTGGTGGTTCAGTGGTTAAGATTCCACACTTCCTATGTAGGGGAAAGTGAAAAGTGTTAGTTGCTCAGGCATATCCAATTCTTTGTGACCCCATGGGCTGTAGTTCACTTCTGTCCATGGGATTCTCCAGACAAGAATATTGGAGTGGGTAGTCATTCCCTTCTCTGGGGGATCTTCCCCACCCAAGGGTTGAACCTGGGTCTTCCACATTGCAGGCAGATTCTTTACCATCAGGGCCACCAGAGAAGCCCCAGTGTCGGAGGTCTGGGTTCAATGTAGGGGGCCCAGGTTAAATGCCTGGCCAGGGAACTGGATTTCCCATGCCACAACTAAGAGCCTGCATGCTGCAACAAAGATCCCATGTGTGCTTACTAAGACCCAATGCTAGTGCAGCAAAAAAAAAGAAAAAGAAAAAACTAATACAAAAATAAAGCACTACCCCTTAATTGTTATGTATTTGGTTAAAAAAAACCTTCTACTGCCCTCCGTTTCTGAGCCCACTAAGATAAAACCAATGAAACCTGTTCTATTTACATCCCTTGCCCCAGAATTGAAAGTAGCATAGACTGACAAACGTTGTTTTGAGGGTTAGGGAAAGCCTGATGGATAGGACTGGCTTCTCAACCCATTGTAGCACTTCTGTGTGGTGTGACTGGCTGTCAGGTGGCAGCTGGAGCATCAGACCTGTGCTCCCAGATCTCCCTGTTTTGGATGAGGCAGAGCTGTATGGAGCACAGCCTACAATCAAATCAGAATCCAGGGAGCAATAAGTTATCATTATAATGCTTCTCTAGGTATAAATTTTTCCCAAATAGTTATGCCATCCTCTTTAGGCTTTTTTTACTAAAATTTTACATTTGGAGTTATGATAATCATGCCAAGGTCAAAATATCAGTGAGTTAACATCTGTTTTAGAACTTAACACTTTATATAAGCTTTTCACATCTTTTGATCCTTCCAGTTACACTAGAAGCAGGAATTATCATTCCCACTTTGTAGCTTCTGAATATCCTGAGAAATTGTGTAGGATAAATTCGTTTTAGCCCTCAGATTCTTAAGTGGCCATATAAACATGCAGAGTAGTGCAACATCCCACTCAACCTTCACCACCTTCCTGTTTTCATTGTGACTGTTCTTTGTCAGAAGACTCAAAGGTGGCCTTACTGCCAGAGAATGCAGGGTTCTTGGATCAAACAGGAGCTTTTCTCCAAGGGGAAGCCTCTGACTCTCAACATGCAGCTCTCTCAGGTCTTCCAGTCCTTCTAAGCCTTCTATGACAGCAATGTAGTTGCCTCCCAAATATCTGCAAAATATAAAACATACTTTAAGTAGGCATTCTGAGTGCAACACAGTCTGTACATAGGATAAAAATAAGTATACATAGGATGCATAGGATAAACCAAAGGATACATAGGATAAAATATATAGGATAAAACAAAGTCACTGAGCTGTGTGAAGATTATACAGCTGACCAATGAACATTGTTTGTGGGGAAGTGTGGTTAGGGATGCTGACTTCCATGCAGTGAAATCTGCACATCACTTAACATGGGCGCTCTCCATCCCTGGTTACTTCGCATTTGTAGATTCTACCTACTGTGCACCATGGACCGTGTGGTACTTTAGTGTTTACTATTGAAAAACTCAGTAGTCTAAGGTTATTGGTTCACTCAGTTGCCCCAGAATTGAAAGTAGCATAGACTGACAAACGTTGTTTTGAGGGTTAGGAAAGCCTGATGGATAGGACTGGCTTCTCAACCCATTGTAGCACTTCTGTGTGGTGTGACTGGCTGTCAGGTGGCAGCTGGAGCATCAGACCTGTGCTCCCAGATCTCCCTGTTTTGGATGAGGCAGAGCTGTATGGAGCACAGCCTACAATCAAATCAGAATCCAGGGAGCAATAAGTTATCATTATAATGCTTCTCTAGGTATAAATTTTTCCCAAATAGTTATGCCATCCTCTTTAGGCTTTTTTCACTAAAATTTTACATTTGGAGTTATGATAATCATGCCAAGGTCAAAATATCAGTGAGTTAACATCTGTTTTAGAACTTAACACTTTATATAAGCTTTTCACATCTTTTGATCCTTCCAGTTACACTAGAAGCAGGAATTATCATTCCCACTTTGTAGCTTCTGAATATCCTGAGAAATTGTGTAGGATAAATTCGTTTTAGCCCTCAGATTCTTAAGTGGCCATATAAACATGCAGAGTAGTGCAACATCCCACTCAACCTTCACCACCTTCCTGTTTTCATTGTGACTGTTCTTTGTCAGAAGACTCAAAGGTGGCCTTACTGCCAGAGAATGCAGGGTTCTTGGATCAAACAGGAGCTTTTCTCCAAGGGGAAGCCTCTGACTCTCAACATGCAGCTCTCTCAGGTCTTCCAGTCCTTCTAAGCCTTCTATGACAGCAATGTAGTTGCCTCCCAAATATCTGCAAAATATAAAACATACTTTAAGTAGGCATTCTGAGTGCAACACAGTCTGTACATAGGATAAAAATAAGTATACATAGGATGCATAGGATAAACCAAAGGATACATAGGATAAAATATATAGGATAAAACAAAGTCACTGAGCTGTGTGAAGATTATACAGCTGACCAATGAACATTGTTTGTGGGGAAGTGTGGTTAGGGATGCTGACTTCCATGCAGTGAAATCTGCACATCACTTAACATGGGCGCTCTCCATCCCTGGTTACTTCGCATTTGTAGATTCTACCTACTGTGCACCATGGACCGTGTGGTACTTTAGTGTTTACTATTGAAAAAACTCAGTAGTCTAAGGTTATTGGTTCACTCAGTCTATTCAATTGATATTGAATCCGTGAAAAGTTTGCTTATTTGATTCTTAACTCTGAGAAGTGTACATTTTTTTTTTCACAGTAAGAGAACTGGAATAGACCTCTTAGTGTTTCTCGTGTGTTAAAGTGCATGAGAATCGTCTGGGTTATGGGTTTAAAAATGAAGATTTCTGAACCTAACCTCCAGAGGTTCTGATTTGGTTACCTTGGTTGGAACCCAGCAATCTGCATTTTTTTAATTGACATATAGTTGATTTACAGTACTGTGTTAGTTTCAGGTGTACAGCCCAGTGATCCAGTTATATATATGTATTCTTTCAGATTATTTTTCTATTATAGGTTATTATATAAGATATTGAGTATAGTTTCCTGTGTTAAATAGTAAATCCTTTTTTGCTTATCTGTTTAATACAGCAACGTGAATTTCTAATAAGTATCTCCCACCTCACTGGTTTTTCCCCATTGTGAGGCCCCTGCCCTGCTCTTTGGAAGCATTGATCGTTCTTCCAGTCTGGAGAAATTGGATCCACTGGGCCCCACTGTTTAATTAACATCATCATAGGCAGTAAATTCGAGAAGGAAATAGCAACCTACTCTAGTATTCGTGCCTGGAAAATTCCATGGACGGAGAAGCCTGGCGAACTTCAGTCCATGGCATCTCAAATCTGGGGCTTCCCTAATGGCTCAGTGCTGGGAAATCTGCCTGCCATGCAGGAGACCTGGCTTCCATCCCTGGGTTGGGAAGATCTCCCTGGAGGAGGGCATGGCAACCCACTCCCATATTTCTTGCCTGGAAAATTCCACGGACAGAGGAACCTGACAGGCTGTAGTCCATGGAGTCACCCAGAGTCGGACATGAGTGAAATGACTAAGCAGCAGCAGCAGCAGCAGCAGCAGCAAGAAGTAAATGCCTTTTACAATCAAATCTACATCAGCATTATCAGTGACCCTGCCTTTTTGAGATGTGTGATTCTGAAAAGTACAGAACTTATTTGGGATCCATGGAAAATTTTTTCACCAGTTGAGCCTAAATAACCATGTTTTAGATACTCCTATAAGCCCTTAAGACAACTCTCCCTCCTGCGAAAGAAGTGCATCAGGGTTTACAAAACAATTGTTGAGTATTACATGTATAACAATTTAGTACTAATAATATTTGCTAAGTCGCTTCAGTTGTGTCCAACTCTTTGCAACCTTATGAAGTGCAGCCCTCGAGGTTCCTCTGTCCATGGGGTTCTCCAGGCAAGAATACTTGAATGGGTTGCCTTCCCAAGTGGTGCTAGTAGTAAAAGAACTTGCCTGCCAATGCAGGTTAGACGTAAGAGACTCGGGTTCAATCCCTGGGTCAGGAAGATCCCCTGGAGGAGGGCATGACAACCCACTCCAGTACTTTTGCCTGGAGAATCCCATGGACAGAGGAGCCTGGTGGGCTGTAGTCCATGGAGTCACCCAGAGTCGGACATGAGTGAAATGACTAAGCAGCAGCAGCAGCAGCAGCAGCAGCAAGAAGTAAATGCCTTTTACAATCAAATCTACATCAGCATTATCAGTGACCCTGCCTTTTTGAGATGTGTGATTCTGAAAAGTACAGAACTTATTTGGGATCCATGGAAAATTTTTTCACCAGTTGAGCCTAAATAACCATGTTTTAGATACTCCTATAAGCCCTTAAGACAACTCTCCCTCCTGCGAAAGAAGTGCATCAGGGTTTACAAAACAATTGTTGAGTATTACATGTATAACAATTTAGTACTAATAATATTTGCTAAGTCGCTTCAGTTGTGTCCAACTCTTTGCAACCTTATGAAGTGCAGCCCTCGAGGTTCCTCTGTCCATGGGGTTCTCCAGGCAAGAATACTTGAATGGGTTGCCTTCCCAAGTGGTGCTAGTAGTAAAAGAACTTGCCTGCCAATGCAGGTTAGACGTAAGAGACTCGGGTTCAATCCCTGGGTCAGGAAGATCCCCTGGAGGAGGGCATGACAACCCACTCCAGTACTTTTGCCTGGAGAATCCCATGGACAGAGGAGCCTGATGGGCTACCACCCATGGATACTTCAGAGGAATAAAAATGAGACAGATAAAGGAAATGCCTGCATGCAAAAATACTACTGTAATGATGACAACTACAGTTCTTAGAAATAAAACCACTTACAGTTTTTCCAGTTTCTTTAATGACCTGAGGCTGTCTATACATGAAATACAATTGTTCTGTAGGTATAAGTGGGTCAGGTTGGTGGCATAATTCAGGTTCGTGATTTGACTGATGCGATTATCATACAAATATAAAACACTAAGATTTTTGCAAAGAGACAGGTCTTCCTAAAAGGGAAAATGAAAACAGAGCGTATTTAATTTCTCTTGAAAACATAGAGGGTCACTTTTAAGAAAGTTTTTTCACTTAATCATGCTACACGATTCATTAAGGTTAGTATAAAAGAGCAGAATTCCCCTGTTCTTAGCACCGTCAAAACGAGACCAGAATTAACACAGTCAAAAGGAAACCAGAATTAGTTCTAGGTTTTAGTATTCTGTAACCTTATCAATAAAATTGTGTTTGTTAAGAAAGGTTTTTCCAGTGCAAGCAGTTTTCCTTGGAAACTGTTAAGCTCTTCTGGAAGCTGAAGCATCTAATAAATTATTGCTTCATCATTATGAATCAAGGGCTTAATCTTTCTGAAGAGTTGAAAGTAAACTGCTTTGGTTTATGGTACTGAAAAACCACTGAAAATCATCTAGATATTTAAGAACAATGGGCTAATAAAGAAACTATGATAATGCTGTTTAAGGGAATACCATTAAGTATCCTTTAATTTTTTTGAGTAATATCCTGTAGATCTCGTAATAAAATGGAAACAGTACATTCAACATGACCCATTATTGTAAAGCTACATGAATACATATCTAGTATGTAGAGTGTGTATAGGGGGCTTCCCTGGTGGCTCAGGTGGTGAAGAATCTGCCTGCAGTGTGGGAAACCTGGGTTCGGTCCCTGGGTCAGGAAGGTCCCCTGGAGAAGGGGGACCACTCCAATATTCTTGCCTGGAAAATCCTATGGACAGAGGATTTGGAGGGCTACAGTCCATTGGGGTCCTAAAGAATCAGGCATGACTGAGTGACTAACACTAATGGATAGAAAAAAAAAAAGAGTGAAAGGGGGCTTCCCCCTTCCCCTGGTGGCCAAGTGGGTAAGGACATCGCCTTGCAGTGCAAGGGGCGCCGGTTCGATCCCTGGCCTGGGAAGAAGATCCCACGTGCCGCAGAGCAGCTGGACCCATGTGTCCAATTGCCAAGCCAGAGCTCTGGAGCGCAGGCGCCCAGAGCCGGCGCCCTGCAGCAACAGATGCCACGCGATGGGAGGCCCACAGGAGCCAAGGAGCAAAAGACGGATGAAGATAGAGAAATGAAAGACCAATAGAAGTGGCCCGCCCGCTCCCCTCCCTCCCCAACCCGACCCCCACCCAAAATAAATAAATAAATCTTAAAAAAAAAAAAGAGTGAAAGGACATCACCTAAACATTAATAGTGGTTTTCTCTGCATGAAAGGATTACAGGTCAATTTCTTTCTTTTCATGTGTATTATATATAAATGACCAGTACTTTTGAGGTAAGAAAATAATTAAAGACATTTTAAAAGTCTGTCATTTTTATGTGGTGGTAGAGTTAGTCTAGAGAAAGTCATCTGAATGATATTAAGAACAATTTGGTGCTTCTGGAAGCTGAAGCATCTAATAAATTATTGCTTCATCATTATGAATCAAGGGCTTAATCTTTCTGAAGAGTTGAAAGTAAACTGCTTTGGTTTATGGTACTGAAAAACCACTGAAAATCATCTAGATATTTAAGAACAATGGGCTAATAAAGAAACTATGATAATGCTGTTTAAGGAATACCATTAAGTATCCTTTAATTTTTTGAGTAATATCCTGTAGATATCGTAATAAAATGGAAACAGTACATTCAACATGACCCATTATTGTAAAGCTACATGAATACATATCTAGTATGTAGAGTGTGTATAGGGGGCTTCCCTGGTGGCTCAGGTGGTGAAGAATCTGCCTGCAGTGTGGGAAACCTGGGTTCAGTCCCTGGGTCAGGAAGGTCCCCTGGAGAAGGGGGACCACTCCAATATTCTTGCCTGGAAAATCCTATGGACAGAGGATTTGGAGGGCTACAGTCCATTGGGGTCCTAAAGAATCAGGCATGACTGAGTGACTAACACTAATGGATAGAAAAAAAAAAAGAGTGAAAGGGGGCTTCCCCCTTCCCCTGGTGGCCAAGTGGGTAAGGACATCGCCTTGCAGTGCAAGGGGCGCCGGTTCGATCCCTGGCCTGGGAAGAAGATCCCACGTGCCGCAGAGCAGCTGGACCCATGTGTCCAATTGCCAAGCCAGAGCTCTGGAGCGCAGGCGCCCAGAGCCGGCGCCCTGCAGCAACAGATGCCACCGCGATGGGAGGCCCACAGGAGCCAAGGAGCAAAAGACGGATGAAGATAGAGAAATGAAAGACCAATAGAAGTGGCCCGCCCGCTCCCCTCCCTCCCCAACCCGACCCCCACCCAAAATAAATAAATAAATCTTAAAAAAAAAAAAGAGTGAAAGGACATCACCTAAACATTAATAGTGGTTTTCTCTGCATGAAAGGATTACAGGTCAATTTCTTTCTTTTCATGTGTATTATATATAAATGACCAGTACTTTTGAGGTAAGAAAATAATTAAAGACATTTTTAAAAGTCTGTCATTTTTTATGTGGTGGTAGAGTTAGTCTAGAGAAAGTAGGCAAGAGGTAGAGTGAAATTCTGCTCAAACATATCTCAGCTTTCATCAGTTAACGAGATCTTTTAAAATACAGCCACATCTTGGAAACTGGTTGAATACACCAATTTCTAAATTTTACTTAGTTATTATACAAAAATAGGAAATAATTTCAGAGTTCTTACAACTGCATCTATATTTCTGTCTGAAAAATTTATATGAGTTATTTTCTTCAGGTATTGTAGAGTGTTTTCTTCTTTTCGGGATTTAAGGTTGCTGTTCCTGGCAATTAGATCCAAGGTCAGTCGAACCATGATTTCTCTATAAATCAAACGTTCAGCAATAGCTCTCTTCTGATACCATGTTAAGACACAGTTTAGGTATTGTTTTATGCAACGTTCTGAAAATCAAAGAAAAAAGGAGTATTATGTGCATAGCAATTTAAGAAAGATTAGTTTGACTTACTTTTTAACTTTCTTACATAAAACTATTTGATAACACTAGTTCACAGGCATTTTTAGAGGTATTCATATATTTTTCTGAATTTATAGAAAACTTATAAACCACGTCCCTTTCTAAGTTTATAGCTTTAGTTTTTCTCATAAAAACATGTAAAGTGCCAACTTTAATCACGGTGCACATTCACTTTGAAATCTTTTACTTTCTCTAGTGTTACTTGTTATTGTGAGAAGATCACTTTTCTCCCTTTGAGTTGAAAAGGACCTCAGTATCATTTCAGATTATCTCATGAAGAAACTGAGCTCCTGAGATTTGTCTCAAACCAGTCAAGTTAGTGACAACTAAAAATGAGACCAGGCCTCCTGCCTCCTTTTTCCATACTACCTTGGTGATCATATTTATTAGTCCCTCAGATCAGAACACAAGGTGTGAAAATCTTGAGAATATTCACAGGACAGTGAAAATGCTTCTAGGTAACACTAAAATGTGCAAAGCAAAACTTTAATATATTTAGGAGAAAATATAAGTCTTTCTCTTAAAATTAGGATAGGGAAAGAGTTACTTAAAGCTACAAAAAGCATAAAATATGAACAAAAATTTCTTGATACATTTTATATTAAAAAAAATACTGCTTCTTCTTAATAGTATCTCTCCACTTTGGTTAGTCTTAGTTCTTAACTCTTTTATTTTCTAGTTTTGTTTATTGTGGTAAAATATACCATCTTAACCATTTTATAAGTGTACAGGTCAGTTTTACTAAATATATTTATAATATACAGCCTTTGCCATAGTCCAGTACTCTTTTCAGCTTTGTAAAACTGAAATTCTATTTCTGTTAAACAATAACTCCTTATACTCTCCCCTCTCCCCTGGCCCAGAAAACTACCATTCCTACCTTGTCACTACGATTTTGATGACTCTAAGAACACATAAGTGGAATATTATTTTATTTTTGTGACTGATTTATTTCACTTAGCATAATGTTCTCAACATTCATCCTTGTAGTGTTAAGTCAGAACTTCCTTTTTATGATTGAATACTATTCCATTGTATGTATATACCATTTTGCTTTACCGTTCACCCATCTATGGACATTAGGGTTGCTTCCGTGTTTTTGCTATTGTGAATAATGCTGCTGTGAACATGGGTGTACAAATACATCTTTGAGATTCTGGGTTTTACTTACTTTAACTTTCTTACATAAAACTATTTGATAACACCAGTTCACATGCATTTTTAGAGGTATTCATATATTTTTCTGAATTTATAGAAAACTTATAAACCACGTCCCTTTCTAAGTTTATAGCTTTAGTTTTTCTCATAAAAACATGTAAAGTGCCAACTTTAATCACGGTGCACATTCACTTTGAAATCTTTTACTTTCTCTAGTGTTACTTGTTATTGTGAGAAGATCACTTTTCTCCCTTTGAGTTGAAAAGGACCTCAGTATCATTTCAGATTATCTCATGAAGAAACTGAGCTCCTGAGATTTGTCTCAAACCAGTCAAGTTAGTGACAACTAAAAATGAGACCAGGCCTCCTGCCTCCTTTTTCCATACTACCTTGGTGATCATATTTATTAGTCCCTCAGATCAGAACACAAGGTGTGAAAATCTTGAGAATATTCACAGGACAGTGAAAATGCTTCTAGGTAACACTAAAATGTGCAAAGCAAAACTTTAATATATTTAGGAGAAAATATAAGTCTTTCTCTTAAAATTAGGATAGGGAAAGAGTTACTTAAAGCTACAAAAAGCATAAAATATGAACAAAAATTTCTTGATACATTTTATATTAAAAAAAATACTGCTTCTTCTTAATAGTATCTCTCCACTTTGGTTAGTCTTAGTTCTTAACTCTTTTATTTTCTAGTTTTGTTTATTGTGGTAAAATATACCATCTTAACCATTTTATAAGTGTACAGGTCAGTTTTACTAAATATATTTATAATATACAGCCTTTGCCATAGTCCAGTACTCTTTTCAGCTTTGTAAAACTGAAATTCTATTTCTGTTAAACAATAACTCCTTATACTCTCCCCTCTCCCCTGGCCCAGAAAACTACCATTCCTACCTTGTCACTACGATTTTGATGACTCTAAGAACACATAAGTGGAATATTATTTTATTTTTGTGACTGATTTATTTCACTTAGCATAATGTTCTCAACATTCATCCTTGTAGTGTTAAGTCAGAACTTCCTTTTTATGATTGAATACTATTCCATTGTATGTATATACCATTTTTGCTTTACCGTTCACCCATCTATGGACATTAGGGTTGCTTCCGTGTTTTTGCTATTGTGAATAATGCTGCTGTGAACATGGGTGTACAAATACATCTTTGAGATTCTGGGTTTTTTTGGCGGGGGGCAGGCAGGCCACTTCTAATGGTCTTTCATTTATCTATTTTCATCCATCTTTGTTCTTTGGCCCATGTGGGCCTCCCATCGCAGTGGCCTCTGTTGTCACAGAGCACTGGCTCCGGGCACATGCACTCCAGAGCTCTGGCTTGGTAATTGGACACATTGGTGCAGCCGCTCCGTGGCACGTAGGATCTTCTCAGGCCAGGGATCGAACCGCTGCCCCTTGCACTGCAAGGCGGTGTCTTTACCCACGGGACCACCAGGGAAGCCCTGAGATTCTGTTTTTAATTTTTTTTGGTATATATACGTAAGCAGAATTGCTGGATCATGTGATAATTCTACTTTTAATTTTTTGAGTAACTGCTATATTGTTTTCCACAGCAGTTTTACCATTTTACATTCCAACCAACAATGCACAAGAGTTCCAGTAACTCCACATCCTCGCTAACACTCGTGGTCTTTTTTATAGTAGCCATCCTAATGGATGTGAGGTGATAGCTCGTTGTAATTTTGATACTCCTTTCCCTAATCTTTAGTGATGTTGAGCATCTTTTTATATGTGCTAATTGGCTATTTGCACATATTCTTTGGAGAAATGTGTATTCAAGTCCTTTGCTCATTGTTTTTTAATTTTACAGGTCAGGTTTTCTAAATATATTTATAATATACAGCCTTTGCCATAGTCCAGTACTCTTTTCAGCTTTGTAAAACTGAAATTCTATTTCTGTTAAACAATAACTCCTTATACTCTCCCCTCTCCCCTGGCCCAGAAAACTACCATTCCTACCTTGTCACTACGATTTTGATGACTCTAAGAACACATAAGTGGAATATTATTTTATTTTTGTGACTGATTTATTTCACTTAGCATAATGTTCTCAACATTCATCCTTGTAGTGTTAAGTCAGAACTTCCTTTTTATGATTGAATACTATTCCATTGTATGTATATACCATTTTTGCTTTACCGTTCACCCATCTATGGACATTAGGGTTGCTTCCGTGTTTTTGCTATTGTGAATAATGCTGCTGTGAACATGGGTGTACAAATACATCTTTGAGATTCTGGGTTTTTTTGGCGGGGGGCAGGCAGGCCACTTCTAATGGTCTTTCATTTATCTATTTTCATCCATCTTTGTTCTTTGGCCCATGTGGGCCTCCCATCGCAGTGGCCTCTGTTGTCACAGAGCACTGGCTCCGGGCACATGCACTCCAGAGCTCTGGCTTGGTAATTGGACACATTGGTGCAGCCGCTCCGTGGCACGTAGGATCTTCTCAGGCCAGGGATCGAACCGCTGCCCCTTGCACTGCAAGGCGGTGTCTTTACCCACGGGACCACCAGGGAAGCCCTGAGATTCTGTTTTTAATTTTTTTTGGTATATATACGTAAGCAGAATTGCTGGATCATGTGATAATTCTACTTTTAATTTTTTGAGTAACTGCTATATTGTTTTCCACAGCAGTTTTACCATTTTACATTCCAACCAACAATGCACAAGAGTTCCAGTAACTCCACATCCTCGCTAACACTCGTGGTCTTTTTTATAGTAGCCATCCTAATGGATGTGAGGTGATAGCTCGTTGTAATTTTGATACTCCTTTCCCTAATCTTTAGTGATGTTGAGCATCTTTTTATATGTGCTAATTGGCTATTTGCACATATTCTTTGGAGAAATGTGTATTCAAGTCCTTTGCTCATTGTTTTTTAAATTTTGGCCTCTTTTTATTGATTCTCTATTTACTTATTTTCCATCCATATTTATTTTTTGGCCTGTGTGGGCCTCCCAATGCAGTGGCCTCTCTTGCTGCAGAGCACCGGCTCTGGGTGCATGTGCTCCAGAGCACTGGCTCATAATTGGACACACTGGTCCAGCCGCTCTGTGGCATGGAGGATCTTCCCGTCCCGGGGATCAAACTGGTGCCCCTTGCACTGTTAGGCGGACTCTTTACCCACTGAACCACCAGGGAAGCCCCCCTTTGCTTATTTTTTAATCAGGTTGTTTTCTTGTTGAGTTTTAGACCCCTATCAGCTATATGATTTACTACCTTCTTTGCCCATTTTAAATTTAAGAGTTCTCTGCATATTCTGGGTATCAGTGCCTTTATCAGATATGTTACATGCAAATATTCTCTTCCATTCTCTGTGTTGTCTTTTTATTCTGTTGATAGCGCAGATTTTAAATATTTTCATGAAATATAATTTGTCCATTTTTTTTAAAATCTGGGGCCATTTCGTTGATGTCATTTCTAAGAAATCGTTGCCAAATCCAGTCTTTTGCTCTACGTTTTGTTCTAAGAGTTTCATAGTCTTAAGTTTTACATTAGCATCTTTGATCCATGTTGAATTCATCTTTGTATTTGGTTAAATATGGGTCTCACTTCCTTCTTTGCCTATGGATATCCAATTTTCCCAGACTCATTTGTTGAAAAGATTGTCTTTCCCCACTGAATGGTCTTGACACCTTTGTCAAAAATAATTTGACTTTTGGTATTATTTCCCAGACTCATTTGTTGAAAAGCTGGATCATGTGATAATTCTACTTTTAATTTTTTGAGTAACTGCTATATTGTTTTCCACAGCAGTTTTACCATTTTACATTCCAACCAACAATGCACAAGAGTTCCAGTAACTCCACATCCTCGCTAACACTCGTGGTCTTTTTTATAGTAGCCATCCTAATGGATGTGAGGTGATAGCTCGTTGTAATTTTGATACTCCTTTCCCTAATCTTTAGTGATGTTGAGCATCTTTTTATATGTGCTAATTGGCTATTTGCACATATTCTTTGGAGAAATGTGTATTCAAGTCCTTTGCTCATTGTTTTTTAAATTTTGGCCTCTTTTATTGGTTTTTTATTTATTTATTTTCATCCATCTTTGTTTTTTGGCCTGTGTGGGCCTCCCATTGCAGTGGCCTCTCTTGCTGCAGAGCACTGGCTCTGGGCACATGTGCTGCAGAGCACTGGCTCATAATTGGACACACTGGTCCAGCCGCTCTGTGGCATGGAGGATCTTCCCGTCCCGGGGATCAAACTGGTGCCCCTTGCACTGTTAGGCGGACTCTTTACCCACTGAACCACCAGGGAAGCCCCCCTTTGCTTATTTTTTAATCAGGTTGTTTTCTTGTTGAGTTTTAGACCCCTATCAGCTATATGATTTACTACCTTCTTTGCCCATTTTAAATTTAAGAGTTCTCTGCATATTCTGGGTATCAGTGCCTTTATCAGATATGTTACATGCAAATATTCTCTTCCATTCTCTGTGTTGTCTTTTTATTCTGTTGATAGCGCAGATTTTAAATATTTTCATGAAATATAATTTGTCCATTTTTTTTAAAATCTGGGGCCATTTCGTTGATGTCATTTCTAAGAAATCGTTGCCAAATCCAGTCTTTTGCTCTACGTTTTGTTCTAAGAGTTTCATAGTCTTAAGTTTTACATTAGCATCTTTGATCCATGTTGAATTCATCTTTGTATTTGGTTAAATATGGGTCTCACTTCCTTCTTTGCCTATGGATATCCAATTTTCCCAGACTCATTTGTTGAAAAGATTGTCTTTCCCCACTGAATGGTCTTGACACCTTTGTCAAAAATAATTTGACTGTATATATCAGGGTTTATTTCTATGATTTCTGTTTTATTCTGTTGGTTTATATGTCTGTCTTTATTCCAGTACCGTGATTAGTATAGTTTTGACTGCTGTAGTTTTGTAATAATCAAGAAGTACAAGTATTCTAGCTTTGTTTTTCTTTTTCACAATTGTTTTTGGTATTTGGACCTCTTGAGAGTCCTTATGAATTTTAGGATACACTCTTCTATTTCTGTGAAAAACAAACAAATCCATCACTGGGATTTAGATAAAGTTTCATTGATAATATAATAATAATAATACTTTGGGTATTATTGATTCTTAACAATATTAAGTCTTCTAGGCCATGAAGAGGGGATATGTTTTCGTTTATTTTTGTATTTAAAATTTTTTTTCAGCAACGTTGTATAGTTTTCAGTATATCAATCTTTCACCTCCTTGGTTAATTCCTTTTTTTTTAAAACATTTATTTATTTATTTTTGGCGGGGGTGGGGAGGGAGGGGAGTGGGTGGGCCACTTCCACTGGTGTTTCATTTGTTTAGTTTCATCCATCCTTGTTCTTTGACCCTTGTGGGCCTCCCATCGCAGTGGCCTCTGTTGTCGCAGAGCACCGGCTCTGGGCGCATGCTCTGCAGAGCTCCAGCTCGGTAATTGGACACATCAGTCCAGCCGCTCCGTGGCACATGGGATCTTCCCAGGCCAGGAATCAAACCGGCGCCCCTTGCACTGCAAGGCGGTGTCCTTATCCACTGGACCACCAGGGAAGCCCTTGGTTAATTCCTATGTGTTTTATTCTTTCTGATGCTACTGTAAATTGAATTTTTAAAAAAATTTCCTTTTCAGGTTGTTCATTGTGTATAGACACGTAACTGGTGTTTGTTGACTTTTTATTCTGCTACTTTTCTGAATTCATTTATTGTAACATTTGTGTGTGTGGTGTGTAATCTTTAGAGTTTCTATGTATAAGAGCACATTATCTGCAGAGATAATTTTACTTCTTTTCCATTCTAAATGCCTTTATTTCTTGTTCCTGCCAAATGCTTCTGGCTAGAACTTCCAGTGTGATGTTGAATAGAAGTGGTGAAAGTGAGCATTACTGCGTTAGAGGAAATGCTTTAAGGCTGATGTCCTCTTCGAGTTTTTCATGTATGGGTTTTATTATGTTGAAGTAGTTTCCTTCTATTACTAGGTAGTTGAGTATTTTTATTGTAAACATTCAGGTTGTTGAAGTTTGTCAAATTTTTTTTCTGCATTATATTCCCTTCATTCTGTTAATATAGTATATTGTGTTAATCAGTCTTTTTATGTTGATCCTCCTTTTATTCTAGGAATAAACCCCACTTATTCATGGTGTGTAATCCTTTTAACATGCTGCTGAATTTGGTTTGGTATTATTTTTTTGAGGATTTTTGCACTAGTGTTTGTAAGGAATATTGGTCTGTAATTTCCTTTTGTTTTCTTTTTTTCTCAGGCTTTTGCATCATCTCAATTTTTTCTTCTTTTAAAAAAAATCTTTTAATTTGGTATTGGGGTATAGCTGATTAAGAAACAGTGATGTGATAGTTTCAGGTGAACAGCACAGGGACTCAACCATACATATACATGTGTAATTATCTTTTGTTTCAGTGTCTTTGACTTTAGTATCACAATAATGGTGACCTCACGGAATGAGTAAGGATGCGTTCCCTTCTCATCAGAGATTTCAAAAAGCTGGAGAAGGTTTGGTGTTTTTCTTACAATGGTTGGCTGAATTCACCAGTGGAGCCATCAGGACCAGGGTTGTTACTGTGGGCCTATGGTGTTGTTCGCAGAGCACCGGCTCGGGCCTTCTGCAGAGCTCCAGCTCGGTAATTGGACACATCAGTCCAGCCGCTCCGTGGCACATGGGATCTTCCCAGGCCAGGAATCAAACCGCCCCTTGCACTGCAAGGCGGTGTCCTTATCCACTGGACCACCAGGGAAGCCCTTGGTTAATTCCTATGTGTTTTATTCTTTCTGATGCTACTGTAAATTGAATTTTTAAAAAAATTTCCTTTTCAGGTTGTTCATTGTGTATAGACACGTAACTGGTGTTTGTTGACTTTTTATTCTGCTACTTTTCTGAATTCATTTATTGTAACATTTGTGTGTGTGGTGTGTAATCTTTAGAGTTTCTATGTATAAGAGCACATTATCTGCAGAGATAATTTTACTTCTTTTCCATTCTAAATGCCTTTATTTCTTGTTCCTGCCAAATGCTTCTGGCTAGAACTTCCAGTGTGATGTTGAATAGAAGTGGTGAAAGTGAGCATTACTGCGTTAGAGGAAATGCTTTAAGGCTGATGTCCTCTTCGAGTTTTTCATGTATGGGTTTTATTATGTTGAAGTAGTTTCCTTCTATTACTAGGTAGTTGAGTATTTTTATTGTAAACATTCAGGTTGTTGAAGTTTGTCAAATTTTTTTTCTGCATTATATTCCCTTCATTCTGTTAATATAGTATATTGTGTTAATCAGTCTTTTTATGTTGATCCTCCTTTTATTCTAGGAATAAACCCCACTTATTCATGGTGTGTAATCCTTTTAACATGCTGCTGAATTTGGTTTGGTATTATTTTTTTGAGGATTTTTGCACTAGTGTTTGTAAGGAATATTGGTCTGTAATTTCCTTTTGTTTTCTTTTTTTCTCAGGCTTTTGCATCATCTCAATTTTTTCTTCTTTTAAAAAAAATCTTTTAATTTGGTATTGGGGTATAGCTGATTAAGAAACAGTGATGTGATAGTTTCAGGTGAACAGCACAGGGACTCAACCATACATATACATGTGTAATTATCTTTTGTTTCAGTGTCTTTGACTTTAGTATCACAATAATGGTGACCTCACGGAATGAGTAAGGATGCGTTCCCTTCTCATCAGAGATTTCAAAAAGCTGGAGAAGGTTTGGTGTTTTTCTTACAATGGTTGGCTGAATTCACCAGTGGAGCCATCAGGACCAGGGTTTTTTTTGTTGGGAGATTTTTGATTACTGATTCAGTTTCCTTCCTAGTTACATGTATATTCAGATTTTCTATTTCTTCATGATTTAGGGTTGCTAGCTTTTAGCTTGCTAGGATTTTTTTCTATTTCATCTAGGTTATCCAGTTTCTGCAATACAATTGTTGATAGTACTTCACAATCCTTTTCCATAGAATTGATAGTAATGTCCCTATCTTCATTTCTCATTTTAGTTTTTTTTGTCTTTTTTCTTTTTTTGTTAGTTCGTGTAACTAAAAGTTTGTCCATTTTGTCGATCTTTTCAAAGAGCCAGCTTTTGCTTTTCTCTATTTCATTTCTCTATGCTCTGATCTTTATTCTTTTCTTCTTTTTCTGCTAGCCTTGTTTAGTTATTTTTCTAGTTCCTGTAGATGTAAAGTTAGCCTGTTGATGAGATCTTGTTTTTCCTGTTGGCATTTGTAGGTATAAATTTCCCTCATCATTTTTTAATGTGTCCATGAGTTTTGGTATGTTGTGTTTTCATTTTCATGCATCTCTAAGTATTTTCTAATTTCTCTTGTGATTTCTTTTTTGATCCACAGGTGCATTGCTTTATTGTTAATTTTCCAATTTTCTTTTTTTTTTTTTCCAATTTTCTTTTTGTTACTTATTTTTAGTCAGAGAAAATGCTTTATGTAATATCTTTTAGAATCGGTTGGAATTTAATTTGTGGCCTCACATATCCTGGAAAATGTCCCATGTGCATTTCAGAAGAATGTGCTTATTGTTGTTACTGGGTAGAACATTCTGTATATGTCTGTTAGACCCAGTTCCTTTATTTGAAACCTTTATTTCTTTACTCTTGTCTAGTTTTGTCCATTACCAAGAGTAGAATATTGACATCTAAAATTGTTACTGTAGGACTGTCTGTTTATCTCGTTAGTTGTTAACTTTTGCTTCATGTGTTTTGATGGTTTTTCATTAGGTGCATAAATGTTCATCTCTGTCATCTTATTTATTTATTTTATATATGCCTAACATCATTTTTGCCCCTTGTTTTCTGCCTTCCTGTCTTATTTTTTGTTGATTTTTTTTTGTAGTGAAACTAAATTCCTTTCTCATTTCTTTTTCTGTATATTCCAGAGCTATTTTCTCTGTGGTTACCATGGAGATTATATTTATCGTCCTAAAGTTATATCACTGTAATTTGAATGCATGCCACCTTAACTTAAATAAAGGTGCTTCCTCAGTGGCCCAGCAGTAAAGACTCGACCTGCACTGCATGAGACACAGGAGACACGGGTTCGATCCCTGGGTTGGGATGATCCCCTGGAGGAGGAAATGGCAACCCACTCCGGTATTTTTACCTAGATTATTCTATAGATAGAGGAGCATGGCGGGCTACAGTCCATGGGTTGGAATGAGTCAGACACAACTAAGTGACTAAGCAGGCACGCATGCACGCAACATCTCTCTAACACTGAGTTATCTTTTCCATCCCTATAGTATGTGTGTCCATTTTAGGAGTGCTTCTTTAAGGACTTTATCAATAGTTTTCTGTCTTCTCATTAAGGTCATGCATAGGGCTTTTTTTTAGTCATCTTTAGTGATTATGTATTTTTGTTTATATTCCAAATTTCATTCTTTTAGGAATTATATTCTCTGTAGCTAACATGTTGAAATGCAATATTTTAAAAATGTTTAAAGTATTTCAAAAATATGATCTCTTTGACCCATATCTTAAACTTTTAGAAACTTTTCTAGAAACTGCGAATATATTCTTTTACACCAATACCTGTGGTAAAAATGTGAATCGTAAAGAGGTTATATATCCCAGGGTTTCTCGCTTACTGCTGAGGCAGGAGATGACTTACCCGTGGCCGTGCAAGAGCAACGGTATACAAAGTAGGAAGTGATGCCCTTTGGGAGTAACTTTGACTAATGGGAGTAAGGAGCCATGAATGACTTATTCTCCCTCCCCTCCCCACTGGACTTTGAGGAGACACAGCTGTTTCAAAAGTTTCGTCTGAAAACATGCTGTGCTCTTCTGGGTCACATACTGTTACATTTGCTCCTTCCGTCTCTATCTCATCTTTTTTCCCCCCTCTCTCCTACTCTAGTCAGATTGTAAGGCCCCCCAAAGTGTTACAGGCTTCCCAGGTGGCTTAGGTGGTAAAGAATCCACCTGCAGTGTGGGTGGGAATATCCCTTGGAGAAGGGCATGGCTACCCACTCCAGTATTCTTGCCTGGAGAATTCCATGGACAGAGGAAGAGTCAGACATGACTGAGGGACATATGCTTTCAAATAATAGAGACTAACTCAGAAGAATGTGCGTTCTTTTTTCACTTAGAAAAAAGAATGTCCATCAAATCCACAAGAGAGGATTTTGTTTCATCTCCTTAATAGAATATTCAGCTTTATTGATACTGTGGTTTGTTTTAGAGAAATTATAAGTTTCAGGAGTTTAAACTGAACCTAACTTGGATTTGGATCACTTTAGAAGAATATGATAAAAATAATTAACAGGTATGAGAGGCCTCTGAGTTTCTTTTAATATAGGTTCACAATTTTCTACAGTTTGGGAAACTGCTTTTCCATAATTTTCCCTACAACACATCCCTGTATTCAGGGATCCACTTGCTAGGGTGTCTCCGTCCAGATCGCTAGTAGGGACAGCTCAGAGCCGCTCCGGGAGTGCTTTGGGAATCCATCTTAGACCCTTTGGTTTTCATCATTGGGGCGCCCGCAAGCTAGATGCAGGGGTCGTTTCCGAATTCCATTTGTGTATTTCCCTTGGGAAGCTCTAAACTCAGTGGCTTCCAGATGGTGAAGGTTGCCCGCTATGAGGCTTTCCCCGTTTCAAACCCACACATCCTGCTCCCTCAGCTTCGCGGCTAGCCCTCTGCCCGCGTCTCCCTCGCCCACAGCTGTCTCCCAACCATGCCTGATTCTAGCCCTCCGTTTAACGTGCAGACTTTCAGACTTTTCTGCAAGTTCTGGATGTCTGCAGATAAGACCTAGGCATCTGCATTTTAACACGTGCCCCAGGAAAGTAACTGGCAGGGAAGTTTGAGAAACAGGGCTCTCGGTTTTCCTCGGTTCCCACTCTTCGCCCCAGAAGGCGTCTCACCGTTCGCGGGATGAGCCAGGCCAGTAACTCAGTTTGGTCCAGTTCTCGGCGGCGGGGCCTCCTCGGCGGCCCTAGTGCGGTCGCTGGGCAACGGGACCGACGCTCCGGCTCGGCCGCGGCTCGCGGGAAACGTCGCCAGGTCGCCGGAAGCGCCCTCCTCTGTGACACAGCAGCCACTGGGCACTAGGCAGGTACCGGTGGAGGTCGGTTAGCCGGACGAGGCCGTAAGGCATCGGTCACTTTAGCGTTTCCGCGAACCAGCCTGTAGCCAGAACAATGTTTTGGCAGGTCACCATTTCCCCCTGCTGGATTATCCTTGCCATCTGCTTTCTACTTTTGTGCGCTGTTACCATGTTTTCCCAGTAAAAGGGCAGGAAACGAATTGTCTCAAAGTACAGCTCATCAAAGTGCACCTTTCCTCTGTTAAAATCCAAACTCCTCAGGGTGACATTCCAGTCCATTTACAATGACCAGTTTCACTGCTTGCTTTTTGTCCTCTGCAGTCTTTACAATCTGACATTGGCCCAGCATGCCCTGTTCTTAAACAAACAACCCTTCTTCTTCCTTAATTCTTATTTTTCCCGTTTAAAATTCAAGGAATCAAGTCGGAATTAGCGCATTTTTTAATGAAGTCTTCCTAGATATTCAGTCTTGTTAAGTGATGCTTTTATGTGCCCCCCAAACAATTGGGATGTGGTAACTTCTTTAGCATAGCACTTAACACACTACAATATGTTTGTTAGCCACCTCTCCAATAAGATGGCAAATTCTTTGAGAGTAAGGATTATGTCTTGGGACCTAATCCCAAGGACCTAGCAAAGTGCCTGTACCTTAGCAGTCAAGTCATCCCCAAGCATTTAGAAAATACATGATGTAGAAATGAAAGAGAAGAACAATAGAATGAGAAAGCGACGTTGACCGTGGAAAGACTGGGGCTCATTTGGAATTTGGTAAAATGAGCAGTCTGATTTAAGGAACACTGCAAGTTGGGAGACTGTTACAGCTCTGATCTTTCGTAGGTTGTAAAAAGGAATATGATCTCATTTGTGGAAAAGTTATATACATATTTAAATGTCTGAAAGGGGCTATGTCTGTGTCTATGTTGTTGTTTAGTCACTAAGTCCTGTCCGACTCTTTGTGACCCCATGGACTGTAGCCCGCCAGGCTCCTCTGTCCATGGAATTCTCCAGATAAGAATATAGGAGTGGGTTGCCATTTCCTTCGTCGGGATCTTCCTAACCCAGGGACTGAACCCACAACTACATTGGCAGATGGATTCTTTCCCACTGAGCCACCTGGGAAGCCCATTTATATCGATACACATATAGAATTAGATATAGATCTGTAAGTCTATACCTGTATCTATATCTGAAAATATTTAATAGTGGTTATTTTTTGGTGGTGGGATTATGGCTGTTAATCTTTCCTTCTTTTTTAGTAATCAAGCTTTTTAATAATGATAACATTGTGGGGGATATACATATGACTAATCTGGTATCATATATATCTGTAAACAAAACTCTGTAAAAGTAAAAAGTAAAATAAAAAGAAAAAGAAAATTAAGAAAGAAAAGAAAAAAATGATAACATTATACTCTGAATGTTTATTTTGGAGTCTGTTCTTTGTGGAATGGAAAATCTCTTTGGGACAGCTAATATTAAAATAATTTAAAATGGTCGAATCAGTAAATAATTTTTTATCCAGCAAGTTCCCAAGTAGCTTAGTGGTAAAGAATCTGCCTGCCAATGTAGGAAGCGAGGGATTGAACCCTGGGTCAGGAAAATCTCCTGGAGGAGGAATTGACAACCCACTCCAGGATTCTTGCCTAGAGAATCCCATGGAAAGAGGATCCTGGCAGGCCATGGTGTCACAGAGTTGGACACGACTGAAGCGACTTAACACATAAAGGTACATGATGATTACTAAGTGCTAAGTCATCCCCAAGCATTTAGAAAATACATGATGTAGAAATGAAAGAGAAGAACAATAGAATGAGAAAGCGACGTTGACCGTGGAAAGACTGGGGCTCATTTGGAATTTGGTAAAATGAGCAGTCTGATTTAAGGAACACTGCAAGTTGGGAGACTGTTACAGCTCTGATCTTCGTAGGTTGTAAAAAGGAATATGATCTCATTTGTGGAAAAGTTATATACATATTTAAATGTCTGAAAGGGGCTATGTCTGTGTCTATGTTGTTGTTTAGTCACTAAGTCCTGTCCGACTCTTTGTGACCCCATGGACTGTAGCCCGCCAGGCTCCTCTGTCCATGGAATTCTCCAGATAAGAATATAGGAGTGGGTTGCCATTTCCTTCGTCGGGATCTTCCTAACCCAGGGACTGAACCCACAACTACATTGGCAGATGGATTCTTTCCCACTGAGCCACCTGGGAAGCCCATTTATATCGATACACATATAGAATTAGATATAGATCTGTAAGTCTATACCTGTATCTATATCTGAAAATATTTAATAGTGGTTATTTTTTGGTGGTGGGATTATGGCTGTTAATCTTTCCTTCTTTTTTAGTAATCAAGCTTTTTAATAATGATAACATTGTGGGGGATATACATATGACTAATCTGGTATCATATATATCTGTAAACAAAACTCTGTAAAAGTAAAAAGTAAAATAAAAAGAAAAAGAAAATTAAGAAAGAAAAGAAAAAAATGATAACATTATACTCTGAATGTTTATTTTGGAGTCTGTTCTTTGTGGAATGGAAAATCTCTTTGGGACAGCTAATATTAAAATAATTTAAAATGGTCGAATCAGTAAATAATTTTTTATCCAGCAAGTTCCCAAGTAGCTTAGTGGTAAAGAATCTGCCTGCCAATGTAGGAAGCGAGGGATTGAACCCTGGGTCAGGAAAATCTCCTGGAGGAGGAATTGACAACCCACTCCAGGATTCTTGCCTAGAGAATCCCATGGAAAGAGGATCCTGGCAGGCCATGGTGTCACAGAGTTGGACACGACTGAAGCGACTTAACACATAAAGGTACATGATGATTACTAAGTGCTAAGTGCTATATAATGGTGATTATATAGGTTCTAAATAAGACAGTCCAAGATTATTTTTCTTGAGTTCCAGATCTCTGAATCCAACCAGCTGCTAGATACTTATTTGACCTGAATATGAATTTCCTAGAGGTAAAACGAACAAACAAACCCAAACTTGAACTTGTCAAGAATTGAGCTCGTTTCTGTCCGGCACACATCCACTCTGCCTCCTCTATCTCCTGTCTTGCCCACAGTCCACCCTGCTCCCCAGAGTAGAGCCTGAGAGCCATGTCCGGGACTCTCTCATAGAATTATTACCACCACATGGAGGCACCACATCAAGTCCACTTAATCTCAGAAATGACTTTTATTTTTTTAGTTATTTATTTTGAATGGAAGGATGATTACAGTATTGTGTTGGTTTCTGCCATACATCAGCACAGATCAGCTGTAGGTATACAAGGTGTCCCCTCCCTCTTGACCCTCTACGTTGTCACAGAGCCCCGGTTTGAGTTCCCTGAGTCATGCAGCGAGTTCCCACTGGCTGTCTATCTTACATATGGTAAGTGTGCATGTTCCCATGCTACTCTCTCCATTCGCCCACCACCTCCTTTTCAGCCAGTCGCCCCACTCTGCCCCCCGCCCCGTGTCCTTAAGTCTATTCTCTGTGTCTGCATCTCCATTGCTGCCCTGCAAATAGGCAGAAGTGCCTTCTGAATCCAGCAGTCTTGTCACACTCCCATCAGAACCTACAAATGGACGTGAAAGAACTTTGACAAGTTCTGTTAACTTTTAAAAAGTTCTTTTAGAACTAGGCAGATCTATTTCCTGACCCTAAACATGGTTCTATGGTAAACTGCTTGAGGAAATTGGATCTCCAAGATTTCAGGGCAGATAGGCATGGCAGCTTGTGGATTAAGCAGAACTTCTTTGAAAGAGCAATCTTGAAGATTATGACTGGATGAACTAAGGTGATTGGCAGTGGAAAGAATCAGAACATGTGAAATTCCTTAAAAATTTATTGACTTAAATAACTTTGCCTATGTTACACAATAAAAAGCCCTTTATACTTTGAAGAAAGTCAAAAAAAATAAAAAAATAAAAAGTTCTTTTAATTTTAGCCACAGGTTAACTTTCCCAAGTTCTTTTTTGCAAAAATTTTGGCCTCTTATTGTTTTTTTAAATTTATTTTCATCCATCTTTGTTCTTTGGCCTGTGTTGGTCTCCTCTCTCGTTGCAGAGCACTGGCTCTGGGCGCATGCACTACAGAGCTTGGCACGTAATTGGACACACTGGTCCAGCTGCTCCGCTGCACATGGGATCTTCCCAGGCCAGGGATCAAACTGGTGCCTCCTGCACTGCAAGGCCAACACTACCCACTGGACCACCAGGGAAGCCCCCAAGTTGTATTTTCAAAGTTCTATTAGATGTGCCTGTAAATTAAGGGGATTGAACCTGCATCTCTTGTGTCTCCTGCATTGGCAGGCAGATTCTTTACTTACCTGAAAAGAGTTTCATCCTTCATTCTTGTTTTTGAAAATGGTGTTCTTTGGTTGTGGTGGTTTTTGTTTTTTGTTTGTTTGTTTGTTTACTAATGTCCATTTCTGTTTGCGTATTTCTGCAGTTGCACATTTTTATCTAAGTCAATGAAAGTCAGTTTCATTATCTTAAAGTCACATACCTAAATATATTTTAGTTAATATATTTTAGAGTAAAAATGTTTTCTGGAAAGTATTTTTATAAACATTGCCACAGATGTTCTAATGGAAGTAATGTTTCATTATGTTTTATTCAGGAATGAAGATTCCTGAAACATCTGTTGTCAGTAGAGCCTAACACTTTAGTTTGAGTCTTTCACGAAGCTTTTGGAAGACAAGGACTTTTAATTTGGGAAAAAGTTTAGGTTTCAAAAACAGTTCATCGCTTATGTTTTAGCAATTAAAAAAAAATTCTCTTTAGAACCGAGGGTGGGGAACCTCAGTCTTCTAATAGAGATCCAAGACACTGCTCAAGTTTATGAGGCCAATAATAAGTTCAGCAAAAGTTTAATTAGTTGGTGATGGATTGAGGCTAAGAGCAAAACTAAGCAATGTAATACACTGTAGTCCCATGTCTTTCAAAACAATTTGTGAAAATCATTGAAAACATCTTGTATATTTGTACTGCTTTATTTTTTGACTCCTATCTGCTTTTTTTGGTAGTGTGTGTATGTGCTCAGTCGTATCCGACTCTTTGCGACCCCATGGACTGTAGCCCACCAGGCTCCTCTGTCCATGATATTTTCCAGGCAGGAATACCCAAGTGGGTCACAGTTCCCTTCTCCAGAGGATCTTCCTGACCCAGGAATTGAACCCGCATCTCTTGTGTCTCTTACAATGGCAGGCAGATTCTTTACTTACCTGAAAAGAATTTCATCCTTCGTACTTGTTTTTGAAAATGGTGTTATTTTGTTATTATTATTTTGTTTTTGTGTTTTTTACTAGTGTGCATTTCCATTTGCATATTTCTGCAGTAATGATCTCTTATTGAAAAATTTTGAAAAGTATTTTTTCATTCTGTTTTAAATCTGTTAAGAAGTTTGGGGAAAGATTTTCATTTTATTATAATCTTACAGTGAAACAAGTCAGCTTCCCATTAATAAGGTATACATATTTAATTTTATGATTCTAAAAACATATTATTAATATTTCTAAAAAGCAAATTGAAATGTTCATTGTATTTATTTCTTCACTGAACAGATATTTATCAACTACCTGTGATGTTCTTATAGTGTGATACTAATGTAATGAATATAGTATTATCAAAGATGCCTTTAGAAATATGGTAGCAGGAATTTGAGAATTAGAAAGTATAATTTCAACTTGTGCTCCCAAATTTAATAGAGCGTTTGCTTCAGTTTTGTTCTGTACCAAAATAGGTAAAGCATTTTTGTTTTTTTTAAAGACTTATTTATTTATTTTACATTTTGGGCGAGGGTCGGGTTGGGGAGGGAGGGGAGCGGGCGGGCCACTTTTATTGGTCTTTCATTTCTCTATTTCCATCCGTCTTTTTTCTTTGGCTCCTGTGGGCCTCCCATCGCGGTGGCGTCTGTTGTTGCAGAGCGCCGGCTCTGGGCGCATGCGCGCCAGTTCTCCGGCTCAGTAATTGGACACATCCGTCCAGCTGCTCCGCGGCACGTGGGACCTTCCCAGGCCAGGGATCGAACCGGCGCCCCTTGCACTGCAAGGGGGTGTCCTTACCCACTGGACCACCAGGGGAAGCCCGTAAAGCATTTTTAAAATTGAATTATAATTGATGTATAGTATTTTTATTTATTTGACTGCGTGGGTCTTAGTTGCTACTTGTGAGATCTCTGACCTTTGTTATGGCATGTGAAACCTTTGATTTTGGCATGTGGGATCTGGTTCCTCAACCAGGGATGGAACCCAGGCCTCCTCTGTCCATGATATTTTCCAGGCAGGAATACCCAAGTGGGTCACAGTTCCCTTCTCCAGAGGATCTTCCTGACCCAGGAATTGAACCCGCATCTCTTGTGTCTCTTACAATGGCAGGCAGATTCTTTACTTACCTGAAAAGAATTTCATCCTTCGTACTTGTTTTTGAAAATGGTGTTATTTTGTTATTATTATTTTGTTTTTGTGTTTTTTACTAGTGTGCATTTCCATTTGCATATTTCTGCAGTAATGATCTCTTATTGAAAAATTTTGAAAAGTATTTTTTCATTCTGTTTTAAATCTGTTAAGAAGTTTGGGGAAAGATTTTCATTTTATTATAATCTTACAGTGAAACAAGTCAGCTTCCCATTAATAAGGTATACATATTTAATTTTATGATTCTAAAAACATATTATTAATATTTCTAAAAAGCAAATTGAAATGTTCATTGTATTTATTTCTTCACTGAACAGGTATTTATCAACTACCTGTGATGTTCTTATAGTGTGATACTAATGTAATGAATATAGTATTATCAAAGATGCCTTTAGAAATATGGTAGCAGGAATTTGAGAATTAGAAAGTATAATTTCAACTTGTGCTCCCAAATTTAATAGAGCGTTTGCTTCAGTTTTGTTCTGTACCAAAATAGGTAAAGCATTTTTGTTTTTTTTAAAGACTTATTTATTTATTTTACATTTTGGGCGAGGGTCGGGTTGGGGAGGGAGGGGAGCGGGCGGGCCACTTTTATTGGTCTTTCATTTCTCTATTTCCATCCGTCTTTTTTCTTTGGCTCCTGTGGGCCTCCCATCGCGGTGGCGTCTGTTGTTGCAGAGCGCCGGCTCTGGGCGCATGCGCGCCAGTTCTCCGGCTCAGTAATTGGACACATCCGTCCAGCTGCTCCGCGGCACGTGGGACCTTCCCAGGCCAGGGATCGAACCGGCGCCCCTTGCACTGCAAGGGGGTGTCCTTACCCACTGGACCACCAGGGGAAGCCCGTAAAGCATTTTTAAAATTGAATTATAATTGATGTATAGTATTTTTATTTATTTGACTGCGTGGGTCTTAGTTGCTACTTGTGAGATCTCTGACCTTTGTTATGGCATGTGAAACCTTTGATTTTGGCATGTGGGATCTGGTTCCTCAACCAGGGATGGAACCCAGGCCTCCTGCACTGGGAGGCATGTGGCATCTTAGCCACTGGACCACTTGGGAAGTTCGTGTATACAATATTATAATAGTTATGATACAACAAGTTTTAAAAAGATTATACACCATTTATAGTTAATCCTAAAATATTGGCCATATCCCCTAGGCTGTACAGTATATCCTGTAGCTTATTTTATACACTAAAGCTTGTACCTCTTGGTCCCCTACCCCTTCCTGCACAAATTGATTCTCTACATCTGTGAATCTGCTTTTTGTTTTAATCACTAGTGTGTTGTATTTTTTTAGACTCCACATTCAAGTGATAGCATACAGTATTTGTCTTTCTCTGATGTTTCATTTAGCATAATACCCTCCAAGTCCATCTGTGTTGTTGCAAATATGTATACATATAGACACATATATACATATATGTATACATGTATACACCACGTCTTCTTTATCCAGTCATCTGTTGATGGACACATAGGTTGCTTCTATATCCTGGCAATTGTTAATAATGCTATGCTGAGCATTGGGGTGTAATTACTGTTTTAGTTTTTTTTTCAGATATATACCCAGGAGTGGACTTGCTGGATCATATGGTAGTTCTGTTTCTATTGTTTTTTTTTTTTTTTGAGAAGTCTTTAAACTGTTTTCCGTAATAGGGTAAAACACTTGTTAATAAACTATTGTTAGGTCTTGAGATAACTAGAAATCTATAGTGTTGATATTTGTCTAAATGAATTACCCTTTCAGTAGTTCATAGTTCTTTAGTTTTAGGTAATGCAGTGTTTTACCTTGAATATTAAGACTAGTTAGAAAGTTTAAAAATAATCTCCCTTGAAAAGCATTGTTTGTGTGTAATTCTTACATCGGTGACATATCAAGCTAACTTCTCTGAAGGTATAGAACTTTTCAGATGATTGTAACTGTTCTACATGGTATGGCCTCTTATATAATATCATAAATTAATTTTTTATTTAGTCTAATTTGTGTTCCTTTAAGGCCAGAATCTTAATAGCCTCAAGTATAGTAAAAACACATGCGAGAAAGGATAGGATTCCATGGGAGTTGAAGTACAAGATTTAAAGCCAAACACATACATATTCTAAAGGACTTATTTAGTATCATAAATGATATACATAATAAGTTGAAGTTTATTTAAATAGTACAATTGATCATGGAGTATAAAGGTGCAAATTCTATGAACAAAATGATCAAAAAAATTATTTCTAAACTTTCAGGAAGAAAAGTATATCCTGTAGCTTATTTTATACACTAAAGCTTGTACCTCTTGGTCCCCTACCCCTTCCTGCACAAATTGATTCTCTACATCTGTGAATCTGCTTTTTGTTTTAATCACTAGTGTGTTGTATTTTTTTAGACTCCACATTCAAGTGATAGCATACAGTATTTGTCTTTCTCTGATGTTTCATTTAGCATAATACCCTCCAAGTCCATCTGTGTTGTTGCAAATATGTATACATATAGACACATATATACATATATGTATACATGTATACACCACGTCTTCTTTATCCAGTCATCTGTTGATGGACACATAGGTTGCTTCTATATCCTGGCAATTGTTAATAATGCTATGCTGAGCATTGGGGTGTAATTACTGTTTTAGTTTTTTTTTCAGATATATACCCAGGAGTGGACTTGCTGGATCATATGGTAGTTCTGTTTCTATTGTTTTTTTTTTTTTTTGAGAAGTCTTTAAACTGTTTTCCGTAATAGGGTAAAACACTTGTTAATAAACTATTGTTAGGTCTTGAGATAACTAGAAATCTATAGTGTTGATATTTGTCTAAATGAATTACCCTTTCAGTAGTTCATAGTTCTTTAGTTTTAGGTAATGCAGTGTTTTACCTTGAATATTAAGACTAGTTAGAAAGTTTAAAAATAATCTCCCTTGAAAAGCATTGTTTGTGTGTAATTCTTACATCGGTGACATATCAAGCTAACTTCTCTGAAGGTATAGAACTTTTCAGATGATTGTAACTGTTCTACATGGTATGGCCTCTTATATAATATCATAAATTAATTTTTTATTTAGTCTAATTTGTGTTCCTTTAAGGCCAGAATCTTAATAGCCTCAAGTATAGTAAAAACACATGCGAGAAAGGATAGGATTCCATGGGAGTTGAAGTACAAGATTTAAAGCCAAACACATACATATTCTAAAGGACTTATTTAGTATCATAAATGATATACATAATAAGTTGAAGTTTATTTAAATAGTACAATTGATCATGGAGTATAAAGGTGCAAATTCTATGAACAAAAATGAATCATTTAAATAAAACATTTATTTGGAGATGGGCTTACATAAACTTTCAGGAAGAAAAGTAGTTTAAAGTTATGTTTTATAATGGTAGACACATTCATAGTTATATGATAGATATTTATAACTCTCTTATAACCTAAGGTCACAAAGCTCTGTTCTTGACAATATATTTCTTTATGCATAGTCCTCTTAGGTTATGAAAAGTACAACTGCAGTTCATCAAAATGTGCCCCAAGGCACAATACCATTTTACTCAGTCATTAGAAAGTTTAGCATAATTGCTTAGTATAATCCAAAGAAAATATGAGTGCTGACATCAGGGACTCTCCAATTTGTTAGGCAATTGTTCCATAATTTTTGGCACCAAGATAATCCACATGTTGAAAAAGCAATTAATCATTGGTGTTGGTTATCAAGGTATGATTTTAGCTGTTTCCTCCCAAATTTGACCCGAAATGACAGAGTTCCTTATTTTATTTTTATAATATTCTGATTTCTGAGATCAAAAGTTTCAGTATGCCAGTCAGGTTACAGTTGACCTGAGTTTCATGTTACTAGTTTTCTAAAATAAGCAGATCATAACTTTATAAATGGTATTTCTTCTAGTAATATTTGGATAGAAGGTTTGGCAAGTTTTAGAAATGTACAGACTGATTACCTCAGAAAAGACTCATTACTTGAAGTCCTTAAGCTAGCATTTGACCCTAAGGAGATAAATTTATTTGCTGCTAAAACTTCTATTGAAAATAGACCAGAAAGAGAGAATATACAATTAGATTTTTAATTTTCAGATGCAATGACATAGACACATTAGTTATTAAAAGTGAAATAATTACCCTCTCATAATTTGAACATAATAAGCTTTTACACAGATGAATAAAGCCAAGAGTCATCATTCTGTGTAATATATTTTTATAACTTCAAAAAACAGAAAACCACATTGCTCACCCATGTATGTATTTTTGGAGTTTACAGTTAAAACAATCCAGAAATTTACAAAGAAACTTGGGAAACTAAAAATTTTTTTTTCTCAGGAATAGTACAATTGATCATGGAGTATAAAGGTGCAAATTCTATGAACAAAAATGAATCATTTAAATAAAACATTTATTTGGAGATGGGCTTACATAAACTTTCAGGAAGAAAAGTAGTTTAAAGTTATGTTTTATAATGGTAGACACATTCATAGTTATATGATAGATATTTATAACTCTCTTATAACCTAAGGTCACAAAGCTCTGTTCTTGACAATATATTTCTTTATGCATAGTCCTCTTAGGTTATGAAAAGTACAACTGCAGTTCATCAAAATGTGCCCCAAGGCACAATACCATTTTACTCAGTCATTAGAAAGTTTAGCATAATTGCTTAGTATAATCCAAAGAAAATATGAGTGCTGACATCAGGGACTCTCCAATTTGTTAGGCAATTGTTCCATAATTTTTGGCACCAAGATAATCCACATGTTGAAAAAGCAATTAATCATTGGTGTTGGTTATCAAGGTATGATTTTAGCTGTTTCCTCCCAAATTTGACCCGAAATGACAGAGTTCCTTATTTTATTTTTATAATATTCTGATTTCTGAGATCAAAAGTTTCAGTATGCCAGTCAGGTTACAGTTGACCTGAGTTTCATGTTACTAGTTTTCTAAAATAAGCAGATCATAACTTTATAAATGGTATTTCTTCTAGTAATATTTGGATAGAAGGTTTGGCAAGTTTTAGAAATGTACAGACTGATTACCTCAGAAAAGACTCATTACTTGAAGTCCTTAAGCTAGCATTTGACCCTAAGGAGATAAATTTATTTGCTGCTAAAACTTCTATTGAAAATAGACCAGAAAGAGAGAATATACAATTAGATTTTTAATTTTCAGATGCAATGACATAGACACATTAGTTATTAAAAGTGAAATAATTACCCTCTCATAATTTGAACATAATAAGCTTTTACACAGATGAATAAAGCCAAGAGTCATCATTCTGTGTAATATATTTTTATAACTTCAAAAAACAGAAAACCACATTGCTCACCCATGTATGTATTTTTGGAGTTTACAGTTAAAACAATCCAGAAATTTACAAAGAAACTTGGGAAACTCAACAGTCTGTGTTCAGTTCATTTTAGTCAGCTGCATGTGGATACAGTGCAGACGTAGCAATATAAATGAACTCTTCTCTGCATGCATGACTTACGCATCTGTACCTCATCACTCACAGAATGGTTTTTGGAAACTCTGAACCTCTGCGATTGCAGCTCTCCAGCTCCCAAACAGTTCCTCTAATTCACTGCGAAGTTACTTAGGCTCCTCTCTTCTGTGTTTATTTTCAAGTGGCTACACTGGAGGGCAGTTTATTATTCTATTGTGCAACACAGTGATTTTTCAAAACCCTGAATACCCGGTAGTCATATGAATTTGTAACAACAGTCTTCAGCCTTGATTCCTCAAATGGAGCACAAGGTCGTTGGGTCTCAGAGCTGATTTTCCAGATTGAGAAGCAGTGGAGCACAAGGGGTTTCTCTGCCCCTGTTGGCTGTTTGTTCTTTGGCAGTACTGCTGATTTCAAAATAATTTGTGTGATGTCTTATTGTTGATCGATAAATGTGTAGAATGAAATACTTCTATAACTGGACAGTGAACCTAAAATGATACTAAATGCATACATTCTCAACAACATATATAGACATGAATGTTGTCGAATTGTTTGGAGCTGGAATCTTGAGACAAATTTTTTGCAGCTAGGACATTGAGATGTTAAAACAATCTGGGAAATTTGGAACACCGTTAATTCTGGGATCTCACTGTCCCTTACTTGGTCCCAATCCCCAACCCATATCCTTTGACTTTTCTCCATTTCTTCTCCAGACTGTGCTTCTGGCTCCATTTTTATTACTTGGATGTTTGGATTAAGTTTTTGATGATGATTGACATTTCCTGTGCATTATCATCAAAGAGCTTGAAAAATTATCTCTGAAAAAATTTGAAGCTGAGCAGAAACCAGACTTCACTTAGAAAATGGCCATTTTAGCTCCCAAATAGCTAAAGTCTGTAAGATAATACTTTGTAGGGAAAGGCAACTGCTGATGCATGACTTACTTTCTAAACAACCTTGGCTGCAAATTGAGCCTTGATTTCCTAAAATCTCAATATTATGAATTAGAGCACTTATATCACAAATGATCATGACAATACATTAAAATTGAAAGATATACTTAAGAAATACTTATAAAGGTTCTTTTTAATAAAGTAACTGCATTTACAGTAAAATGCAAATTCTTTTTCTGGGGCTATTTTTGTGGGGGCTGGACTGTGAAGCAGAGAGGACACTGTCAGCTGTCTCTGTAGTATCCACTTAGCCTCAGTGTGTAGTAGGCATGAATTATGGGTATTCTTGACCCCACTCCCAGTCTGGGGGTTGCTCTTAATTCATTTAAACCAGTCACTATAAATATATATATATATATATATGATTATATATATATAATTCTATTATATAATATAAATTATATTATATAAATAATTCCAAGGGTAGCTCTTCTTGACCCAGGTGAGCCAGTCCGAGTCAAGTCAGGACCTTATTGTGCGAGTCATCAGCAGTTCCCTCCCTGTGACTGGATGATGCGGTGTGCAGCCATTTGGGAGGAATCCAGCTTGAGGTTTAAGTCAACACGTGGAGGCCAGAGCTTGAGAACCACTAGAAGAAGCCTAACCCAACTATGCCTAAGCCAAATATGATTTTGGACTCTCAAGTTAGGTAAACCAACAAATTCTCTGTTTAAGCAACTGTTTTTGTTTGTTTTTGTTGCTACTTGCAACCAAAGCATCGTAGCTGAAATACTGAGTCCAGTGAAGTTATGATGGAGAAGTTTTCTTTTTCTGGCAGTTCCCTTTGTTGTTAGCATAGTTATTTCCCATCCACACCAAGAGGACTTGATTGATTAGATCACCAATGTTAAATAAAAGGTAGGTAATAGTATTCATGTCTTAGAATGAAAACTGCAAGTTTGTTTTCATAGTGACTTCATTGACTCTTTCGTGTCAGAACTTTTTAAGCCTTTAATCCTGTCTGTCACAGTGACCTCAATGAGCTTATTATTGCTCCTAATTGAATAGCTCAGTATGAGTTGGTGTCACTGAGGCTGTGGCAGTGAACACAGATTTTAGCTGCTCATTGGGGGTGTCCGTGCATGCTAGGTTGCTTCAGTTGTACCCCACTCTTTGCGACATTATGGACTGTAGCCTACCAGGCTTCTCTGTCCATGGGATTCTCTTGGCAAGAATACTGGAGTGGGTTGCCATGCCCTCCTCCAGGGGATCTTCCTCACCCAGGATTGAACCCGTGTCTCATGTCTCCTGCATTTGCCTGTGGGTTCTTTACCACCAGTGCCACCTGGAAAGCCCAGCTCACTGGGGGCAATCATCCTTTATTTTAAAAGGGCCTAAAATTGGAGATCAGGTTGAGCTATCTGAAATTGGGATGCCTGCTTGTACTTAAAGGGATATAAAATGAGATTTAAAAATGCTACTATATCGTCAGCTGCCTGAGACAGTATTTGGATACTAATGCTAATTGGCTTACTCATCTTACCAAAGACCACTTCTTTGGTAAATCTAACAAAAATCTTTAAAACTTTGTTTTCCTCAACCTCTGGGCTGCGTGTGAAGTCACTCATAAATTACTTCTTAAACTTTTCTCACTTCTGTGTTCTGTGACATCTTTGTCTAACCGTTTACATCTGATGTTTGACATGTCTTGGGCCCTCTTCTCATTCTTTATTTCCACAAATCATCTTATCTGATCTCATCCAGCCCTTGTCTACAACTTGCTTAACGTAGTGCTCTTAGAAACATCAGCGTAATACATTTCGGTTGCTTAACACTCCTTTAACTCCTTATTGCTGTTAGGATAAAGTTGCTACTTGCAACCAAAGCATCGTAGCTGAAATACTGAGTCCAGTGAAGTTATGATGGAGAAGTTTTCTTTTTCTGGCAGTTCCCTTTGTTGTTAGCATAGTTATTTCCCATCCACACCAAGAGGACTTGATTGATTAGATCACCAATGTTAAATAAAAGGTAGGTAATAGTATTCATGTCTTAGAATGAAAACTGCAAGTTTGTTTTCATAGTGACTTCATTGACTCTTTCGTGTCAGAACTTTTTAAGCCTTTAATCCTGTCTGTCACAGTGACCTCAATGAGCTTATTATTGCTCCTAATTGAATAGCTCAGTATGAGTTGGTGTCACTGAGGCTGTGGCAGTGAACACAGATTTTAGCTGCTCATTGGGGGTGTCCGTGCATGCTAGGTTGCTTCAGTTGTACCCCACTCTTTGCGACATTATGGACTGTAGCCTACCAGGCTTCTCTGTCCATGGGATTCTCTTGGCAAGAATACTGGAGTGGGTTGCCATGCCCTCCTCCAGGGGATCTTCCTCACCCAGGATTGAACCCGTGTCTCATGTCTCCTGCATTTGCCTGTGGGTTCTTTACCACCAGTGCCACCTGGAAAGCCCAGCTCACTGGGGGCAATCATCCTTTATTTTAAAAGGGCCTAAAATTGGAGATCAGGTTGAGCTATCTGAAATTGGGATGCCTGCTTGTACTTAAAGGGATATAAAATGAGATTTAAAAATGCTACTATATCGTCAGCTGCCTGAGACAGTATTTGGATACTAATGCTAATTGGCTTACTCATCTTACCAAAGACCACTTCTTTGGTAAATCTAACAAAAATCTTTAAAACTTTGTTTTCCTCAACCTCTGGGCTGCGTGTGAAGTCACTCATAAATTACTTCTTAAACTTTTCTCACTTCTGTGTTCTGTGACATCTTTGTCTAACCGTTTTACATCTGATGTTTGACATGTCTTGGGCCCTCTTCTCATTCTTTATTTCCACAAATCATCTTATCTGATCTCATCCAGCCCTTGTCTACAACTTGCTTAACGTAGTGCTCTTAGAAACATCAGCGTAATACATTTCGGTTGCTTAACACTCCCTTTAACTCCTTATTGCTGTTAGGATAAAGACCAGAAGTCCCTACAGGATCTAGACTTATCTTGCTGACTGAAGTCATCACTTGTCACTCCTCACGTACTACTCCACACCCTCAGGTGTAACTCAGTTCTTGATAGTTCTAGGTTCTGGCTCTGCATCAGGCCTTCTAGCATGCTCTGCATCGCTACGCATGCTAAGTTGTTCAGTCGTGTCTGACTCTTTGCGACCCAATGGAGGTACTGCTATGCTTTTTGCTTGTAAAAGCAATCGCTTGTTAGGGTTTTTTTTTCTGGCTAGTTGTCCTTTCAAATTTCAGCCTAACATCAGGTTACTTCGTTCAGGCTTACCTGGGGAGCTCCTGTCTGGGGCAGGTATTTCTTCCTTTAGAGCAGTATACTTAGGTTCTTATTACTCCACTGTACGTTCTGTGAGGACAGTGCCCAGGTCTACCTTGTTTAGAATATCTCCAGAGAGTAATACCTTTACCTGTAAAGGTAAGCGGTGAGTGTTTGAATGAGTAGATGTCTGTGCTAGACTGTTTCAAATAACTTACTTGATTGTTCAGGAAAATAACTTGTGGTGTGACTTAGTTAATGTTTCATAGGAACAAAATAATGTTAAATCGTATCTTTACTAACAGACCATCAAAAGGTTCACATGCAGGAGTGCTTGCTAAGTCACTTCAGTTGTGTTGGACTCTTTGCGACCCCATGTGCCATAGCCCATCAGGCTCTTCTGTCCATGGGATTCTCCAGGCAAGAATACTGGAGTGGGTTGCCATACCCTTCTGCATGGGCTCTTCCCAACCCAGATTGAACCTGTGTCTTCTGCGCTGGAAGGCAGGTTCTCTACTACTAGTGCCACCTGGGAAACCCCCAAAATAGCCTGCAACATCCAGTATTCCCAAGTGGTCTCCTATCCAAGTACTAACCAGGCCCAACCCTGCTTAGCTTCCCAGATGGGGCACGTTCAGGGTGGTATGGTCATAGACAAAGACCTAAGTAGGCAAACTGAAAATGGTATATAATAGTATAAACTTACTATACTTACTAGACTATCTCATCTGATCTCATCCAGTCCTCATCTACAACTTTCTTAATATAGTGCTCTTAGGAACATCAGCATCATACATTTCTGTTGCTTAACACGCCCTTTAACTCCTTATTGCTGTTAGGATAGTATAGTAAGTTAAATGCTGAAATCCTTTGACTAATTTAAATAGGCAAGACTATTTTAAAACAGAAAAGTTCTAATATCTTTCCCTCATGTTTAAGAACATTAAAGGATACTAGAAAAATAATGTAATCCCTCCCACAAAACAACACAAGAACAATTTCATTTTAAAGAGTTTTATTATAGGATGTTAATATTCGGACACTTCAGAGCACCTTATTCTTCTAATCAGATTTTTGGTAACTGGTTTTAAAGTGTTACTTAAGTATTTTTCCTCATACTGGCTTTCAGGCAAAAGTACTACTTAGTGATTGTTTAAGAGATGTTGATTTGATTAAACAGTTTATCCTTAATGACCTGAGACATCAATCCATGGATAGCTTCTATGGTAGTTTTACAGCTGGAAAGAAAAAACACATCATATGATGTCACAAGAGTTGAGAACGGTTTCAAACATGCAGCTTGGAAAACCCTACCCACCCCATTCCAAACTTGCCCCCCCCGGAATGATTTTGGTCCCGTTTTTACTCTGCATAGGAACAAAATAATGTTAAATCGTATTTTACTACCTCAAAGGTTCACATGCAGGAGTGCTTGCTAAGTCACTTCAGTTGTGTTGGACTCTTTGCGACCCCATGTGCCATAGCCCATCAGGCTCTTCTGTCCATGGGATTCTCCAGGCAAGAATACTGGAGTGGGTTGCCATACCCTTCTGCATGGGCTCTTCCCAACCCAGATTGAACCTGTGTCTTCTGCGCTGGAAGGCAGGTTCTCTACTACTAGTGCCACCTGGGAAACCCCCAAAATAGCCTGCAACATCCAGTATTCCCAAGTGGTCTCCTATCCAAGTACTAACCAGGCCCAACCCTGCTTAGCTTCCCAGATGGGGCACGTTCAGGGTGGTATGGTCATAGACAAAGACCTAAGTAGGCAAACTGAAAATGGTATATAATAGTATAAACTTACTATACTTACTAGACTATCTCATCTGATCTCATCCAGTCCTCATCTACAACTTTCTTAATATAGTGCTCTTAGGAACATCAGCATCATACATTTCTGTTGCTTAACACGCCCTTTAACTCCTTATTGCTGTTAGGATAGTATAGTAAGTTAAATGCTGAAATCCTTTGACTAATTTAAATAGGCAAGACTATTTTAAAACAGAAAAGTTCTAATATCTTTCCCTCATGTTTAAGAACATTAAAGGATACTAGAAAAATAATGTAATCCCTCCCACAAAACAACACAAGAACAATTTCATTTTAAAGAGTTTTATTATAGGATGTTAATATTCGGACACTTCAGAGCACCTTATTCTTCTAATCAGATTTTTGGTAACTGGTTTTAAAGTGTTACTTAAGTATTTTTCCTCATACTGGCTTTCAGGCAAAAGTACTACTTAGTGATTGTTTAAGAGATGTTGATTTGATTAAACAGTTTATCCTTAATGACCTGAGACATCAATCCATGGATAGCTTCTATGGTAGTTTTACAGCTGGAAAGAAAAAACACATCATATGATGTCACAAGAGTTGAGAACGGTTTCAAACATGCAGCTTGGAAAACCCTACCCACCCCATTCCAAACTTGCCCCCCCCGTAATGATTTTGGTCCTGTTTATACTCTGTAAAACATACCATTCACCATACCAAATTCAGAGCTTACTCTGTACAGCACACCATAGTGATTTAGCCTTCTGCATGTCTTCTGATCATTTCACTACTTACTAAAGCTTCCCAAGAGGATGACAGTGTAAAATCGGATATAATTCAAACAGTTAATTTTGGTACTTGTCAAAAGGTTTGGGGAAAGTTCTATTTTAGAAGGTTACTGAAGTTATTTCTAATTTAGAAATATAGATTGATTCCAATGTTACCTTAAATTTTGCTATTCCTTGTTGTTCATTAGTTGGAATAATTCTTAAAAATTCTTTTAATAAATCTTACGGTTTTTTTCTTTTGAAATAATCACAAACATCCTTCAAACAACTCAAAGCCAAAGTTAGGTTAGTGGATGAAGGACTTGGAGTTTAAAACTGATAAAAAACAACCCACGAGCAAAACACAGTAAAAACCCACTAATACTCAGAAAAGATGCAATTCTTATAAAGTTACCCCCGAAGGAAAATTCTCTCTGACTGGACTATTACTCTGGTCCTTTCTACCTTTGTTCTTATACAGTTACATTCCCACAGTGAAATTTTTGCCTCATAAGAAATTGGCATGTAAACGCAGGAAAAACTACAAATGAGACACATATAAAGACAGATGAGCAAAATGCCATACTCAGAGCAGGTATCAAAAGTGAGAGCTAGGGACTTCCCTGGTGGTCCAGTGGCAAAAAAGATTGAAATTAATTCCATTAAGGTTTTTGTTAATATTCGGACACTTCAGAGCACCTTATTCTTCTAATCAGATTTTTGGTAACTGGTTTTAAAGTGTTACTTAAGTATTTTTCCTCATACTGGCTTTCAGGCAAAAGTACTACTTAGTGATTGTTTAAGAGATGTTGATTTGATTAAACAGTTTATCCTTAATGACCTGAGACATCAATCCATGGATAGCTTCTATGGTAGTTTTACAGCTGGAAAGAAAAAACACATCATATGATGTCACAAGAGTTGAGAACGGTTTCAAACATGCAGCTTGGAAAACCCTACCCACCCCATTCCAAACTTGCCCCCCCCGTAATGATTTTGGTCCTGTTTATACTCTGTAAAACATACCATTCACCATACCAAATTCAGAGCTTACTCTGTACAGCACACCATAGTGATTTAGCCTTCTGCATGTCTTCTGATCATTTCACTACTTACTAAAGCTTCCCAAGAGGATGACAGTGTAAAATCGGATATAATTCAAACAGTTAATTTTGGTACTTGTCAAAAGGTTTGGGGAAAGTTCTATTTTAGAAGGTTACTGAAGTTATTTCTAATTTAGAAATATAGATTGATTCCAATGTTACCTTAAATTTTGCTATTCCTTGTTGTTCATTAGTTGGAATAATTCTTAAAAATTCTTTTAATAAATCTTACGGTTTTTTTCTTTTGAAATAATCACAAACATCCTTCAAACAACTCAAAGCCAAAGTTAGGTTAGTGGATGAAGGACTTGGAGTTTAAAACTGATAAAAAACAACCCACGAGCAAAACACAGTAAAAACCCACTAATACTCAGAAAAGATGCAATTCTTATAAAGTTACCCCCGAAGGAAAATTCTCTCTGACTGGACTATTACTCTGGTCCTTTCTACCTTTGTTCTTATACAGTTACATTCCCACAGTGAAATTTTTGCCTCATAAGAAATTGGCATGTAAACGCAGGAAAAACTACAAATGAGACACATATAAAGACAGATGAGCAAAATGCCATACTCAGAGCAGGTATCAAAAGTGAGAGCTAGGGACTTCCCTGGTGGTCCAGTGGCTGAGATGCCACACTCACAATGCTGGGGGCCTGGGCTTGGTCCCGGGCCAGGGAACTAGATCCCATATGCTACAACGAAGACTCAGCACAGACAAAAAAAAAGAGTAAGACCTAACGTCAAAGGAAAATGTAATTTCCACCCAGGCCACTACCTCTATAATTTTAAATACCCAGAGGGAAGAAAGGCAGGAGGCCCATCTGACCCAGGATGGCTTCTTTTCCTGATACACTTCGCCCTCCCTTCTCATATCTTTCCTAATAGTTCAGTTCTCAAAATGAAGTCCAAGGGAGCGATTTATGTAGATGTCAACACAGTCCTCCTTTCCTGTCTACCCTTAATTGTCATATTAAAATTCAAATTTCTGTGAAAGTGATTATTATTTAGTAGTCTTCCCAATCCTGTATGCATCTGAGGGATCACATAATTATTTCATAAGTTATCAGAGAACATAACTCAAGTTTATTAACAAATTCTTTAGTAAGATTTGGGATACTAAATTACTGTATAAAGGATTATTTCAGAAAAATATTTGAGAGATATAATCATTTAGACTAATATTTAGGGGTTTAAAACTATAAAGAAATTTGAAATTTGATAAACTTGAGGAATTCTAATTTAATCCTTCACAAAATGATTAGGTTAGAATAGATCAGGACAGCTTTTCTGCAAAAGCTTTGTTTTGGTTTATAGAGCTAGCAATGAACTGATTTTCCTTCTTAGACTTTACAGGGGAGCCTGGAGAAGGTGATCAGGAGTTTTTCATAATGTTACCTAGACCCTCAAGCCTTTAATATCCTTACCTACTGTCTTCTAAAATTTCAAAGTTAAAACCTACATTTGACAACTCTTTTAAGATCCAAGTAAGTTAATATTTAGATATCACTCTAAGTTATAAATTGAACAGCAGAAATTTTTGCCGGAAATTTCTCTCTGACTAAGGTCCTTTCTACCTTTGTTCTTATACAGTTACATTCCCACAGTGAAATTTTTGCCTCATAAGAAATTGGCAAACGCAGGAAAAACTACAAATGAGACACATATAAAGACAGATGAGCAAAATGCCATACTCAGAGCAGGTATCAAAAGTGAGAGCTAGGGACTTCCCTGGTGGTCCAGTGGCTGAGATGCCACACTCACAATGCTGGGGGCCTGGGCTTGGTCCCGGGCCAGGGAACTAGATCCCATATGCTACAACGAAGACTCAGCACAGACAAAAAAAAAGAGTAAGACCTAACGTCAAAGGAAAATGTAATTTCCACCCAGGCCACTACCTCTATAATTTTAAATACCCAGAGGGAAGAAAGGCAGGAGGCCCATCTGACCCAGGATGGCTTCTTTTCCTGATACACTTCGCCCTCCCTTCTCATATCTTTCCTAATAGTTCAGTTCTCAAAATGAAGTCCAAGGGAGCGATTTATGTAGATGTCAACACAGTCCTCCTTTCCTGTCTACCCTTAATTGTCATATTAAAATTCAAATTTCTGTGAAAGTGATTATTATTTAGTAGTCTTCCCAATCCTGTATGCATCTGAGGGATCACATAATTATTTCATAAGTTATCAGAGAACATAACTCAAGTTTATTAACAAATTCTTTAGTAAGATTTGGGATACTAAATTACTGTATAAAGGATTATTTCAGAAAAATATTTGAGAGATATAATCATTTAGACTAATATTTAGGGGTTTAAAACTATAAAGAAATTTGAAATTTGATAAACTTGAGGAATTCTAATTTAATCCTTCACAAAATGATTAGGTTAGAATAGATCAGGACAGCTTTTCTGCAAAAGCTTTGTTTTGGTTTATAGAGCTAGCAATGAACTGATTTTCCTTCTTAGACTTTACAGGGGAGCCTGGAGAAGGTGATCAGGAGTTTTTCATAATGTTACCTAGACCCTCAAGCCTTTAATATCCTTACCTACTGTCTTCTAAAATTTCAAAGTTAAAACCTACATTTGACAACTCTTTTAAGATCCAAGTAAGTTAATATTTAGATATCACTCTAAGTTATAAATTGAACAGCAGAAATTTGAATCTTGCTATTTGCAAATCTTGAAAGACAAATGTTTAGGGGTCAGAATGGGTCTGCTTTTACCTGTCTCGCGTAGCTTTGGCAAGCTTGTCTTCTGATTTTCGGTCGTGTGTTTCTAAACCCAACATGAAACTCCCTCGTCCCAGCTGGGCTTCTGACTGTTCTAATTTTTCAGACAAATCAAAGACCTGACCGGTGGTATAGTCTGCATTCTGTGGGAAAAATGATCTTGTGTCAATATATGATAGTAGCAGTCTATCATTTAAAAAATATACATATGTAAATTTTCTTCTGTATAGAATATTTCATTTACAGATAATTCCACTACGAAATCTAAGTAGACAGTCAGTGAAGTAAGAAGTCAATTATACTTGCAAAAACTGATTTCAAAGCTAAAGCAGTTCAAGTGTAGAATTTTTCCCCTTTTACAATTTCAAGGTTAAATTTAGAATTTTTCAACTCCTTAAATCTAGTTGTTATTCTAAGAGGCTTTGACATACACAGATCTGAGTCAAGATTATAGCCCTGCTGCAGGTTAGTTGGGAGGCCTTGGGAGAGCTTCTTTACTTTGCTGTCCCTTCAGGTCTTCTTGTGAAAACAGGGGAGGAAGGTGATAGTTTCTGCCTTAAAGCTCCTTTGACGTGAGGTAATCAAAACCTGTCGGACTATTGATGACACCTAATAATAGCTAATACTTGTTTGCTATTTTTTCATGCTGAACTTCCAGAGTAAGTACTTAAGACAACATTTTAAAGATTACAACTGTTTTAGCTTTTCTGATTATAAAATTAATAGTTATACAGAAAACCTGGAAAATGCAGAGCAGTATATATAAAGAAAGGAAATACCTACCATCCCACCATCTAGCTGTAACCACTGTTATATTTTAGAGTACTGCTGTATACTCACGTGGGCTTTCCCGGTATGTGCTCGTGATAAAAAACCTGCCTGCCAATGCATGAAACTTAAAGAGACACGGGTTTGATCTCTGGTTCGATCCCTGGTTCAGAAAGATGTCCTGGAGGAGGGCATGGCAAGACTAAGACTTCCTAAAAATGTTTGAATGCAAACTTAGGCTGTGCCTGAAGTCAGCCCTGCTCCTGGTACTCCTGGACTCTGTAGTTTACATGGTTCTCTTTTTTGTTTAAGCCAGTTTGGTTGGGTCTCCTGTCACTTGTAACTAGAGTCTTACCAGAGACACACAACCGAGAACATTACTTGTATTCTTCCTCTCTGTAACTTTAAGGCAGAGGTAGATCTCAGCCTCGTCTGGTCTCACTAGTACACGAAACAGATCCAGGCTTGGCCTAGTATCCCAATCCACCTCTGGTCATGTTGAATCTGCCCCAGGCCTACTATCTTGGCAAAGTCAGATACAGCCTTTCCATGAGAAAGAGTTTCAGATATTAAAACAACTTACATAAACGAATAAAATTCAGACACATTCCTTGCAAACACAGTACTTACTGTAAGCAAGCTAGAGGAACTCAGAGTATTCACCCAGTATTTATTCCACAAAAGCTCCAGCAGGTTAAATTTAGAATTTTTCAACTCCTTAAATCTAGTTGTTATTCTAAGAGGCTTTGACATACACAGATCTGAGTCAAGATTATAGCCCTGCTGCAGGTTAGTTGGGAGGCCTTGGGAGAGCTTCTTTACTTTGCTGTCCCTTCAGGTCTTCTTGTGAAAACAGGGGAGGAAGGTGATAGTTTCTGCCTTAAAGCTCCTTTGACGTGAGGTAATCAAAACCTGTCGGACTATTGATGACACCTAATAATAGCTAATACTTGTTTGCTATTTTTTCATGCTGAACTTCCAGAGTAAGTACTTAAGACAACATTTTAAAGATTACAACTGTTTTAGCTTTTCTGATTATAAAATTAATAGTTATACAGAAAACCTGGAAAATGCAGAGCAGTATATATAAAGAAAGGAAATACCTACCATCCCACCATCTAGCTGTAACCACTGTTATATTTTAGAGTACTGCTGTATACTCACGTGGGCTTTCCCGGTATGTGCTCGTGATAAAAAACCTGCCTGCCAATGCATGAAACTTAAAGAGACACGGGTTTGATCTCTGGTTCGATCCCTGGTTCAGAAAGATGTCCTGGAGGAGGGCATGGCAAGACTAAGACTTCCTAAAAATGTTTGAATGCAAACTTAGGCTGTGCCTGAAGTCAGCCCTGCTCCTGGTACTCCTGGACTCTGTAGTTTACATGGTTCTCTTTTTTGTTTAAGCCAGTTTGGTTGGGTCTCCTGTCACTTGTAACTAGAGTCTTACCAGAGACACACAACCGAGAACATTACTTGTATTCTTCCTCTCTGTAACTTTAAGGCAGAGGTAGATCTCAGCCTCGTCTGGTCTCACTAGTACACGAAACAGATCCAGGCTTGGCCTAGTATCCCAATCCACCTCTGGTCATGTTGAATCTGCCCCAGGCCTACTATCTTGGCAAAGTCAGATACAGCCTTTCCATGAGAAAGAGTTTCAGATATTAAAACAACTTACATAAACGAATAAAATTCAGACACATTCCTTGCAAACACAGTACTTACTGTAAGCAAGCTAGAGGAACTCAGAGTATTCACCCAGTATTTATTCCACAAAAGCTCCAGCAGTTTGCGATCCAAAGAGGATTTGAAATACGAGACTTCTAAGGCATAATATCTATGAAACCAAAGCACAAGTCTAGTAAGTAAAAAACATTCAATATCATAGAAAAGTTATGGCTAAATTCAAGTGAATTATATTTTATATCCAGATAGTCATGCTTTAATTTTTACTCCAAAAGAATAACAGGAACAGTTTCCTTACTCTTCAGGGGTGTGGTTCCAAGTCTGTTAACTAAATATTCTTGTGTTATATTTCTTTTTTCTTTTAAAGATTTATTTATTTATTTATTTTGGTGGGGGGAGGGGTGGGGAGGGAGGGGAGCAGGCGGGCCACTTCTGTTGGTCTTTCATTTGTCCATTTTCATCCATCTTTATTCTTTGGCCCATGTGGGCCTCCCATCGCAGTGGCCTCTGCTTTCTCAGAGCACGGGCTCTGGGTGCATGCGCCCCAGAGCTCCGGCTCGGTAGTTGGACACATGGGTCCAGCCGCTCCGCGGCAAGTGGGATCTTCCCAGGCCAAGGATTGAACCGGCGCCCCTTGCACTGCAAGGTGGTGTCCTTACCCACTGGACCACCAGGGAAGCCCTTGTGTTATATTTCTCCTCGCTGGAGAGCCCAGAAATTTCCAAGAAATTATTAATAACTAATCAAAGCTTCTGAATGACATATGTTTATCCATGTCATTGACTTCATAAATTGTAGCCAATAACACACAAGCTTAATGAACTACCTCTCTAAGGTCAGCTGTAACTTTTGTTAGGCTTTTAAAAATACCAGAAATGACACGTGGTTCCCCATTCCTCCCTTTCCAATTCCTGGGTTAGGACCTGCCACTTTTTGAAAAGCTGCCTTTAAGGCTGGTCCTTTAAGGACATGAAAGAATTACTACTGCTTCCAAAAGTGCTGCAGATATGCCAGGGTCAGGCTGGCCCGGCATACAACCTCCCTCAGCTTTTAATTTCATTAACAGGCCAAATATCTTGCACCAGATAAGATGTGTATAGATGGGTTACAGGCAAATAACATGTCAGATGAAAACAACTGTTAATGAAGACTCAAAAGAAAGTGAATGTGTTAGTCACTCAGTTGTGTCCAACTCTTTGTGACTGCATGGACTGTGGCCCACCAGGCTCCTCTGTTCATGGGATTCTTTAGACAAAAATTACTGGAGTGGGTTGCCGTTCCCTTCTCCAGGGGATCTTCCCGACCCAGGAAATGAACCCAGGTCTCCTGCACTGCAGGCAGACTCTTTACCATCTGAGCCACATTCTTACTATTATTTTAAAAGGTGTAACATGAAATGCATTTCATCTGAATTTTTTCTCATCTATAAAATCAGGAGCTTGGTCTGGATGATCTCTGAGGTTTTTTTTGGCATTGGATATTTTTTACATCACTTACTGTTTGCAGTGTACACCAAAGTCTTCTATTTTATTAAGTGGGATAGTCTGGTACTCAGAAGGTCCTTCGTCAGGAGGCTTGTAGCCCTAACAAAAATGAAGAGAACAGAAGATTTAAACAAAACAGAGATATGTCATGCTCTATGTGAGTAATATATGAATTACTCTATGTGACTTTCTGTTTATAGAGACATTCATTTGGGGCAGGGGGCAAATACTGAACATAAACTTCTAAGGAAAAAAGCATAGTGCTTATACCTGCCCTCAACCCCATTTGGTCGCCGAAGGCTAGATTTAGCGTATAGATTAATTTTTCTTGTCCTTAGGTGAAATTCACTTGTGCTCGTGTCAATTCAGATTGCAGGGAAGGCAGTAGATGGGTTTAGCTAGTTTCTCTAGTACCTGCTAGAATGACATGGGCACAGAAATACTTACCAGCAAACGAAGACTTCTTTTCTAGTAAAATTAATATGTAGCACAAACGTATTGTCTTTTCCCTAAGGACAATTTGTGGTAGTTGGACTTCTATTTTGTAAATACTGTTAAAATTGTTTTTAGGATAAAAGGGGATCCTAACCATAACACATCTTTAAAAATAAATCAGATATTTAAAAATTTAAAGACTATGTATAGGGCTTACAAGTTTAAAAATTACCTTTGGGTATGTCCTAAAGGCTCCAAGATTCACTTTCCCTGCAGATATTGTTCTTGTTGGGTCAATCTACACAAAAAACACATTTAATATCTGATTTGTTTAAACATTATGAGCCTAGAAATATATATGTACATATAATGCTATTATACACATAAGTAAAAATAACCAAATAATAGGGGAAGAAAACTAAACTGAAAAACCATAGAAGCTCAAGAGAATGGTTAAGGATAGAAATCTCATCTTTAATTACTATTTTGGAAATACTGGATTTAAATCCATCCTGCACTGCAGGCAGACTTTTTGAGCCACATTCTTACTATTATTTTAAAAGGTGTAACATGAAATGCATTTCATCTGAATTTTTTCTCATCTATAAAATCAGGAGCTTGGTCTGGATGATCTCTGAGGTTTTTTTTGGCATTGGATATTTTTTACATCACTTACTGTTTGCAGTGTACACCAAAGTCTTCTATTTTATTAAGTGGGATAGTCTGGTACTCAGAAGGTCCTTCGTCAGGAGGCTTGTAGCCCTAAAAAAAATGAAGAGAACAGAAGATTTAAACAAAACAGAGATATGTCATGCTCTATGTGAGTAATATATGAATTACTCTATGTGACTTTCTGTTTATAGAGACATTCATTTGGGGCAGGGGGCAAATACTGAACATAAACTTCTAAGGAAAAAAGCATAGTGCTTATACCTGCCCTCAACCCCATTTGGTCGCCGAAGGCTAGATTTAGCGTATAGATTAATTTTTCTTGTCCTTAGGTGAAATTCACTTGTGCTCGTGTCAATTCAGATTGCAGGGAAGGCAGTAGATGGGTTTAGCTAGTTTCTCTAGTACCTGCTAGAATGACATGGGCACAGAAATACTTACCAGCAAACGAAGACTTCTTTTCTAGTAAAATTAATATGTAGCACAAACGTATTGTCTTTTCCCTAAGGACAATTTGTGGTAGTTGGACTTCTATTTTGTAAATACTGTTAAAATTGTTTTTAGGATAAAAGGGGATCCTAACCATAACACATCTTTAAAAATAAATCAGATATTTAAAAATTTAAAGACTATGTATAGGGCTTACAAGTTTAAAAATTACCTTTGGGTATGTCCTAAAGGCTCCAAGATTCACTTTCCCTGCAGATATTGTTCTTGTTGGGTCAATCTACACAAAAAACACATTTAATATCTGATTTGTTTAAACATTATGAGCCTAGAAATATATATGTACATATAATGCTATTATACACATAAGTAAAAATAACCAAATAATAGGGGAAGAAAACTAAACTGAAAAACCATAGAAGCTCAAGAGAATGGTTAAGGATAGAAATCTCATCATTAATTTAGAGATAAGATTTGTTTATTATACTATTTTTTTAAACTTTTTTTTGGTATACTATTTTTAAGAGTATTAATTAAAGATTTGTTCATCTCTTTTTGAGAAGTCTTATTAAAAGACTTATTAAAAAAGGAACAATTTCTGCCTTCCTCATAGTAACCTGAACTGCACTAAAATACTCTGAGCGTAGAAAGAGCTGTTCTAGTAATTCCTGATGTAATCAGTTCACTCAACACTGACTAAATGCCCCCTGTGTGCAGCAAACTGAAACACAGGTGCTGTGGACACCCTCATCTTGCAGAGTGTGGGAAAAGATGCAGAGAGGTTCCCTAACTAGTTCAGAGTCCCAGCTCCAAAGAAGTGGAACTCAGATTCAAACCAGGCAGACTGACCCCAGAGCCTTACTCTTTACACTGTTTTTGTTTCCCTATATACTGGCTTTAGTAAATCTTCATGAAAATTAATTACAGCTGGTTGTAAAAATACTTACTACCACTGCTACGAACGGTTCCTGGAACTGCTGATTGAGCATCTGCGTACTAACGTCAATCCCAGAGAGCCAGCAGCCATATCCAGGGTGGCTATGATACCAGCCAATTGCATTTTCAAGGCGACCAACCTACCAAATGCAGACAGCAAAGGAGCTTGAGGTGCCTGTTTAACCTTAGAGACGACTCTGATTTGTCTGTTTACACAGCCCTACAGTTAAATAATAGCATGCAGAATAGTTATAGCATATGCTATTTTCAAATTAAGAGAAACCCAGTATTTTAGATAATACATGCTCAAGGCACAAAATTAGTGCGATAAACCTACAGTAAGGTTATTCAGTTTCCTTCCCATCTCTTCCCCCTCAACTAGCTTCTCAGCCCAGATGGTACCACTCTAGGCAGCTACTTACATACCTGTCTTCCAGATTTATTCTCTGCATATAGAATATATTCTCTGCATATATGTAGATGAATAAACACACATCATGCCACACCACCTACGGTGTTCTACACTTTGCTTTTTCACACAACAGAATATTTTGGGATTTGGTTGATATAAATAAATATATAGATAACTACTTTTTATTTTTGTTTTAAAGGCTGGCTGGCAGTTCACTGTATGGATATACCATAATTTATTTAATCAGCTTAATATTCAGGTACATTTAGGTTGTTTCCAATTTTTTGATTTTAAACACACACAATGAATGTGAGAATTAAAATTTCTTTTAAAACTGAGATATAATTGGCACATATTAGTTCAGATGTACAACATAATGATTCTATACACACACACACAGTGAAGTGATCACACTAAGTGTAGTTAACAGCGAACACCACATGCAGTTTACACTTTTTTTCTCCTGTGGTAAGAGCTTTTTAGATCTACTCTCTTGAGAATTTATTTTTAAAAAAATATGTATAGTTGGATTTCCCTGGTGCTCCAGTGGGTAAGGACACCGCCTTGCAGTGCAAGGGGCGCTGGTTCAATCCCTGGCCTGGAAAGATCCCACGTGCTGCAGAGTGGCTGGACCGATGTGTCCAACTACTGAGCTGGACCTCTGGAGCTCGTGCGCCTGGAGCCGGTGCTCTGTGACAAGAGAGGCCACTGCGATGGGAGGCCCACACAGGCCAAAGAACAAAGATAAATGAATGAAAGATCAATAGAAGTGGCCAAAAAAAAAATGTATAGTTGAGAATAATTTAAAATATAAACTTTAATGTAGAGAAGGTAGCCTTAAGTTTAGAAACTCAAAAGTAACTGTGAGACTCTTTGGGATTACCAAATTTTAAGCAAGAGTGTTTTTTTTTACCTGTTAGTGACTAAGAATAATAGCTTATAGCATATGCTATTTTCAAATTAAGAGAAACCCAGTATTTTAGATAATACATGCTCAAGGCACAAAATTAGTGCGATAAACCTACAGTAAGGTTATTCAGTTTCCTTCCCATCTCTTCCCCCTCAACTAGCTTCTCAGCCCAGATGGTACCACTCTAGGCAGCTACTTACATACCTGTCTTCCAGATTTATTCTCTGCATATAGAATATATTCTCTGCATATATGTAGATGAATAAACACACATCATGCCACACCACCTACGGTGTTCTACACTTTGCTTTTTCACACAACAGAATATTTTGGGATTTGGTTGATATAAATAAATATATAGATAACTACTTTTTATTTTTGTTTTAAAGGCTGGCTGGCAGTTCACTGTATGGATATACCATAATTTATTTAATCAGCTTAATATTCAGGTACATTTAGGTTGTTTCCAATTTTTTGATTTTAAACACACACAATGAATGTGAGAATTAAAATTTCTTTTAAAACTGAGATATAATTGGCACATATTAGTTCAGATGTACAACATAATGATTCTATACACACACACACAGTGAAGTGATCACACTAAGTGTAGTTAACAGCGAACACCACATGCAGTTTACACTTTTTCTCCTGTGGTAAGAGTTTTTTAGATCTACTCTCTTGAGAATTTATTTTTAAAAAAATATGTATAGTTGGATTTCCCTGGTGCTCCAGTGGGTAAGGACACCGCCTTGCAGTGCAAGGGGCGCTGGTTCAATCCCTGGCCTGGAAAGATCCCACGTGCTGCAGAGTGGCTGGACCGATGTGTCCAACTACTGAGCTGGACCTCTGGAGCTCGTGCGCCTGGAGCCGGTGCTCTGTGACAAGAGAGGCCACTGCGATGGGAGGCCCACACAGGCCAAAGAACAAAGATAAATGAATGAAAGATCAATAGAAGTGGCCAAAAAAAAAATGTATAGTTGAGAATAATTTAAAATATAAACTTTAATGTAGAGAAGGTAGCCTTAAGTTTAGAAACTCAAAAGTAACTGTGAGACTCTTTGGGATTACCAAATTTTAAGCAAGAGTGTTTTTACCTGTTTGGCGTTTTCTATGTATGCGGCCATGTACTCATATGCGGCAGCCTGAGCATTTACTCGGGTTTCGGTGCCCTCTACGGGCAAAGCAAAACTGTCCATAATGATCATGGTCTCACCGTCCACCTTTCCCAGCATCAAGCCCATCACTTCCAAGTTGCCTCCTGATCTGGCATGCATCACCATTTTCAGTAGAGCCAGTGCTGAGATTTTGCAGTACTTAAAGTAATGGTGACTACAAAACAAAGGCGTGGCGTAATTAGCTTTTTTACGTAAGTACAATTTCAAGACAGTTTCTTTAGAGAGTAACAAGTATTGAAGGAATTTACACTGATGGACTGGGGAGAAAGTGAACTGAATGTGGGAAAGAGAAAGGAAGTTGAAGAGGGATGGAAATGATACATGTATTATAATCCTGCAAAGTATTGCCCATTGGGGGAAGGGAAGAGTATGAAATGGTTTTAAAATACGCTATTCAAGCAGACAGGAGGGAATTATGTGACCATTTCAATAGTTTTTCTCCATTAATTTTGGAATCACCAAATCTTGGCTTTTGACTCTGATTGGACAGTTGTGCCTCATTATTCTCCGGCCTAACCTCGAGGCCTAACAGTTAAGAACGTGGGCTCTGACACCCATATGCCACGGCTTGTGCCCTTGAACCATCATGTCCTAAGTGTGACCTTGAGACCACCGAAATGTTCGTTCCTGTTTTCACAGAGCTGCTGTTTGGAGGAAATGAAGTAAATAAAATAATGTATGTAAAGCGCTTAGCTTAGTCCCTGACACATAAGAAAACCTTTTAAGTGCTAGCTGCGTTATTAACCTATCTTTCATAGTACTCTCAAAGAACCAAGTGTTGATGGTTGTGGCTTCTCTCTGTGGCATCAGCCTAAAAATGGAAAATGTAGCCTTATATCTTTAGTCCTACTATGATCACTGTCTCAGTCTGTCATCTGTGTATGTGACTAAACTACTGTTGAATAAAATGACATTTCAGTCTCACTGATGCAGCCCAAGACAGAGAGGATGACTGTAACTAGAGGCATAGTCACAACACTGAGGCAAGAGGATAGTTTCCCAATATTTAATAGGCTATATATGAACCCAGGTGCACAGTCCACTGTAGAAATAGCAGCTAACCAGGCAAACTAACCAGTCAGTAAAGAGTGGTCGGTGTCTTTGAGATGTCTTTTAAGATATCTGCCCACAGATTTCAGTCACAGCTGAAAAATATAGAGACCTGTCCTTGGGAGTTAAGACATCAATTAAAATCTTCACTCCTCTCTTTACTGGGGAAAAAAGAAAGAAAGTTTTTGTGTTTCTATTACACACATTCTAGACCTTTTTTTTTTTTTTTAATACATGATCTCATCTAATCTTTATGACATCACCAACAGGTAAGTCTTATTTTTCTTTTACAGATAAAAAAATGAAGATAAGTACATATCTCTTCTAGGGTCAGCCAACTAATTATAGTTGTGAGATTTGATTTTAGGTCAGTTGTTCACTTAGGCATTCACTGCCTCTGTGTAATCGTGAACTAAGTTATTTACTGTACTTGCTTGTTTTCATATATGCAGAAAAGGAATAAAAATACAGTGCTGGGTTGTCATGAAGATTTAATGACATGTGGAAATTATTAGCTCAATGCTCAGCCTGTAGTAAGTACTCAGTGTAACACTGCTGACTTTGAACACCCACAGGGAAAGCTCGCCTTGGAAAAAAAACCTGTGAGACAAATGAAGTCTGGTTTTTGTTTTTGACCACCACTTTCCTGTCTATCCATCAGAGAGTGCTCTTTTTACTGTCTCCCTACAGTACCTGCTGCCAGGAAAAGACGAATGCTGTGGGCAAAGAATCCTCGACTTGTCCTCACTCCCAGGGACACAGGAGTTTCGCTTAAGGGACAAAGAACCTTAAGTTCTATTGATATAATCTCCAGCTTTTGTGAACAGGTGGAGTAACATTTGGGGAGACTTAAGAGGGCCTCAGTTGTGTTTCTGAAATAATTACCAGCAATCAAAAAGCAAGTATAGATCTAAAAGATCATAGACCAAAAGAAGACAGCTCATAGTTAATTCAGAGACCCTTGGTTTGACTCGATATCTGAAGACAGTAGCAGTCTCCAGTCTGAGACCAGCTGAAGATCCAACAAAGTGCTTATCGACACAGGCAGGGCTCAAGCCAGACAGTGGAGTGTGTGATACCCGCGCTCAGAAGCGAGAGCCCGAATGACCGCTTGTGGTTTTCCTCTTCCGTTCTCCCAAGGCACATGGGTTAAAGGGACAGAAAGGGGAGTCAAGTGAGCCCCAATAGAGGGTCTTACGCTCAACTTGCGGGGATAAAAGGATCAAAAAATTATTGGACGATTCCCGTTTCTTCTCGCTGCACAGCAAAGGACAAGCTCGCTCTCGCCTCCAACTCCCACCCTCCCCCCACTCCGGGCCAGTTAAACCCCCGCCACCCCTCCCTCCCCTGCGTCTCGCCAGGGACCTCCTCACTCCTTAGTCCAGGGCTTCGCCGCCAGGATTTCTTGCTGCTGTTTCTTGTCGTATTTGTAGATTTCATCGATACTCTGGGCTTCCTGCATGTTGTTGGCTAGTTCCCACGTTTTCTGGGCCATACCACTCCCGGAAGCCGCCATCGCCGGGGCGTCGGAGAAGCTGTCGCCTCCACGATCAGGACGCAACTTTGCCTCGCTAGGTCTTCGGGCGTGGGCTTCGGAGCCAGCCCGCCGCAGGTGCACGCTCGCACTAGGCTGTCGAGGCAGCCATGACACCTAGCGCCGGAGGTGATGCGGGCACGGACCACTCGGGGCTGGCGGGGGTCCTGGCGGGGCGCGGCGATAGGAGCAGCTGTTAAACGGTACTGAGAGACCGAGGAACCTTCTCATCACTGAAAAGAGGATGGACGATCTTGGAAAATTCCATGTGGGAATCAGAACAAAGACGGTGATTTCCTAGGGAATGGTACAGCCTTCCGCACCGGAAGAAGGGCATGTAACTGATTCTAGAAACTGGAATTGACCTTTGTTGCTTCTGCGCAGGCTCGGCCTCCGCCATATTCAAAATGGGTAACTACGTTGGAATAGGGCAGGAACTGTTTTATGTGGGTGAAAGACAAAAAAAAAAATCCATGGAAAAAGTGACCTATAAGTAGTTTCGAGTACTGGTTTGGTGAAAAGACCAATAATCACTGCACATGGAAAAGATATCTGAAGACAGTAGCAGTCTCCAGTCTGAGACCAGCTGAAGATCCAACAAAGTGCTTATCGACACAGGCAGGGCTCAAGCCAGACAGTGGAGTGTGTGATACCCGCGCTCAGAAGCGAGAGCCCGAATGACCGCTTGTGGTTTTCCTCTTCCGTTCTCCCAAGGCACATGGGTTAAAGGGACAGAAAGGGGAGTCAAGTGAGCCCCAATAGAGGGTCTTACGCTCAACTTGCGGGGATAAAAGGATCAAAAAATTATTGGACGATTCCCGTTTCTTCTCGCTGCACAGCAAAGGACAAGCTCGCTCTCGCCTCCAACTCCCACCTCCCCACTCCGGGCCAGTTAAACCCCCGCCACCCCTCCCTCCCCTGCGTCTCGCCAGGGACCTCCTCACTCCTTAGTCCAGGGCTTCGCCGCCAGGATTTCTTGCTGCTGTTTCTTGTCGTATTTGTAGATTTCATCGATACTCTGGGCTTCCTGCATGTTGTTGGCTAGTTCCCACGTTTTCTGGGCCATACCACTCCCGGAAGCCGCCATCGCCGGGGCGTCGGAGAAGCTGTCGCCTCCACGATCAGGACGCAACTTTGCCTCGCTAGGTCTTCGGGCGTGGGCTTCGGAGCCAGCCCGCCGCAGGTGCACGCTCGCACTAGGCTGTCGAGGCAGCCATGACACCTAGCGCCGGAGGTGATGCGGGCACGGACCACTCGGGGCTGGCGGGGGTCCTGGCGGGGCGCGGCGATAGGAGCAGCTGTTAAACGGTACTGAGAGACCGAGGAACCTTCTCATCACTGAAAAGAGGACGGACGATCTTGGAAAATTCCATGTGGGAATCAGAACAAAGACGGTGATTTCCTAGGGAATGGTACAGCCTTCCGCACCGGAAGAAGGGCATGTAACTGATTCTAGAAACTGGAATTGACCTTTGTTGCTTCTGCGCAGGCTCGGCCTCCGCCATATTCAAAATGGGTAACTACGTTGGAATAGGGCAGGGAACTGTTTTTATGTGGGTGAAAGACAAAAAAAAAAAAACTCCATGGAAAAAGTGACCTATAAGTAGTTTCGAGTACTGGTTTTGAGACCATGGTAACATAGCATCCTGATTTACTTCCAAATGAATCACTGCACATGTGTAAAATCCTATGGCTCGTGGTGGTTTGGCGCTAAACTAGGAGGAGGGGCGTTTTCTAGCATTCTGAGGTGGCTATGGAAACTCTGGATGGCTACGATCGTGCGTTTTGACGCGCTTGTAAAAGTTAACATCAATACGAGGCATCAGTGTTTTCTCAGTGTCCAGTACCCAGTACTTAAAATAGTTAACAGTTTAATCTACATTCCTCCATGGAACCACTTATGTCCCCTCAACTGAATGAGCCTGGAGGACTATGTGTTGCCATGCAAGAGTTAATACAGTGTTTAATTATTTCATTTATTTGTTTATTTTAGGTATTTTTCTTTCTCCTCCTATTGCCCACTCCACGCTAGATTCTAAGTTCCGAAACACAGGGACCAGGTCTTTATTCCTTGTTTTATCCCTAACACCTGTCACAGATGCTTACTGTTCTTACTGCTGGGAAAAAGAAAAAAGGGGGAAAAAGCAGTTCACCTCCTCTGCTTCCTCTTTCTTTAGTTTACCTTGAAACTTTGCGTTAAGTGATAAGCGTTGCCTGGAGTGCTCTCAACTTACTTTTCTGACTAGGAGCTCATATTAATATTTAAAAACAGTTCAGAGATCTCTGAATTTTGAATGCAATCATTCTCAACTTCTTTCTCTAGTAATCTTTCTTCCACGGCCTCTCTAAATGTCTCCAGGTGATTCTGTAACTGTTACATTGCATTGAAGTGTATTTGTTTCCTTAGAAGTTTTTCTTCTCACTGTAAGCTTCAGAGTGCGGGGGCACTTCACTCTGAGTTATATCCTCCACTCTTAGAAAGGTGTGTGTCATTCAGTTAAGACAAAAAGAAAAAAAAAAATTAGAATTATGGAGTCCACAGCCCCACCTGTAGTTTTGACATTAACTTTGTCTTCAGACTCTCATAGAAAGTCAGTTCAGTTGCTCAGGCGTGTCCGACTCTGCGACCCCATGGCCTGAAGCACACCAGGCTTCCCTGTCCTTTACCATCTCCCAGAGCTTGCTGACACATGTTCTTTGACTCAGTGATGCCATCCAACCATCTCCTCCTCTGTCACCCGCTTCTTTTGCTTTCAATTTTTGCCAACGTGACGCTCTTTTCCAATGAGTCCTCTCTTCGCATCAGGTGGCCGAAGTATTGGAGCTTCAGTTTCAGCATCATTCCTTCTAGTGAATATTCAGGGTTGGTTTCCTTTAGGATTGACTGGTCTGCTCTCCTTTCAGTTCAAGGGACTTTCAAGAACCATCTCCAACACCACAGTTCAAAGGCATCAATTCTTCCTCGCTCAGCTTTCTTTATGATCCAGCTCTCACATCCATACATGGCTACTATAGAAAGTAACTTCAGATAAAGGACTCTTAGCCCCACTAGCCTGGGAAGCTATGATCTCTCTTCTAGTGGTAGTATATGGCCACTAAGTATTGGGGTGAACTGAATATGCTGAAGTTAGTAATAAAAGTCTAGGACAAAACGTTGACCAGACTCCTGGGGGATCCACAGTGCCTTGGAGAGCCGTGCCAACAGCTTTTCTTTAACACCCCTACCCTGCCCGCCGCCCCTCCCTATCTCCAGGGGAGCGCTGGGAATCACTCCCCGGCCGCCCCAAGGCTCTGACAGAGGCTATCTGGGGCTTGGAAGGTTTGAGGAAGACAAATCGGCGTTGCCTGGAGTGCTCTCAACTTACTTTTCTGACTAGGAGCTCATATTAATATTTAAAAACAGTTCAGAGATCTCTGAATTTTGAATGCAATCATTCTCAACTTCTTTCTCTAGTAATCTTTCTTCCACGGCCTCTCTAAATGTCTCCAGGTGATTCTGTAACTGTTACATTGCATTGAAGTGTATTTGTTTCCTTAGAAGTTTTTCTTCTCACTGTAAGCTTCAGAGTGCGGGGGCACTTCACTCTGAGTTATATCCTCCACTCTTAGAAAGGTGTGTGTCATTCAGTTAAGACAAAAAGAAAAAAAAAAATTAGAATTATGGAGTCCACAGCCCCACCTGTAGTTTTGACATTAACTTTGTCTTCAGACTCTCATAGAAAGTCAGTTCAGTTGCTCAGGCGTGTCCGACTCTGCGACCCCATGGCCTGAAGCACACCAGGCTTCCCTGTCCTTTACCATCTCCCAGAGCTTGCTGACACATGTTCTTTGACTCAGTGATGCCATCCAACCATCTCCTCCTCTGTCACCCGCTTCTTTTGCTTTCAATTTTTGCCAACGTGACGCTCTTTTCCAATGAGTCCTCTCTTCGCATCAGGTGGCCGAAGTATTGGAGCTTCAGTTTCAGCATCATTCCTTCTAGTGAATATTCAGGGTTGGTTTCCTTTAGGATTGACTGGTCTGCTCTCCTTTCAGTTCAAGGGACTTTCAAGAACCATCTCCAACACCACAGTTCAAAGGCATCAATTCTTCCTCGCTCAGCTTTCTTTATGATCCAGCTCTCACATCCATACATGGCTACTATAGAAAGTAACTTCAGATAAAGGACTCTTAGCCCCACTAGCCTGGGAAGCTATGATCTCTCTTCTAGTGGTAGTATATGGCCACTAAGTATTGGGGTGAACTGAATATGCTGAAGTTAGTAATAAAAGTCTAGGACAAAACGTTGACCAGACTCCTGGGGGATCCACAGTGCCTTGGAGAGCCGTGCCAACAGCTTTTCTTTAACACCCCTACCCTGCCCGCCGCCCTCTCCCTATCTCCAGGGGAGCGCTGGGAATCACTCCCCGGCCGCCCCAAGGCTCTGACAGAGGCTATCTGGGGCTTGGAAGGTTTGAGGAAGACCAAATCGGCTTAGTCTGGGAAAGTGGCTCCCGCAGTGTTCACCATCTCCAGGCGGAGTCCCCAGCCCAGGGGCCGGCGAGCGTTCGTGCGGCCTCCGGGGCGGCAGGGGGCGCCCTCGGCCGCGAGCCTTGGCCCGATGGCCACCGTGGAGGCGGGGCCGCGCTTGGCCGTTGGCGAAGGGCGGGCGGAGGGCTCGGCCTAAGAGGCGGGTCCCTGGCGGCTTGTCTCCCCGCTCCCGCGTTGGGCGGCCGCCGCTGCCGCCGTTGCTTTTGGCCACAGAGCGCCTTCCTGGAGCGCTGTGCTGCTCGCCGACGCCAGCCCGCTGCCCGAGTAAGCGTCTTTGGGCGCAGGCGGGGAGCGGGCCCGGCGGGGTGTGGCCGGCTTGCGGGGCGTCCCGGGGCTGGGGGTTCGAGGCCCAGGGCCTCCCCGGGGGCGGAGGTCGCGCGGCCGCCCAGATGGCCAAGGTCCTGGGGCTGCCGGCGTTGGGGAAGCGGGGTCCTTGCGGACGGAGATTTCGGGGTCGCCGGGCTGGGGTTGGAGTCTGGCGGCTGCAGGTCCGGGGACCCCGGAACCGTCGGGGGTCTCGCTGCAGCCTGGCTGGGGGGCGGTGCTCGGTTTCCGGGACCCGGGTTTCCCGGGCGTGAGGCTCTCGCCGTCGCCGGGACGGCCCCGGGCGGTGCCTTGGTTACGCGGACAGGACTCCGGGGCCGCAGCTCCCGCCGCCGCCCGGGTGCTGTTGAGACCCGGTTGCCTGACAACGTGTCGACGCTTCCTACGGAGATGGCCCGGCGCAGCGCTCGGGGACCGGCCGTGCCCATCAGCCGCGCTCCGCTGCTCGCCTATGCCTGCCGAAGCGCCTTTCCTAATTTAACTTGGTGCTGGTTAATGCTTAACGCTTATTGAGGGCTTGTGTCCCCAACGCTATTTCTAGGTGGTTTGCTTTGCAAGTAAGATTTGATTCCCACCGCCCTGTGAGGCCGGCGCGCTTGTTTTCCCCGGACTCCTTGAGCTTGAACCAGATGTTTCTGATAGGCTTGATTTTAAGGTCGTTAACCTAGGATTGGAATCACATTTGCAGTGGGACTCAACCTTTGAGAGAGGCTGGGTCTCAAGATTATAGGATTAATTCGTTTAATTTTGGATTTTTGGGAAAGCTAATTTATGTATCTCGTCTCCAAACACCGCGGGTAATGCACGAAGCTAATGGTAACCCATATGAGTTTGTGAAAAGCCAGTTATCCTCGCAGGAGTTCAACTTGATACGAAAGAACGGCTTTTCAGATTGATAAGCGAAAAGGAATCCCATGGTAACCTGTAAGATGCTACTTTCTTTTTTGTGTATTTCTTACTAGGCGTGCGCTGACTTTCTGCTGGTTAAGTATGTGCTGAAATGCTCCCCAGGGGTGAAATTTGGGGCCTCCTGCAGTATAGGTAACCTAGTAGAAGGCAGTAGGTGGTTTTAGATAGGGGAAGTTGATAAAGGGTGCTTTGACTAAATCGATCTGGTTGTGCCTTCCACGCACACACAGGCATAATGATTGCTTACAATGAGTTCCTCTAGGATTTCCTTTTTTTTCCCTCTAGTCTTTTTTTTTTTTTTAATCTAACCTTCAGTTTTGAGTCACTTAGTTGGCTGTTGGGTCACATGATTGCTTGGTTTTACAGGTTGGCTGCTAATGCCAGATGGGATCAGCACAGCCCCAGGTGCTTGGTTGTTAATGCCTATTAAATAATAACCCCCGCACCCCCAGGAAAGGAGAATCATTTAAATGAGTTCTGTGGACTTCCATCTTCAAAAGTAGCCAAAAAATTCAAGTGACTGGTTAACGCCAAAAATCTTCTCCAGTTAGTGAAATTAGGGTATAACTAAGAATGTTCAGAATACTCACACACAGTTCAGGTGATGTTGGTATAGTGGTGGAACAGCAGTGATTGTAAAATGAGAGTAATTAACGTGTGCATGTTCTCTTGGGGAGACTAAGGGGAAACAGATGGTCAGCCTAGAAAAGACACTTCTTGTGGATTTCATATGAAGTCAGTGTGTCTTAGGTTTAGCGTGGAAATAAATTAAAAACTGAAAAGGTCTTTCAACGTTTAATTTTGATTCCCCGCCCTGTGACCCTTTTCCATTGAGCTTGAACCAGATGTTTCTGATAGGCTTGATTTTAAGGTCGTTAACCTAGGATTGGAATCACATTTGCAGTGGGACTCAACCTTTGAGAGAGGCTGGGTCTCAAGATTATAGGATTAATTCGTTTAATTTTGGATTTTTGGGAAAGCTAATTTATGTATCTCGTCTCCAAACACCGCGGGTAATGCACGAAGCTAATGGTAACCCATATGAGTTTGTGAAAAGCCAGTTATCCTCGCAGGAGTTCAACTTGATACGAAAGAACGGCTTTTCAGATTGATAAGCGAAAAGGAATCCCATGGTAACCTGTAAGATGCTACTTTCTTTTTTGTGTATTTCTTACTAGGCGTGCGCTGACTTTCTGCTGGTTAAGTATGTGCTGAAATGCTCCCCAGGGGTGAAATTTGGGGCCTCCTGCAGTATAGGTAACCTAGTAGAAGGCAGTAGGTGGTTTTAGATAGGGGAAGTTGATAAAGGGTGCTTTGACTAAATCGATCTGGTTGTGCCTTCCACGCACACACAGGCATAATGATTGCTTACAATGAGTTCCTCTAGGATTTCCTTTTTTTTCCCTCTAGTCTTTTTTTTTTTTTTTAATCTAACCTTCAGTTTTGAGTCACTTAGTTGGCTGTTGGGTCACATGATTGCTTGGTTTTACAGGTTGGCTGCTAATGCCAGATGGGATCAGCACAGCCCCAGGTGCTTGGTTGTTAATGCCTATTAAATAATAACCCCCGCACCCCCAGGAAAGGAGAATCATTTAAATGAGTTCTGTGGACTTCCATCTTCAAAAGTAGCCAAAAAATTCAAGTGACTGGTTAACGCCAAAAATCTTCTCCAGTTAGTGAAATTAGGGTATAACTAAGAATGTTCAGAATACTCACACACAGTTCAGGTGATGTTGGTATAGTGGTGGAACAGCAGTGATTGTAAAATGAGAGTAATTAACGTGTGCATGTTCTCTTGGGGAGACTAAGGGGAAACAGATGGTCAGCCTAGAAAAGACACTTCTTGTGGATTTCCTATGAAGTCAGTGTGTCTTAGGTTTAACGTGGAAATAAATTAAAAAACTGAAAAAGGGTGCTTTCAGTACAGCATTTCTCAGATGAAATTTTTAGAGTTATGTGATTTAACTCTTACAGACTTTGAGCAGATTGTAAATTATTAACGTCTTTCTGACTTAAATTCTGATTGCTTTCTTGAGTGGGAGACAGAAGTGTTTGAATAAGTATTTTGGTAATTTTGCATAACCGAAAGGTTATTTAATTTATGTTATGGTCCTTAGTCACCATTAATGACATATTATTAACAGTTGCTGACAGACTTTGTCGTGCTTTTATATATTTGTGCATGCTATCCTAACCCTCAACCTCTTTTCTCTCCCAGTAACAGTGGTATTTACTTCTTAGCAAAGTTTAGAGGGATTTGTCAAAGTTTAGGTACGCCCTTGGAAGTTGCTTGTGTGGATGTCGTCTGCTAGGAGATGCACCCTGTTATTGGGTGGAAGGATCTTCAGGTGAATGGAAAATGAGAAAGACATTTCAGCTCTTTATGCCCTTCTAAGGCTTTTTTACAGGTTCCCCCCTGCACCCAGTGTGTAATCACTCCCTGCTCTTCTGTTCTCTTGTGCTGGGGTCCCCTTTTCCTAACAGTCTCTTCTTCCATAGCTTTAAAGATCATTTAAAAAACTGTTAACCAACTGGACTCTACTCTTAATCCCAGCTGTATTCAAATAGTTGTCTTGATACCACTGTTGGATCCTGTACCTCACTTCAGTTCCACTCTGGCCACACTGTGAACCAGTGTGGCAGGATATGTAATGTTGCCCAAAGTTGAGGGCAAGGATCATATTTTACACTTTTCATTTCCCTAACACATAGAACAGTGTCCTCCTCAGGGGGTACATACTTCCATGGGGGAGTAGAATTTGCACTTCACTGGAGAGAGAAAGGGTGGGAGCAGTATTTTCCATTCTCTTTGTGCTTGATGGAATTGGGAGAAGGGGTCGGGCATACACTGTTCTTTCTGGGTCCTTTCTGTATTTTAGGGTGACTCAGGCTTTGCAGAATGAACATGTTCTGGTCTGCTTGTGTTGCTGTCTGTATAATAAGCACGGGGGCCTACGTTTAAAATACAAAGATGTTGATTTGAATTGTGATACGTAAGTATCATTTGTTGGTGACTTGAATCCTCATGTGCTTTGGAGGCTTTTTATTCTTTCAGTGACGTATACAAAGACTTTGAAGAGACAATGAGAATTAATATTAATAAAGAGTTGAGATTTATTGATTTCTTTTAATTAGGCTGTCTTGCATGTTAGTCATGGTACACGGAATCTTTGTAGCATCATGTGAGACCTTTCATGGGGTGCCTGGACTCTGTGGTTGTGGTATGCGTACTCTGAGCTCGTGGGTTCATTCTCGTTGCAGTGCTCAGACTTAGTTGTACTGCAGCATGTGGGATCTTAGTTCCCCAACCAGGGATTAAACCTGTGCCCCCTGGATTACAGGGCAGATTCTTAACCACTGGGGCACCAGGGAAAGTCCTTGATTATTAATTTCTAGGTTGACCATTTCTGTGGTCAAGTATACCATATATTTTGTATGTACTGTATCATTTCATTTTTTCCTTCATAGTGACTTTGGAGTAGACCCATTTTACAGGCAAGGAAACAGGGACAGAGGTTGAGGAACACATTGGAGTCAGTCACGTAGAGTCAATGATGAAATTGGTTTCAAATCCATGTCTTTCAGTTAAACTGATTTTCTGAGAACTGTTTATCTACATACAATATACACATCTACTGGCAGGGGAAATTGGTAATATCTTGGAGAAAATGTGAGCGATGTTACATTGTGGAGTTAAGGAAGAATAAAGAATCTCATTTAGATTTCCTTAAGCTGATCTTTCTTATAACTTAATCTTGAAATTGTAAACCTTTTTTACTCTGTTTTGTATTTGGAATTCTGTCCATGGAATTCCCCAGGCAAGAATACCAGAGTGGGTTGTCGTTCCCTTCTCCAGGAGATCTTCTCAACCCAGGGATTGAACCTGAATCTCCTGCATTGCAGGAAGATTCTTTACTATCTGAGCCACCAGGAAATCCTATTTTTGTACATTAATTAATTAAGTAACCTTGAGTAATTTTGTAGCTGAAACATATGTTTTATATAAGTTGTCATATGTTTTTAGGAGTGATGAGAAAAATGGCCATGACAGCTAGAGGCTATTCTGTAGCCAAGGACTTGGTGTTCCTAGGAACTGGCCTGCCAGTACTGCTTAGATTTGGTGTGCTTCTGTTGAGACAGTTGCTGGAAACATCAACATCAAATAAAGCTGCTCTGTGTTCATGAAAGAGCAAGAGAAAAACAATACCACTCCACAGTCATGTCCAAACACAGATGAAACATGAGTGTTGTCCCAGCCACAAAATGTCTCACACCTCTCCCAATGGAGTAGCATTGCTGCTGCCGTACTAGTTATGTCTTTAGCCTCCCTGTGGATAAGATTTACTAAGATGTCCAGTCATAGAATCATCCTCACGTCCTGACAGCATTTCGTCCTGAGCAAAGCTCTGCTTCCTTAAGCTAGCTAGTTAGAGTGTGCTCAGTCATGTCCGACTCTTTGCAACCCCACGAACTGTAGCCTGCCAGGCTCCTCTCTCCATGGGATTTTCCAGGCGAGAATACTGCAGTGTGTTGCCATTTCCTCCTCCAGGGGATCTTCCTGACTCAGGGATTGAACTCACATCTCTTGGGTCTCCTGCATTGACAGGTGGATTCTTTACCACTAGTGCTGCCTTCAAACCCTCCTCCATGTCAGCTAATACAAGCCCAACCTGTCTTTCAGTTAAACTGATTTTCTGAGAACTGTTTATCTACATACAATATACACATCTACTGGCAGGGGAAATTGGTAATATCTTGGAGAAAATGTGAGCGATGTTACATTGTGGAGTTAAGGAAGAATAAAGAATCTCATTTAGATTTCCTTAAGCTGATCTTTCTTATAACTTAATCTTGAAATTGTAAACCTTTTTTACTCTGTTTTGTATTTGGAATTCTGTCCATGGAATTCCCCAGGCAAGAATACCAGAGTGGGTTGTCGTTCCCTTCTCCAGGAGATCTTCTCAACCCAGGGATTGAACCTGAATCTCCTGCATTGCAGGAAGATTCTTTACTATCTGAGCCACCAGGAAATCCTTTTTTTGTACATTAATTAATTAAGTAACCTTGAGTAATTTTGTAGCTGAAACATATGTTTTATATAAGTTGTCATATGTTTTTAGGAGTGATGAGAAAAATGGCCATGACAGCTAGAGGCTATTCTGTAGCCAAGGACTTGGTGTTCCTAGGAACTGGCCTGCCAGTACTGCTTAGATTTGGTGTGCTTCTGTTGAGACAGTTGCTGGAAACATCAACATCAAATAAAGCTGCTCTGTGTTCATGAAAGAGCAAGAGAAAAACAATACCACTCCACAGTCATGTCCAAACACAGATGAAACATGAGTGTTGTCCCAGCCACAAAATGTCTCACACCTCTCCCAATGGAGTAGCATTGCTGCTGCCGTACTAGTTATGTCTTTAGCCTCCCTGTGGATAAGATTTACTAAGATGTCCAGTCATAGAATCATCCTCACGTCCTGACAGCATTTCGTCCTGAGCAAAGCTCTGCTTCCTTAAGCTAGCTAGTTAGAGTGTGCTCAGTCATGTCCGACTCTTTGCAACCCCACGAACTGTAGCCTGCCAGGCTCCTCTCTCCATGGGATTTTCCAGGCGAGAATACTGCAGTGTGTTGCCATTTCCTCCTCCAGGGGATCTTCCTGACTCAGGGATTGAACTCACATCTCTTGGGTCTCCTGCATTGACAGGTGGATTCTTTACCACTAGTGCTGCCTTCATTAAAACCCTCCTCCATGTCAGCTAATACAAGCCCAACCTGTAAGTCTTCCCTAACACCTCCTTAATAACTGCCAGAGTTCCCATCGATGTAGTGAGTAATAAACCCAACTTAGGGCTTCCCTGGTGGTCCAGTGGGTAAGGACACTGCCTTGCAGTGCAAGGGGTGCCGGTTCGATCCCTGGCCTGGGAAGATCCTACGTGCTGTGGAGCGGCTGGACAGATGTGTCCAATTACCGAGCCCGAGCTCTGGAGCGCATGCGCCCAGAGCCGGCGCTCTGCAACAACAGAGGCCACCGCGATGGGAGGCCCACATGGGCCAAAGAACAAAGATGGATGAAAATGGATAAAAGACCAATAAAAGTGGCCTGCCTGCTCCCCTCCCTCCGCACCCCCCCCCAAATAAATCTTTTAAAAAAAATAAAATAAACCCAACTAGTTTAACTATAGTAGAGGTCCTGGATGGAGAAGTCTGGCGAGCTACAGTCCATGGGGTCTCAACACACACACAGACACACGCACACGGCTCTCTGATGGCTCAGTGGTGAGGAATCTGCCTGCAATTAGGACACCTGGGTTCCATCTCTGGGTTGGGAAGGTCCCCTTGGAGGAGGGCATGGCACCCCACTCCAGTATTCTTGCCTGGAGAATCCCCATCGACAGAGGAGCCTGACAGGCTGCAATTCATGGGGTTACACAGAGTCGGACACTGTGACTGAAGTGCCTACACAGCAGTGGTCTTGGTGCTCTTTGGAGGGTATTGCCAGAAGAAAGCTTACTAGTATCTTTGACTCTTCGATTTAGTATTAGAGATGTCATATGCTAATCAGGTTAGACAGGTGGGCAAAATTAGAGATAATTAAATATGTACTTGGAGCTTCCCTGGTGGCCTCAGACAGTATAGAATCTGCCTGCATTGTGAGAGACCCAGGTTCAATCCCTGGGTCAGGAAGATCTGGAGAAGGGCATGACAACCCACTCCAGTATTCTTGCCTGCAGAATCCCATGGACCGAGGAGCCTGTCCGGCTGTAGTCCATGTAGCAAAGAGTTGGACACAACTGAGCGACTAACAACAACAACAAACATGTTTATATCTGATAAATTTAATACTTTAGCTATGGCATACTTAAAATATTTACTTATTTGTTTCGACTGTACTTGTTCTTAGTTGTGACATATGGACTCTTTAGTTGTGGCATTTGGGATCTAGTATCCTGACCAGGGATTGAACCTTGGCCTCCTCCATTGGGAGGGCTGAGTCGTCACCACTGGATCACCAGGGAAGTCCCAGCTAAGGGATTAATTTATGCTCACTGTCACTGCTTAAAAATGTTTCATTGTTATGATTACTGTTCAATCAGTTTAGTCTCTCTGTTGTGTCCAACTCTTTGCGACCCCATGGACTGTGGCACTCCAGGCTTCTGGGTCCTTCAGCATCTCCTGGAGCTGCTCAAACTCATCATGTCCATTGACTCAGTGAGGCCATCCAATAATCTCTTCCTCTCGCTCCCTTCTTCTGCCTTCTGTTTCTCCCAGCATCAGGGTTTTTTCCAATGAGTCTCTTTGCATCAGGTGGCCAAAGTATTGGAGCTTCAACTTCAGCATCAGTCCTTCCGATGAATATTCAGAGTTGATTTCCTTTAAGACTGACTGGTTTGATCTCCTTGCAGTCCAAGGGACTCTCAAGAGTCTTTTCCAACACCACAGTTCAAAAGCATCAGTTCTTTGATTATTATTAAGTAAAATCAATTCTAGAATTTATAACTGATGTTAAATTATTATAGTAAAGAGAAATTCAAGTATTAATAAATTCAAAGTCTGAATTAAGAAAAAAATTAAAGAATTAAAATTAAGAAATGAGCATGTTAAACTAATAGTTATTTACAGGCTTGAAATAGCTCAGTGAAAAAGGCCTGTTAAGTGTTTTTTATTTTTCTTTTTAGATTTAAAGACATTGCTGCTTAAATTCTTTATAAAATCCTATAGCAAATTATATTATACATGTATTGTCCCATTGTTATCTGTTGCTTCTTTTATATCTTTTAGGAAAACTAGGGGATTTTAAGAAGTGACTTTTTCACTTGAAACTACTGTTAGCTGTTGAATTATTTTGAATTTTTACTAGGAAAAATCTTCTGAGAAAGTGCCGTTCTAAAAATGGCTAAAGTATATTAACTATTCAGTATGCTTTGAATAAGTATACAACATACTTTGTTAAGGCCATATTTTAAAATCATTGTTTTTTTTGAAGTAAATAGTAAAATGAAGTTCACATTTTATAGTACTTAACTATAATAATATCAGTTTCAACATATTTCTTTTAGGTAAAGCTTGCTTTTCTACAAATTATTATTGTCTACTAACATTAAATTCAGTGGATGCTTTTTTCTTTAGCTCTGTTGCATTTAATATTGTTTACTACTGTTTTTCTTATGTCCTTTTTTTTTTTTTCTTCTACAAATTATGTAGACTGGGTTTTGCTTTATATCCTCTTTTAATTATTCCTTCTTTGTACTTTTTTTCTAGCTTCAGTTCTGTTACCCCCTCAAATGAATATTTCCATCATTTAGTTCTGGGTAATTGTTTTTCCCTGTCTGCCTTCATTTACGGAATCTTGAACTAATACCTTTAAAATTGTTAACCTTTAAAGACTTCTGATGAATTTGAGTCTTGAATATGTTGGAAATTTCCGCTAGCATGTCTAACTAACTGTAACTTAACATGGCTAAACCAGATCTTTCCAAACTACCCAACTTCTTTTGGCTTATTTCTATCCAGGAGTCTATTAACATTTACTTTCCATGACCTAAGTTTGGTCATCACTGACTCTTTTCTTGCTACACGTTGAATTAGTCACTAAGTTTTGTGGGTTTTTGAAAGATGTATTTTAAGAAAAAGTTTCAATGAGGAAAATACAGTCTTTACAAAAAATGGTGCTGGAATAGTTTTCTATCCATATGCAAACAATTGAACTTTGATGACCCTTACTTTACACTGTTTGTAAAAATTAACCTGAAATTGATCATGGATATAAGATGTAAGAAATAATATATGCAAGAGATAATTATAAAAAACTTCGAAAGGAAAACATAAAATATTTGTGATCTCAGGTTAGGCAAAAACTTCTTACATATGACACAGCACAGTTGATTAAAAATTGATGAAAAATGAATAAGTCAGACGTCATAAAATTTAAGAACCTTTGCTAGTTGTAAGACATCACTACACATGTCTATAGCAGTTTTACTTATAGTTGCCGAAACCTGAAAGCAACCAAGGTAGCCTTCAGTGGGGGTAAAGGATTGGGTAATTTGTGGTACAGTCAGTATTCAGTGCTAAAAAGAAATGAACTGTCAAGCTACGAAAAGACAATGGGAATTGTGAATAGTATGTAATAGTAAGTGAAAGAAGCCAATCTGAATAGGCTACATACTGTGTGATTACAACCATGTGACATTCTGGAGAAGGCAAAACTATAGAGACAGTAGAAAGATCAGTGATTGACAGAGGCTAGAGGGGAGGGAGAAATGAATAGGTAAAAAACAGAGTACTTTTAGGGCTGTGAAATTACTCTATATGATATAGTAAAGGGGGATACATAACATTATACATATGTCCAAACATATAGAATGTACGACACCAAGAGTGAACCCTGATATAAACTATGGACTGAAGGTGATAATGATGTGTCAATATAGGTTCATCAGTTGTAACAAATGCACCATTCTGGTGGAGGATACTGATAATGGGGAGACTCTGCAAGAGTCAGGGCGAAGGATATATGGGAAACCTGTACCTTATGCTCCATTTTGCTGTGAACCTAAAGCTGCTCTAAAAAATATAGTATTAAAAAAGACATTAAGAAACTTTAAAAACATACTGGGAGAAAATATTTAGAAAATGTGTTTAATGAAGGACTTGTATCCAGCATATATGAGTTTTTTTTCCCTTTACATCTCCATAAGAAAACAATTTAATTTTTTTTTTAAAGAAATGCATATTATTTATGTATTTATTTATTTTGGGCTATTTTGGGTTTTCACTGCAGCCGCAGGCTCTTCTCTAGTTGCAGAGAGTGGGGGCTATTCTCTAGTTAAGGTGAGCAGTCTTCTTGTTGTGGTGACTTCCCTTGTTGTGAAACTCGGGCTCAGTAGTTGCAGCACAGGGGCTCAATAGTTGCAGCTCTGAGGCTTTAGAGCACAAGCTCCATAGTTGTGGCTCACAGACTTAGCTGCTTTGCAGCATGTGGAATCCTCCCGGATCAGGGATCAAATCCATGTCTCCTGCATTGGCAGGCAAACTCTTTACCGCTGAGCTACCAGGGAAGCCCAGAAAACAATTTAATTTTTAAAATAAGCAGAAGATTTGAAGACATTATGCAGTGGTTATATATATGCATATGTGAATAAGGACATGAAAAGATGCTCAACATCATAGGTGTTAGAGAAATGCAAATTAAAGTCACAATGAGAAACTTACACATATCCAATAAAATGGCTGTCAAAAAGACTGAACATACCAAGCATTAGTGAGGATCTGTAGAAATTACAACTCTTGTACAGTGCCAGTTGGAAAGAGAGGCGCTGTTTGGCAGTTGCTTAAAATGTTAAACAGAGTTACAGGTGACTTAGCAGTTCCACTCCTAGGTATGTATTGAAGAGAAACAAAAACACACAAAGCCTCTACACAAATATTCATAGCAGCATTATTCTTAAGTAAGCTCCCAGATGGAAACAACCCAAGTGTCCAGCAGTGTGTGAATAGATAAAATATATTTCCATATAATTGAATGCTGTCTGCCTGCAATAGAGGATACACAGGTGACTTGAGTTTGATTCCTGGGTTGGAAAAATCCCTTGGAGGAGGAAATAGGAACCTACTGCATATTTTTGCCTGTGAAATCCCATGGACAGAGGAGCCTGGCGGGTCACAGTCTACAGGGTTGTTGAGTTGGATACGACTGAGTGACTGAATACACACAGTAATAAAAGAAATGCTTATGGATAGACGCAACTACAAGGATGAATCTTGGAAACATTACATAAAGTGAAAGGAGCCAGACACAAGAGACTACATCTTGTATGGTCCATCTATATGAGATTTCCAGATTAGGCAAAATTATAGAGACAGAAAACGGATCTTTGATGCTAAATCAAGGATGGGATTGACTACAGAGGGGCACGAGAGACCTTCCTTTGGTTGATGGAAGCATTGTAAAGAATTTAAATGTGATAATTGCAGCACAGGGGCTCAATAGTTGCAGCTCTGAGGCTTTAGAGCACAAGCTCCATAGTTGTGGCTCACAGACTTAGCTGCTTTGCAGCATGTGGAATCCTCCCGGATCAGGGATCAAATCCATGTCTCCTGCATTGGCAGGCAAACTCTTTACCGCTGAGCTACCAGGGAAGCCCAGAAAACAATTTAATTTTTAAAATAAGCAGAAGATTTGAAGACATTATGCAGTGGTTATATATATGCATATGTGAATAAGGACATGAAAAGATGCTCAACATCATAGGTGTTAGAGAAATGCAAATTAAAGTCACAATGAGAAACTTACACATATCCAATAAAATGGCTGTCAAAAAGACTGAACATACCAAGCATTAGTGAGGATCTGTAGAAATTACAACTCTTGTACAGTGCCAGTTGGAAAGAGAGGCGCTGTTTGGCAGTTGCTTAAAATGTTAAACAGAGTTACAGGTGACTTAGCAGTTCCACTCCTAGGTATGTATTGAAGAGAAACAAAAACACACAAAGCCTCTACACAAATATTCATAGCAGCATTATTCTTAAGTAAGCTCCCAGATGGAAACAACCCAAGTGTCCAGCAGTGTGTGAATAGATAAAATATATTTCCATATAATTGAATGCTGTCTGCCTGCAATAGAGGATACACAGGTGACTTGAGTTTGATTCCTGGGTTGGAAAAATCCCTTGGAGGAGGAAATAGGAACCTACTGCATATTTTTGCCTGTGAAATCCCATGGACAGAGGAGCCTGGCGGGTCACAGTCTACAGGGTTGTTGAGTTGGATACGACTGAGTGACTGAATACACACAGTAATAAAAGAAATGCTTATGGATAGACGCAACTACAAGGATGAATCTTGGAAACATTACATAAAGTGAAAGGAGCCAGACACAAGAGACTACATCTTGTATGGTCCATCTATATGAGATTTCCAGATTAGGCAAAATTATAGAGACAGAAAACGGATCTTTGATGCTAAATCAAGGATGGGATTGACTACAGAGGGGCACGAGAGACCTTCCTTTGGTTGATGGAAGCATTGTAAAGAATGATTGTGATAATTGCACTGCCGTATGAATTGATTGATACTTACTGGACTGTTCACTTAAATGAGTACATTGTGTGCCATGTAAGTTATTCCTCAAAACAATCAACTTTGGGTTTTAAAAATCCAGGAATTACAGAAGAAAAAAATTCATAAATTCTCAAAATGAGCTGAAAAATAAATATAGACAAAGGAAGGGCTCGTAAAATGATCAGTGCCAATTGATAAATATATATGCAGGAAGTGATAGAAATAGAAAATTAGCATTTTGTAGGCATCTAGAATTAAAGATTGGATCAATTAATCACCGATTGATGCTCAGTCTTGGGAATTTTGGTCAGGAGCAGGAAATTGGCATGGCTGGCTGCTTATCAGTTACAAGGAAATAGTAGTGCAGAGGTCAGTCTTACCACCATGTGATAAAAAGTAATGTCACTAATAAAGAGCTGGTGAATGTGTGTCTCTAATTGTTGACCGGACATGTCGCCTGTGTAATATTTCTCCTGATAAAATGCAAAGTCTGAATTTAGTCATGAAGAAACTCCACATAAGGAGTGTTCTGTTAAGAGAGTGGGTGGTGGGTGGACTGTATTAAAAAACATTGGTGTCATAAAAGACCAAATAAGGTTGTAGAAATGTTCCAAATTGAAGGCTAGAGAGACTACAATGCCTAACTGAGACTGTATAGACGACACTGTTAGCTCAGGTGACAATATTGGAACGTGGACAGTAGATTGAAAAAGTCAGTGTTATTGAAGTTGACAAATATGTTGAGGTTATGTAAGAAACTAATTTAATGCTTAATACACACTGAAACGTTTTGGGGTAACTGAGCTCTGATAAATATAATTCACCCTCTGAATAATTTTAGTAAAAATTGTGTCACGAGAACAAACTTGTGTGCACAGAGGTAGAACAAATGGTGCAAAATCTTAAGCAGCAGGGAATGGATAAATAGTGCACAGGCATTCTCTGTACTGTTTGTATTGTAACTTTTTTGTAAATTCAGAATTATCTCCAAATAGTTAAAAGAAACTTAAAAAAAAAGTGCTTTGGGGATTCCCTGGTGGTCCAGTGGGTAAGAATACCGCCTTGCAGTGCAAGGGACGCCAGTTCGATCCCTGGCCTGGGAAGATCCCACGTGGAGATCTGGACCGTGGAGCGGCTGGACCGATGTGTGGGACTACTGAACCGGAGCTCTGGCACGCATGCGCCCAGAGCCGGTGCTCTGCAACAACAGAGGCCACCGCGATGGGAGGCCCACAGGGGCCAAAGAACAAAGATGGATGAAAATAGATAAATGAAAGACCAATAGAAGTGGCCTGCCTGCCCCCCTCCCTTCCCAACCCGCCCCTCCTTCCCAGCCCGCCCAAAGTGTTTGACTTAGGTTCAAAGGTGTTTTTTTGATGTGTATGTGTGCATGGTGGTGGTGGCTCATTTTCCTTTTTATTTCTTTTCTGATATGTTGAAGTAATTTTCAGGTTTTAGGGGGATTTGGGATTGAAAGCAGGTAGGCAAGCTTGATTCAAGCTTGTTTGAAGTTCTCAATTTGATAATTGACATTGAGTACTAACTGTAGCCTAAACGTGCATGTTAATAATCAGCCTAAAGATATTCTGATACAGCTATGCTCATTGTAGTCTTTTTAATGTATATATATAATTTTGGCCTCCTTTATTGGTTTTTTATTTATTTATCTTCATCCATCTCTATCCTTTGGCCTATGTGGACCTCCCACTGCAGTGGCCTCTCTCATTGCAGAGCACTGGCTCTGGGTGCATGTGCTCCAGAGCGCTGGCTCTCAATTGGACACATTGGTCCAGCCGCTCCGCGGCACGTGGGTTCCTCCCTGGCCAGGGATTGAACTGGTGCCCCTTGCACTGAGGGCGGACTCTTTACCTACTGGACCACCAGAGAAGCCCTAGATTGTAGTCTTTTTTAAAAGATAATTTATTTTTGGCTATGCTGGCTCTTGATTGCTGCACAGACTTTTCTCTAGTTGCAAAGAGAAGGGGCTGCTCTCTAATTGGGGTGCTCAGACTTCTTGTGGTGGCCTCTCTTGTTGCAGAGCACAGAGAAGGGCATATGGGCTTTAGTACTTGCAGTTCCCAAGCGCTAGAGTACAAGTTCAACAGCTATGTCACACGAAAATGTAGGATCTTCCCAGATTCCACAACCTGTGTCTCTTGCATTGGCAGGTGGATTCTTTACCCCTGGGCTAGCAAGGAAGCCCGAAAAATTTATAAATAAAAATTTTTTTCTTTAGTATCCACAAAATGGCTGATAATTTGGATGAATTTATTGAAGAGCGAAAAGCCAATTTGGCCAGAGACAAAGCAGAATTGGAAAGTGATCCACCGTACATGGAAATGAAGGTAAAGTTCATCTTTTTCTTCTGATATATTTCATTAAAGTTGTCTCTGAAGATTGTCGTCTTTAAATGTAAAACATCCTCTTCTGGGAGTTAGAGTCTTCTGTTTCCTATTTTAGTTTAGCTGTGCTGTCATTTTGAGAGCTTGAACCTGGATAAAATCTTAGTAATTTTGAATGCAGTTTTTCTAATGTGATGTTTTGTACCTCTAAAGTTTCTCCTCTCTTCTAGAGTTTTAATTAGTAGTTTATGTGCTTCCTAGCATGATTAGGAGACTAGCTCTAATGCAAAGAGCTTTCAGAATATAAGCAGAGTAGATAAAAGTAGTTTCTCATATTCTAGGTGAAAAAGTTTAATTTTTTAATGAAATCAATATCTTAAACATTTTTGAAATCTACAAAAGTGAATTTGTTAAGAGTTTCTTTTGTGTATTTATCAGAATATAAATTTGTTAAAATGTTTCTGAAAGCAGTGTGTGAAACAGTTTTCTTGGAGCTTCCCCAGCTGAGACTGCTGAGTGCTGTGCTGGGCTCTGAGAATATAGCACTGGTCTAGACAGATGTGGCACTTTCTCTCATGGGCTCAGTGTATGTAATAAGACATAGGATGCAGATTAATCTCTGCCATATGAGTCATCCTAATTAGAGTAATCGTATATATTGACTGACCAAGAGAGTCTAGCTTTCCTTGATGTCCCAGTGTGTCATTTGGTTTTGTCCTGGACAAAGGTTTTGGACACCATAGTTATAAAAGAATTTTGCTCATATAGCTAACATTTATTGTGTGGGGCAGAGCACAGAGAAGGGCATATGGGCTTTAGTACTTGCAGTTCCCAAGCGCTAGAGTACAAGTTCAACAGCTATGTCACACGAAATGTAGGATCTTCCCAGATTCCACAACCTGTGTCTCTTGCATTGGCAGGTGGATTCTTTACCCCTGGGCTAGCAAGGAAGCCCGAAAAATTTATAAATAAAAATTTTTTTCTTTAGTATCCACAAAATGGCTGATAATTTGGATGAATTTATTGAAGAGCGAAAAGCCAATTTGGCCAGAGACAAAGCAGAATTGGAAAGTGATCCACCGTACATGGAAATGAAGGTAAAGTTCATCTTTTTCTTCTGATATATTTCATTAAAGTTGTCTCTGAAGATTGTCGTCTTTAAATGTAAAACATCCTCTTCTGGGAGTTAGAGTCTTCTGTTTCCTATTTTAGTTTAGCTGTGCTGTCATTTTGAGAGCTTGAACCTGGATAAAATCTTAGTAATTTTGAATGCAGTTTTTCTAATGTGATGTTTTGTACCTCTAAAGTTTCTCCTCTCTTCTAGAGTTTTAATTAGTAGTTTATGTGCTTCCTAGCATGATTAGGAGACTAGCTCTAATGCAAAGAGCTTTCAGAATATAAGCAGAGTAGATAAAAGTAGTTTCTCATATTCTAGGTGAAAAAGTTTAATTTTTTAATGAAATCAATATCTTAAACATTTTTGAAATCTACAAAAGTGAATTTGTTAAGAGTTTCTTTTGTGTATTTATCAGAATATAAATTTGTTAAAATGTTTCTGAAAGCAGTGTGTGAAACAGTTTTCTTGGAGCTTCCCCAGCTGAGACTGCTGAGTGCTGTGCTGGGCTCTGAGAATATAGCACTGGTCTAGACAGATGTGGCACTTTCTCTCATGGGCTCAGTGTATGTAATAAGACATAGGATGCAGATTAATCTCTGCCATATGAGTCATCCTAATTAGAGTAATCGTATATATTGACTGACCAAGAGAGTCTAGCTTTCCTTGATGTCCCAGTGTGTCATTTGGTTTTGTCCTGGACAAAGGTATCCTGGTTGAAACAATAAATAATATGGACACCATAGTTATAAAAGAATTTTGCTCATATAGCTAACATTTATTGTGTGCTAGCCATGGATGGGGCATAGTCTTTCGAGGCTACACTGATACTTCCCATGAATCTGTGAGATAAGTACTGTTAACTGTTTTCCAAGTGAGTGAACTGAGGTATAGTGATGTTAAATAATGAGACTTAGGTGATAAAACTTAGTAGAAGTAGGCTTTGCCCCCTGGTAACTTGAATCCAGGGTTTACTCTCTTAACTGTCTTTCCTTCCGTAGTATCTGCCATGTACAAGGAGCTGTGCCAAGGACTTTCCATGTATTCTAAATGATAGAATGATAAAATGATTATCATAAAATCCCAGTGAAGTAGGCCAAATTTTTGTTTCACAGATGCAGAAAATGAGGCTTAAAGGGGTTAAGTAATTTGTCAGGTACACACAGGATTGATTCAAGATCGGAACCTTTATATGCCCAGGTGCACATTTTATGCTCTTAACAATTCTTCAGTACTTAGGACTGACAGTGTTAGGAAAGAGTTATTAAGTAGCTTTAAATGTATCTTTATTATAATTCTAATAGAACAGATAGATAGTAGTCTTCAGGTCAGGTATTACCCACTCAAATCAGGCCTTGTAGCTCCTGCCTTACCATTTCTGGGCCTCTTTATTCTATTGCTCTGCTGTGTCAGTCACTACATATAACATAATTAATTATGTGTCATGTTTATTCTTTGTCACCACACTAGTTTATAAACTATGATGGCAGAAATTTTTTAGTATTTCTTTTCCTCATGTTTTTGATCCTCGGACATGTCTGGTGGGAATTCAGTGAGTATTTAAGTCAGTGAACTAAATGATAGAATATTGCAGCGTTAATAAATACCTTTGAGTAACTCCTCAAGCCTTATACTTAAATTTCTTCTACGGTGTACCATGTAATTTCATTAGGTTGTTTAATAACGGTACTGAGGTTAATTGTGCACTTTGTGAATTTTTTACCCTCTTCTTTGTAAATATTATGTCTCTTTCAGGGAAAAGCATCAGAGAAGCTTTCTGAAAACAGTAAAATATTAATCTCCATGGCTAAGGAAAACATACCACCAAACAGTCAACAGACTAGGGGTTCTTTAGGTATGTTATTAGGTGTGCTAAACTGATTTTAAGATATTCTTAGCAGACTGTCATGAGAGAGCTTTGTCTTTTTAGAAAAAAAGATAATTTTCGAATTACTAATTCCTTCCTTTCTGGGATCTTTCATGTAACAGTATGGTGTACATGTGAAATATATATGCTGAGAAACTTGTTCTTATTTTAACTGTTACTGTCTTGGTTATTATTTATGGAAATCATCGCAGTAAGTATGTATCAAAATTGGAAATTTTGAATGCAGTTTGTGTGAGAGAAAGTGTAATTGTTGAATAAAAATGGTAGACTTGCTTTTATTTAAAAATCAGAAATACGCTTAAAAGGTACAAAGTACTATTGATGACTATTGGAATTGTAAATAAGGTAATATTTAGCTATATTAAGTGTTTGTTATGGTTTGATGTGGAAATATTTGGGAAACTACCTCATTTTAGCTTGTTGGTAGGTATATTTTATTTTTTAAAGAAAATGTGTGAATATTTTAAAGTTTTGAATTACTGATGACAGCTGAACCTTTTTTACATAAAAGTGGTTAGATACAATGTGTTGATTTGGTGAAAACATTATTCTTATGTGGCCAATGTTATGGTCGCGGGTATATTCCTCGCTGTTAGCTGCTTTGCATTTGTATTCTACTGGGAATAGAAGGGGATGTTGGCCAAGAGACTGCTGAATAGTTTAGTGGGCTCTCTGTCTATGCTAAAAACACAGCTCAAAGTGAGTGCCATACTTTTACTTTTATACTTTTTATACTAAAAGTATATATGGATAATCCAGTATATATGGATGACCTTTTCCATTCTGAGTCTGTTACAAATTATTGGCTAATATACAGTTTTTAAAAGAGGAGGAAATGGCAGCCCACTCCAGTATTCTTGCCTGGAAAAATTGGGCAGACAGAGGAGCCTGGTGAGCTACAGTCCATGGGGTTGAAAAGAGTTGGACACAACTGAGCACACACACACGTGAATGCAACTTTAGTGAACTTAAGCATTATGTCTACTTTGGAAAAAGCAAAATCAGAGAAGCTTTCTGAAAACAGTAAAATATTAATCTCCATGGCTAAGGAAAACATACCACCAAACAGTCAACAGACTAGGGGTTCTTTAGGTATGTTATTAGGTGTGCTAAACTGATTTTAAGATATTCTTAGCAGACTGTCATGAGAGAGCTTTGTCTTTTTAGAAAAAAAGATAATTTTCGAATTACTAATTCCTTCCTTTCTGGGATCTTTCATGTAACAGTATGGTGTACATGTGAAATATATATGCTGAGAAACTTGTTCTTATTTTAACTGTTACTGTCTTGGTTATTATTTATGGAAATCATCGAGAAAGTATGTATCAAAATTGGAAATTTTGAATGCAGTTTGTGTGAGAGAAAGTGTAATTGTTGAATAAAAATGGTAGACTTGCTTTTATTTAAAAATCAGAAATACGCTTAAAAGGTACAAAGTACTATTGATGACTATTGGAATTGTAAATAAGGTAATATTTAGCTATATTAAGTGTTTGTTATGGTTTGATGTGGAAATATTTGGGAAACTACCTCATTTTAGCTTGTTGGTAGGTATATTTTATTTTTTAAAGAAAATGTGTGAATATTTTAAAGTTTTGAATTACTGATGACAGCTGAACCTTTTTTACATAAAAGTGGTTAGATACAATGTGTTGATTTGGTGAAAACATTATTCTTATGTGGCCAATGTTATGGTCGCGGGTATATTCCTACGCTGTTAGCTGCTTTGCATTTGTATTCTACTGGGAATAGAAGGGGATGTTGGCCAAGAGACTGCTGAATAGTTTAGTGGGCTCTCTGTCTATGCTAAAAACACAGCTCAAAGTGAGTGCCATACTTTTACTTTTATACTTTTTATACTAAAAGTATATATGGATAATCCAGTATATATGGATGACCTTTTCCATTCTGAGTCTGTTACAAATTATTGGCTAATATACAGTTTTTAAAAGAGGAGGAAATGGCAGCCCACTCCAGTATTCTTGCCTGGAAAAATTGGGCAGACAGAGGAGCCTGGTGAGCTACAGTCCATGGGGTTGAAAAGAGTTGGACACAACTGAGCACACACACACGTGAATGCAACTTTAGTGAACTTAAGCATTATGTTTTGGTTAAGTGCCTTAATCTCTAAGGTACTCAGTTTCTTTATAACATAAAGAAGTTGGATTATCTTCTAGCACTAAATTTTTATGAATTGAAAATTAATTATTCCAAGAGATAATTTTCTAAAAGTTTGATAAGTAAGTTCTTTCAAGCACTAAGATCAGACAAAATCCCTGAAACTCTGGAGTTGTAAGTTGCTTTGGAAGACGGCTCTCTTGCCTTGGCATCCTGGCATAAGTTACGTAAGCTCGTTGTTTCCTCATCTTAAGAAGTGTGTCTGCCTTAAAAGGTTGTTATGGCAGTAGTTGAATACATACAAAAGATGATTAGTACATAATTGGTGGACAATAAATATTAATTTCCTGAGTTTATACATATTTTAAACTAGGTCTTTTATTTTTGATAAGTATATTAAACATTATTCTTTGTTACATTCACAAATAATGGAGAGTTTTAAGTCCAACTTAACAGATAGTGAGTTCTCCCTCTTCCTTAATTGGTATCCCCTAGTGCCCTGTTGTAGGCCTTTTATTTCATGTACTTCCTGACTGACTCATTCACTAACAGGGTTTTATTTACCATCAGTGTGCTCATTGCTCCTTAATCTCTGTCATAATTCCAATTTCTTTTATGAACTCCGGACCCATGTGTCTAATAATCTATACTTGGATGTCTTGGACTCAGAATCAACATGTGCAAAGTTAACTTGACTCCTCTCAGACTTTAGTGAGCTGGTTATACAGTCATCCTCGGCACCTCTTTTCCTTTTTTGTATCGCATAGCAAATATTTACATAGTTCAGTTGATTCTAACATCTGAACCTCAAAAGTTGACTTTTCTCTAATTCCACAGAGATAATTTTGCATAGGCTTCCATTGTCTTTCACTTAGATTTTTTTCTAGTTTTCTTTTTGTTTTACAATCTAGCCTTTTCTACTAAGTCTCTGCACAGCCTGGTCATGTTCTTCTGAAAACCAAATCTGATCATGTTCGTCTCGGCTTCAAACCCTTTGATGGCTTCTTGTTTCCAATATGATGATTTTACTCTTGTATTACTTTCACCAGGTTGTACTGGCCATTCCTACCTTGTTCTCCTGTGACATTGGTTTCTTTATAACATAAAGAAGTTGGATTATCTTCTAGCACTAAATTTTTATGAATTGAAAATTAATTATTCCAAGAGATAATTTTCTAAAAGTTTGATAAGTAAGTTCTTTCAAGCACTAAGATCAGACAAAATCCCTGAAACTCTGGAGTTGTAAGTTGCTTTGGAAGACGGCTCTCTTGCCTTGGCATCCTGGCATAAGTTACGTAAGCTCGTTGTTTCCTCATCTTAAGAAGTGTGTCTGCCTTAAAAGGTTGTTATGGCAGTAGTTGAATACATACAAAAGATGATTAGTACATAATTGGTGGACAATAAATATTAATTTCCTGAGTTTATACATATTTTAAACTAGGTCTTTTATTTTTGATAAGTATATTAAACATTATTCTTTGTTACATTCACAAATAATGGAGAGTTTTAAGTCCAACTTAACAGATAGTGAGTTCCCCCTCTTCCTTAATTGGTATCCCCTAGTGCCCTGTTGTAGGCCTTTTATTTCATGTACTTCCTGACTGACTCATTCACTAACAGGGTTTTATTTACCATCAGTGTGCTCATTGCTCCTTAATCTCTGTCATAATTCCAATTTCTTTTATGAACTCCGGACCCATGTGTCTAATAATCTATACTTGGATGTCTTGGACTCAGAATCAACATGTGCAAAGTTAACTTGACTCCTCTCAGACTTTAGTGAGCTGGTTATACAGTCATCCTCGGCACCTCTTTTCCTTTTTTGTATCGCATAGCAAATATTTACATAGTTCAGTTGATTCTAACATCTGAACCTCAAAAGTTGACTTTTCTCTAATTCCACAGAGATAATTTTGCATAGGCTTCCATTGTCTTTCACTTAGATTTTTTTCTAGTTTTCTTTTTGTTTTACAATCTAGCCTTTTCTACTAAGTCTCTGCACAGCCTGGTCATGTTCTTCTGAAAACCAAATCTGATCATGTTCGTCTCGGCTTCAAACCCTTTGATGGCTTCTTGTTTCCAATATGATGATTTTACTCTTGTATTACTTTCACCAGGTTGTACTGGCCATTCCTACCTTGTTCTCCTGTGACATTGGTTCTCCCTTTGAAGAATAGTTTTAAACTTTTTCAGCTGTCTGTTTTACCCCAATGACACACCAGGTTTCCTGCCCTTGTACAGTGTGGGGCTCTGAATTGAAAGAGGACTGTTTTAAGCATAAAGAAGCTTAAGCACATGTTTGCAGTTTGGAGCTAAGATGGCGCCTACAGGGAGGGGTGTGGGAGTGAAAAGAAGCTTAAGCACATTGTTTCAGCTTGGAGCTAAGATGGCGCCTACAGGAAGGGACATGGAAATGAAGGAAAGCTTAAGTGCATTGTTTAAAGAAGCTTAAGCACATGTTTGCAGCTAAGATGGCGCCTACAGGAAGAGACAGGGTGTGATTTAAATTGTTAATTGATGGTCAAAATTTCTGATTGGTTCCCCTGGCTGCTGCACTCGTGAATGATTGCTTGGCCTTTAGCTTGATTGGTGTAATCTATAGGAAGTCCCGTGCAAAACCCCCTTCACTTGCCTATAAAAGCTGTGGATCTTCATTAATAAAGCGGAACTACTTCGATGGAACCCCTGTCGCGTCTGATTGTCCCCTGCCTCAGCCAGGGGGCTGCGGGGCGGACAGTTCAAGATTTGCCTTTCTCCGAGATCTCCCGGTTCAGCCGGGGGTAATCCCTGCTGCCTTCCCTTTCTGCGGAAGGTCCCCGCAGTACAGTCATTGCCTGACATAGTGTCTGGCATTGCTTGGTGCTTACAGGAGATATTTTGAATGAATGAGGGTCCCTTTGCAAAACTGAACAGTTCTGTTAGGGGTGTAGAATTAAATTTTCATTGACAGTGCCCCATATATCTTTTCCCTTTGCTACTTGTGCTCTGTATCCTTTCATGGTAAGAAGCCATAATTGTGAGTATAATGGTTTCTGTGTCCTCTGAGTCCTGTCAGGTCACCAAACCTGGGATGGCTTTGAAGACTCCCAGCACAGTCTTTTTCAATCTTTCTTTTTTCTGGTTCCTTTTTAGCTCCCTCACCTCTAAACTTTGGATACTCCAGAATCCATCTTTAACGTTTGCAGCCTCTAGATGTTTCTTATCCATCCACCATTTCCAGGCAATGCCTCTCATAACAAAATGCCACTGATCAGAATTTCAGGCTCTAGAATGTACTACATTTATTTTAGCTTTTATGCTTGAAAGTCAAGTAAATATGCAAGCAAAAAGATTACAGATTCTTAAAGTAAGAAAACATGTTATTCTTGTATCTGGAAATTATTTAGTATGATACTTAAACATTCGTTTTAAATACAGTTGTACTCCTGGAAATTTGGAAGAGAATTAGTAGCAAGGAAAATTGCATTTCTCTAATTTAAGAATAATATCGGAAAAGAAACAACAGCAGAGTTTCACATTGTAGTGTCACTCTAGAACTTAAACTAAGACAAAAAAAATTTGGAAAGTAGACAAAAGGAAGTGGTTGTTGTCACTGATTCTTAGTAGTACTTTTAATAGTCACTCCTTGTCGTCTTCGGTTTCTCTTAATACAGACTAAATCTGAGACACTCTACCTCTTTGGCGCAGTTTGTACAGGTCATATGGGTCCTTTGTCATAAGGCCTTAATACCTGAAGTTTGAATGCAATGTTTTCCTCCAAGTATTCACATCTCTTAATATGTCACCTGCTTATAGAAAGGGCTTAGTAGTATTTCCTATAATTTGTCCATTGATTATTTTGACATAATACTTTTCTGATGGTAATAATGAAAAGAGGAAGCTAAGTGTTCTCTGGTAATCTGTAAAACAGTTACTGTGAATGCTATGTTAAATTAATTTTAAAAAGATTATACACTGTAGTTTGAAATATTTAAGCCATAGCCACTATGGACATCAAATGCTTCTCATTGCTGTGGTTCTGAAGCATAATGTTATTAACTTGGAGTCTCTGATGTCATACTTGGTGAAGTGACATCAGTTCAAGTGACCCTGAGCTGACCCTCATGCTTTACTTGCCGCTAGAACCATCAGAAGACAGCTGCCCAAAGCAAGTAAGTCTCACCATGTTTCTCAGCTCATTAAGTCAGTTAGGATGCCAATACTTTGTTTAAAGTGCACAAAAAGCAAATAATTTAGTCAGTCCTGTCAGGTCACCAAACCTGGGATGGCTTTGAAGACTCCCAGCACAGTCTTTTTCAATCTTTCTTTTTTCTGGTTCCTTTTTAGCTCCCTCACCTCTAAACTTTGGATACTCCAGAATCCATCTTTAACGTTTGCAGCCTCTAGATGTTTCTTATCCATCCACCATTTCCAGGCAATGCCTCTCATAACAAAATGCCACTGATCAGAATTTCAGGCTCTAGAATGTACTACATTTATTTTAGCTTTTATGCTTGAAAGTCAAGTAAATATGCAAGCAAAAAGATTACAGATTCTTAAAGTAAGAAAACATGTTATTCTTGTATCTGGAAATTATTTAGTATGATACTTAAACATTCGTTTTAAATACAGTTGTACTCCTGGAAATTTGGAAGAGAATTAGTAGCAAGGAAAATTGCATTTCTCTAATTTAAGAATAATATCGGAAAAGAAACAACAGCAGAGTTTCACATTGTAGTGTCACTCTAGAACTTAAACTAAGACAAAAAAAATTTGGAAAGTAGACAAAAGGAAGTGGTTGTTGTCACTGATTCTTAGTAGTACTTTTAATAGTCACTCCTTGTCGTCTTCGGTTTCTCTTAATACAGACTAAATCTGAGACACTCTACCTCTTTGGCGCAGTTTGTACAGGTCATATGGGTCCTTTGTCATAAGGCCTTAATACCTGAAGTTTGAATGCAATGTTTTCCTCCAAGTATTCACATCTCTTAATATGTCACCTGCTTATAGAAAGGGCTTAGTAGTATTTCCTATAATTTGTCCATTGATTATTTTGACATAATACTTTTCTGATGGTAATAATGAAAAGAGGAAGCTAAGTGTTCTCTGGTAATCTGTAAAACAGTTACTGTGAATGCTATGTTAAATTAATTTTAAAAAGATTATACACTGTAGTTTGAAATATTTAAGCCATAGCCACTATGGACATCAAATGCTTCTCATTGCTGTGGTTCTGAAGCATAATGTTATTAACTTGGAGTCTCTGATGTCATACTTGGTGAAGTGACATCAGTTCAAGTGACCCTGAGCTGACCCTCATGCTTTACTTGCCGCTAGAACCATCAGAAGACAGCTGCCCAAAGCAAGTAAGTCTCACCATGTTTCTCAGCTCATTAAGTCAGTTAGGATGCCAATACTTTGTTTAAAGTGCACAGAATATTTAAATTGTTCCATACAGTTCTTAATTTTACATGACTTACCTCTAATACCATAAAATATTGGTGCCAGATAACAAAGATAATAATTAAAATGTTAGTATGTTCGGTTGACTGAACATTTGGTTAATAAAATTTTAAATAATTGTGAAGGCATTATGCATTCTTACTCATCTTTTAAGATAGTTTTTACAAATAACTATTTGAATCAATAGTAAAAAGTAAATACTCATGATCAACTTTGTGTGAGTAATAATTATAGATGAAAATGAACCAGATTTTTCTTTCTTTTCTTCCATATAAACTTACCAGGCAGAGTTGAAAATCAGCTGTAAAAGCCACCTTAAATACATGGCGTGTGTGTGTGTATGCTAGTCACTCAGTTGTGTCCAACTCTTTGTGACCCCACGGAAAGCTGTAAATCCCTTGTTCTTCTGAGTAAGAAAGCTGAGCGCTCTGGAGGGATCATCCTTGTAGCACTGCTTTCTCTTCCTTCTTGACACAGTGGAGTGTCCATTGTGACCCTGTGTAACAAGACATGTAACTCTGGTTACTAGCTGTGATGATTGCTCTTTCTATGCAGTCAGACTGCTAAAAGCAGAAATGAAATGCAAAGAGTAGTGTTCTTTCTCTTGATCCTTCTTTTATTCAGGCATTCATTCATGGATTCGCTTTCACATTTATTGTAAACTTGAATAAAGCATGGGCTTTGCCTTTATGGATTTTATAGTTTAATTTCTTGTCTGGAACTCCATTCTGAATGTGAGAAGCAGACCCTTTTTCTCATTAGGCTTAATTTCCAGTTTAATTTCTTAATTTTTGTAACTTTAAAAATAAGGTTTTACATTTTTCTTGGTGAGGAAGGAATGCCTTTCTGGGAGGGTTTAAAGTTCCAAGCATCTGCAATGCTGTAGATTCCCTTGGAAGAGAATTGGGAGCATGAGTAAGAGGGTCTTTAGGAATCCTGTTCTTCCCTCGTCATCAGAAGTTAAGTGGGCCAGAAGTGTTTATGAAGAGAAGTGGGTTTTTTGTGTTAGAAGGGGGAATTTAGTATTACATAAAAATCAGTACACATACATTAATATTTATACGACTTTTGTGGTTTTGTCCCTGAAATATTTTAGTGATGTAACAAAGCCTTGATGTGACACAGTCGTGTTAAGTTTTACAGCATCATGGGGAATAGGCACGAAAAGTGGTAATACGCTTATTGGTTAATTACCTACAGTCAGTTGTTGGAGCTGTATTTCCTATAGCTGACTTTGAGGAAAATTTATTTTGTTCAGAATTCATATTTTATACTATAGTATTGGATTCTAGAATTGAAAAGGCAAGGGAGGGAGATTCAGAAATTACTCTTATGATACCTGTGCTCCTTGATCTAGTATTTACTGTTAAAAATATTTTAAAGTCTGTAATTTGATTTGTAACCAGTTTATCAAGATGTAATTTACACACTGTAAAGTAGGCCCATTTAGATTGGACAGTGCAACAGCTCTCTGTGTATTTGTGCAGCTGCCACGGTTGTCATCCCCCTGAAAGGTAGTTTGGTTTTTGGACTCTTGAGTCAGAAAGCCCTACTTAAAATCTAAGTTTTTCTTAGAAAACTAAGATTCTTTTACAGAGTTTCTTTTGGAGATGGTGAAAAAACTCTGAAAATAGTGATAGTAGTTGCACGATATTTTGAATGTACTTAGTCCCAGTGAATTGTATGGTTGAAAAATGGTTAAAATGGTAAATTTTATATCATGTATGTTCTACCACAATAAAATGAATATCCATTTATATGAATTTATAGAATTGGTGGTTTAACTTTAAAAGTTCTTGGAAATTTCAGTCTAACAGTGTTTTTTTCCCAAATGTGTTATAGCTAATATCCTGTGATAAACTGTAATGGAAAGGAATATGAAAATATGTATAACTGAATCAGTTTGCTCTACAGCAGAAATCAGCACAATGTCAATCATATATACTTCATTTAAAAATTTAGAACATTGATATTTTATATATGATAAAAACACATTATTTTTGCAGACTGAAACAAACGCAGTGTTTATTTTAAAAATTTTAGTAGAATTCCAAGCATCTGCAATGCTGTAGATTCCCTTGGAAGAGAATTGGGAGCATGAGTAAGAGGGTCTTTAGGAATCCTGTTCTTCCCTCGTCATCAGAAGTTAAGTGGGCCAGAAGTGTTTATGAAGAGAAGTGGGTTTTTTGTGTTAGAAGGGGGAATTTAGTATTACATAAAAATCAGTACACATACATTAATATTTATACGACTTTTGTGGTTTTGTCCCTGAAATATTTTAGTGATGTAACAAAGCCTTGATGTGACACAGTCGTGTTAAGTTTTACAGCATCATGGGGAATAGGCACGAAAAGTGGTAATACGCTTATTGGTTAATTACCTACAGTCAGTTGTTGGAGCTGTATTTCCTATAGCTGACTTTGAGGAAAATTTATTTTGTTCAGAATTCATATTTTATACTATAGTATTGGATTCTAGAATTGAAAAGGCAAGGGAGGGAGATTCAGAAATTACTCTTATGATACCTGTGCTCCTTGATCTAGTATTTACTGTTAAAAATATTTTAAAGTCTGTAATTTGATTTGTAACCAGTTTATCAAGATGTAATTTACACACTGTAAAGTAGGCCCATTTAGATTGGACAGTGCAACAGCTCTCTGTGTATTTGTGCAGCTGCCACGGTTGTCATCCCCCTGAAAGGTAGTTTGGTTTTTGGACTCTTGAGTCAGAAAGCCCTACTTAAAATCTAAGTTTTTCTTAGAAAACTAAGATTCTTTTACAGAGTTTCTTTTGGAGATGGTGAAAAAACTCTGAAAATAGTGATAGTAGTTGCACGATATTTTGAATGTACTTAGTCCCAGTGAATTGTATGGTTGAAAAATGGTTAAAATGGTAAATTTTATATCATGTATGTTCTACCACAATAAAAATGAATATCCATTTATATGAATTTATAGAATTGGTGGTTTAACTTTAAAAGTTCTTGGAAATTTCAGTCTAACAGTGTTTTTTTCCCAAATGTGTTATAGCTAATATCCTGTGATAAACTGTAATGGAAAGGAATATGAAAATATGTATAACTGAATCAGTTTGCTCTACAGCAGAAATCAGCACAATGTCAATCATATATACTTCATTTAAAAATTTAGAACATTGATATTTTTATATATGATAAAAACACATTATTTTTGCAGACTGAAAAACAAACGCTTAAGTTGTTATAGGTATTTAAAAAGAAATTTTAGTAGAATTAAATGAAGAAGTAAAGATAATTGGCTTTTCTTTGCTTTAGTTTTGCTGTCCTTCAAAAAACAAGATGGCAGGGACTTCCCTGGCAGTCCAGTGGTTGAGACTTCATCTTCCAACGCAGACAGTGCTGGTTTGATGCCTGGCATACCATACTCCTTGCAGCCCCAAACCCAAAACAGCAGAGACAGTGTTGTGACACACTCAATAAAGACTTTAAAAATGGTCCACATCAAAAAATGAAGGAAGATGGCAAACAGTGCCGAGCCTGTTACCTAAAGGAGGAAGAACGAAATACAATACACGCACAGTAGTATAAAGATGATTTTTTTTATAGATGTATAAAAAGCCTCTGGAAGGAGACACAGATACAGTAATGATGGTTGTCCCAGGCAGGAGAACTGAGTGGGAGGGATGTTTTCCATTGTGTAAATGTATTATCCTGATCCAAGTTGCAGAATCAACATGACTGTGTTCCTTCCTACTGTGCTCTGTTACAGGGCATTGCATTGAAATTGAGTTGCAAATGAGCTACATTGCTTAAGAAGTTTGTTTTCTTTCTAGGAATTGATTATGGGTTAAGTTTACCACTTGGGGAAGACTATGAACGGAAGAAACATAAACTAAAAGAAGAGTTGCGGCAGGATTACAGGCGCTATCTTACTCAGGTAATGGGTCCTAGTAACTAGCTTGCTTTTGTGCTTCAGAATTTACCTCCTTTTTTTAATTTGTTTTCCTAAGGTTTTAGTCATGTAGTTGCACGATATTTTGAATGTACTTAGTCCCAGTGAATTGTATGGTTGAAAAATGGTTAAAATGGTAAATTTTATATCATGTATGTTCTACACAATAAAATGAATATCCATTTATATGAATTTATAGAATTGGTGGTTTAACTTTAAAAGTTCTTGGAAATTTCAGTCTAACAGTGTTTTTTTCCCAAATGTGTTATAGCTAATATCCTGTGATAAACTGTAATGGAAAGGAATATGAAAATATGTATAACTGAATCAGTTTGCTCTACAGCAGAAATCAGCACAATGTCAATCATATATACTTCATTTAAAAATTTAGAACATTGATATTTTTATATATGATAAAAACACATTATTTTTGCAGACTGAAAACAAACGCTTAAGTTGTTATAGGTATTTAAAAAGAAATTTTAGTAGAATTAAATGAAGAAGTAAAGATAATTGGCTTTTCTTTGCTTTAGTTTTGCTGTCCTTCAAAAAACAAGATGGCAGGGACTTCCCTGGCAGTCCAGTGGTTGAGACTTCATCTTCCAACGCAGACAGTGCTGGTTTGATGCCTGGCATACCATACTCCTTGCAGCCCCAAACCCAAAACAGCAGAGACAGTGTTGTGACACACTCAATAAAGACTTTAAAAATGGTCCACATCAAAAAATGAAGGAAGATGGCAAACAGTGCCGAGCCTGTTACCTAAAGGAGGAAGAACGAAATACAATACACGCACAGTAGTATAAAGATGATTTTTTTTATAGATGTATAAAAAGCCTCTGGAAGGAGACACAGATACAGTAATGATGGTTGTCCCAGGCAGGAGAACTGAGTGGGAGGGATGTTTTCCATTGTGTAAATGTATTATCCTGATCCAAGTTGCAGAATCAACATGACTGTGTTCCTTCCTACTGTGCTCTGTTACAGGGCATTGCATTGAAATTGAGTTGCAAATGAGCTACATTGCTTAAGAAGTTTGTTTTCTTTCTAGGAATTGATTATGGGTTAAGTTTACCACTTGGGGAAGACTATGAACGGAAGAAACATAAACTAAAAGAAGAGTTGCGGCAGGATTACAGGCGCTATCTTACTCAGGTAATGGGTCCTAGTAACTAGCTTGCTTTTGTGCTTCAGAATTTACCTCCTGAATTTGTTTTCCTAAGGTTTTAGTCATGTACATTAACGTTTGGGTTTTTAATGGTGTCTAGCAGTAGGATACTATGGTGAAAGTTCAGTGACTTATATGACATTGATAGAGGACAAAAAAATGGTGCTGCGATATGGTGTCATGGGATAGTACAGACTCTTAACCTTTAAAGAGGGCAGTGAATGCTAATGTTAATGAGATTGTGAATTCTTGTTCATGTTTTTTGTGCAGTAGTCATGGTTTAAAATAGCTACTACTCGACCATGTGTTAAAATGACTCGGGTAGTTCTTGTTGCTAATTATTTTCCTTAACAATCAGTCTTTGCTTTATGGTTTAATCCAGTTACTTATTGGAACTTTTGTTTTAAGTATATTTTGTTAAATTATATGATCACTAAATAGTGATTTATTGTTAAGTTTTAACATGCAGTTTACATATTAGGTTATAAATGTATCTAAGCAATCGCAGTGTTTATAGTCATCTCAAGAAATTCTTTAGTTTTTTCCTACTTTGCAGTGTTTGTTGCAAATGTATGAATGATCTCTTACTTATTCTGATTTGACATAAAGAGAAAGGACTTTGAATACATTTTACCAATGGTTTGTTTCCCTTGACTTTAGGGTATTACACAAGCAAAAAGAAAGGTAGGGTTGCCTGCAAAATTTCGCTTGAACGTTTTGTATTTCTAGGGGCTTATAATCATTTGCATTTATGATATTGTTTTTCTCAAATGAATAAAAATATCTTCATTTGTGATTCAAAGATTTCTATGATTTAATTTTTTGTTTGTCTCAAATTTCATAAAAAGCGTTGCATTTGTTTTGTTGCTTTCTTAGCAGTAAAAACCAACAAGTTGCAGAATCAACATGACTGTGTTCCTTCCTACTGTGCTCTGTTACAGGGCATTGCATTGAAATTGAGTTGCAAATGAGCTACATTGCTTAAGAAGTTTGTTTTCTTTCTAGGAATTGATTATGGGTTAAGTTTACCACTTGGGGAAGACTATGAACGGAAGAAACATAAACTAAAAGAAGAGTTGCGGCAGGATTACAGGCGCTATCTTACTCAGGTAATGGGTCCTAGTAACTAGCTTGCTTTTGTGCTTCAGAATTTACCTCCTGAATTTGTTTTCCTAAGGTTTTAGTCATGTACATTAACGTTTGGGTTTTTAATGGTGTCTAGCAGTAGGATACTATGGTGAAAGTTCAGTGACTTATATGACATTGATAGAGGACAAAAAAATGGTGCTGCGATATGGTGTCATGGGATAGTACAGACTCTTAACCTTTAAAGAGGGCAGTGAATGCTAATGTTAATGAGATTGTGAATTCTTGTTCATGTTTTTTGTGCAGTAGTCATGGTTTAAAATAGCTACTACTCGACCATGTGTTAAAATGACTCGGGTAGTTCTTGTTGCTAATTATTTTCCTTAACAATCAGTCTTTGCTTTATGGTTTAATCCAGTTACTTATTGGAACTTTTGTTTTAAGTATATTTTGTTAAATTATATGATCACTAAATAGTGATTTATTGTTAAGTTTTAACATGCAGTTTACATATTAGGTTATAAATGTATCTAAGCAATCGCAGTGTTTATAGTCATCTCAAGAAATTCTTTAGTTTTTTCCTACTTTGCAGTGTTTGTTGCAAATGTATGAATGATCTCTTACTTATTCTGATTTGACATAAAGAGAAAGGACTTTGAATACATTTTACCAATGGTTTGTTTCCCTTGACTTTAGGGTATTACACAAGCAAAAAGAAAGGTAGGGTTGCCTGCAAAATTTCGCTTGAACGTTTTGTATTTCTAGGGGCTTATAATCATTTGCATTTATGATATTGTTTTTCTCAAATGAATAAAAATATCTTCATTTGTGATTCAAAGATTTCTGAATGGCATCATTTTGAATCTTTGCTTTTAGCAAAATGACAGTCTGTCCATCATAAGTTTCCATTAATACAATTAAGCATTCTTTTTGATTGCTGCTTTGCATTTGTTTTGTTGCTTTCTTACTGCATCTTTTAGAAGTATCCTGCAGCTGTTGTAAATCCATTTGTTCTCAGCATGCAAGTTTTTGTTCTTCAAAATAATTACAATTTTACTGATCACATTAAGATTAATAGAATATTTAAGATATTCTAAGGTAATTTTGAGCTCTGTCAGTCTCGATTACTCAATATTTTTGTACCCAAACCTGTGGATTACATTCACAAACTTTATTGGAAAACAAAGAAAGCAGTTTATAAAACTGTTTTTAAAAGGAATCTCACACATCCACTTATCATTCAGCCAGCACTTTTTAAACACTCGTCATGAAGATGAATCTGGTATGAATCCTGTCTTCAAGGGAATTAGAATCCAGTTGTAGAGGTAACATTTATACAATGCAGACACTGATAACTGTTAACAAAACAGATTCTATAATGATCTGGAAAGGCTTCCAGATGTTATTTTGTAAGACATAGGAGAGGTAGACAGAGGATATTTTAGAGGGTGCATTGAAGAGAGGAAGCTTTTCAGATGGAGGGAAGTAGAATGAAAAAGGAAGGACTGAAAGGGCAGACCTCAGTGGTGGATGAAGAAGAGATATTAGCTTTACAAGCCTGACTGACGGTAGTTTTTTTTAATTTTATTTTGAAGATAGTAAGAAATAATGATGTAGATAGATAGAATGAGTGTTTAGTATTTGAATTGTTTTCTCAATCGCAGTGTTTATAGTCATCTAAAAATTTTTGACTTTGCAGTGTTTGTTGCAAATGTATGAATGATCTCTTACTTATTCTGATTTGACATAAAGAGAAAGGACTTTGAATACATTTTACCAATGGTTTGTTTCCCTTGACTTTAGGGTATTACACAAGCAAAAAGAAAGGTAGGGTTGCCTGCAAAATTTCGCTTGAACGTTTTGTATTTCTAGGGGCTTATAATCATTTGCATTTATGATATTGTTTTTCTCAAATGAATAAAAATATCTTCATTTGTGATTCAAAGATTTCTGAATGGCATCATTTTGAATCTTTGCTTTTAGCAAAATGACAGTCTGTCCATCATAAGTTTCCATTAATACAATTAAGCATTCTTTTTGATTGCTGCTTTGCATTTGTTTTGTTGCTTTCTTACTGCATCTTTTAGAAGTATCCTGCAGCTGTTGTAAATCCATTTGTTCTCAGCATGCAAGTTTTTGTTCTTCAAAATAATTACAATTTTACTGATCACATTAAGATTAATAGAATATTTAAGATATTCTAAGGTAATTTTGAGCTCTGTCAGTCTCGATTACTCAATATTTTTGTACCCAAACCTGTGGATTACATTCACAAACTTTATTGGAAAACAAAGAAAGCAGTTTATAAAACTGTTTTTAAAAGGAATCTCACACATCCACTTATCATTCAGCCAGCACTTTTTAAACACTCGTCATGAAGATGAATCTGGTATGAATCCTGTCTTCAAGGGAATTAGAATCCAGTTGTAGAGGTAACATTTATACAATGCAGACACTGATAACTGTTAACAAAACAGATTCTATAATGATCTGGAAAGGCTTCCAGATGTTATTTTGTAAGACATAGGAGAGGTAGACAGAGGATATTTTAGAGGGTGCATTGAAGAGAGGAAGCTTTTCAGATGGAGGGAAGTAGAATGAAAAAGGAAGGACTGAAAGGGCAGACCTCAGTGGTGGATGAAGAAGAGATATTAGCTTTACAAGCCTGACTGACGGTAGTTTTTTTTAATTTAATTTTATTTTGAAGATAGTAAGAAATAATGATGTAGATAGATAGAATAGGATAGATTAGAAAGCAGTAGATTTTTAACTTGCTGTGTGTGATCAGCAGTGGTGAACCATTGTATCTCTTTGAGCAGCTTGTGAGGCACTTGCTGCATTGCTTCGTTGTTGTTTAGCCGCTCAGTTGTGTCAGACTTTTGTGACCCCATGGACTATAACCCACCAGGCTCTTCCCTTCATGGAGGTCTCCAGGCAAGATCACTAGAGTGGGCTGCCATTTCTTCCCATAGGACTTGCTTTTATTAGTTCTGCATGTTAGACACTGTTATTTTATGGTCTTAAATTGTTGCCACAGATGCTTGACTGATCTCCATGCACTAATTCTCAGTCCATTCTCCATGCTGCTTTCCAGAATGATCCTGTCCCTTACTGATTTAGATACTTCTGTGTGTCCTCACTGCCCTCAGGATAAAAATCCAAGTTCCTTAGCATGGCACATGTAGTCTTCCATGTTCCAGCCTGCCTCCTTGGCCTTGTGCCTCATTAGCCTTTCCCTAGCCATATTGCTGCTTGGTGAGAGGGGTTTTCCTTCGGCATCCACTCTTTTCACTTGTGGATTTTACATTACTTTATAGACACAAGGTTTTAAAAAAGAATGGCAGTGAAGGTATAAGAGTCGCCTTTATGAGAGAGAATAATTGAGGAGCCCAAATCTATAAACATAGAGGTATATGAAGGAGTTTTTGGTGTTGGATTATTAAGAATATAGTTGTGGTAGAGGAACAGTAGCTCCTTAATAGGACAAAAACAATTTTTTGGTTGACATCTGAGAAGGCGGGAGTGGCGAGGAAAGCAAGGGAAAAAGAAAATTGCATAGCCTGTTGGGAGGTGGCTGCAGTGGCTTCCTCAGGCCCTGGAGTGCGTACAGTTTCCAGGTCCTCTTCTTTCTGGATTTCTTGTGACTGCCACACTTCTGAATTGCATGGGTAGTTAACTTAAAAAATGATCGAATCTTAAAATTTTGCCAAGAAGAACCACTAAAACAATTAAACAATTAACTACCATCTTCTTTCTCGTCGAAAGGGCAGACCTCAGTGGTGGATGAAGAAGAGGTATTAGCTTTACAAGCCTGACTGACGGTAGTTTTTTTTAATTTTATTTTGAAGATAGTAAGAAATAATGATGTAGATAGATAGAATAGGATAGATTAGAAAGCAGTAGATTTTTAACTTGCTGTGTGTGATCAGCAGTGGTGAACCATTGTATCTCTTTGAGCAGCTTGTGAGGCACTTGCTGCATTGCTTCGTTGTTGTTTAGCCGCTCAGTTGTGTCAGACTTTTGTGACCCCATGGACTATAACCCACCAGGCTCTTCCCTTCATGGAGGTCTCCAGGCAAGATCACTAGAGTGGGCTGCCATTTCTTCCCATAGGACTTGCTTTTATTAGTTCTGCATGTTAGACACTGTTATTTTATGGTCTTAAATTGTTGCCACAGATGCTTGACTGATCTCCATGCACTAATTCTCAGTCCATTCTCCATGCTGCTTTCCAGAATGATCCTGTCCCTTACTGATTTAGATACTTCTGTGTGTCCTCACTGCCCTCAGGATAAAAATCCAAGTTCCTTAGCATGGCACATGTAGTCTTCCATGTTCCAGCCTGCCTCCTTGGCCTTGTGCCTCATTAGCCTTTCCCTAGCCATATTGCTGCTTGGTGAGAGGGGTTTTCCTTCGGCATCCACTCTTTTCACTTGTGGATTTTACATTACTTTATAGACACAAGGTTTTAAAAAAGAATGGCAGTGAAGGTATAAGAGTCGCTTTATGAGAGAGAATAATTGAGGAGCCCAAATCTATAAACATAGAGGTATATGAAGGAGTTTTTGGTGTTGGATTATTAAGAATATAGTTGTGGTAGAGGAACAGTAGCTCCTTAATAGGACAAAAACAATTTTTTGGTTGACATCTGAGAAGGCGGGAGTGGCGAGGAAAGCAAGGGAAAAAGAAAATTGCATAGCCTGTTGGGAGGTGGCTGCAGTGGCTTCCTCAGGCCCTGGAGTGCGTACAGTTTCCAGGTCCTCTTCTTTCTGGATTTCTTGTGACTGCCACACTTCTGAATTGCATGGGTAGTTAACTTAAAAAATGATCGAATCTTAAAATTTTGCCAAGAAGAACCACTAAAACAATTAAACAATTAACTACCATCTTCTTTCTCGTCTTTGGACTAAAAGACACTTGACCATGCACAAAAACAGCATATTCTCAGAACAGTTTTTCAACTGAATCAGTAACTTTGTATTTCTAGCCCAGACCTTTCTCCTGAATCTCAGACTCTTGACATTTTCACTTAGAGATCTGGTGAATATCTTGTGTTGAGGATGTCTAAAAAGGAACTCCAGATTTCCAGTCTTCCCACTCTCATCCCCTACAAGTGCATAGGGTACTTGTAGGCTATTCGTTGTGTTTTATTTTTTTGGTCATAGTACTTACCCCACCTTCTAACATACTGTAAAATTATTCTTCATTATGTGCATTATTTCTTGTCAGTTTCCAATGCAGAAATGTGAGTGTTGGGAAGGCAGAGATCTTGTGCTTTCTTTACTGATGAGTCCTGGATGTATCAAACAGTTTAGACATAATTGGCACTCAGTATTTACTAAATGAATGAATGAATAATTCAGCTTAAGAAAACCCTCACTATATTGTCCTTATTATTAATTTTTTTCATTTTATTGAAAAGTACAAACATCATCCTGGATCCCTTGTTGGGACTGGGACGTGGCTTAATGAAGGAGTAAGGATACAGTATCTTTGTGTTCTCAGGATTGGAACTCTGTTTTTTTGGTACATGGGTGACTACACAGTGGCTAGGTTTATAGTGTATTTTGGTATATAGGGATCAAACTGACTCAGGGATCTAGTCATGTGTCATATTGTTTCTCTCGACAAATAAGCTTAGAATTCTACATAACTACCTTTCAAATCAGCTTCTGTAGCACAACTTATTTTTCAGTTCAGATTTAATGAAATCTTACTCATCCGTTTTATTAGTTATTTTGTTCCCAGGATGTTTTGAGTATAACTCTATTGCAGTACATTATATTGTAGTTATTTGTTTCTCCAACTGAATCGTAAATCCCTTAAATATAGGGAAAATATGCTTACCTGTATTTTTCTGTTACCTATGAAAGTAATGAGAAAGTATTAGTTTGTTTTATGAATACAGAAAGGCATAGAATTAGGTTAACAAATATTGATTGATTTAGTCCTCATAACCTAATAATATAAATGCCATTATTATTGTTTTACAAAGAAACAGAAGCAGAGGACTTAGGTAACTTCTCCAGACTATATGACTACTAAGGAATAGCAGAGAGTTGGGGGTTGTGTATATTCTTTACAAATCCCTTGTGTTTGTTTTATGGTATTCAAAGAGATTTTACATTTTTAAAATCCTACTTGATCCAGTACCAAAGGATCCTACTTGATCCTTTGGTAAGGCAGAGCAGATTCCAGTCTGATTTTACAGAAGAAAGTCTGGGTCAGAGAGGTTAGGTGACTTGCTCAGTGTGGCATAGGTGAGATGTGTCGGGGCTGGTCCGAGAGCCCAGATCTTTGGATTCCTAGTCTGATGCTCTCTCTGCCACACTGCGTTATGTAAATGTGTAACAAACAGGAATGGAGAGATGCATAAAGAAATAATATTCATAGTTTGTCTTCTGACATCTAAATATCTATTAATTGAAGGATAATTAGAATATTCTCTTTTTTTTCTAATACTTTTAGTATAGTCTTTACACATTTGTATTTTCTGTCTTCCTCTCTATTTCATTCTGCTGCTCTGTATAATGTAATAATTTAGAACGTATTAATAGAATGTAACGACACATGAAGGATTTTATAAAGGCAATTAGGTAATATATTTTTTTAATGTGTGTATATATGCAGAAAAATTTTCTATCCACGAGTGAAACAGATCCATCTACTCTGGGAGTTTCTCTTCCTATTGGTGAGAGGTTATCTGCCAAGGTAGGTGGATAGGAGTAGTTGTTATGGGGTAGCAGTTTCATGAGGCATCAAAATCATGAAAAAGTATATTCTTGATTTAATGCAAATAAAGTTACATCATTTCTCAAACTTAACTTTTTCAAAATCTGTGGAGTTTTGAGTGCTGTTTAAAAAATGTTTTTTGAATGTTGCAGTTGTAACCATGTAATATGGTATATTTATTTAATGTATTGATTGAGTATTCAGAATTTATTTTTTTAAAGCATTGGTTTCTAAGCTATAAAGTTCATGGTATATGACAATAATTAGTGAGCTGAGTGGTAGAGAGAGTATACTGAGCTTTTATGTAGGTGATGTCCGGGGCTGTTTGAATGTGTATTCCTATTACAAATATATGTACATTTTCATAATGGGGTAGTAGTTAAGCACTGTATTCCTTTTGCAGATAACTTCTAGCTTGGGGTGGGGTGTATATTCTTTACAAATCCCTTGTGTTTGTTTTATGGTATTCAAAGAGATTTTACATTTTAAAATCCTACTTGATCCAGTACCAAAGGATCCTACTTGATCCTTTGGTAAGGCAGAGCAGATTCCAGTCTGATTTTACAGAAGAAAGTCTGGGTCAGAGAGGTTAGGTGACTTGCTCAGTGTGGCATAGGTGAGATGTGTCGGGGCTGGTCCGAGAGCCCAGATCTTTGGATTCCTAGTCTGATGCTCTCTCTGCCACACTGCGTTATGTAAATGTGTAACAAACAGGAATGGAGAGATGCATAAAGAAATAATATTCATAGTTTGTCTTCTGACATCTAAATATCTATTAATTGAAGGATAATTAGAATATTCTCTTTTTTTTCTAATACTTTTAGTATAGTCTTTACACATTTGTATTTTCTGTCTTCCTCTCTATTTCATTCTGCTGCTCTGTATAATGTAATAATTTAGAACGTATTAATAGAATGTAACGACACATGAAGGATTTTATAAAGGCAATTAGGTAATATATTTTTTTAATGTGTGTATATATGCAGAAAAATTTTCTATCCACGAGTGAAACAGATCCATCTACTCTGGGAGTTTCTCTTCCTATTGGTGAGAGGTTATCTGCCAAGGTAGGTGGATAGGAGTAGTTGTTATGGGGTAGCAGTTTCATGAGGCATCAAAATCATGAAAAAGTATATTCTTGATTTAATGCAAATAAAGTTACATCATTTCTCAAACTTAACTTTTTCAAAATCTGTGGAGTTTTGAGTGCTGTTTAAAAAATGTTTTTTGAATGTTGCAGTTGTAACCATGTAATATGGTATATTTATTTAATGTATTGATTGAGTATTCAGAATTTATTTTTTTAAAGCATTGGTTTCTAAGCTATAAAGTTCATGGTATATGACAATAATTAGTGAGCTGAGTGGTAGAGAGAGTATACTGAGCTTTTATGTAGGTGATGTCCGGGGCTGTTTGAATGTGTATTCCTATTACAAATATATGTACATTTTCATAATGGGGGTAGTAGTTAAGCACTGTATTCCTTTTGCAGAGACTCAAATCCCCAAGCTAGATCAGAATCATGCTATCATATATAAGGCAAATGGACAGTAAGTTTCAAATGACAGCCTCATTTCTTTTAAAACTTTTTTAGATTGTGCTATCTCAATGATGTTTTAAAGGTGTTGGGGCTTAAGACCATTTCCTAATACACCATATTTGTGTTTCAATAGCACGTTGATGTTGTAACATTTTAGCTTCTATGGTAATTTTACCATTTTATGCTTTAAATATAACAAGAATCTTTCCTTAAACTTGGGAAGGAAATGGATAGAAGCAGGTGTTCCAGGAGTGCTGTCAGGGATTGGAGGCAAGAGATACCCTTGAGAGGGAAAGTAGGAAGGTAGCCTGGTCAGATCTTGGGAGCAGGCTAATGACAGGCCTCCTGGCAGACACACTCACGGCCTTAGTGGTGAAAGAGAGTTATTTATGAATGCTGTTGATGGAGCGCACCAGAATGGTCTAGGCGTGTTGGTAGTAAACCAGCCTAGAACTCAGGGACCTACAGGTCATGGCTGTTAGGAGGGCATCATCTAAGCCAAGTGACTGCTGGAGTGTACAGTTTATGCAGGCGTTTCCAAATCAAAGCCACTCCGTTATGTTAGAGATCTTGTGTGCTAATCTGAACCTAAGCATGTAGTAAATCTTTAATGTGGCAAGAATGGACATGGGGAATTGCATTGGTGGTCTCAAATCTCTTCCTGCATTTCCTGTGCCCTAGACTATTTCTGCCTTTGAAATGATTAGTATAGCTTGATTCTAGGTAATATCTCTGATTTGTATGAGCCTGATTTGACCATTGGTGCTTTTTCCTGATGTTGAAATTAACGTTTCCTTTTTGTTTAAGGGCTTTATTTTTTAAAGTTTCTAAGCTATAAAGTTCATGGTATATGACAATAATTAGTGAGCTGAGTGGTAGAGAGTATACTGAGCTTTTATGTAGGTGATGTCCGGGGCTGTTTGAATGTGTATTCCTATTACAAATATATGTACATTTTCATAATGGGGGTAGTAGTTAAGCACTGTATTCCTTTTGCAGAGACTCAAATCCCCAAGCTAGATCAGAATCATGCTATCATATATAAGGCAAATGGACAGTAAGTTTCAAATGACAGCCTCATTTCTTTTAAAACTTTTTTAGATTGTGCTATCTCAATGATGTTTTAAAGGTGTTGGGGCTTAAGACCATTTCCTAATACACCATATTTGTGTTTCAATAGCACGTTGATGTTGTAACATTTTAGCTTCTATGGTAATTTTACCATTTTATGCTTTAAATATAACAAGAATCTTTCCTTAAACTTGGGAAGGAAATGGATAGAAGCAGGTGTTCCAGGAGTGCTGTCAGGGATTGGAGGCAAGAGATACCCTTGAGAGGGAAAGTAGGAAGGTAGCCTGGTCAGATCTTGGGAGCAGGCTAATGACAGGCCTCCTGGCAGACACACTCACGGCCTTAGTGGTGAAAGAGAGTTATTTATGAATGCTGTTGATGGAGCGCACCAGAATGGTCTAGGCGTGTTGGTAGTAAACCAGCCTAGAACTCAGGGACCTACAGGTCATGGCTGTTAGGAGGGCATCATCTAAGCCAAGTGACTGCTGGAGTGTACAGTTTATGCAGGCGTTTCCAAATCAAAGCCACTCCGTTATGTTAGAGATCTTGTGTGCTAATCTGAACCTAAGCATGTAGTAAATCTTTAATGTGGCAAGAATGGACATGGGGAATTGCATTGGTGGTCTCAAATCTCTTCCTGCATTTCCTGTGCCCTAGACTATTTCTGCCTTTGAAATGATTAGTATAGCTTGATTCTAGGTAATATCTCTGATTTGTATGAGCCTGATTTGACCATTGGTGCTTTTTCCTGATGTTGAAATTAACGTTTCCTTTTTTGTTTAACATTGACTTTTGGCTTTCCGTTTTAAGGAAAGGTTGAAACTTGAACGTAACAGAGAATACAATCAGTTTCTCAGGGATAAGGAAGAATCCACTGAAAAGTTCAGACAGGCAGAAAAGAGTACTGAGGTAGGTTTTGCTTTTTAAAGTAAATCTTTAACACCACAGGTTGAATATTTGGACTCACCTGAAAATATATTATTAAACATTTCACTTAGTTTTTATATAAATATTTTAAAAGTTAAGCCAGTTTGAGCCAACCGCAGGACAGATACTTAATTTCATAAATGGCTTTATTTCATATTGAAGAGCTTACTCTGCTTTTTAATGTGAACTTCATGGAGGGGATTTAATTTTATAGATTGGTTTTTAAGTAGTGTTTATTTATATTTTATTTTTAAGTGATTTTTTTTGTAAGACTATTTCTAGCTATATGTATATATTTACACACACATATATATAAAGAAATACACTCCAGTTCAAGGGTTGTTGAAAATTTACTACTTTCTGTATTCTTCGTGTTGAGAAGGAATTTAATTTGAAATATTCTGAACCAATATTTAACTGCCAAAATATGTGTAATATCTCCCTGGGATAGTTCATCTTCTCTTTTTTTGTAGCTATTTCTCCATATTACTGTTGCCTATTTATTTGGTATTTATTAAGTTTTATTAAAGGGTAACACTTCCTTGAAGGTTTTCTCCTTAAGATATTTCTTATGGATGATTAAGTCTTTGAATTGAGATGGTAGATAGATTAAGCATCATTTGAGAATTTAATTAACTTTTAAGAAATAGCATCTCATTAAGATCTTTTTCTTCTTTTTTAATTAACCAGCACAAGAATCAAAGAAGTAAAAAGCCTGTTGGTCAGGTTAAACCTGATTTACCTTCACAAGTACAATTATCTTGCAAAAATTCAGAAGGCCCTAGGAAAGATGTCTTAACTCCTTCAGAGGCATATGAAGAACTTCTAAACCAAAGACGACTGGAAGAGGACAGGTACCGAAAACTAGATGACGAAATTGAACTAAGGAACAATAGAAGAGTCATTAAAAACACTGATGAAGAAGTGGGCATTTCCAATAAAACACATCAAAGGCTTGTCAGCAAGACTGATGTTCCAGATAGAAGATTTCACAGTTTTAATGAGGATCGTGCTTTTGATAAACAGTATTATAGACCAGACCATGATCCTGAAGTAAGTGAAGACATGGATGAGAGATTTAGATATGAAAGTGATTTTGATAGAAGACTTTTGAGAGTGTATACAAATGACAGGTATTTACAACTTCATTTTAATTTTCTTGCTTAATTTTATTTGCTTAATACTACTCTATCATGATGCTAGGGAGATGCAGTTTCGTTTGATGTACATATTTGAGTAATTCTAGGGTGCTGTCAGTTTTAAGTTCCACGATAATTTTATGTGCCCCTGAAGAACAAAAGAAAACAAGCCAAGATAGGGAGAAAGGGACCCCAATAAAAGGCTAGGACACTGAAAGGCTACAACCTATATAAATATAAAGTTAAATGGGGCATTTTTCCCACTGAAAAGTACAGAAAAGAAACTTCCACTTCTTAACATGGGGAGTGAGAGGAGGGAGTAAGAAAGAACTTCCCTGAGAATTGAACTGTAAGCCAGTACTGCATCCACGCTGCAGTGCTGTCCAAACAGCCCTAAGGTGAGAGCTCAGAGTCGTCTCGTACCCATGGGGTCCCATGGTGACTACATCCTGCTCATAGCCAGATTTTTTTTTTTTAATTTATTTTTATTTTTTAATTGGAGGATAATTGCTTTAGCAGGTTGTGTTGGTTTCTCCTATACAGCATATTCACCCTGATGTAGGTAACTTGAGTGAAGGATTAGAAATTTGCAGTGCTGATTTATTTTTGATTTGGATCTAATTGTACTTCAGAATATGTTCCAAATTCTAAAATGTGTAATATTTGAAAATGTTTATACCTGGAGGTTGTCAAAGGCTGCCTGAACTACCAAAAGTACCAGTTGGGGAAATACAGATAATTTTGGACTCTTTTTTTTCTTTTTCCTCAAATATTTTCTGCATTATTTGTACATGAGAACAGTTTTTTCCTTATGGTGTCAGTAGGGTGTAAGGTAATGCATACCTCTTAAGGCTGGAATTTCAGGAAACTTATGATGGTTGTTTTGTTTTTAACATACTTGAATCTTGTGATAATTTTATACATGAACTAACAAATGAATTTCAGCCTGATAATTTGAGAACAATCTTATGTATCGCATGAACGAAATGAACTTTCTATATATAATCTTCCCAAAGTAGAAGTTGAAGAATAGATTAAATATGTAGGTGAGTGAGAATAATTCCTCAATATTAATAGTATTTCTTAAAAGTGTAAATCATTATTTACACTTTGTTAATGTGTAAACTTTTTTTTTAATTTTTATTTTTCACTTTTACAGAATTCTGTTGTTTACAGATATGTATGATCCCAGATTGGTCATATGCCCAACCCCCCACCCCATCCCACCCCTCCAAGCCATCACACAGCGCTCCTGCAGGATCCCCTTTTCTCACAGTGCAATGACAATAGCTACTTTTTTCAATGTGTAAAACTTTTATATCTCTAAGGTTTTTCACATATGTCTCAATAGCAGTTGAGGTTAAAATTGGATCTCTGTATTTCAGATTTGTGAACTTCTTAATTCCAACAAAAAGAAAAGATTTCACACACAAAAAGAAAAGATTTCACATTGACTGTTAAGTAGATTTATTTAGCAGGCAATGTGGTAGCTAGGAAAAACGACTCTACTGTTGGTGAAATTTTTGAGACTAAAGAAATGTGTAATGTCATTTGGTCTCTTTAACTGTTTTATTTTTGAAACAATTGTTCCTTAGTATTCAAGGGGGATTGATTTCAGGATCCCTATCAAAATCTTCGGATGCTCAAGTCCTTTAGGTAAAAAGATACAGTCTAGTCTTTGCGTATGCACATCTATGCACATCCTCCCTTAGACTTTGAGTCATCTCTGATCACTTACAATGTCTAACACCATGTAAATGCTGTGTGAAATAGTTTTAAGTGCTATATAAATAGTTATCTGTGTGTAAGAAATTTGCCTTTTGGAACTTTCTGGAATTTTTTTCCCTCAAATATTTTCTATCTGAGATTGATTGTGGGACCCACAAGGCTGATTATATGCTATATATTTTTTAAATTTTGCCTTGCAGGTCATTTTTCTTTTCTTTTTAAATTAATTCTATTGGAGTATAGTTGCTTTACTATATACTGTAACCTTCAACAGAAGTTCTTGACCAAAAATGATCATAACTGATTGTGAAAGTACAAAGTTGTTTTTCATTAAGTTTCCCGTGTTCTTTTTCCCAGTTAGTACTCAACATACTATAAATTCTAGTCTCGGTTTTTAGTAATTTTTGTTTTTAGATTTTTATTCTCCTTTTCTAATTACCCTGTAAACTTTTCCATACGTGCTGTGCTAAGTCACTTCAGTCATGTCTGACTCTGTGACCCCAGGACTGTAGCCCAGCGGGTTCCTCTGTCCATGGAATTTCCCAGGCAAGCCCTGAGTGGTTTGCCATTTCCTCCTCTGGGGGATTTTCCCAGTCCAGGGATCGAAACTGCCTCTCTTTTCCTGCATTGGCAGGCGGGTTCTTTCCCTTGAGTGCCAGATACCATTATATATTCATTAATGGAATATTTTCCCCACTTTACATATGGGAAAGATAAAGCCTCGGAATGATTTTGTTTTCTTAAACTATTTAATCACTGGCATTGTTTTAAAATAGTTTACAAAATGGTTAACACTTGACTTGCTAGTTGCTTTGTGTGTGTGTGTGTGTGTGTGTGTGTGTGTGTGTAGTTTGATACATGTTTACCAATTAAGTAAGTTTATAGTGTTTTAGGAGCTTTCTGAAGCTGAATACAATACCCTGTCTTCGAATACTTTGAAACTTATTTGCTTTTAAAAAGGTAGTCATCCTAGTCTTTATAATTTATTAACTTGAGCTGTAAAAGTTAGTGTATTACTTTATTATGTTTTATTTTATAACCAACGTTAATGTAATGAGTAAAGGAAATTTTTAGCCTTAAAAATGCTGTTTTTTTTTTTTTTTTTTTTTTTTAGGTTTTATGTGATTAATGTAGGGTAGCATTTCCGTTTGGTTTAACTTGATATTTGTTAGTTTGTAATCATAGTTTTCATTGAACAAAATTCTCAAATTATGCTCCATGTGAGATTAGAATCTGAGAATTCGAATCTGACTCAGTGGACTGAGTGCTTGCTTGCTTAATGTAGGACATTCCAAGAAGAGTGTATGTTTAATAGGTAAGGTACAATTGAGGGGGGAGAAGTGGCTTACTAGAACATGAATTTAACTTGGTATTACTTTTTTTCTTATAGTACTTTTGATTTGTCTTTGGAAGGTCCATCATTATATCATTTTCACCACTTTAAAAATGGGGTCAGTATTAGAAAAACACCATTATTGAATTAAAGTGAATGTAAAAACTGGAAAAGAACAGAAAACAGTGAGGAAAATAGAGACCAACATTTAACAGCTCATTGGTTTTCTTTTAATTTCTATACTTGAGAGTCCCCCTAACAGAAAAGTTCATTCACATTAGAGAAATTTCTGATATGAAAACAAGTGGTGTAGCCATTATAAATTATATGATTTCTTCTAACTAAGGAGTTGATTCTTTCTCCTTCCGTATAAGTTGTGTCAGGACCAACAGATGGTAACTATTATATTTTTATAATATGTCATCCTTGATAGAAAAACATAAATTTTTTTCCTGAAGTAGTTTCTTGATTCTGTGATTTCTTGATAAAAAATGTTATTTATTATCATTTAAGGGTTGTTCATTCACATTTAACTGAAAATACTTGTGGTTTTAAATAACTCACTTTTTCTTCTGTAAAAGAGCAATTTTCTTTAAAAGAGACACACATGTTAATTTTTAGAGTAAACTTGGCCTCTGGCCTATACCTGGTTTGTTTGAGCATTTAGATTTGAACGTAATTGCTTAGAATTACTGACCCATGTCTTCAAGGAAATAGAAAAAGCCTTTCCCATGTAACATAGCTTTAACTTTTTTTGATGGCAGGATGGTGAAAATATTTTGTAATTATTTTATTCCCTTAGTCAAATCTGATTCAATTTGATATGTCAAAGGAAATGAAGCTCTCCTTTTACGAGGTCTGTCCCTTTCTGGAGAAAACCCCAATGGCTTGAAGTGTGGTAAATGAACCTATGGATTGAAAATTGTTGACTATTTGGATAGATAACTGGCTCTTAATTTATAGCTCAACAGAAGGGACTTCTCTGAGACAAACTGGCCCTAAATTGAACCTTTGGATTTGCTTAGAATTAGGCTGTTCTTAGATGATTAGTGACTTCAGTACTTGTGAATTTTTTTTTTTTTAATTTTGGCCTCTTTTATTGGTCCTTCATTTATTTGTTCTTATCCATACTAATTCTTTGGCCTGTGTGGGCCTCCCATCACGGTGGCTTCTCTGGCTGCAGAGCACAGGCTTTGGACACACCGACACACCGGTCCAGCCCCTACGTGGCATATGGGATCTTCCTGTGCTAGGGATTGAACCGGCGCCTCTTGCTGTGCAAGGCGGACTCTTTACTACTGGACCACCAGGGAAGCCCCTGCTTGTGGATATTATCATCTGTCACTCACCCCTTAATGTGAAGAGGACTGAAGAGAGAGAGAGAGACAGTGAACATACTGCAGGCTCTCCCAGCTCCCCTGTCTTGGGGAGGAGGGGAGTTTCATTTGCTTCAGTAAAGGTTTCTAAAGTAAATTGTGAGAGTGTCATAAAAACAGTTAAAAGTGAACTCATTGGGACAGTTAAGAGTGATTAAATGCTAAATATATTAGAAATATGAAAGTAAATTCAGTACATGAAGGAAATTCCATTATAGGGACAGTAGGTGGTTAACTTTCTAAAATATAATTTTTCCTGAAGTAGTTTCTTGATTCTGTGATTTCTTGATAAAAATGTTATTTATTATCATTAAAGGGGATTTTAAAAAACTTTTTAATCTCACTTTTCTTCTGTAAAAGCAATTTTCTTTAAAAGAGACACACATGTTAATTTTTAGAGTAAACTTGGCCTCTGGCCTATACCTGGTTTGTTTGAGCATTTAGATTTGAACGTAATTGCTTAGAATTACTGACCCATGTCTTCAAGGAAATAGAAAAAGCCTTTCCCATGTAACATAGCTTTAACTTTTTTTGATGGCAGGATGGTGAAAATATTTTGTAATTATTTTATTCCCTTAGTCAAATCTGATTCAATTTGATATGTCAAAGGAAATGAAGCTCTCCTTTTACGAGGTCTGTCCCTTTCTGGAGAAAACCCCAATGGCTTGAAGTGTGGTAAATGAACCTATGGATTGAAAATTGTTGACTATTTGGATAGATAACTGGCTCTTAATTTATAGCTCAACAGAAGGGACTTCTCTGAGACAAACTGGCCCTAAATTGAACCTTTGGATTTGCTTAGAATTAGGCTGTTCTTAGATGATTAGTGACTTCAGTACTTGTGAATTTTTTTTTTTTTTAATTTTGGCCTCTTTTATTGGTCCTTCATTTATTTGTTCTTATCCATACTAATTCTTTGGCCTGTGTGGGCCTCCCATCACGGTGGCTTCTCTGGCTGCAGAGCACAGGCTTTGGACACACCGACACACCGGTCCAGCCCCTACGTGGCATATGGGATCTTCCTGTGCTAGGGATTGAACCGGCGCCTCTTGCTGTGCAAGGCGGACTCTTTACTACTGGACCACCAGGGAAGCCCCTGCTTGTGGATATTATCATCTGTCACTCACCCCTTAATGTGAAGAGGACTGAAGAGAGAGAGAGAGACAGTGAACATACTGCAGGCTCTCCCAGCTCCCCTGTCTTGGGGAGGAGGGGAGTTTCATTTGCTTCAGTAAAGGTTTCTAAAGTAAATTGTGAGAGTGTCATAAAAACAGTTAAAAGTGAACTCATTGGGACAGTTAAGAGTGATTAAATGCTAAATATATTAGAAATATGAAAGTAAATTCAGTACATGAAGGAAATTCCATTATAGGGACAGTAGGTGGTTAACTTTCTAAAATATAATTTGACTTAACGGCTTGTTAGGTTGATTTCTAGATTTTTTGTTTGCTTGCTTGCTTTTTTTTTTTTTAAACAGGTCTTACTTTAGTAATTTAAAAAATACTTACGAGTCTCTATTTGTAAGTAGTAATTTTTCCTGGATTTAACCAATTAAGCACAAATCATATCAGTCATTTCACAAAATTGAATAGGATGTCTTAAGATTTTATTTTATCCTTTTTAGTGAAATTCATAACTTTGTTATTTTTTGTCTTCTTAAACATTTCTCCAAATTTGATTATTATAAGTGACAGAGTGAACTTTTATAATTTTATTAATACATTCTTTTCTTCAGTTAAAAAAGTATATCTTGAAGTATGTTTCATATGATCTTTTTATTAGGAGATTTTTATGGTTTTGCTGTAGAAACTAGCAAAGAGACCTTGACGTTATGCATACATAAAATCGCTTCTTAAATTACTTTAATGTAGAATGATTGTTGAAAATGCCTTTTTGTGTTTATGGCAATTTCTTTATGGGTATGTTTCTGTATACTGAAGAGCCTATAAAACATTGTAGATGTGTTAAATATAGCATAGTTGAGTACAGCTGTATATAGATAAGCTAGAATTACAAGTAGTATAAGTATTGTTTTTAGACAGCTGAAAATACCGGGAGCCACAAACTTTTTGAAAAATTTAGGAAGAATTTTTCTATTCCTTAATCTTTAATTCTGACTTAATCCCGAGTTATGTCTTTTAAAATGTGTAACTTTCAGTGTCTCTATATTTGAAAACATTCACTGGTATATGTTCCATTTTATCACATTAACAAATTCTCTTTTGTTTGTTGTGTTATGGATTTGTAAGACCACCCTCAGGTTTGGCAGTTCGCTAGGAGGACTCACAAGACTTGATGTATGTAGTTATGTTCATGGCTGTGGCTTATTAATAGTGGAAGAATACAAAGTAAAATCAGTAAACTTTTGAAAAAGGTACCTGGGACAAAGTCTGAAGGAAACCATGCACAGGCTTACAAGGGAAGTCTCTGGGACGTTAAGAGTGATTAAATGCTAAATATATTAGAAATATGAAAGTAAATTCAGTACATGAAGGAAATTCCATTATAGGGACAGTAGGTGGTTAACTTTCTAAAATATAATTTGACTTAACGGCTTGTTAGGTTGATTTCTAGATTTTTTGTTTGCTTGCTTGCTTTTTTTTTTTTTAAACAGGTCTTACTTTAGTAATTTAAAAAATACTTACGAGTCTCTATTTGTAAGTAGTAATTTTTCCTGGATTTAACCAATTAAGCACAAATCATATCAGTCATTTCACAAAATTGAATAGGATGTCTTAAGATTTTATTTTATCCTTTTTAGTGAAATTCATAACTTTGTTATTTTTTGTCTTCTTAAACATTTCTCCAAATTTGATTATTATAAGTGACAGAGTGAACTTTTATAATTTTATTAATACATTCTTTTCTTCAGTTAAAAGAGTATATCTTGAAGTATGTTTCATATGATCTTTTTATTAGGAGATTTTTATGGTTTTGCTGTAGAAACTAGCAAAGAGACCTTGACGTTATGCATACATAAAATCGCTTCTTAAATTACTTTAATGTAGAATGATTGTTGAAAATGCCTTTTTGTGTTTATGGCAATTTCTTTATGGGTATGTTTCTGTATACTGAAGAGCCTATAAAACATTGTAGATGTGTTAAATATAGCATAGTTGAGTACAGCTGTATATAGATAAGCTAGAATTACAAGTAGTATAAGTATTGTTTTTAGACAGCTGAAAATACCGGGAGCCACAAACTTTTTGAAAAATTTAGGAAGAATTTTTCTATTCCTTAATCTTTAATTCTGACTTAATCCCGAGTTATGTCTTTTAAAATGTGTAACTTTCAGTGTCTCTATATTTGAAAACATTCACTGGTATATGTTCCATTTTATCACATTAACAAATTCTCTTTTGTTTGTTGTGTTATGGATTTGTAAGACCACCCTCAGGTTTGGCAGTTCGCTAGGAGGACTCACAAGACTTGATGTATGTAGTTATGTTCATGGCTGTGGCTTATTAATAGTGGAAGAATACAAAGTAAAATCAGTAAACTTTTGAAAAAGGTACCTGGGACAAAGTCTGAAGGAAACCATGCACAGGCTTACAAGAGTCCTCTGCCCTGGAACATGCTTTATGCCTGCGGTATCGAAGTGTGACAAAGAGGGGTGAAGTGTTATCTACAAGAAGAGCGCATTAGAAACTCAGTGCCTGTGTTATTGTTGGGGGCTGGTCACGTAGGCACCCTTTTCCTAGCATGTACCAAAATTCTGCGCTCTCTGGAGAAAAGCAAGCGTTCAGAATAAGTTCTGTTGTTTGTACAAACAGTTCAGACACCGTGGGTCAGACTTGGCATTTCTGAGAGTAGTGGACCCCTCCCACAGTCTGTCCCCAAGGGCCAGCTAAGGGTCAGTCTTGCAAACAGGCCCTTGTAAAGACAGCAGTCGCAGGCCTGCTGTTTAGTCTTTTCTGCACCCGAGTATCTGTATAGCTGCAGTATAACTAAATCTGGGCGCCTGGCATCATTAATTATAAAGCCGAAGTTAAGTTTTATTTACCTGTTGTTTAAGTGGTAGAAGGAAGAAATGACACTGAACTGATGTGTCAGTTCAAAGGAGAGGTTTGAGCAACTAGACTTTAGATATAAAATCAGATGTTTGACAAATTGAAATTGTTTGAAATTCTTTTTTGAAAGGGATTGGGGAGGATTCTGTTTTGGATATGGATAAAAAATGGAGACTATGGATCTGTCCTGCCTTCATACATGAGTATGGTTCATACATCAGTACATTAGTTCATACACTAGTACATTAGTTCATACATGAGTATGGTTCATACATCAGTACATTAGTTCATACACTAGTACATTAGTTCATACATGAGTATGGTTCATACATCAGTACATTAGTTCATACACTAGTACATTAGTTCATACATGAGTATGGTTCATACGTTAGTACAGTAGTTCATACACTAGTACATTAGTACGGTTCATACATCAGTACAGTAGTTCATGCATTAGTACATTAGTTCATGCATTAGTATGGTTCATACATTAGTACATTAGTTCATACATTAGTCCATTAGTTCATACATTATTATACATCAGTATATTGGTTCATACATCAGTACATTGGTTTAAACATCAGTATATTGGTTCATACACTAGTACATTGGTTCATACATCAGTACGTTAGTTCATACATTAGTATGGTTCATATATTAGTACAGTTACAGTTCTGGGTAGTCTTTTCTCCATGGGGGATATTGACAAGGTGTGATGGAAATAGGATTTTATATGCTGGCTTTGTGGACAGTATGCTCCTTTTCTTCTGAAAATTGCTTTTTCTTAATGTGTTAATGAAATTCACCTAAAATATTAAATAATACTTTAACAGCTATATGTTTTACCAGTGGTCCTCATGAGAGAGAATATAGTTTGTCAACTCAACAGCCATGCAAAGAAATATGACTTGCGAAATAATGATTTTCGTTGGTGCTGATAAATGTTGGTGTGAAAAGTCATGTTGGTTTCTCTGGTGTGAGAAAAAAGGTCAAGGAATCCATGTTTGCCAAGTGGAGAAAAAATAGATTAATAAAAAAACATTGAAAAATGACTTTCTGAAAAAGATTCTTAGGAAGAAAAAAAATTCTAATCTTCCTTTTTGTTATTCATGACCTTGTGAGCAAATTGAACTAATTTCTACTCATGTATCAGCCTATTTATTTATAATGTTCTCATGTATGGCTAACATTTAGTATATGTTATGTGATTTTACAGTGTTAGCAAATGTTGTGGCTTGATACATTTGATTTAATTTCATAGTAAGACTGTTTATGTGTTTTTAAGTTAAAAAGATTTGTGTATGCAGTGAAATAATTCCTGAAATCTGTTAATTCTGGTGTTAAAAAATGGTCTCATTTTGAAATTTGACTGTTACCTTCATGAGAGCAAGAACCATGTCCACCTACTCAGTGCCTAGAATAATGCTTGGCGTGTAGTAGGTGCTCAATAAGTATTCTTTGATTAATTGAATAAAGAAAAAGTCATATTAGTATTTGCATAGTTTTCATGTGAAAATTTTCTAAAAGTTATATTTAAATTTATAATGATCTCCCTTTGTTTTAAACACTATTGAAACTAAACTCTTAGTGTCTCTTCATAACCAGCGAATGGTACTTGACTCACGTGTCATTTATTTCAGAATGTATTTACAGTAAAACTTCATTCTAACACTTTGTTCCCTTTATTTCCAACATCAAATGTAAAAATACCAAAGAGAGCTAAGAAAAGTCCACTGTGTGTGGAACAAGCTCTATAAGCTAATGTGTTTTTAAGGATGTAGGAACAGGCGAGGAAATGAGCCTCCTATGGAGCATGATGGTGATGTCACAGAACAGTCAAACATACAATTTCATCTGCTGGAAATCAGAGGTACAGTATGTAATATGGATTCTGCCCTCGGTCATTGCGCTGTTAAATAGCACGTGCGGAAACTGGTGTGCTGGAAAATCAGCAGGTGTAGTATGTTAATAGCCTTGATTAGTGAGAAAGGAATCTGGAAGAACATAGTTTGTCAACTCAACAGCCATGCAAAGAAATATGACTTGAAATAATGATTTTCGTTGGTGCTGATAAATGTTGGTGTGAAAAGTCATGTTGGTTTCTCTGGTGTGAGAAAAAAGGTCAAGGAATCCATGTTTGCCAAGTGGAGAAAAAATAGATTAATAAAAAAACATTGAAAAATGACTTTCTGAAAAAGATTCTTAGGAAGAAAAAAAATTCTAATCTTCCTTTTTGTTATTCATGACCTTGTGAGCAAATTGAACTAATTTCTACTCATGTATCAGCCTATTTATTTATAATGTTCTCATGTATGGCTAACATTTAGTATATGTTATGTGATTTTACAGTGTTAGCAAATGTTGTGGCTTGATACATTTGATTTAATTTCATAGTAAGACTGTTTATGTGTTTTTAAGTTAAAAAGATTTGTGTATGCAGTGAAATAATTCCTGAAATCTGTTAATTCTGGTGTTAAAAAATGGTCTCATTTTGAAATTTGACTGTTACCTTCATGAGAGCAAGAACCATGTCCACCTACTCAGTGCCTAGAATAATGCTTGGCGTGTAGTAGGTGCTCAATAAGTATTCTTTGATTAATTGAATAAAGAAAAAGTCATATTAGTATTTGCATAGTTTTCATGTGAAAATTTTCTAAAAGTTATATTTAAATTTATAATGATCTCCCTTTGTTTTAAACACTATTGAAACTAAACTCTTAGTGTCTCTTCATAACCAGCGAATGGTACTTGACTCACGTGTCATTTATTTCAGAATGTATTTACAGTAAAACTTCATTCTAACACTTTGTTCCCTTTATTTCCAACATCAAATGTAAAAATACCAAAGAGAGCTAAGAAAAGTCCACTGTGTGTGGAACAAGCTCTATAAGCTAATGTGTTTTTAAGGATGTACGGGAACAGACGAGGAAATGAGCCTCCTATGGAGCATGATGGTGATGTCACAGAACAGTCAAACATACGAATTTCATCTGCTGGAAATCAGAGGTACAGTATGTAATATGAATTCTGCCCTCAGTCATTGCGCTGTTAAACAGCAACTGCTGAAACTGGTTTGCTGGAAAATCAGCAGGGTGTAGTATGTTAATAGCCTTGCTTATTAGTGAGAAAGGAATCAGGAAAAAAGAGGGGAGGGGAGAGCTGTGTTGAAACATGAATGGAACATTATGGTACTTTACAGCATTCTTTTGAAGAGCAAGTTTTGATAATAAAGTGTGCCAGGTGTTCTGAGTTATAAAATCTCTAAATTTGAACTAATGAAAGGAGAAAATAAGTGTATAATGGACTAAAAATCAATTTAAAGTATCTTGGAGTTAAGGAGGTGATATAACATGAAATAAATTGAAAACGTTCTTATAATATGAGTTTTGTTCTTGATTTTCAGCATATTGAGTAGATACCTTGTATACTTTGTAATATTAGTGTTCATACGTAATTGTGTCATGTTGGGAAAAAAGGGAAATTATGTGCATTTTATGTTTGTTCTCTGTGTAGTTTTTATCATTTTTGTGGCTTTCTTATACATAAGGATAAGTGGTTCTGAATTTACAGTGTGTAATGAATATTGTCATGTGTCAGAAAAGGTGTCTATTTTGAGTCTATGTGTATTTGGATTTGCTATTTGAGTCTGAATTTACTTTGCATGAGTTATCTCTCTCTCTCTTTTTTTTCTTTTTTCTATCTTTCAAGGAAGAAGTTGTTTTAGAGATAATCTTTTCAGAGTGTGGGTGTACATATCATCCACCTTTTTTATGGTTTATTTATGTGTACGTATATTTATTTTCCATACTGGTTGGTATGAAACTGTTCTTGTGAAAAAGGGTTTTATTGGGAATATAGAATCAGTGAAGCTGACTGAAGAAAAGGTCACATATTTATAGAGCCTGAATGCCTCAGAGTCCCACTGTATAAAGAGATTAAATACCATAATTTTTTCTTAATTTTAAAAGCATGTAACTGATATACTATCCACAGTACTTTGAAAGGCCAATAACTCATACCTACATTTCACTTGAAATTTTTGTTTACTGACAATTACTTGGCCTTTAATTCTTTTTGTTTTTTTGTTTTTAGTGCTCGAGACAATGAACCATCCAAACCTATAAATCGAGAGATGTGCAGTCCTTTTGCGGGCATGCTCTTTGGTATGTACAAATCCTCCAGTTAATTAGACTTATGTGGAGTCTATATATGTGGAGTCTTTTATAAAAGATCTTCAGTGAGAACTCAGTGTTGTAATTAATACCACTTTTACTAATAAAATTTTTCTAGTGCTTACTCTATGAGAGGCAGTATTCTAAACATTTAGCAGGTATTGTATAGCTTTTTCAAAAACTGTTTAGCTAATAAAATTTTTTAGATGCTATACTCTATAGTGTATAATGGAAAAAAAAACTAAAATCAATTTAAAGTATCTTGGAGTTAAGGAGGTGATATAACATGAAATAAATTGAAAACGTTCTTATAATATGAGTTTTGTTCTTGATTTTCAGCATATTGAGTAGATACCTTGTATACTTTGTAATATTAGTGTTCATACGTAATTGTGTCATGTTGGGAAAAAAGGGAAATTATGTGCATTTTATGTTTGTTCTCTGTGTAGTTTTTATCATTTTTGTGGCTTTCTTATACATAAGGATAAGTGGTTCTGAATTTACAGTGTGTAATGAATATTGTCATGTGTCAGAAAAGGTGTCTATTTTGAGTCTATGTGTATTTGGATTTGCTATTTGAGTCTGAATTTACTTTGCATGAGTTATCTCTCTTTTTTTTCTTTTTTCTATCTTTCAAGGAAGAAGTTGTTTTAGAGATAATCTTTTCAGAGTGTGGGTGTACATATCATCCACCTTTTTTATGGTTTATTTATGTGTACGTATATTTATTTTCCATACTGGTTGGTATGAAACTGTTCTTGTGAAAAAGGGTTTTATTGGGAATATAGAATCAGTGAAGCTGACTGAAGAAAAGGTCACATATTTATAGAGCCTGAATGCCTCAGAGTCCCACTGTATAAAGAGATTAAATACCATAATTTTTTCTTAATTTTAAAAGCATGTAACTGATATACTATCCACAGTACTTTGAAAGGCCAATAACTCATACCTACATTTCACTTAAAATTTTTTGTTTACTGACAATTACTTGGCCTTTAATTCTTTTTGTTTTTTTGTTTTTAGTGCTCGAGACAATGAACCATCCAAACCTATAAATCGAGAGATGTGCAGTCCTTTTGCGGGCATGCTCTTTGGTATGTACAAATCCTCCAGTTAATTAGACTTATGTGGAGTCTATATATGTGGAGTCTTTTATAAAAGATCTTCAGTGAGAACTCAGTGTTGTAATTAATACCACTTTTACTAATAAAATTTTTCTAGTGCTTACTCTATGAGAGGCAGTATTCTAAACATTTAGCAGGTATTGTATAGCTCTGTGTATAATTTTAAAGCTAAATAGTTTTTATTTAGTGATGAATTTTCTGTGGATGATAAATGAAGTATTAAGTCCAGTAAAATCTTTAAAATTCATATTTCAGTTTATTGTAGCATTGCTATTTCTTATATTCTCTTTTATTATGTGTAATTTTTTTCCTTGAGTCTTTTTCTTTAGGTAGCACAAAACTGCCTTACATTTTAGCTTCCCTGAATGAAATCTTTTTATCTCTTGATAAAATCCTTTTCCATGTTCATTCCATGTAGTTTCTGAGAAAGCGTTTTGTTCAAATCATGATATAATCCAGATATTCTGTGTATTTTGTCAGAAATGAAGCTCTTTGCTTAAGCATGTTGATTTGCTGTATTGACTTGCAACATTTAATTTCAGAATGGTGTGAAGAGAGCAGATTTCCTGTATGTAACTTTTAAGTAGAAAAGTGTTGTTTGTGTAAAACTGTTACAAAAAGTTGTGTGAAATTCTCTTTCAGTGAAATATATGAAGAAATTGGAATATAAGAATGAAATTTATTTTGATTTAACCTAAAAGCAATCAGTAGGGACTTCCCTAGTGATCCAGTGGCTAAGACTGTGCTCCCAATGCAGGGGGCTTGGGTTCAGTCCCTCATCAGGGAACTAGATCGCACATGCCACAACTAAGAGTTTATATGCCACAACCAAGACCTGGCAAGCCAAATAAATAAAAATAAATTAAAAAAAAAGTCAATCAGTAATATAAATTTTGGCTAAAAGATGTATAATTGTGTGATATTCTCAGACTTTTATTTCCTTGAAATGGCTATTATTAGAAGAAAAATGGCATGATCCCCAGAGTCTTATTCTAGAGTAATGTCTTTAAGTGGAAATTGATGAATTTAAACCATCAATCAGTCAGAGTAAGGACTTTCTTCTTATGTATTTTGTTAAACATGGTAAAAATTGGAGAAATGCTTTTCTGTGCTGAGAATTCGTTGACAGTTTTATCAGTAAATGGATTACCCCAAAATTTCAAAGAATGGCATGAATTTGTCATTAAGTCAATCCAGGAATTATAGTCGATACTTGATAATAGGCTCTGTTGCTTGGAATAGACTGTTAGACTCATTTAACTCCGTGACTTGCCTCCCAGCCGTATCTTTATTCCCCAGCCTGTGTCTGTGTGTCCCCTTAGGGAGCTCCCTCTCTCCAGAGGCAGTACCTTCCAACTCGAGGTGGCTCTGATAGATGCAGTATTCTTATTTCACTTGAGCTGAAATTTGTGTTCCTTTCATTTCCCCCCAAGGATCCTATTTGGAGCCTTTTGCTTTAGGACAATTGACTACTGAGAGCAAAAATAATATATTTTGGGTGTGTGTCAGTGTTAGGGGCCATTCAGAAATATGGTCTTAAGTTTTCAAATATTTGGGAATTTTACTGCTGTCATATTGTCATTGACTGTTTAATTCCTTTTGGTCTGAAAAAATAATTTATAAATTGCGGTTATTTCAAATTTGAATTTTTAAAGTAACATTTTAAATAGTGGCTCAGCGTTTGGTCTGTCTTGGTGAATGTTTACTCTGTTCTTGAGAGGATGTGCATCGTGTGCTGGTTGCGTGCAGTGGTTGAGAAATGTCAGTTAGGCCAGTCGTTGATAGTGATGTGCATGTCTCGTCCAGCTTTTATGATTAATTTAGAGAGAAGTGTTCAGTTCCCTGACTGCCTTGTTCTTAGTGTGGGGCCTGGAGGGGTTTTCTTTGCCTTCCTGTACCTTCCTCAGTTGCCTGCGTGCTCCTGACAAAGAGGGTGTCTCTCGCCAGTTTTCCTTCCTCAGCAGTAAATGGCTGTAGTTTGTTCCTCGATGTGAGGCTGGCCCTGTGCTTTTGGTTCTCAGAAATGAGTCTTTCTCAGTGTTCCTGCCCCTTCTCAGAGTGGTAGCCAGACTCTTCTTTATGTCTGTGGAGGGTCTTCTATGTAAAATTTCCTGCTCTTCCTCTGGCAGTAACACACCTTTATTTCATATGAGGGCAGAACGCTGGGTCTAAGGTTTTCTGCCCTTCACCCTGTGGATGACTTTGTATTAGAGGAAAGTCTGCAATGTTGGTTGGTCAGCTGGTTGGTTTTGCCTTGAAATGCTGACTTTTAGGTGTCTTGTGTCGGCCCATCTGCAGTCTCTCATGAGCATCTGATGGAGGTGGCAAGTGAAGATAGATCCCCTTGTGTCTGGGGCTTTCAGAGAAGCCACACTGCTATCTCAGCCCACACAAAGTCTTTAAGATTTCATTACCATTTCAGTTATTATCTTTTTACCTACTTTTAAAGTGAAAGTGTTAGTTGTCTGTTTTGTCCGACTCTGCGATTCCATGAACTATAGCCCACCAGGCTCCTCTGTCCATGGGATTCTCCAGGCAAGAGTACTGGAGTGGGTTGCCATTTGCTTCTCCAGGGGATCTTCCCTACTCAGGAACTGGACCCAGGACTCCTGCACTGCAGGGTGATTCTTTGCCATCAAGGCTGTTGCCTATATCTCTATACTCTGGTGAAGGTAAAACACTTGCCTTGTCCCATAGTTCTGTGAATTGTTTTTGATACCCTTTGGAGTTCGGTTTAACTCATTGCTTACAACCTGGGCTTTTTAAAAGTTAGGATTTTGTAGGTGAGCTTTTCCTATTGTAGGGTTTGAGCAATGTTCCCTTGTGGCTTTCTGCTTTCTAAGCAGAAGTAGGATTCCCCATTTGGTTCTTTATAATAGTTTTCATTCTCTCCTCACTATATTACTATTTTCAAAATACTTGGTCATGGTTTTGTTAGCTATTTTAACATCTTTGTTCATTGTTCCATCATATCTGTTGTTTTCTGTGATTTTTTTTTTTTAATTGATTGGCACATTTAATGATTATGGGTCACTGTATTGGTTTTCTCTTGCTGCATTACAGATTAACACAGGTTTAGTGGCTTGAAACATCACACATTATCTGAATTTCTGTGCAGCTTAATTTTGTTGAATCCTCTGCTCAGGATCTGATAAGGTGTTAGCTAGGCTATTTTTCATCTGGGGCCTTATAGGGAAAGAAGTACATTTAGGTTTTTGGTTCCATTTATTTCCTTGTGGCTCTATTACTAAGAGCCCTGGCTTCTTACTGGCCCAGTGCAAGAGATTGCCCTCAGTTCCTGGCGGCCGTCTGCTGTCTTACTACGGGGTCTTTCCTGCCAGGGCTGCTTATTTGACTATGCCTCTGAGGAGAAGCTCTAAATTCAGTGAGGGCTTTTATCTGCTTATGTCAGACCCACGGAAGATAATCTGTTTTGATTAATTCAAAATTGATTTGGTGCATTAATTACACACATCTGCAGATTCCTTTCACCTTTGCTATGTTCCCTGGCAGGAAGCAAGTCACTGGTCATGCCATGCTCAGGGAACGGTTTATACTGGAGGCTTGCCTACCACAGTCATGTTTTTCTGTAACTTATGGAGTGGTCTTTTTGAGGGCTTATTTTAAACTCTGCTGGAACATATAGAGCAGGCTTCCCTAAAGGAAGATTGTTCACCTACCTGCTTGCTGCTCTTTCCAGAATACCCGTTAAGGATCACCAAGACTCCAGTCTAGCTGGTTGGAGCTTAAACTTCTCGTTTTATTGGAAGAGGTCTGTGAATTCAGTTTACAGATCCTCCATAGTTTTTTGTCCAGCCTAATGGAATTTCGCTCTTCATACACAGACTAGTACACAGTAAAGTCTGAAGGAACTCCTTTACAGATTTCTAAAGCCCTTTTTATGCTTCTTTTTGAACCTTTGGCCTAAACTTCTAGCCACTTTAGCTTTCCTGAATTTTGACCTTTATTTGCTCAATTCAGTAGTTTCTCTTGTTACCTTTTTTCCCCCTCCCTGTGCCTGTGGAGATTGTGTGTAGGCAGAAGTGGGTGTTTGAAGGGCTCATCGCATTTATTTACCGTCTCTCAGGTGTTGTGTGCTACCTGTTGTCCATGTCTGGAAAACATTTATTTCATATATTGTGCCTAGTTTTATTGTGTCTTTTAATGGAAAGGAGTTGAGTTTTGTGCTTGTAACTCCATCACGATCAGAAGCAGAATAGATATTTCTCCTCCGATTGTAAAGCATTATTATTAACCTTAACATAATTTACATTACCCTGTGGGAGCTTCACTATTGCCAGCATTTGTGCTTAATGGACAAACTCAGATGCTATATGTCCAACCGATGATTGGGAGACTGATAATTAAGGTACTAGAGAAGTTTCTGATTCGTTGCATTTTATTTTTAGTTTTGGCCACTTCTATTGATCTTCCAACTATTCATTTCCATCCATCCTTATTCTTCAGCCTGTGTGGGCCTCCCATCGCAGTGGCCTCTCTCGCTGCAGAGCACCGGTTCTGGGCGCATGTGCTTCAGAGCTCCGGCTCGGCAGCTGGACCCGTCAGTCCAGCCACTCTGCAGCACGTGGGATCCTCCCAGGCCAGGGATCGAACTGGAGCCCCTTGCACTGCCAGGTGGTGTCGCCACCCACTGGACCACCAGGGAAACTCTCATTGCATTTCTAATATCCTGTGATTTGTGTTGTGTTCCTGATTGTGCATATCTAGAGTAAGAGGTGATTTTGTGAGATTAATATGCAGTAATAATAATCTTCTGTGGCCTCAAGATTTTGCATGACTGGATTTTCATGTAAATGGTACAAGTAAAAGGTTTATATATTTTTTGTTCCTGTAGAATTTAGGTAACCTTTGCAGTTTTTTGAACAGGATGCCATCATGATGAGTGTTGTATTTTAGGACAGTTAATCACACACAAGTGTGCTGATGTATTAGAATAGGGGATGAAGGTTCCGGAGAGTAGTTAAAAGGTTATTGCTGCAGTTCAGGTAAAATATAAAATCTATCCAAGATTGATAGACGTTAGGATAGAGAAGAGGGTCCTCATGTGAAATAAATAAGAAAAGATGAGCCAGCAAAGTTACAGTGAGGTTTTGAGGCTTGATTATTGGGCCATTAACAAATAACAGAGGGATAGTTGCTTTTGAGTATCCATTTTTAGCATACTTGTTAAATTTAAGGGCCTTATGGGAAATATTAGTGGACACAGTCTCCTGAATTTTGAAAAGTGGGAGTAGGAATTATCCTCTTTTTGAAGAAGGTTTTTGACTAATGTAAATGTTTGGGAAGGATTAGTATGTCTTGGATTTGACATGCAGTAGTTGTTCATGAGCTGCGAGACTAATTGAGTAGGTAATGATGTGTATGATTTTGGTTTCTGTGTTTGCTACACATGTAGTTCTATTCTGATTCACTTACAATAGAGTGGAAAAAGTTGACTTTTCAGTTACATGTTTAAGACTGCATAAGAGTTAAGACTGCATTTTTTCTTACCATTTTCTAGGAGGTGAAGATCGAGAACTTATTCAGAGAAGGAAAGAGAAATACAGACAAGAGCTATTGGAACAAATGGCTGAACAGCAGAGGAACAAGAGACGGTAATGAAAGGTTTGCATTTAACAAAGATATTTTGAATACGTTTATTTAAAATGACATGGTGGTAACTATTACCTGGTAAAATAAGGGAAAATTTTTCCTAATACAGTTCTGTGTTTGTAAATCAGTCTCTTTCAGTCTCCAGTGAGTCAGGGTAATAAAACAAATGCATTAAGAGTGTTCATTTTCTTTGTCACAGGTAACAAAAGAGACTGTGTTCATTCTGTAACAGGCCGTATACATACTTTCATTAATTTCTTTAATTTCAGGGGAGCATTTAATGTTATCTACATGTCCACTGTATTATTCCATATATAGTAGCAAGTATAAAATAAAGTATAAAATATAAACAAGTATAAAATGAAATAAAAGTATGTCTTAATAATGAAATGGTAAGCACATATGTATGTGCTATATAAAAATAATTATGATAGATCCACAGATACTTACGTTGTATACAATGCTCTGTTTGTAATCTTGCGTATAGAAAGATCTCTGAAATATTAATCCCAGTTTAAGTGAGGGGTAGACATCTTGGTTCTAGAGAATTTGAGACCTGACATCTTTAGTTTTGTCTTTTAATCTCTATCTTAGAGGAAGCCAGGGTCTGCTGTCCAATACTAGTCATCTTTGACCTCGTTTTCTTGAAAGCTCTTACTAGAAAGTACTGTATTTTTATTTTTTTATCCTCCCTTTTGTGAACTTGACCTTCAATACATGTACCCTGAAAGAAATTTCTTTGTTTTACTAAATGAAGATTTTGTTTTACTTCTGTGCTTTATTCTGTATAAATCGCTTAGACTTTTTTAAAGTGTCCCAGGCAGTAGTTGTTCATGAGCTGCGAGACTAATTGAGTAGGTAATGATGTGTATGATTTTGGTTTCTGTGTTTGCTACACATGTAGTTCTATTCTGATTCACTTACAATAGAGTGGAAAAAGTTGACTTTTCAGTTACATGTTTAAGACTGCATAAGAGTTAAGACTGCATTTTTTCTTACCATTTTCTAGGAGGTGAAGATCGAGAACTTATTCAGAGAAGGAAAGAGAAATACAGACAAGAGCTATTGGAACAAATGGCTGAACAGCAGAGGAACAAGAGACGGTAATGAAAGGTTTGCATTTAACAAAGATATTTTGAATACGTTTATTTAAAATGACATGGTGGTAACTATTACCTGGTAAAATAAGGGAAAATTTTTCCTAATACAGTTCTGTGTTTGTAAATCAGTCTCTTTCAGTCTCCAGTGAGTCAGGGTAATAAAACAAATGCATTAAGAGTGTTCATTTTCTTTGTCACAGGTAACAAAAGAGACTGTGTTCATTCTGTAACAGGCCGTATACATACTTTCATTAATTTCTTTAATTTCAGGGGAGCATTTAATGTTATCTACATGTCCACTGTATTATTCCATATATAGTAGCAAGTATAAAATAAAGTATAAAATATAAACAAGTATAAAATGAAATAAAAGTATGTCTTAATAATGAAATGGTAAGCACATATGTATGTGCTATATAAAAATAATTATGATAGATCCACAGATACTTACGTTGTATACAATGCTCTGTTTGTAATCTTGCGTATAGAAAGATCTCTGAAATATTAATCCCAGTTTAAGTGAGGGGTAGACATCTTGGTTCTAGAGAATTTGAGACCTGACATCTTTAGTTTTGTCTTTTAATCTCTATCTTAGAGGAAGCCAGGGTCTGCTGTCCAATACTAGTCATCTTTGACCTCGTTTTCTTGAAAGCTCTTACTAGAAAGTACTGTATTTTTATTTTTTTATCCTCCCTTTTGTGAACTTGACCTTCAATACATGTACCCTGAAAGAAATTTCTTTGTTTTACTAAATGAAGATTTTGTTTTACTTCTGTGCTTTATTCTGTATAAATCGCTTAGACTTTTTTAAAGTGTCCCAGGCACTGGTTTAAAGATATATATTCTGAATCAGTTTACAGGTGAGTACTAGTTTACATGTGAATATTAGTTTACTTTGCACCAAATCAGAACACTTAGTTTTCAAAATTATTTAAGGTTTCATTGTCAATTAAAGAAATTATTTGTTTTTGGAGAAGTCATTGTATGGAGTTTGTGAGTTTGTTTCAGTAATGATTGTGAGTTTGATAGTGTGTGTTATAACTTTTTAATATATAAAGCTTTAATTTTGTTTAGAGAAAAAGATTTGGATCTCAGGGTTGCAGCTTCTGGAGCACAAGACCCTGAGAAGTCGGTAAGGATTCCTGCCATCTTGTCCTGTTTAGTCTTGGATTTGAGCAGGGCTCAGATGTAGTGGCAGCGGAGGAGAACTTATTGGGGAAGATGTAAGAGTAGACCAGCTTGAACAGGAATAAACTACATTCACTAGTCCTAATTCTTAATTGTTTACTTCTCTAAGATTATTTTTCCTTTTTCATGTGTGTGCTTTTAAAGTTTCCTATAAATTAGTCCTTTTTACTTTATATACGTGTACTATTTTGGTTTAATTTACAATGGATGTAATATTTTTCTTCACTGCATTTTGACCATGTTTTATCTTATATTGCTAATATAAGAATTTCCAAAGGAACTGAAATCTTTAGTTCTAGTCTTTTAAACATTTTAGTACTTCGTATTTAATGTAAACCTAGAGGTAATAACCTTATTTTCACTTTAATTTTTTAAATTTTCATAATTGGAATGAATTACACACATCATTGCAGTTGAGTAAGGAGAAGGTAATTTATTACTCTTCTCAAAAGGTACTTGTTTTCAGTTGGGAGTATAGAATTTATTTGCTAAGGCAAGTTTTTGTTTCATCTTTAAGAAACTAATTTCATTAAAAATTACATTAAAAAGTTTGTCCTTTAAAAGAATGCAGCAACTGTGAAAATAACTCAGTTGTAGGCAACTTTTGTCTTTTTCTTATGTTAATATATATCCCATGGATTCTTCATTTTAAATAGTTGAATACTGCACCAGCATCACTCCCAGTGTGCTTTTTGACCTTACAGAGTAAAACTTTTAGATTAATCCTAGAAATCATTCCTGAGAGATCACACATGCTTGGAAAAAACAATAAATTCCAAAACTGAATATTTTCCTTTGTCAAGAAATACCTTCAAAATAGTTCTGACAGTCAAAATTTCCTTTTAAAATCTTAAACTTTTTAATGTAATATGGTGGCATGTTAAACCTTGCATTTTTATAGTTACCTGCGGGGACCTTCCCCAGAAAGGGAAGGCAGCGGGATTGCCCCCGGCTGCACCGGGAGATCTCGAAGAGAGGCGAGCCTTTGCTGCCGGCCCCCCAGCCCGTCAGCACCGGCACCAGGGACAATCAGACATGGAAGGGGTTCTGTCGAGGCAGTTCCACTTTATTAGTGTAAACTAACAGTTTTTATAGGCAAATGAAGGGGGGTTTGCAAGGGACTTTCTATAGTTACACCAATCAAGCTACAGGTCAAGTAGTTATGTATTTACATTGCAATAGGAGTCTATGGTGAGCATGTGTTGCCCAGAGCGTGGAAACCAGGGGGATCAATCAGAAGTTTTGACAATGGACCTTAGATCATGCCCTGTCTCTTCCTGTAGGCATCCTTTTAGTGCCAAACTGCAAATATGTGCTTAAGCTTCCCTATGCTTGCAAAGGCCCTCTTTCCTTCAGGGCCCCACAGTTACCTTTGTGTTTGGTGGACTCCCTGGTACCTCAGACAGTAAAGAATCTGCCTGTAGTGCAGGAGACCTGGGTTCGATCCCTGGGACAAGAAGATCTCCTGGAGAAGGGAATGGCAACCCACTCCAGTATTCTTGTGTGGAGAATCCCATGGACAGAGGAGCCTAGTGGCCTACAGTCCATGGGGTGGCAAAGAATTGGACACAACTGAGTGACTTTGTGTTTGACAGACTTTATTTATATTTAAGTCAAACAACTTCTAGAGTGTCAGGTTGCTGTGTGAGAATAAATAAAATATTACATGTAATATAGACCATCACTTTGGTACTTTACTTTTGTTATGCAAATCTTAGAGAAGGGCACATAGGTGATGTTCTGGAGTAGAGGTTAGCAGATGATAACCTGTGGCCAAATCCATTTGCTGCCTATTTTTGTAAAGTTTTATCGCAGCACACCCTCGCTTGTTTGCGTAAATACTGTTGGTTTACTTTAGTGAAACGACGTGACCTGCAAAGTCTGATGTGTTTACTAGCTGGCTCTTTACAAAAAATACTTGCTTACTCTGCTCTGGAGAATACTTTGATGTTAGAATACTTTGACAGCAGTTGGGCAGTGAAGCAACACAGTGCTGTAGTATAATAGACTTTTATATTTAAAATTAATATGTGGCTCTAGTCTTTGCTTGATTATTTATTAATGGCGAGACTGTAGGTGATTTGGGTACTTTCATGGGGTCTCAGTTACTCCTTTTATAAAACAAGAATTGGATCTTCAAAATATCCCTTATAGCTGACTGCCAGGCTCCTCTGTCCATGGTATTTCCCAGGCAAAAATTCTAGAGTTGGTGCCAGTCATTCCCTTCTCCAAGGATCTTTCTGACCCAGGGATCGAACCCACGTCTCCTGCATTGGCAGGTGAATTCTTTACCACTGAGCCTCCTGGGAAGCCACAACTAATTCTGTGTCTGTTCTGCTAACTCATGCCCTGTCTCTTCCTGAGGCATCCTTTTAGTGCCAAACTGCAAATATGTGCTTAAGCTTCCCTATGCTTGCAAAGGCCCTCTTTCCTTCAGGGCCCCACAGTTACCTTTGTGTTTGGTGGACTCCCTGGTACCTCAGACAGTAAAGAATCTGCCTGTAGTGCAGGAGACCTGGGTTCGATCCCTGGGACAAGAAGATCTCCTGGAGAAGGGAATGGCAACCCACTCCAGTATTCTTGTGTGGAGAATCCCATGGACAGAGGAGCCTAGTGGCCTACAGTCCATGGGGTGGCAAAGAATTGGACACAACTGAGTGACTTTGTGTTTGACAGACTTTATTTATATTTAAGTCAAACAACTTCTAGAGTGTCAGGTTGCTGTGTGAGAATAAATAAAAATATTACATGTAATATAGACCATCACTTTGGTACTTTACTTTTGATATGCAAATCTTAGAGAAGGGCACATAGGTGATGTTCTGGAGTAGAGGTTAGCAGATGATAACCTGTGGCCAAATCCATTTGCTGCCTATTTTTGTAAAGTTTTATCGCAGCACACCCTCGCTTGTTTGCGTAAATACTGTTGGTTTACTTTAGTGAAACGACGTGACCTGCAAAGTCTGATGTGTTTACTAGCTGGCTCTTTACAAAAAATACTTGCTTACTCTGCTCTGGAGAATACTTTGATGTTAGAATACTTTGACAGCAGTTGGGCAGTGAAGCAACACAGTGCTGTAGTATAATAGACTTTTATATTTAAAATTAATATGTGGCTCTAGTCTTTGCTTGATTATTTATTAATGGCGAGACTGTAGGTGATTTGGGTACTTTCATGGGGTCTCAGTTACTCCTTTTATAAAACAAGAATTGGATCTTCAAAATATCCCTTATAGCTGACTGCCAGGCTCCTCTGTCCATGGTATTTCCCAGGCAAAAATTCTAGAGTTGGTCGCCAGTCATTCCCTTCTCCAAGGATCTTTCTGACCCAGGGATCGAACCCACGTCTCCTGCATTGGCAGGTGAATTCTTTACCACTGAGCCTCCTGGGAAGCCACAACTAATTCTGTGTCTGTTCTGCTAACTCAGGTGCCTGTTGGCAGTCTGGGATAGAGGGTCTTTTGAGATCCCTCCTTCCACCTATTAAATTTATGATTGCATGTAACGAATGGATTTTTCTCTTTATTTTAGCCCGATAGACTAAAGCAGTTTAGTGTGGCGCCAAGGCACTTTGAAGAGATGGTACCACCAGAGAGACCCAGAGTAGCTTTCCAGACACCTCTCCCTCCTCTGTCCGCCCCACCCGTCCCACCCATCCCGTCAGGGTACTTCATCCCGTCTCAGAGTGAAGATGTGCACAGTGGACTCAGCAGCACCCTTGGTGACATGGTGCCCCCCAGGTGCTTGTTTAAATGTTTTGTGTTTGGGAATTAGGTAAGGTATCTTTATATTTTATATTCAGAAGGATTTGCTGAAGCAGGTAACTGTTAGCCTCCAGATATTTCTGTACAGTTAACAGCTTTAGTCACATAATTTTTGTTGAAATTTGTATTCGTTGTTGGTCTTCTCTCTTATAAAAGCAAAGGAAATCTTTATAACATCCTTTTATTGTTTAAAGATGCTTCCGTATTTGTAAAAATGTTAATAACTAAGTCCATTTAGTATTTAGTTTTAGGTGCATTTTAGAATATTTATTTTTAATACCTTTTAATGTATGAAAACTGTGCATTTTCTATTTTGTAATTTCCACTTGGCAAACATTGAATATTTCCTTCGGTTGATGCAGAAAAAGGTTCTACTGTGATTATTTTATATACATTACTTTTTTTAATTTCATAAATATTGTTAAAAATCTAGATACTGATTACAGTGGTATTTACCATATTATATATTACTTTAGTTTCTGTTTCTTCAACTCTTTCTTAGTGATTACTTCCAGGCTATGCAAATATCTGAAATAAAGTGTTCAGATTATAAAACCTGTAATTTATGTATTAGGGTAAAGATTTTATTTCATAGGTAAAAGACATCATGCTATACTGGACTAAACATAAAGAAAATCCTGTTAACATTGGTATTTTCTGGTCTATACTTTTTTCTCTCAGTAGGACTTTTGCTTATTTTTGCTTGCTATTAATGTATTAATTGAAGGATTACATTTAGTTGTGTTTTTCCTGTCTAGCATTGATATTTTCTGGGCTGTACATTTCTTCAGTAAGACTTGGTATCATCCTTTATTTACTGCTAACAAATCATAGGACCGTGTTTACTGTATTTATCAGGTGTTGGGTTCGTTTCATCTAATATAGCTTCCTGACTCAAAAGACAAAGTGGGATTGAAATTACAGGGCTTGGTATGATGACCTCAGCATTGATTTAGGGATTAAAATGGCTACTTCACTGCCTAGATTTTGGGCTAACCACACTTCTATTGAACTTCAATTTCTCATTTGTAAAAGTGGAATAGTAACATGTGTATATGAGTGTGTATATATATATATATATGTGTGTGTGTGTGTTTATGTGTATATATATGTTTTTTAATTGACAGTTACAGGATTGTTGTAAGTGTTAAGTCTCATATAAATCTCTATAAAAATTTAAGATTTAATGATACAGAAAATTCCCTTTTATAGCAGTTTTTCGACTGCCTGTTGATTTGTCAGTGGAGTAACGATAGTAAGGGTTAGACGCATTAAATGATTAGTAAATGTGAAGAATATTCATGACTGAAGAGAACTTTAATGTCTTCTCAGATCTTCAGAATTATTTTGAGGTATACATGGGAGAACCTGAGATACACTCAAAAGTGAAAATATTCTAGGATGCCTCCTTTCTCTTTCTGTTCATCTAAAGGAATCGGCTTTCTACATTGTAACAAATGAAAAGTATTGCTTTGATGGAAATGCAGAGACATTTCCTAATCATTAGTGAAGTGCTGATGTAGAGGTTTTCAGAAGCTTTTAACTTTATGAAATGCTGAAAATTAAGTCCAAAATGTACTGTTGATATTTTAGTTACTTTTTCACAATACGGTTTACTTCCTTCAAGAGAAAATACATTTTTAGAGTTAAAGAAAAAATACACCTTTCTCCTAGTCACATGGAGCCATTTGTAATCCCATTCTGTCTCTCTGCCTTTCTTTCACTTCGTATCCTCCTTCTCTGTGACTCAGTCAGTCCGGCAGCCTGGCCGAAGCATTGCCTTCCCTGGAAAGCCTTCCTCCTTTTCCCTGTGTGATCTAAACGGTCCTGCCCCGTGTTCTGAGAGCACCCTGTGTCTGCTTGTATTGTTTCATTTGCTGTACTCTGATGTGATGGGTATTTCTTTCTGTATTATTCCTGAGGGACAGAGACAGATAATGACAAGTTAGATACTAATTCATTGAATAAATGCTGTGCCTTAAGGTCTGAAATTTTGTATTTTTGGCTTTTTGACTTCTAATTTTCGATAAGAAATTGAAGCAAGATGGTGACTTTTCCTAAAGTAACAATCTTAGATTTTCAGTAAGATTTTTGCAAAGGTATATAATATCTTGATTTTTTAAAAAAAAATTACCATGAAATATGAGAAGAATTTCCCAATTTTCTTTTGATGCAGAGTTGCACCTCTGCCTCCACCTCCCATGCTACCACCTTTGGCTGCCAACTACCGAACTCCTTACGATGATGCGTACTATTTCTACGGGGCCAGGAATACTTTGGATCCTAGTCTCGCTTATTGTAAGTTATCTGTGGGTGAGACATTATTTTCTGGTGGTTCAGGCAGGAAAACTGATACTTGTGCAAGCAAAAATACATACAAGAGGAAAAGCACAGCTTTACTTAATTCTAGCATTATATATTTATTTATTTAGTAAATGATCCACTTTAAAACATAATAGTTATTTCCTTTTTCTTTTTTTTTTTAAAGATTTATTTATTTATGGAGGGGGTGGGGAGGGAGGGAGCAGGCGGGCCAGTTCTATTGGTCTTTCGTTTGTCTATTTTCATCCGTCTTTGTTCTTCGGCCCGTGTGGGCCTCCCATCGCGGTGGCCTCTGTTGTCGCAGAGCACTGGCTTTCAGCGCATGCGCTCCAGAGCTCCGGCTCAGTAATTGGACACATCGGTCCAGCTGCTCTGCGGCACATGGGATCTTCCCAGGCCAGGGATCGAACCGGCGCCCGTTGCACTGCAAGGTGGTGTCCCTACCCACTGGACCACCAGGAAAGCCCAGTTATTTCCCTTTTAACTAGATTTAAGGAATAACTATTTTACGTTTTTTTCATTATTCTTTGCCTGACTCCTAATTCAGAAGGAAATGTTGATTTTTCTTTTAGGTAACATTTTCAGTATGTGACTTTTCCTTCTGATACAAATGCGTTTGTTTTCTCTTAAGGTGGCTCAGGGATGCTGGGAGTACAGCCCACTGGTCATGTGACAGCTCCTCACAGCCACCAGCCAGCACAGCCGGTTGTGTAAGTGGTTAAAAGAATACTTTCTTTCAAGATGTATTTGTTTTCCATAGAACCTGTGTTACTCAGTACATTCATTTTCTTCAGAACAGATAAAATTTATTTTAATTTCCAATTATTACATAACCAGCATGTTCAATGTATTGCTTTTAAGTCATTGTTTCATAGAGTGCATTAACAAAAATGAAGAATAACCTCATCTTCTTTTATTAGAAAAGTCGTGTGTATATTATTGATAAATAAGAGTATAAACAAATGTGTAAAAAATTGAAATCACCTAAAATTTTATTCTTCCATAGATAAACATATCTAAATATGTATTCAGGAAGTCTTTATATATATAATCCAAAATCACAAAAATATAAGAAGCCACTATAGCATCATTTTTTTTTAATTAAGCTTTTTATTTAGAGATAAGTGTAGATTCCTATTGTGGGATTATATGAAACAGTATAGAGACATTTATGTAGCCTTTACATAGTTTCTTTCAGTACTAGCGTTTTGTGAAACTGTGCTCAATTTCACAATTCAGATACGACATTGGATGCAGTCAAGATACGCTTCCATCATCAGAAGAGTTTGTTAAGATGCCCTTTTATAGCCAGACCTAGTTCCCTCCTACCTCTGTTCTTTCCTTAGCCACTGGCAATAGCTGATCTGTTTTCTATTTCTGTAATATTGTAAGCATGTTCTATAGGTGGGTTTTTTTTTAGTATGGTAGTTGTAAATTTTAATTAAGTCCAATTTATCAGCTTTTGTTTCTGTGGCTCATACTTTCAATGTCACATCTAGATACTTGTTTCCTAGGCCTAGATCCAAAAGATTTTCTCCTGTTTTGTTCTCCCTGAAAGTTTTTATAGTTTTACCTTTAAGTTCATGATCCATTTTGAGTTATTTTTTACTTAAGACGTTAGATTTAACTCAAAGTCCGCCCACCTCTCCCCTCGCTGTATGAGTGTCCAGTAGTTCCCAGTACCATTGGTTGACAAGGTTATTTTCCCTGAAAATTTCTTCTACACCTTCGTCAGAGACAGACATATTTGTATGAGTCCCTTTCTAGGATTATTCTCTTGTTCTGTGTGTCTGTCTTTATGTTGGTATCACTTGATAATTGTAGTTCTGTGGAAGTTTGGAAGTGGAGAAGTGTGAGTTCTCCAAATTTATTTTTATTTCCAATTATTACATAACCAGCATGTTCAATGTATTGCTTTTAAGTCATTGTTTCATAGAGTGCATTAACAAAAATGAAGAATAACCTCATCTTCTTTTATTAGAAAAGTCGTGTGTATATTATTGATAAATAAGAGTATAAACAAATGTGTAAAAAATTGAAATCACCTAAAATTTTATTCTTCCATAGATAAACATATCTAAATATGTATTCAGGAAGTCTTTATATATATAATCCAAAATCACAAAAATATAAGAAGCCACTATAGCATCATTTTTTAATTAAGCTTTTTATTTAGAGATAAGTGTAGATTCCTATTGTGGGATTATATGAAACAGTATAGAGACATTTATGTAGCCTTTACATAGTTTCTTTCAGTACTAGCGTTTTGTGAAACTGTGCTCAATTTCACAATTCAGATACGACATTGGATGCAGTCAAGATACGCTTCCATCATCAGAAGAGTTTGTTAAGATGCCCTTTATAGCCAGACCTAGTTCCCTCCTACCTCTGTTCTTTCCTTAGCCACTGGCAATAGCTGATCTGTTTTCTATTTCTGTAATATTGTAAGCATGTTCTATAGGTGGGTTTTTTTTTAGTATGGTAGTTGTAAATTTTAATTAAGTCCAATTTATCAGCTTTTGTTTCTGTGGCTCATACTTTCAATGTCACATCTAGATACTTGTTTCCTAGGCCTAGATCCAAAAGATTTTCTCCTGTTTTGTTCTCCCTGAAAGTTTTTATAGTTTTACCTTTAAGTTCATGATCCATTTTGAGTTATTTTTTACTTAAGACGTTAGATTTAACTCAAAGTCCGCCCACCTCTCCCCTCGCTGTATGAGTGTCCAGTAGTTCCCAGTACCATTGGTTGACAAGGTTATTTTCCCTGAAAATTTCTTCTACACCTTCGTCAGAGACAGACATATTTGTATGAGTCCCTTTCTAGGATTATTCTCTTGTTCTGTGTGTCTGTCTTTATGTTGGTATCACTTGATAATTGTAGTTCTGTGGAAGTTTGGAAGTGGAGAAGTGTGAGTTCTCCAAATTTATTTTTATTTTTCTAAGGTTATTTTGACTATATTAGCTCCTCTGTATTTCCATGTGAATCTTAGGATGAGCTGCTCAGTTTCTGCTAAAAGGCAGTTGTGATTTTGATGGAGATTATATAAAATCTGTTTAGTATTACTATCCACTTTTTTTTTCTATTTTTTTCATTATGGTAACATACACATAAAATTTATCATTTGTAAGCATTTATAGTGTATCATTCGATGATGTTAAGTATTGTTGTGTAACCATCACCACCTTCTGTTTCCTGAACTTTTCATCTTGAAAATCTGAAATTCTATGCCTATTAAACAGTATCCCCCAAGTCCCTCTCGTCTGTGCTCCTGGCCAGCATATCCTCATGTTTCTGAGATTTTGACTAGTTTAGGTGCCTCATAAAAATGAAGTCATACGGTATTTGTATGTGTGGCTTTTTTTTCCACTTCCCAAGGGTTCTCAAGGGTTATCCATGTTGTGACATAAGTCAGAATTTCCTTACTTTTTTTTTTTTTTGCCTTACCATACAGCTTATGAGACCTTTTTTTTTTTTTAAATCATGTATTTATTTCTGATTACACTGGGTCTTTCTTGCTGCGCATGGGCTTTCTCTAGTGGCAAGTGAAGGCTGCTCTTCACTGTAGCACACAGGCTCTAGGCGAGCAGGCTTCAGTAGTTGTGGCACATGGGCTTTGTTGGTCCAAGGTGTGTGGGATCATCCCACACCGGGAATCGAACCCGTGGCTATTGCATTGGCATTCAGATTCCTAACCACTAGACCACCAGGGAAGACCCAGCTTATGGGATCTTGTTCCCAGAAAACGTCCTTCCTTTATAAAGCTGAGTAATATTTGGTTGTATGTATATGTCACAATTTGCTTTTCCGCTCATCCACCAGTGAGTACATGGGTGGTTTCTACATGTTAAGTGCTGTGAATGGGCTACATGAATGTGGATGTACCACTGTCTGGTTGAGACTCTGCTTTCACCTCTCTGAGCCCTTTAGGATTATTCTCTTGTTGGGGCATTTTCCTTGATAATTGTAGTTCTGTGGAAGTTTGGAAGTGGAGAAGTGTGAGTTCTCCAAATTTATTTTTATTTTTCTAAGGTTATTTTGACTATATTAGCTCCTCTGTATTTCCATGTGAATCTTAGGATGAGCTGCTCAGTTTCTGCTAAAAGGCAGTTGTGATTTTGATGGAGATTATATAAAATCTGTTTAGTATTACTATCCACTTTTTTTTTCTATTTTTTTCATTATGGTAACATACACATAAAATTTATCATTTGTAAGCATTTATAGTGTATCATTCAATGATGTTAAGTATTGTTGTGTAACCATCACCACCTTCTGTTTCCTGAACTTTTCATCTTGAAAATCTGAAATTCTATGCCTATTAAACAGTATCCCCCAAGTCCCTCTCGTCTGTGCTCCTGGCCAGCATATCCTCATGTTTCTGAGATTTTGACTAGTTTAGGTGCCTCATAAAAATGAAGTCATACGGTATTTGTATGTGTGGCTTTTTTTTCCACTTCCCAAGGGTTCTCAAGGGTTATCCATGTTGTGACATAAGTCAGAATTTCCTTACTTTTTTTTTTTTTTGCCTTACCATACAGCTTATGAGACCTTTTTTTTTTTTTAAATCATGTATTTATTTCTGATTACACTGGGTCTTTCTTGCTGCGCATGGGCTTTCTCTAGTGGCAAGTGAAGGCTGCTCTTCACTGTAGCACACAGGCTCTAGGCGAGCAGGCTTCAGTAGTTGTGGCACATGGGCTTTGTTGGTCCAAGGTGTGTGGGATCATCCCACACCGGGAATCGAACCCGTGGCTATTGCATTGGCATTCAGATTCCTAACCACTAGACCACCAGGGAAGACCCAGCTTATGGGATCTTGTTCCCAGAAAACGTCCTTCCTTTATAAAGCTGAGTAATATTTGGTTGTATGTATATGTCACAATTTGCTTTTCCGCTCATCCACCAGTGAGTACATGGGTGGTTTCTACATGTTAAGTGCTGTGAATGGGCTACATGAATGTGGATGTACCACTGTCTGGTTGAGACTCTGCTTTCACCTCTCTTAGGAATATATTTAATAGTGGAATTGCTGGATTATATGATCATTCTGTTTTTAATTTTTTTTTTTAAAGATTTATTTATTTATTTATTTTGGTGGGGGGTGGGGTGTGCAGGGAGGGGAGCAGGCGGGCCACTTCTATTGGTCTTTCATTTGTCCATTTTCATCCATCTTTGCTCTTTGGCCCGTGTGGGCCTCCCATCGCGGTGGCCTCTGTCATCGCAGAGCACCGGCTCTGGGCGCATGCGCGCCAGAGCTCTGGCTTGGTAATTGGACACATCGGTCCAGCCGCTCCGTGGCACGTGGGATCTTCCCAGGCCAGGGATCAAACCGGCGCCCCTTGCACTGCAAGGCGGTGTCCTTACCCACTGGACCACCAGGGAAGCCCTGTTTTTAATTTTTTGAAAAAATACAGCAGCTACACTATTTTATATTCCCATCAGCTATGCACAAGGCTTCTAACTTATGTGTACCCTCACCAATAGTTACTAGTGCTTTTTTGTTTTTTTTAAATGTATGTATTTATTTTGACTGTGCCAGGTCTTGATTGTAGCACGTGAGATCTTTAGTTGCAACATGTGGGATCTAGTTCCCTCACCAGGGATCAAACCTGGATCCCTGCATTGGGACATGGAGTTGTAGCCAGTGAACCATGAGGGAAGTCCCAGTTACTAGTGGTTGTTTTTTTGTTGTTGTTGTTGTTGTTGTTAGTTGCCATCTTAATGAAGGTAAAATGGATCTCATTGTGGCTTTGATTTGCATTTCTCTCTGATTACTGATGTTGAGCATCTTTTCATCTGCTTTTGGCCGTTTGACTGTCTTTTGAAAATGTCTTTGCATTTTTTGCTCATTTCTGAATCAGTTTATTGTTTTCTTTATATTTTTCAATTTTGGCCTCTTTTATTGGTTTTCTGTTTACCTATTTTGATCCATCTTTATTCTTTGGCCTGTGTGGGCCTGCCATGTGATGGCCTCTGTCGCCATGAGCACCGGCTCTGGGCGCATGCGCGCCAGAGCTCTGGCTTGGTAATTGGACACATCGGTCCAGCCGCTCCGTGGCACGTGGGATCTTCCCAGGCCAGGGATCAAACCGGCGCCCCTTGCACTGCAAGGCGGTGTCCTTACCCACTGGACCACCAGGGAAGCCCTGTTTTTAATTTTTTGAAAAAATACAGCAGCTACACTATTTTATATTCCCATCAGCTATGCACAAGGCTTCTAACTTATGTGTACCCTCACCAATAGTTACTAGTGCTTTTTTGTTTTTTTTAAATGTATGTATTTATTTTGACTGTGCCAGGTCTTGATTGTAGCACGTGAGATCTTTAGTTGCAACATGTGGGATCTAGTTCCCTCACCAGGGATCAAACCTGGATCCCTGCATTGGGACATGGAGTTGTAGCCAGTGAACCATGAGGGAAGTCCCAGTTACTAGTGGTTGTTTTTTTGTTGTTGTTGTTGTTGTTGTTAGTTGCCATCTTAATGAAGGTAAAATGGATCTCATTGTGGCTTTGATTTGCATTTCTCTCTGATTACTGATGTTGAGCATCTTTTCATCTGCTTTTTGGCCGTTTGACTGTCTTTTGAAAATGTCTTTGCATTTTTTGCTCATTTCTGAATCAGTTTATTGTTTTCTTTATATTTTTCAATTTTGGCCTCTTTTATTGGTTTTCTGTTTACCTATTTTGATCCATCTTTATTCTTTGGCCTGTGTGGGCCTGCCATGGCAGTGGCCTCTCTCCTTGCAGAGCACCGGCTCTGGGCACATGTGCTCCAGAGCACTGGCTCATAATTGGACACACCGGTCCAGCTGCTCCATGGCACGTGGGATCTTCCTGGGCCAGGGATCGAACCGATGCCGCCTGCACTGCAAAGCGGACTCTTTACCCACTGGACCACCAGGGAAGCCCTATTTTTTTGTTATGTTTTAAGATTTTTCTGTATACTCTGGATGTTAATTCCTTATCAGATATGATTTGCAACTATTTTCTCATTCTGTGTATTATATTTTTACTCTGTTGAAATCTAGCAATACGATACATGCAGACACAATTTTAATTTTTATAAAGTCCAGTTTGTCTGTTTTTTCAATTTCTTGCCTGTGTTTGATGTCTAAGAAATCCCTGCCAAATCCACGGTTGTGAACCTGTAGCCCTGTGTTTTCTTCTGAGAGTTTTGTAGTTCTCAGGTTTTGCATTGAGGATTGTCATTTTAGCGATTTAGCATGCTATTTTAACATGTTAGTAAGTTGGAAGTTAAATTTTGTGAAATGCTTTTTTTTTATTATTTTTTTAAAGCTTTTTTTTCTTTTTTGGCCGCTTATATTGGTTTTTCATTTATTCGTTGTCTTTCTTTTTTTTTTTTTAAACCTTTATTTTGCTTTTAACTTTTACAGAGTTTTGTTGTTTACAGATATGCATGTTCCCAGATTAGTCATATGTATATCCCCCTCTTCCCACCCCTCCCAACCATCACACAGCACCCCTGAAGGATCCCTTTTTCATTTATTCATTTTCATCCATCTTCGTTCTTTTGAATTGTGTGGGCCTCCCATCGCAGTGGCCTCTCTCGCTGCAGAGCACTGGCTCTTGGGCGCACGCACTCCAGAACTCCTGCTTGGTAGTTGGATACATCAGTCCAGCTGCTCCGCGGCATGTGGGATCTTCCCAGGCCAGGGATCGAACCAGCGCCCCTTGCACTGCAAGGCAGTGTCCATACCCACTAGACCACCAGGGGAGCCCAGAAAGTTGCATTACTTTTGAAAACAAGATAATAGCTAAGGGGCATTTACTTTAGGATTTCTCTTTGAACTATAAAGAAAAAAATATCTCTATTTTAAGTATACTTGTTATGCCATGCTATTTCAGTGGAGTGTTACATTTTCCCCTTGTTTTGTCATAAATTTATATTATTGTGTATTTGATGTAGGAGTACAGTTGGACAGAATGAACTGAAAATTACAAGTGACCGAACAATAAATTCAGGATTATTTTTTGGAGATAAACCAAAGCCTTCAAAACAAACACTTCAGTCTTACCAGGAAGCTTTGCAGCAGCAGGTATCCATTCATTTCTTCATTTATTCATTCATCTAATGTTGAATATCTTATATATTACAGTGGTCCCTTAAAACTCAGAGTATGGCAGAGGAGAAAAAAATTCCATTTATTTACAATTCAGTGTGGTAAGGCTTGATAAATAGGCTGGGATTCATGGGATAGAGAAAATAATTGCCTGGGATGTTAGGAAGGCTTCACATGTTGATGACATTTGAGCTGCATGTTATGCAGTGAATAAAGGTGGAATTGCTGGTGTATTTAGTGAATGGAGTTGATGTAGGAGAAGGGCCTGGAGCATTAGATTATGCTGGATTGTGAAGGATAGTGAGTAAGGAGTTTTCAATTTCATTTTGTTATCGACAGCCAAAGGGAGGAAATTTTAAGACAAAGACAGATGTTATAATTGATGTGAACATAATGTGGCTTTTAGGAAAATATCTGACTGTGATGTGGACTATAGGGAAAGAGATGTAGCAGAGAATCCTTTGAGTAAACTATTAGGTAGTCCGTCCAGGAAGTAACAAGGCCCTGTGCCAGGGGTAAAGATAGGCAGGATATCCAAGAGACAATCCTGGGGTTTCCTTGGTAAGACTTAGATTCAGGGACTGAGGACAGAATAGAGGGCTTGAAGATGATTCTGGGTGTTGAAATCTAAGAGAATGAGGCTATGAACTCTAAGGGTACGGAGGCTAGAAGCAGAATGCTTAGGGAGGAGGAGGATGTTTTGTTGTGGTTTGTAGTATTTGAAGAGAGTTGACTTAGGTGTGACTATCAAATGTGTGCATTTTGCAGGGGAGTACTCGTAGCTTCTCAGAGGGGTCCCTGGAACTCTAGGTGTTCACCTGAGGTACCCTTCTGCAAAATTCCACTTGGATTTCTCCTAAAGCTCAGACTTTTTGTTGCATTTTTAACATTGGGTAACCTCCTTGAAAGGTGGATTTTAAAATTATAGAATTCATGGATTATTGTTTTTGTTGATTTTTGATGATAGGAGTACAGTTGGACAGAATGAACTGAAAATTACAAGTGACCGAACAATAAATTCAGGATTATTTTTTGGAGATAAACCAAAGCCTTCAAAACAAACACTTCAGTCTTACCAGGAAGCTTTGCAGCAGCAGGTATCCATTCATTTCTTCATTTATTCATTCATCTAATGTTGAATATCTTATATATTACAGTGGTCCCTTAAAACTCAGAGTATGGCAGAGGAGAAAAAAATTCCATTTATTTACAATTCAGTGTGGTAAGGCTTGATAAATAGGCTGGGATTCATGGGATAGAGAAAATAATTGCCTGGGATGTTAGGAAGGCTTCACATGTTGATGACATTTGAGCTGCATGTTATGCAGTGAATAAAGGTGGAATTGCTGGTGTATTTAGTGAATGGAGTTGATGTAGGAGAAGGGCCTGGAGCATTAGATTATGCTGGATTGTGAAGGATAGTGAGTAAGGAGTTTTCAATTTCATTTTGTTATCGACAGCCAAAGGGAGGAAATTTTAAGACAAAGACAGATGTTATAATTGATGTGAACATAATGTGGCTTTTAGGAAAATATCTGACTGTGATGTGGACTATAGGGAAAGAGATGTAGCAGAGAATCCTTTGAGTAAACTATTAGGTAGTCCGTCCAGGAAGTAACAAGGCCCTGTGCCAGGGGTAAAGATAGGCAGGATATCCAAGAGACAATCCTGGGGTTTCCTTGGTAAGACTTAGATTCAGGGACTGAGGACAGAATAGAGGGCTTGAAGATGATTCTGGGTGTTGAAATCTAAGAGAATGAGGCTATGAACTCTAAGGGTACGGAGGCTAGAAGCAGAATGCTTAGGGAGGAGGAGGATGTTTTGTTGTGGTTTGTAGTATTTGAAGAGAGTTGACTTAGGTGTGACTATCAAATGTGTGCATTTTGCAGGGGAGTACTCGTAGCTTCTCAGAGGGGTCCCTGGAACTCTAGGTGTTCACCTGAGGTACCCTTCTGCAAAATTCCACTTGGATTTCTCCTAAAGCTCAGACTTTTTGTTGCATTTTTAACATTGGGTAACCTCCTTGAAAGGTGGATTTTTTAAAATTATAGAATTACCAACAGTATTTGTATGTTAGGATTCTACAGATAAAAGACTGCATTTGTCTGTTTTCAGATGAGCATATTAAAAACATCATGTGTGTGGTGACTTCCTTGGCCTTGTTGGAGTAGTTGCTTAAATCTTCCATGCATGTGGTTAGAATTTTAAAAGTAACTTTCCAAAATGCAGATCTTTATTCATTGCCTATCTGTATGTCTGTCTTTTTTTTTTTTTTTTAAAGATTTATTTGTTTGTTTATTTGAGGAGGGTGGGGTGGGGAGGGAGGGGAGCCAGGCGGGCCACTTCTATTGGTCTTTCATTTCTCCATTTTCATCCATCTTTGTACTTTGGCTCCTGCGGGCCTCCCATCGCGGTGGCGTCTGTTGTTGCAGAGCACCGGCTCTGGGCGCATGCGCTCCAGAGCTCCGGCTCGGTGATTGGACACATCCGTCCAGCTGCTCCACGGCACATGGGATCTTCCCAGGCCAGGGATGGAACCGGCGCCCCTTGCACTGCAAGGCGGTGTCCTTATCCACTGGACCACCAGGGGAAGCCCTTGTTAGGACTGTTAATGAATATTTTTTAATGTTGTTAAGATTCGAGAAAGAGAAGAAAGAAGAAAGAAAGAACGTGAAGAAAAAGAAGTATATGATGCTAAATTAGAAGCTGAAATGAGAAGCTACAACCCCTGGGGGAAAGGCGGAAGTGGTGCTCCTCTGAGAGATGCCACAGGAAATCTGATAAGTACGCGGTTTCCATCAATTTGGTGTTTTTAAAAGAAACTATGTTTAACTTTTCACAAGAATGGGGAGTAGAAATAAGTGAGAGTCATAGTTTGTAAGGAGAGGTCTCTTTCTATACAGCTTTATGCAGAAGAGGTATTTTGATAGTAGACATAAAAACAGGGTAAAAAACCTTTAGATTCCTGTTCATTTATTTTTATTACAAAAATTTCACCCCATAATGCTAATAATTCTGTTGCAGAGAAAAGTTAATGTTGGCAAGTTTTTACCCAAACTAATAGTTTGAGTTTTTTTAAGCTTTCTAGTAAAAATAATAAAATCCTTATTGCAATTTTTTTTTTTTTAATTAACAAGATGTCTTTAAGCTCTCTGATGTAGTTGTGGGATGTTATGTTTAATTCATATATACCTTATACCCACACAATGCAGGGACTCCTGACAAAGACCTGGCCTCAGAAATGTTTGGCAGGTTGCTTAATTATAATGATTTATCTTTCGGTTATGTCCTCTTAAAAATGTTCCATCTAGAAATCATACAACAGGCACTTTGAAAAGAGGCTTTGTGCAGTTTATTATGTATGTTAGGATGGTCTCCAATTAGCTTTTAGCTTAGAATGAAAGCAGAGAAATGGACTTTTAAAAAATCGTTTAATTAGAAGTGACAAGTGAATAATTAAAAACTCATTGCAATGATGACAATGTAAATTTCGTGTTCTTCAAATTTATGCTTTGTTATAGGAGTAGCTGAGTGATGTAATCAAGAGATACTGGGGGATTGAATTCTTAGAGCTCTTAAATACTGTGCCTTTGATTCTTTGTTAAAAATGACTTTTCAAAAAGGTGTTTTTGAGGCCCACTTAAATTAGTGGGATAACTTTTTCTTTCCCAAAATACTTATTCCTTTCCTATCTTCATCTCATAAATACTCACAGTTTCAAAGATTAGAAATTTTATTCTCTTTATGAGATTGATAAACACCTACGCAGTCTCTGCTATAATAAATTTAATTATGAGTTGATAGAAGCATAATAGTTAACCACGAAGGAAGTCCTTATTTTACAGAAACTTTAGGGATCACTGGGGTAATTTCCTAGAAATTTCCAGCTTGCCTCAAAGATTATTTCCAGTTCAGACCATAGAATTAGTTTCCTATATATGTTTAATTGGTAGAAGTAGGTTAAATGTTTGTTACTGATTTATAAAATACGGTTTTGGCATTTCTCTGAGGTGGGTAAAGAGAGTCTCTTTCTATACAGCTTTATGCAGAAGAGGTATTTTGATAGTAGACATAAAACAGGGTAAAAACCTTTAGATTCCTGTTCATTTATTTTATTACAAAAATTTCACCCCATAATGCTAATAATTCTGTTGCAGAGAAAAGTTAATGTTGGCAAGTTTTTACCCAAACTAATAGTTTGAGTTTTTTTAAGCTTTCTAGTAAAAATAATAAAATCCTTATTGCAATTTTTTTTTTTTTAATTAACAAGATGTCTTTAAGCTCTCTGATGTAGTTGTGGGATGTTATGTTTAATTCATATATACCTTATACCCACACAATGCAGGGACTCCTGACAAAGACCTGGCCTCAGAAATGTTTGGCAGGTTGCTTAATTATAATGATTTATCTTTCGGTTATGTCCTTTTAAAAAATGTTCCATCTAGAAATCATACAACAGGCACTTTGAAAAGAGGCTTTGTGCAGTTTATTATGTATGTTAGGATGGTCTCCAATTAGCTTTTAGCTTAGAATGAAAGCAGAGAAATGGACTTTTAAAAAATCGTTTAATTAGAAGTGACAAGTGAATAATTAAAAACTCATTGCAATGATGACAATGTAAATTTCGTGTTCTTCAAATTTATGCTTTGTTATAGGAGTAGCTGAGTGATGTAATCAAGAGATACTGGGGGATTGAATTCTTAGAGCTCTTAAATACTGTGCCTTTGATTCTTTGTTAAAAATGACTTTTCAAAAAGGTGTTTTTGAGGCCCACTTAAATTAGTGGGATAACTTTTTCTTTCCCAAAATACTTATTCCTTTCCTATCTTCATCTCATAAATACTCACAGTTTCAAAGATTAGAAATTTTATTCTCTTTATGAGATTGATAAACACCTACGCAGTCTCTGCTATAATAAATTTAATTATGAGTTGATAGAAGCATAATAGTTAACCACGAAGGAAGTCCTTATTTTACAGAAACTTTAGGGATCACTGGGGTAATTTCCTAGAAATTTCCAGCTTGCCTCAAAGATTATTTCCAGTTCAGACCATAGAATTAGTTTCCTATATATGTTTAATTGGTAGAAGTAGGTTAAATGTTTGTTACTGATTTATAAAATACGGTTTTGGCATTTCTTGAGCTAACAGGAATGGAGCAAACTTTTCTGAGATTTTAATTTATTTATTTATTTTTGGCCTCTTTTTTGTTGATTCTCTTATCCTTTTTTTTTTTTTTTTTTAAATTTTCATCCATCTTTATTCTTTGGCCTGTGTGGGGCCTTCCATCGTAGTCACCTCTGTCATCGTAAAGCACTGGCTCTGGGCGCATGCACTCCAGGCGCTGGCTCCGTAGTTGGACACATGGGTCCAGCTGCTCTGTGGCACGTGGGTTCTTCCCAGGCCAGGGATTGAACCAGCATGCCTTGCACTGCAAGGTGGTGTCCTTACCCACTGGACCACCAGGGAAGCCCAGATTTTTATTTTTAATGGTAATGTTTAGTTTCGTTATTTAATGCTGCAGTCATACCTTGAAGTAAAAAAGGTATGCTGTTTTATCAAATGCGGTGCACCTTTTTTACTGGTATTTTCAAAGCAAATGATCTCACCACTTGAAGAATATCAGTGTTTTGTTTGTGTTATATTTGTGCGTGTGTGTGTGTGAGAGAGAGAGAGAGAGAGAGAGGAATCATAATTTTTCTGTTTAAAATCTATAGTAAAAATCAGTGTTTTTCCTTTACTTCATGAGATGGCCAAAACCATATAACAGGCATTGTGTTGAGTAACTTTAATCCAGCTGCTGGCTTTTTAAATTACTCTTTTTGCGTCTTTGATCTTTCATTACAAAGCAATTAAATTGAGTCTTGACCCTAATCTTAGCTCTCTAGGAAAGGTCTCTTTGTAAGGTAAACTAGTTACTAATAAAGTATCAAAGTCTGTTACTCATACAAGTTTTTGATACTCTCACAAAGCATTAAATATCCGTTTAAAGATTAAATAAAAACACCTCATGATCTCTGCTATAATAAATTTAATTATGAGTTGATAGAAGCATAATAGTTAACCACGAAGGAAGTCCTTATTTTACAGAAACTTTAGGGATCACTGGGGTAATTTCCTAGAAATTTCCAGCTTGCCTCAAAGATTATTTCCAGTTCAGACCATAGAATTAGTTTCCTATATATGTTTAATTGGTAGAAGTAGGTTAAATGTTTGTTACTGATTTATAAAATACGGTTTTGGCATTTCTTGAGCTAACAGGAATGGAGCAAACTTTTCTGAGATTTTAATTTATTTATTTATTTTTGGCCTCTTTTTTGTTGATTCTCTTATCCTTTTTTTTTTTTTTTTTTAAATTTTCATCCATCTTTATTCTTTGGCCTGTGTGGGGCCTTCCATCGTAGTCACCTCTGTCATCGTAAAGCACTGGCTCTGGGCGCATGCACTCCAGAGCGCTGGCTCCGTAGTTGGACACATGGGTCCAGCTGCTCTGTGGCACGTGGGTTCTTCCCAGGCCAGGGATTGAACCAGCATGCCTTGCACTGCAAGGTGGTGTCCTTACCCACTGGACCACCAGGGAAGCCCAGATTTTTATTTTTAATGGTAATGTTTAGTTTCGTTATTTAATGCTGCAGTCATACCTTGAAGTAAAAAAGGTATGCTGTTTTATCAAATGCGGTGCACCTTTTTTACTGGTATTTTCAAAGCAAATGATCTCACCACTTGAAGAATATCAGTGTTTTGTTTGTGTTATATTTGTGCGTGTGTGTGTGTGAGAGAGAGAGAGAGAGAGAGGAATCATAATTTTTCTGTTTAAAATCTATAGTAAAAATCAGTGTTTTTCCTTTACTTCATGAGATGGCCAAAACCATATAACAGGCATTGTGTTGAGTAACTTTAATCCAGCTGCTGGCTTTTTAAATTACTCTTTTTGCGTCTTTGATCTTTCATTACAAAGCAATTAAATTGAGTCTTGACCCTAATCTTAGCTCTCTAGGAAAGGTCTCTTTGTAAGGTAAACTAGTTACTAATAAAGTATCAAAGTCTGTTACTCATACAGTTTTAACAAAGCATCAACCCTTTTAGTGGAAGTATCTCTCACTTTGATCATTTGTACTGCATTTCAAATCTGTTCCCTTTTGCAGTTCTTTGTTCAGGTTCTCATAAAGAAAAAAACTGTATTCTAATGTCTTTTAGTAGGCGAACGGATAAACTGTGGCACGTTCATATGATGGGTTGCTACTTAGTAAAAAAAAAAAAAGTGAATTACTGACGGCCGGAACAATATGGGAGACTCTCAAGGGAAGACTTAAGGGAAAGAAGCCCTTTTGGGAAGGTGTAACATACATTCTCAAAATTGCAGAATTGTAGACGTGGAGAACATATCACTGGTTACCAGAGATCATGGCTGAGAAGAGGAGTAACTGTGATAAGAGTTTTGGGGGGCTTTTCTATATTCTGGTTATGGTGATGTTATATGACTCTATAGTAAAAGTTTTAAAAACTGTATATAGCAAGAGAAAAATATTTTAAAAAAACATTAAAAATACTTAACCAGTTTGAAAGATAGCAAGAGTATCTCATAGTTCTAATTGATTAATAGCAAGATTGCTTCACATATATTTGATTAGGTATTTTTATTTCATTTATGTATTTGCGCCAGTTAGATTTGTGTTTGTTTTTGTGCTGTTTATTGAAGACAATTTACATACAATAAAATTCGCCTTTTTATTTTCTTTTCCCAATCACGCCTCTTTTTATTTATTTTCATCCATCTTTTTTTTTTCACTGTTTTTTTTTTTTTTTTTTAAATTGGATGTGGACCATTTTTGAGGGGGGGGGTTGGGGAGGAGGAGGGCAGGAGGGCCACTTCTTCTATTGGTCTTTCATTTGTCTGTTTTCATCCATCTTTGTTCTTTGGCCCGTGTGGGCCATCGCAGTGGCCTCTGTTGTTGCAGAGCTCCGGCTTGGTAATTGGACACATTGGTCCAGCCGCTCCACGGCACATGGGATCTTCCCAGGCCAGGGATCGAACTGGCACCCCTTGCACTGCAAGGCGGTGTCCTTACCCACTGGACCACCAGGGAAGCCCTCATCCATCTTTTTTATTCTTTGGCCTGTGTGGGCTCCCATTGCAGTGGCCTCTCTCCTTGCAGAGCACTGGCTCTAGGCACATGTGCTCCAGAGCGCTGCCTCATAATTGGACACACAGGTCCAGCTGCTCCATGGCATGTGGGATCTTCTTGGGTCAGGGATCGAACCGGTGCCAGTTGCACTGCAAGGTAGACTCTACCCACTGGACAAGCAGGGAAGTCCTAAAATTCTCCCTTTTAAAATGTCAGTCAGGACTCTTTAAGTTATTTGAAGACTTGATTGGGAGTGGCTAATCTTTTTCTTATATGGCTTCCTCACTGGCTTAGAAAGCCTCAGTTCCTTGCATGTGGGCTTCTCCTTAGAGCTCCTTAAGTTTCCTTATGAAACGATAGCTGGCTTTTTTTGGAATGGGGCAGCCACTAGATCAAGCAGGGTGAAATATAATGTCTTTTATGAAGTAGCCTTGGAAGTTGCATCGTTGTACAGAATCCTTTTCCTGAGAAGTAGCCCGCATCTTTTAAGGGAGGTTTGTAAAAAAAAAAAAATTCGTAATTATATTTTAAAACTCCACTCCACGTGATGGTTTTTCATTAGGAATCCTAATGGTTTTGGGTAAATTTCACTCTGAGTGGTTTTGAATTGCTTCTATGTTTGTTCTAGATTTAAGATATTCAGAGTTCTGAAGTAACATGAATATGGTTTTTACGGGTTGTCAAAAATCCGTACACTCTTTTTTAAGTTCTTTACTAATTTTGAATTTATTTTGTAATGTTATTTTTTGAAAAATTTCTTATAAGCTTTGATAATTTTGTTTGTTTTTAGGATACTAAGATGCTGTTGAATTATTCCAGCTCTGTCCTGTTGTTTCTCTTCATTTCCCTACTTTAAGAAAAGTATTAAGCATAATAATTATAGAAATGTATTTATTGAAATAAATGGCTTATTTTTCCCTCTCAGCTGACTTGAATAGAATGCACAGACAAAATATAGATGCCTGCCATAACTCAGATGCCAGAGCGTTTGAAGATAAAAGGGCTGTTGTATCTCTAGACCAAAATTTAGCCACTTCAAATGCTGAGAACCTAGAAGATGCTGCAAATAAAAACTCAGGTTTTTAATTACATTCTTTTTGTTGTTGTTGCATTTCTAATGTTGTTCAGTAGCATTTCTCTTTTTTTCTCTAACAAAATTTTTATTCAGGTTTTGAGAATTTGGTTATTCTCAGAAAGCCATAACACATGTATGCTATTTACAATAACTTTTCTACATAAATATTTTGAAAAAAGTGAATAAAGAAATACATTTTGCTCCTTAATGTTATACTGTATGTTTCTTCTCAACTTTATTAGTTGCTTATGTATACTTTAGCTACTGCTAACAGTTTTATTTTGCTGGTAGGGAGGACATTTCTTAAAATCAGAGAGTTTTTTTTTAACCCATCCAGAGTTTGGTTTTTATACCCATAAGAATTAGTTTGAATTAGTGAGAACATATTGGATGTTGTATGATGAATTGTACAGTGAAATTCATTTTTTGTTTTATAAGCATTTTCACTCTCTTATAAACCACAAAGAAATAAGTTTACTTTGACTTCCAGTCACATTCCCCTTTCATAAAAATCAAATTTCTTTGGTTTGCTGTTAAATGAGTTTCTTTAAAAATTCTGTAAATTGAAGATTATTCAGTATCTTTATGATGGGCCAGGAAAATTTGTAATTATCTTTCTTTATCAGGTCTTTATGAAAATATGTTACATGTTTAAAAGTAAAATGAAGTTTAAAGAGGAAGTTTAAAGAATATACCACTATATACTATATTTTGATGCCTATAAAAATAACCATTTATTAACAGCAAATTGAATTGTTAAGGACTCAGTGAGAACTGATTAATAATTTTATCAAAATCAAAAGTTCTAATTTTAGTACTCCAAAAATCAAAACTAGATTCACTGTGTAAAAATCTCTTGTGGATCTAAGTAGGAAAGCATTTTCTTATAATTAGAGATCAGTGATATAGGCGGTCCATGGAAACAATCAGCAGCACATCTGAAGTGTACACAGTGGCTGCAGAAATTAGTGCCACCATTCAGAAGTTCGCAAGATGCAAGGCTAGTAATTCTAATCAGAGCTCACCATTCAGTCTGTCTATTTGGCCAGTAAGCCATATGTGGTAAACATTTTTTAAAAGGCTGTATCAACCAGTCAGGAATATTTTAAAAGGACTTTCTAATACAGAAGTTTTTCTGGTCTAAAATTAAATTTTTTGTGAAAACACAAAAGAGAATTTGCCTTAAATAAGTTGGAGGGTATAACCAGAAGTCAGAGTAAACTTTCATTTATTTCTTTGTGCATCAAAATACCTTTTCATTTTATTGAAGAGAATTTTGACTTCTTTCTGCTACCATTATTTTTCTCTTCCTTGGCTGCTGCTTCTGGAGTAGTCTGTGTTGAGACCAGCGGTACAGTGTACCCTTTCTCTGTCCCTCTCTTCCACACAGCACTGTTTGTATGTAGTTCCCTTGCTTAGATTATTTAAAGAACATATTGGATGTTGTATGATGAATTGTACAGTGAAATTCATTTTTTGTTTTATAAGCATTTTCACTCTCTTATAAACCACAAAGAAATAAGTTTACTTTGACTTCCAGTCACATTCCCCTTTCATAAAAATCAAATTTCTTTGGTTTGCTGTTAAATGAGTTTCTTTAAAAATTCTGTAAATTGAAGATTATTCAGTATCTTTATGATGGGCCAGGAAAATTTGTAATTATCTTTCTTTATCAGGTCTTTATGAAAATATGTTACATGTTTAAAAGTAAAATGAAGTTTAAAGAGGAAGTTTAAAGAATATACCACTATATACTATATTTTGATGCCTATAAAATAACCATTTATTAACAGCAAATTGAATTGTTAAGGACTCAGTGAGAACTGATTAATAATTTTATCAAAATCAAAAGTTCTAATTTTAGTACTCCAAAAATCAAAACTAGATTCACTGTGTAAAAATCTCTTGTGGATCTAAGTAGGAAAGCATTTTCTTATAATTAGAGATCAGTGATATAGGCGGTCCATGGAAACAATCAGCAGCACATCTGAAGTGTACACAGTGGCTGCAGAAATTAGTGCCACCATTCAGAAGTTCGCAAGATGCAAGGCTAGTAATTCTAATCAGAGCTCACCATTCAGTCTGTCTATTTGGCCAGTAAGCCATATGTGGTAAACATTTTTTAAAAGGCTGTATCAACCAGTCAGGAATATTTTAAAAGGACTTTCTAATACAGAAGTTTTTCTGGTCTAAAATTAAATTTTTTGTGAAAACACAAAAGAGAATTTGCCTTAAATAAGTTGGAGGGTATAACCAGAAGTCAGAGTAAACTTTCATTTATTTCTTTGTGCATCAAAATACCTTTTCATTTTATTGAAGAGAATTTTGACTTCTTTCTGCTACCATTATTTTTCTCTTCCTTGGCTGCTGCTTCTGGAGTAGTCTGTGTTGAGACCAGCGGTACAGTGTACCCTTTCTCTGTCCCTCTCTTCCACACACAGCACTGTTTGTATGTAGTTCCCTCTTAGCTTAGATTATCATAGTAATGGCACTAGTCATCTAGTTTTGCTTACCAAGAAAAAACACTGGAAAAATCAGAAGCTTCCCACGACCATTTCCCAAAAAAGAGCACAAGCTCCTCTGTCCATGGAATTCTTCAGGCAAGAAGAATACTGGGGTGGTAGCCATTCCCTTCTCCTGGGGATCTTTCTGACCCAGGGGTTGAGCCCAAGTCTCCTGCGTTGCAGGCAGATTCTTACCATCCGAGCCACCATGCACGCGTAATTGTCTGTTGCCATTGTGTGTAACACCAGTGTTTTTGTACCGGTGTTGTGGCCAGGATGCTCTAGTTTAAGAAAGCATAAAATGTTAAAATTTTCCTTTTTATTTTCATTCAGATTTCCTAAAGTAACTTTCATTTACTAAGAATTAATCTAAAGAATACTTTCTGAATGCAAAAGATGATTGAGAGTCACCTAATTTGTTGCTATGACATCATATATGTATATGATTGTATGTATACATATATATTTGTATTTATATACACATTTGTGCACACAATAAACATACATGTGTGATATGTTATATTTTAAAGACCTTAAAGGAATTCAGATATACCTGAAAGTTGAAAATCTTAATATATACTTTAACATATAAATACTTTAATATATATATATATACTTTAATATATACATTATACTCTAATGTTTTGTCTTCATTAGGATTATTTGTGAAGCCCTTTTTAATGTTTGTTTTTTCGTTTTTCTTTTACTTTATGGTTCTTGGGTGAAAAACCATGTGTATAAAGTTCATACTAATTTGGATTAAATTTAATTTTTTGCTTATGCCTGAATACATTTTCATTTTCTTTGTTTAGAGCATGTCTTTCCCTTTGGTTTTATATTTAAAAGAGCTTACCTTTCCTGTCTCTAATAATATTTCTCCTCTAATTGCCTCAAAGGTTTAGAACTTGAATGATGATCAAAGTGAAACCAGCTACTCAGTTTTGTTTTGCTAATTAGCTTTTCCACCATAACATAATTATAGATCTTTTTTTGCTTTTTTTTTGGCTGCTGCTTCTGGAGTAGTCTGTGTTGAGACCAGCGGTACAGTGTACCCTTTCTCTGTCCCTCTCTTCCACACACAGCACTGTTTGTATGTAGTTCCCTCTTAGCTTAGATTATCATAGTAATGGCACTAGTCATCTAGTTTTGCTTACCAAGAAAAAACACTGGAAAAATCAGAAGCTTCCCACGACCATTTCCCAAAAAAGAGCACAAGCTCCTCTGTCCATGGAATTCTTCAGGCAAGAAGAATACTGGGGTGGTAGCCATTCCCTTCTCCTGGGGATCTTTCTGACCCAGGGGTTGAGCCCAAGTCTCCTGCGTTGCAGGCAGATTCTTTACCATCCGAGCCACCATGCACGCGTAATTGTCTGTTGCCATTGTGTGTAACACCAGTGTTTTTGTACCGGTGTTGTGGCCAGGATGCTCTAGTTTAAGAAAGCATAAAATGTTAAAATTTTCCTTTTTATTTTCATTCAGATTTCCTAAAGTAACTTTCATTTACTAAGAATTAATCTAAAGAATACTTTCTGAATGCAAAAGATGATTGAGAGTCACCTAATTTGTTGCTATGACATCATATATGTATATGATTGTATGTATACATATATATTTGTATTTATATACACATTTGTGCACACAATAAACATACATGTGTGATATGTTATATTTTAAAGACCTTAAAGGAATTCAGATATACCTGAAAGTTGAAAATCTTAATATATACTTTAACATATAAATACTTTAATATATATATATATACTTTAATATATACATTATACTCTAATGTTTTGTCTTCATTAGGATTATTTGTGAAGCCCTTTTTAATGTTTGTTTTTTCGTTTTTCTTTTACTTTATGGTTCTTGGGTGAAAAACCATGTGTATAAAGTTCATACTAATTTGGATTAAATTTAATTTTTTGCTTATGCCTGAATACATTTTCATTTTCTTTGTTTAGAGCATGTCTTTCCCTTTGGTTTTATATTTAAAAGAGCTTACCTTTCCTGTCTCTAATAATATTTCTCCTCTAATTGCCTCAAAGGTTTAGAACTTGAATGATGATCAAAGTGAAACCAGCTACTCAGTTTTGTTTTGCTAATTAGCTTTTCCACCATAACATAGGATTTAATGTTTAGATATTGATTTGCCTTTCTACGGCTCTCTTTAAGTAACCATTAATAACTTTAAAGACAAAGGCAAAATAGACCTAAATGACAGCTAAATTGCAAAGCACTTGGCCTGTGAACACTGTAAGAGTGAAAGAAATCAGTGCTGTTCATTAATGCTATAAGGAAACTAAAAAATTCTCTAAAAAGTTGTATGAGACTAACATTTGAATACAAACTTTTTTTTTTCCTATATTCAAAGAGACTGATTTTTATGAAATAATTTTTTTCCTTTCCGAGAATGTTTAATACTATTTATACGTATATTTTTGTATATATAGCATATTTTTATTCTTTAAGTTTATATCATTAACCTGATAGAATTTTTAAATAAAAAGTATTGCAGTGCATATGACTAATCTGGGATCATACATATCTGTAAACAACAAAACTCTGTAAAAGTAAAATAAAAATTAAAAATAAAAGTATTGCAGTGATTAAAACTGTCATTTTAATTTTGTAAAAATTATAAATGTTTTTAGAGCTGACTTTCTAATCTATTTTTTAAACCATGGATAGGAATCCACTTTTGGCCTGATTTTTTAAAAGTAATTTTTGAACATTTTAATATGTATATGCATAACACATTTTAATGTATAATTAAGCAGTATTCTTAAGAAAAGGATATTTACATCATACATAAGAACTTAAACATGTGTTTTTTTTCCTCTTTATGTTTTACTTTAAAGCCTTTGCTGCAATGAGAGTTGCTTAGGTTATTAACTTTTATGTTTCCTTGGTGATTTTCAGGTATAACTATGTTATCAGTTTTCAACTGTGTATCTTAATTTAGTTTTACCATTTTTTCTCCTCTCTTTTTATCTGCTCTGTAGATTCTAATCTCAGTCTTCTGAGTTTAAACTTCCATATTAACATATTTTTTTCAAAATTTGAATTTATTAGCCATGTCTTTATTCTTTAATCTTTAGTCAAATTTGAAAAAACCCCAAAGGTTTAGAACTTGAATGATGATCAAAGTGAAACCAGCTACTCAGTTTTGTTTTGCTAATTAGCTTTTCCACCATAACATAGGATTTAATGTTTAGATATTGATTTGCCTTTCTACGGCTCTCTTTAAGTAACCATTAATAACTTTAAAGACAAAGGCAAAATAGACCTAAATGACAGCTAAATTGCAAAGCACTTGGCCTGTGAACACTGTAAGAGTGAAAGAAATCAGTGCTGTTCATTAATGCTATAAGGAAACTAAAAAATTCTCTAAAAAGTTGTATGAGACTAACATTTGAATACAAACTTTTTTTTTTCCTATATTCAAAGAGACTGATTTTTATGAAATAATTTTTTTCCTTTCCGAGAATGTTTAATACTATTTATACGTATATTTTTGTATATATAGCATATTTTTATTCTTTAAGTTTATATCATTAACCTGATAGAATTTTTAAATAAAAAGTATTGCAGTGCATATGACTAATCTGGGATCATACATATTTGTTGTTCGTAAACAACAAAACTCTGTAAAAGTAAAATAAAAATTAAAAATAAAAGTATTGCAGTGATTAAAACTGTCATTTTAATTTTGTAAAAATTATAAATGTTTTTAGAGCTGACTTTCTAATCTATTTTTTAAACCATGGATAGGAATCCACTTTTGGCCTGATTTTTTAAAAGTAATTTTTGAACATTTTAATATGTATATGCATAACACATTTTAATGTATAATTAAGCAGTATTCTTAAGAAAAGGATATTTACATCATACATAAGAACTTAAACATGTGTTTTTTTTCCTCTTTATGTTTTACTTTAAAGCCTTTGCTGCAATGAGAGTTGCTTAGGTTATTAACTTTTATGTTTCCTTGGTGATTTTCAGGTATAACTATGTTATCAGTTTTCAACTGTGTATCTTAATTTAGTTTTACCATTTTTTCTCCTCTCTTTTTATCTGCTCTGTAGATTCTAATCTCAGTCTTCTGAGTTTAAACTTCCATATTAACATATTTTTTTCAAAATTTGAATTTATTAGCCATGTCTTTATTCTTTAATCTTTATATTTTCTAAGCACTGGCTAATGGTGTTTTTGCAAAATTTCTCTTTCAGGTCATGTCCAAACACAGAGCTCTCCTTTTGCTCGGGGAAATATTTTTGGTGAGCCTCCAACTGAACTTCAGATTAAACAGCAGGAATTATATAAGAATTTTCTTCGTTTTCAGGTGAAATGCTTATTTGATCATAGTTTCAGAGTTTCATAAAGGTTTTAATAAACTAAACCTTAAAAGATTTTGTCTACCAGATAAAGAATAAATTCTAAAATGCCATGCAGTTATCTAAAATATCTAATTGATATGAAATAAAAATTATATTACTTAATTTGTATTATTACACTATTTTACTTATATTTGAAAAAGGAACAGACATGCTAGGTATACCTGTTGACTTAGTCTTTTCTAAACTTTGTCATACATGTAAAAAAATACTGAAATTTCTAAAACTGAAGCATTTAAAGTGTTTACCTGTTAGGCATAGAATGAATCTTTCCAGATGTTTATGTGTTAGTAGAAAATAGTTTTTCTAAATGATTTGATATTCTTGACTCAGTTGTATAGTCTGTAAATAAATATTAAATATAATGACATTTTGCAATTATTTGTTTCATTTATATATGTAAGCAGGTAGCATTTAAAATACTAGAAATGTCCAAGGGTAGACACTTGAGCATCAGGTGTTTATTAAGCAGATGGATTTATTGAACCCTCACATTGTGTACACCCTTGGAATGGAGCCTGAGGTGAATGAGAGACTTGCCCGTCAGGTTCACAGTGTTTTCTCTCCTTGCCATCCTCCGCTCCACACCCACACTTCTATCTCAGTGTGAAATTGATCCTGGTGCCAGGTTAATCTTCCTTCAATATGATTTCTTATGTTTTTTTCCTGTAAAACCTGATAGTAGCTTTTCTAAAGAAAATGTCCATATTTCTTAGTCTGACCCTCATGGCTATCCAGTCTTATCCCAGCTTCTTAAATTCTCCTTAAAAAGATTCTTTTTAAATATGCCATCTTTCTGATTCTAATTATTGTGGACTCTTAAATAAGGCAGTTTGCTTAAACACCCAGTTCTAAGGCACATTCTTTTTTTTTTTTTTTTTTTAAAGGTTTTTTTTTTTTTTTTTTTTTTTTTTTTTGGGGGGGGTGGGGTTGGGGGGGGGGGGGGGTGGGCGGGCCACTTCTATTGGTCTTTCATTTGTCCATTTTCATCCGTCTTTGTTCTTTGGCTCTTGTGGGCCTCCCTTCGCGGTGGCCTCTGTTGCTGCAGAGCGCCGGCTCTGGGCGCATGCGCTCCAGAGGTCCAGCTCGGTAATTGGACACATCAGTCCAGCCGCTACGCGGCACGTGGGATCTTCCCAGGCCAGGGATCGAACCGGCGCCCCTTGCACTGCAAGGCGGTGTCCTTACCCACTGGACCACCAGGGAAGCCCTAAGGCACATTCTTAAGATGAAGCAGGAAGAGGATTCTTAAAAAGAGATGGTCTCCGCCCTCCATGATGAGATACAGAAGAATGGTAGAACAGTTCTAGTCTTAGACTTTGCCTTAGAACATTCCCCTAGAATACTCAGCTCTGCAGGCTTCAGACAGCATTCAGACAAAACTTAGTTATGAATCCTTGAGTGGACATCCTACTATACCTTACATCTTCCTGTAGGAAGGAAATAAGAAAGACTCTTCTAGGGAAGAAATTCCTACTTAAAGAACAGTTGTTAAAACATTTCACTGTTGTAGGATACTAAGCACAAGGAACTTTGAGACCTAATAGTAGTAGTCATTATAGACTAATATAACCATGAATTATTTACTAAGTTTTGGCCCTTCTACCTAGCAGGATCTTTTATGTGTTTTACATAAAACGTTTCATTTCACTTGTAGAGTGAACTGAGATAATAGACCTTAGTAACTCTTTTTACCGGATGACAGAACTAAAGTTTCAGGCCTGGTGGAGCTGGAGTTTTACTCAGAGCTCTTATCATTGTTATCATGTGGCCTCTAATAAAAATTGAGAAACTTTTAGTTACAAAAGCAGGGTAGAAAGGTTGAATTAATAGAATAATAGGATCAATTAAGTGATATTCTATCTTTTCAGTAGTTTCACAAAGTAATAACTAGGTTTAATTCTTTAGATTGAAGAAAAGAAGCAAAGAGAAGAAGCAGAGCGAGAGAGGTTGAGAATTGCTGAAGAAAAAGAAGAAAGATGGCTTGCAGAACAGAGAGCACGAATTCAGCAAGAGTATGAAGAGGAACAGGAAAAGAAAAGGGAGAAGGAGGAGGAGGTGCGTTTTCTCCCTGCTCTGTTTATCTACTTAGTCCGAAAGTGAACTTACTTTGACTTGATTGGAGTACATTTAGAAAGTGTCAGATCAATGTTTATTAGACGTTATTTTTCAGTTTTTATCTCTTTATTTCAGACAAATGGGAATGAACTATAGAATGTGTGTTTGGTATGTATAATTTTTCTTTATTTTAAAGCAAAGGCTGAAAAATGAAGAGCTCATTCGGTTAGCTGAAGAAAGACGGAAAGAAGCAGAAAGAAAGAAGAAAGAAGAAGAAGAAAGATATAACCTGCAACTTCAGCACTACTATGAAAGAGGAAACATGATTGGGGAAGAAACAAAGGTAAGCTTCAGATAAGAATGTCTGTGGAACCCATAGTTGAACGCATTTTCCCTGTGAAAGTGGAGTAGTAGTCAACCAGCAAGAGAGGGGCTTTTGTCCCTCCTTCCCTCATCCTGGTGCTTTCTGGGTGCCGCGCATGCAGCTTCCTGTCCTAGATGACGTCACTGTGCTTTGTTGTGTTTTCCCTGCTCTGAACAGATAGGTTGGCTTTCTGTCTTCATTTCTTAGTCCTGTTCCCATGGTCTGTAGACCATTACCCCAGGAACTGTTCATGGCAAGATTGAAGATGATTGAAAACTTTTGTAGCAATTTGTCAATGTAATTTTATGTCTGTTGAATCTGTGGGAAAAAATTGACTTTGGATTTTGTGACATCAGTTAAAAGTTTTTATTTATGTAGTATAGTTGGCACATGAGTTATAATCTCTTCAATGAGATACTAAGTCAGTTTATGTTTATCATAACCAATATATTTGATCATACTTACTGAATTTCTGACTTTTTGTTTTTGCTTCACTTGACAGTTACTTGTTTGTTAATTATGTGGACTATGTACTTCATCTTGAATTTCTTTTTTACCCCTTTAGATTGCAGCAAAAAAAAAAAGAAAAGAGCACGAATAACTAGGTTTAATTCTTTAGATTGAAGAAAAGAAGCAAAGAGAAGAAGCAGAGCGAGAGAGGTTGAGAATTGCTGAAGAAAAAGAAGAAAGATGGCTTGCAGAACAGAGAGCACGAATTCAGCAAGAGTATGAAGAGGAACAGGAAAAGAAAAGGGAGAAGGAGGAGGAGGTGCGTTTTCTCCCTGCTCTGTTTATCTACTTAGTCCGAAAGTGAACTTACTTTGACTTGATTGGAGTACATTTAGAAAGTGTCAGATCAATGTTTATTAGACGTTATTTTTCAGTTTTTATCTCTTTATTTCAGACAAATGGGAATGAACTATAGAATGTGTGTTTGGTATGTATAATTTTTCTTTATTTTAAAGCAAAGGCTGAAAAATGAAGAGCTCATTCGGTTAGCTGAAGAAAGACGGAAAGAAGCAGAAAGAAAGAAGAAAGAAGAAGAAGAAAGATATAACCTGCAACTTCAGCACTACTATGAAAGAGGAAACATGATTGGGGAAGAAACAAAGGTAAGCTTCAGATAAGAATGTCTGTGGAACCCATAGTTGAACGCATTTCCCTGTGAAAGTGGAGTAGTAGACAACCAGCAAGAGAGGGGCTTTTGTCCCTCCTTCCCTCATCCTGGTGCGTTCTGGGTGCCCCCATGCAGCTTCCTGTCCTAGATGACGTCACTGTGCTTTGTTGTGTTTTCCCTGCTCTGAACAGATAGGTTGGCTTTCTGTCTTCATTTCTTAGTCCTGTTCCCATGGTCTGTAGACCATTACCCCAGGAACTGTTCATGGCAAGATTGAAGATGATTGAAAACTTTTGTAGCAATTTGTCAATGTAATTTTATGTCTGTTGAATCTGTGGGAAAAAATTGACTTTGGATTTTGTGACATCAGTTAAAAGTTTTTATTTATGTAGTATAGTTGGCACATGAGTTATAATCTCTTCAATGAGATACTAAGTCAGTTTATGTTTATCATAACCAATATATTTGATCATACTTACTGAATTTCTGACTTTTTGTTTTTGCTTCACTTGACAGTTACTTGTTTGTTAATTATGTGGACTATGCTTCATCCTCTGCAGTCCTTTAGAAGGTTTAACTTATTGTTATACTTCTGCCTGTGGTCAAGTCACCTAGAGTTTCTTTTCAAAGTTTGTCTCTCATACATTTTAATTTTATCAAAGTCACTAGTAAAACTAATGTTTGATTTTGTGCTGTGCAAAGTGAACAACTTAACATCCACCTTTTATAAATACCTATTTATATTTTCACCTAGATAATTATTATTGCGTTTTGTGGGGGAGGTTTTGTGTTTCTGGCATTTTGATTTTAATGTAAAGTTGGAAGCTTTTAGCTTTATGACCCTATAACCTGAGGCCCTGTTGTCTCTGCTCAGAACTCCCTCTTGTGACAGGCTTTGTGACAGGGGCATCTAGATTTTAGAGATTGGTCTATATGATTTTCCCGGAAAGGATTTGTGTTTTTTGTATTGTCCTGTTTCTTTTTATTATTAAGGCAATTTTTTACTTTGGCTATGTTTTTTGTTGTTGTTGCTTTCCCAATATTTGGTATGCTATTGCTTTACTTCACTTTGTTGAATTTTTTAATCCTAATCTGAGAGTCATATTCTTTTAATAAGGATACCTTAATCCATCTGTTAATCCTAACTGATATATTTGATCTTCTATAATTGAATTTCTGACTTTTTGGGTAAATACATTTTTTTAAATTGAAGTTAGTTGATTTACAGCATTAATATATTAGTTTTGAGTACACAGCGTAGGAGTCTAATATTTTTATAGATTTTTTTTTTGGTAAATATTTTATTAAATCTGTAGCAGTCTGAACCTCTTAGATGGTCTTGTTGACTATTGGGGTGTTCTATGTGTGCGTATGTGTGTCTATGTGTATGTGTGCCTGCATACGTATGTATATCTTTTTCCCCTGCCTCAGCACTTAAGACGGCCTTCTCCTGTAGTTCCTGCCCTCCGGAGTAAGATTGCAAGCAAACACCAAAGACCTCCTTCGGTTGACAGCATTATAACTTCCTTTATTGAGGTATCTGCTTTTTCTTTTGATTTGTTTCTCTGACCTAAGGTATTTTGGACTGGGAGATTGAATGAGATTTTCTTACTGATCTTAATTAACTAGATTATTTTCTTCAGATATGAAATAGAGATATGTTTGCATTAATTTGTTGCTTCAGTTGTAAATGATAGTACTGGTGCCCCCAAATTTAAATTCTTTTCTTTTTTTTTAAAGATTTATTTATTTACTTATTTTGGGTTGGGGTTGGGTTGAGGAGGGAGCAGAGTGGACGGGCCACTTCTATTGGTCTTTCATTTCCCTATTTTCATCGTCTTTATTCTTTGGCTCCTGTGGGCCTCCCATCGTGGTGGCGTCTGTCGTTGCAGAGCGCCGGCTCTGGGCGCATGCGCTCCAGAGCTCCGGCTCGGTGATTGGACACATCGGCCCAGCCGCTCTGCCACGGCACGTGGGATCTTCCCAGGCCAGGGATGGAACCGGCACCCCTTGCACTTCAAGGCGGTGTCCTTACCCACTGGACCACCAGGGGAAGCCCCCAAATATAGATTCTTTGACCAGCTCATAATTTAGCATGTGCTTTTTGTCCAGGTACCTCAGGAAGGCCTTTTCTTTGATGGTATGTCTTTTAGCTAACTGTAGTTATGCTCATAAAGTTCCTTATACTTTAGACTGAATTATAGTTGAAAGAGATCCAGGAGAATGTTCCAGAAAGGATTGACCCTTGAGTTGACTCTTGAAGAGTGAGTAGGAATTTGCCACAGAGAGGGGGAGGAGGAGGGGCCTGCAGCACATGCAGAATCATGGAGGGAGCTGTAAGCCACTGGCAGCGTGGAGGGGACGTGCTTGGGTCTGGCCTGCATGCCTGGCCCAGCAGCTGCGGAGGTGCAGGTTAGAGCACGTGCAGCGTGTGGTACGCAAGAAGGGGCTTGACATTATTCCATGGGCCAGTGGGTATCAAAGAGACTGATTACTGGACTAGACAGACATGGTAGAACGTCTTCCTCAGCCTCATCCTCTGATTCTGATTTAGTAGGTCTGTGGTAATGTAAGGCGTTCATGGTAGTGTTTTAGGTAGGAAAATATCGTGGCTGTGTTTGTCTTGCCTGATGTGCTCTCAGGCAGTGGGGAGGAGCTCCATTCTGGAGGCTGGGCAAGACCGTAAAGTTACAATGCCTTCGCAGAAGCCCACATGTGACTTTGAGAGCATAGACAGAGGCAGTGACATTAAGAACTGAGAAGGGGTGACAACTTCAAGATATGTCTTTGAGACACAGATAGTGGTATTTACTGACTGTGTTTGGTGGGTCACAGTCGATGACAACTTTATACATAGCGTAGTCAGTTGAAAATACAGGTTGTGGCCAAGGAAGGAGCTCTACACTGAATTTGTAGTTCTGGAAGCTACTGACATCACTCACTGTCTAATAGTATGGTTGTCTAGGGTTTGTTCAGGGGGAGTAAAGAGGACTGAGGATCTAATAGAAAATTGCCAACACGTAAGAAGCAGCACGAGGTAATGAAGTGTCAACGATAGTAGGTCCTAATGGCCAAGTAAAATAAGAGCTTGAAATGCCTATTGAAGGGATCACTGAGGGATCACTTGGTAAGAGACACAAGGCAGTAGCTGCCAGGTGGAGAGTGAACGGGAATAAGGAAGCAGACGCCAGACTGCTACTGCACATGCTGGTTTCTTTTCTAAAATAAGAACAGCTGTGAAGGAAGGAGAGAATGGATGGAAGATAGAGAGTGATGAAGAGTAAGGTCAGGTTTGTGGAGAAGGGAGGGGTTTTCAAGCACAGGCTGCTAGGAAGGCGGTGGAGAGAGGAAGAGGCTGGAGGAAGAGGAGTCACGGATGGAGGAGTCACTTGTCAGATACAGGTCACAGGCAAAAGGTTAGACTTTGGATGGGCAAGACTTCTTTTATTGTACTGGGAAGAAAAAATAGATGTGGATAAGTTTATGCATAGGTTGGTGAGGAGTTTGGTTTCTCTTACATGTGGTTATTTATTTTTTTAAGTTCCTCTTTTAAAGCTTCAGAGTAGGGAAGACGTATACTGAATGTATCTTTGTTATGGTTTTTAAACAGGAAAGTTCCGTGTCTCGGGCACAGTCTCCTCCGGTACCTGCCAGGAAAAACCAGCTTCGTGCAGAAGGTAGAGCTTATTGTTAAACCTGTAAACTAGACTATTTATTTAACTTTTTGTTTTGAAAAATAGACTCAAAGAATACTGCAAAATAGTATAGGTGCTGTGTGCCCTGCCCATAGCTTCCCTTGGTGGTACAATATCACAGCCAGGAAATGCGCAGTGGCATGCTCTGCAGACCTGCGTCAGGGTCCCCTGGACTAATTTGTGGGTGTTGGTGTGTGTAGTTCTGTGCATTTTTATCACGTAATAGCTTGCGTTATTTACCACGCAGTCAAGGTTATAGAACTGTCCATCATCACCAAAGAACTCTTTTGTGCTGCCCTTTATAGGAGAGGCACTCTTCCCCTTCCCACAGGAGTATTTCTAAGCCTTTGAAATTCTATCATCTGAAGTGTGTTTGTGGGCCTTAATAATGTTCATAAAGTGATCTATATATAAAGCATTAAAAGTAATTTTCCATAAAAATATAACTGAGCATTTTAGCTTTATGATATGTCAGGTAATGTTTAATTTTCATTCCTATACCTGTCTTATTTTTCACTTCTCAATGGGAATTTTCAGAGGAGAAAAAAAATGTAATTATGGAATTATCAGAAATGAGAAAACAGCTTCGTAGTGAAGAGCGGCGTCTGCAAGGGCAGTTGCTACATATTGACAGCAAAGATGAAGTTCATACAAGGCAAGTTTTGAATTTCATTTTTTTGTCTGTTCTTGTATTCTCACAGGATCAGGAATCAGAACCTATCCAGTAATTCTGCAGTTTTGGAACAGGATTAATTTTATTTATCATAAAGCCACATCTATTAGAGTTTTGCATGCTTGAAAAAAGTTTTTATTGAATTGTTGATGAAATCGCAATGACTGAAACAGGTTCCCCGCCCCCTGCTACAAGCAAGCACAGAAGAAACCTAAGCTAAATAATTATAGTCTAGTAGAGGGAGTCCCTAGGTGGCGCTAGTGGTCGAGAATCCGTCTGCCAGTGCAGGAGATGCAAGAGACAGGTTTGCGCTCTGGGTCAGGAAAATCACTGGGACTCATGTACAGAAGGCAGATGGATCAGCAGTTGCTTCATAAGCTGATGTAGATAATAAGGAAGTCTAAGGTAGGAAAAAGAGAGTTGAAGAGTTGAAGAAGAGAGTTGAAGAAGACACAGAGTGGACAACTAAGGAAGCAGTCTTCTTACTCTCTCTTCCCGGTCTTCTAAAAAGTCAGGCATAGAAACTTGGTCCTTGAGGGGGAAATAATAATAACACCAAAAAGCTTCAGAGGTGCAATAGTCACAGACAGTGACCTTTTAAAACTGTTTTTTATATTTGCCTTCAGCAGTGTATTGTCTTCTGAAATACTGATTTTTCCAGCAAAATAACCCACAGACTACCAAACATTTCTGATCATTTTTGCCAAAAGGACTAATACATTTTCTCAGTCAATATTCTTCAAACTGTAGGTTGTAGTCTTTTCATAGGTTGTAAAATCAGTGCATGTGAGTAGCTACCACATTTTCTTTAAAGAGTATTTATCTTTTAGAAAAAGGTTTATTTTGGCATAATTTTAGATTAAATTGCAAATGTAGCATAGAATTTCCATATACCCCTCACCCATTCTCCCTGTTGTTAACATCTTACATTTACAGGACATGTTTGTTACAACTAAGAAGCTGACTTGGGAAATCACTACAGTCTACATTGAAGACTTTATGGATTTCTCCAGTTCTCCCATCAGTGTCTTCCTTCTGTGCCAGGATGTCGTCAGTACAGGGCACCACATTGCATTTAGTTGCCACGTCTCCTAGTTGCCTCTAGTCCGGAACAGTTTTTCACTCTTTCCTTGTGTGTGTGTATGTTTTAATTACTGTGGCAGTCTGGAGAGGTATTGGCCAACTTATCCTATAGAATGTCCCCCAGTCTACCTTTGTCTGATGTTTTCTCATTAGCATTTATTGAGACCTAGTACCTGTCAAGTACTGCACAGGGCACTTTACAGTGTATAGTTTCACTTAGGCACATGCTCACAGCAAGACTGAAAGGGTAGATGTTCTCTGCATCTTACAGATGATGTAGTCAGACTTCCAGGAAGTAGCAGAGCTGGCCTTTGACTCTGGGTTTCTTTGACCAAGGCTGCTCTTTGTACTACAGACATTTTAAGGTAAAGCTGACGTACTCTGTTCTTTCAGTAGGATACTTTGCTTCTGACCAGTTTGAAACATTACAGTGACCTTATAAATAACCTGTTCTTTAATACAGAGAGTTGAAATCTAACAGCTACTAGAACAGACATGGTAATGAAAGATGCCAGCTTTCTTGTACAGGGAGTTAAACGTCAACTCAGGTGTTCTCCTCATAAAAACACACTTATTGTAGTTTGTCATTATCTACAGGAAAAGAGAAAGGCATCCCATGGATGTATTTGACATGGCCAGACATCGGTTACAAGCTCCTGTCAGAAGACCGTCACCTAAGGGCTTAGATGCTGCTACTTATCAGAATATTCATGACTTCAGAGAGCTGAAAGACAGAGGTGAGTAGAATGCTGCTCTTTTAAAGACAGAGCAGGAGTGTTCTGCTCTCAAGTATCTCTAAAGGTGTTGTATGCTTTTTCTAAAGTGAAGTTTCAGTTATGATTTATAGTGACCATGAATAAAATTTGTGTATTGCTCTAGTTTGTCCGCATACTGTCTGGTGGATAGAGCTCTGGTTTGTCTCTTCTTTTGGAGGGCATACAGCTCTTAGAGCCTCAGAGTGGATCAGGTCAGTGACGCAGTGTGAAGACTGGTACCTGGCGTTTAGTGGAGGGTGGACACCAAGATGATCATGCTCAGGAGAGAGACGGAGAAGGAAAAGGCAGTGGCTGGAGGAAAGCAGGAGAGTGTGGTGTCCTGAGAGCTGAGGAAGGAGAGTGGATCAGGGAGGAGGACTGTGTAGAATGAACATTGGAAGGTGTCAGGTCAGAGGTCACTGGTGACCTCAGGTAGGTCTTTTTTTGGTGGAACTATGGGATCAGAAGCCAATTACCTTTGGAATGAGGATTGAATAAATAGGAAGCATGGTGTTGGAGGCAGTAAGCATAAGATCCCTTGGAAGAAGTGTGGCTGGGAAGGGGAGGAATACAGGGTCTGGAGCTGCAGTAGTTTGTTAGGATGCGGATGTGAAAGCTGTGTGGAAGGAAGAGGCCTGCAGTATAAGGGAGGTAGGGAATGACCCCTGACGAGAGCAGGGTCCCTGAGTAGCAGAGAAAATGCAGGATTGTTGAAGGAAGCAGGTAGAGAAGATTTCACGCAGCCACCAAGGAGGAGGAAAGGAAGCTTATTAGGGAAGTCGGATTGCCCAGGTAATGGACGGCTGGGAGACTGAAAATGTACAGGAACCAAAATGTGTGTTACGTGTATGATTTTTCCTTAGGAGCAGAGGAGGCAAGCTGTTGGATGATGGTCACATGACCTACACCAGATGAATCAGAATTTAAGCTTTTGTTCTGTTTTTAAAAGTAGTATCTATTTTAGAAGTTTGGAAAATTTAGGAAGAGGAGAGATTTCCTTTATTTAGTTCACCAAAATATAAACACAATTAATATTTCATTTATTTACTAGTCCTTTTGAGCCTAATTAAAATGAAAAAGATAAAAGCTAGGTGTAAGTATGTTACTCGGTTTTTTTGTTTGTTTTTTTTGTTTTTGCCTCTAAGTCATCATTTATTTTTCACCCATCTTTGTTCTTTGGCCTGTGTGGGCCTTGCATCACAGTGTTCCCTTGTTGCAGAGCACCGGTTCTGGGCACATGCACTCTAGGGCAGGCACTGGCTTGTAATTGGACACACCAGCTAAGCCATTCCCCAGCATGTGAGATCTTCCCAGGCCAGGGATCGAACCGGTGCCCCTTGTACTGGAAGGTGGACTCTTTACTCACTGGACCACCAGGGAAGCCCCTCAGTTTGTTTGTTTTTCCACTTGGATATACAAGCATCATCAATTACATATGCCATAGTTATGTTTTTATGCTACTGTTTGTTGATTACTTGTTATATGCCAGGCATTATATTAATCCAGTAGGTCTAAGTGTTTGGTCAAGGGACATTGTGAAGTCAAAACTATTTTTATTATAAACTAAGACATTATTTGTCCTTTTCATTTTTATTCTTTCCTGTGTGTATACAGGTTTTCCAGAAGTTTTACGGCCTGTAGTAACTTCATTGCTCTGAAGCTAATAGAATGTGTTTTAGTATTCTCATGTTTTACCAATTTCTTAGTTTTAATTTCTAATAATGGTGTGGGGGTGGTCAATAAAAGCTCTTTGGGATCCTTAATTTTGAAGAGGGTAAAGAGATCTTGGAGACAAAAAGGTTTAAAACCATGAAATTGAGCCATTAGTTTACCACTTTCAGCCCTCATTCATCATCAGACTTGGTGATGATGAATGATGTCTCTTCATTCTACAGACAAGAGCTTGAGTCTGAAAGTGGGGAAGTTGCGTGAAGCCAAGTCTGCATGTCCAGAGCCTCTCCTGTTAACTGTTTTCTAATTCTTAGATGCTCAGCACGCTTCCCATTTCCCACTGTTGTTACGGAATCAGGTCTGGCTCCTTGTCGCTTAAAAAAATCAATACTTGCAAAAGGTGGTAGAAAGGAACGTTGTTTTTAATCAGAATGCTGACAGTCTAGGGGATGGTAGACTGTCCCCCCAGAACCATCTTGGAACATTCTACTGGGCCAGGAAAGCTTTTACATGAAAGAAGGGAACTAATCGCAGTTCATCAGTGGGATGGGGGTCCGGATCATCGCCGTTCCCCACTGTGTGCAGGCTTGCTGACTCCCGTGATCTTTCAGTTGCTCAGTCGTGTCTGACTCTCTGCGACCCCAGGGACTGCAGCGCGGCAGGCCTCCCTGTCCTCCACTGTCTCCTGGAGGCTGCTCACACTCATAGCCATTGACTCAGGGATGCCATCCAGCCACCGCGTCCTCTGTGGTCCCCGTCTCCTTCTGCTTTCTGTTTGCCCCAGCATCAGGGTCTTTTCCAGTGAGTCATCCCTTCACATCAGGTGGCCAGAGTATTGGAGCTTCAGCTTCAGCATCATTCCTTCCAATGAATATGCAGGGTTGATTTCCTTTAGAACTGACTGGTTTGATCTCCTTGCAGTCCAAGGGACTCTCAAAAGTCTTCTCCAGCACCACACTTCAAAGGCATCAATTCTTTGGCGCTCAGCCTTCTTTATGGTCCACCTCTCTTAGATGCCATCTTATTTACACAGTATGTTTATGAGATTACTGAACTAAAGGGGCAGCTAGGGAAGCATTCTGGGCATCTGGTAATCACTTATTCTGCATTTTCTTTGATATATGGAAAGAGCCAACACATTAGGCAGGGGATTATGTGAAAAACTAAAAGGGAGCAGCCTTTTTAGACAAGACAAAGGGACCTAAAAGCCTTTGGGATGAAATTTGAGCCATTAGTTTTACCACTTTCAGCCCTCATTCATCATCAGACTTGGTGATGATGAATGATGTCTCTTCATTCTACAGACAAGAGCTTGAGTCTGAAAGTGGGGAAGTTGCGTGAAGCCAAGTCTGCATGTCCAGAGCCTCTCCTGTTAACTGTTTTCTAATTCTTAGATGCTCAGCACGCTTCCCATTTCCCACTGTTGTTACGGAATCAGGTCTGGCTCCTTGTCGCTTAAAAAAATCAATACTTGCAAAAGGTGGTAGAAAGGAACGTTGTTTTTAATCAGAATGCTGACAGTCTAGGGGATGGTAGACTGTCCCCCCAGAACCATCTTGGAACATTCTACTGGGCCAGGAAAGCTTTTACATGAAAGAAGGGAACTAATCGCAGTTCATCAGTGGGATGGGGGTCCGGATCATCGCCGTTCCCCACTGTGTGCAGGCTTGCTGACTCCCGTGATCTTTCAGTTGCTCAGTCGTGTCTGACTCTCTGCGACCCCAGGGACTGCAGCGCGGCAGGCCTCCCTGTCCTCCACTGTCTCCTGGAGGCTGCTCACACTCATAGCCATTGACTCAGGGATGCCATCCAGCCACCGCGTCCTCTGTGGTCCCCGTCTCCTTCTGCTTTCTGTTTGCCCCAGCATCAGGGTCTTTTCCAGTGAGTCAGCTCTTCACATCAGGTGGCCAGAGTATTGGAGCTTCAGCTTCAGCATCATTCCTTCCAATGAATATGCAGGGTTGATTTCCTTTAGAACTGACTGGTTTGATCTCCTTGCAGTCCAAGGGACTCTCAAAAGTCTTCTCCAGCACCACACTTCAAAGGCATCAATTCTTTGGCGCTCAGCCTTCTTTATGGTCCACCTCTCTTAGATGCCATCTTATTTACACAGTATGTTTATGAGATTACTGAACTAAAGGGGCAGCTAGGGAAGCATTCTGGGCATCTGGTAATCACTTATTCTTCATTTTTCTTTGATATATGGAAAGAGCCAACACATTAGGCAGGGGATTATGTGATCAAAAGATCTGAAAGGTGGGCTAGAGGTAAGTAGAGCCTGGGAGAGCCTGGTTTATGGTTAGACAAGACAAAGGGACCTTCTGCAGAGAGTGCTTTGCTGCCAGAAGCTGCTTACAACCCCTCACTTGTCAGAACATCTTTCCATTTCTGTGGGATCATGTGTGAAGGTCCCTTTTCTGTAACTTCATTCTCACATAGGATCTGTGTTCTTAGAATAGCTGTTGACCTGCTCTGTGGCACCTCTTTGCCAGCATTTGTGGTTGCCTATTTACATATATGGACAGAACAAGCTACAGCTGTTTTGATGTCCACAAAGATACAGATTAGTATCAGGAAGAGTGTAAGTTCCATTGTCTTGAAACCAGTGCTTGGAATTGTCCTAGCCGTGCGTTCAGTACTGCTCAGGATGGAGCAGCTGTGTCATGGCTGCCATCCGGTCATCAGGCAGTCAGCCTGTCCCCTCGGGTGGCAGTTACAGTGTCAGTGTGCACCGGATCCATAGAGTCTGTGACTCTGTTGTCCTAATCGTTAGCTACTTCGGCCTGCTGTGTTGTGACTCTCAGAGGCCTGGGAGACTTCAGCTTTTCTGTAACAAGAGGCAGGAGACAAGGAGGGGCCTTTGTATTTGGCTGCAGGGGAGAGGCATGGGGTTCTGCTTGATTCTACTATGGGTCAAAAGACTAATACTGTTGACTTTTTAAATGTGTGAAGTCTATCTTTGTTTTAAAGATTTAAAAATTAAAGTTGAACGTTTTTATTCTGATCCGTTGACATTCTTGAACTTGTGGCGTAGGTGAATTATTAGACTCTTATTTCTTCCAGAAATGACCTCCCTCCTAAAGTTGTAGCCTGCCTACATTTACCTTGATTTTGTTTTTTGGCATGATACTTGCAGATATTAATTGGCCAATAACACTGTTTTCATTTTTCCAGTATGGCGTAGGGCTTGGCTGTGTTACAGTCTGGCGGCGGGCTCAGGGAAGGCCGTCGCCTGCCTGCTGGGACGCACCTTGGGCGCAGACTCTGGGTGGCCTCCTAGGGCACTGGGGACTTGGGACGGAGAGTGTGGCAGATGCTTCCACTTGTTTTGGGCTCCCTTATAATGCTGCTAAGCTTGTGAAACAGCATTTAGTTAAAGAATATTAATTTCATGTTCATCAGTTTTATGATGATGTCTTTGACTTTGCTGATGTCTCACTTTTTATATTGTTCCTTGATTTTGAACTTAGGTTATTCATATGTTATTTATAGTGAAGTTTTATAAAATCTCATTTGGAAACAAGATTTAACTTAGTTATATAACTTATGTTTGTACCAGATTCAGAAACACGAGTTGATCTGAAATTTATGTACCCAGATGCTCCAAGAGATTATTATACCTTAGAGATTCAGCAGCAAGCTTTGCTAAGAGAGCAGCAGAAGAGACTGAACAAACTGAAAATGCAGGAAGGTGCTGAAGGTAAGAAATCATCTTTGCTGTTACATATCGTTTCAGTGGGTTTTCTCGTTGGCTTGCTTTCTCCATCTCAATTTCCGAGTCAGGCTCCCTCCGCTGACAGCTGCATGCTCATGTTCCCCTTTGGCCTGTAGTCCCAAGAAAGAGTAAGTCCCAGGGAAGGCAGTGATTGGCTTGGTTGGATATGCTGTTCATGCGTGACAGTAGCATTCAGCCATTCACTGTAGCCAGAAAGGTTGAGGACCTTGACTAGGCCAGGAGAACTGGGCACCCCCCCATGTCCTGTGGGACATTTCTCTACCGTGTATACCTGTGAGTTTTGATAGAGCACAACATCTTTAAAGCGTCTGACTGGGCTAGGAGTATACTTCTGTGTAATTAGCTAATCAATAGATAACCTAGTGAGTGCCTGCTATGAGCATGGGTCCTGACCCACATCCAGGAAGTATGGTGGTAAATGAAATGTGCTGCTGCTCGCATGGAATTTATAGTCCTTTGGAGAAGTTAAATGCTAAGGAAGTGTAAGTGTGATGAATGTTGCAAAGGAGAAATCAAGGGTCCCTTGGGAGTGTGTAATGGGGCCTGGGGTGGGCACCTCGAGGTGGTGGGAGCTAGTGGCCTCAGAGAACTGATGGGCGCTGTTGAGCCGGGGGTCCTGCACGAGCCTCACCCCGTCTCACCAGGTTGGTGTGCCTTCAGGCCATTGAGTACAGCCATGGAAAATTTGTTATAAAAATGCAACAGTTAAGTAATAAGAATAGGAGGAGATGATCCTACCAGTCATTTTTAGGAAAATTCAAAACTCTGCTTCGTAGGCTTGTCTGGCCTACAGAAGCTGGGAAACCTGTTTTTGAGCACCCAGGTAAGTTAGGCACCACTCCAGGCCAGATCACAGGTCAAGACTTCTATGAATATCGACATCGGGGAATTCCTCCTTTCATCTTTTTTTTTTTTTTAAGATTTATATATTTATTTTGGTGGGGTGGGGTGGAGCGGGAGGGGAGCGGGCGGGCCACTTCTATTGGTCTTTCATTTCTCTGTTTTCATCCATCTTTGTTCTTTGGCTCCTGTGGGCCTCCCATCACAGTGGCGTCTGTCGTTGCAGAGCGCTGACTCTGGGCGCATGCGCTCCAGAGCTCCGGCTCGGTAATTGGACACATAAGTCCAGCCGCTCCGCGGCACATGGGATCTTCCCAGGCCAGGGATGGAACCGGCGCCCCTTGCACTGCAAGGCGGTGTCCTTACCCACTGGACCACCAGGGAAGCCCCTCCTTTCATCTTTTAATAGTGGTCTTATTGATCACCCTCTGAGATCAGAGTAATCCAAGTCTGTGAGGAACAGCAGCCCTAGCATCAGGAGAGAAGAGAGAAACACACACAGTCTTCAGCCTTTACACCCATTTTGGTGGAACTTTGCCTAGGAAACCTAGCTGATGGTCTGATCTGGTGTGACCTTGGGAACTACTTTTGGGCCCATGTGGATGCAGGTCCATTTTGGCCCTAAGAGTGTACGCCCCCTACAGCAGCCACCCCACAGCTTCTGCCAAACCCTGCGATGACTCAGTTCCTAAGAATATGGTTTAACTATGAAACAGTCAAAACCATGGCTGTGAAATATTTTAGGAAGAAATATAGGCTGTCATTGACAGTCTGTTTATTCCCAAAGGCAGTAGCTAAAAGGATAAAATGCGCTGTTCAGAGGAATACACTGAACCCTGGCCAAGGCAGAGGGTTCTTTGGGTACCTGATCCAATATCTTGGTCCCTGAAACCTGGTGCCTGGAGTTGAATTTGTTTCTTCAGTTCCATGTAATTGAGTTTAACTCTTCTCAACAATTTTCTATAGAGATTGCAGAAATATGAGAGGAGATGGTTATATTTCTATAGGCATCAGTTTTAAATTCACAGTAATTTTATTTTTCATATTTATTACGTGTGAATGGAAGAATTTTTTTTTTCAATTCTTTATTTTAAAGGTTTTACAGAGTTTTGTTGTTCATAGATATGCATGTTCCCAGATCAGTCATATGCATGAATGGAAGAATTTTATGCAGCTAGAATGGATTAAATACTGGGTTTTATTTATTGATAAGTAGTATCTTTAAAACATTATGAAATGTGATCATTGAAAAGTAATTTCCAGTAAAGAATTAATTACAAAAGATATTCTAAAATTAATTTCCTTTTTTAAAGTATTTTCTAACCTCTTACCTCATTTTTGCCCTCCATTGACTAGGTGACTTGGATGCTGTCCCGAGCACTAAAATACGAGACCACAGAATGGTAAGAAAACAGATACAATTTTTCAAGCTAGTTTTTGGGTGATAGGAATTTTTAGGCAGATGATAAATGAGCATTTCAATTTTTGCTTTTCAGGCATACTGAGTTAAGATTTTAAATCTTGTCCTGTCGGGAAATGTAATGGGTAGCTAAACAGCCCTAGCATCAGGAGAGAGAGAAACACACACAGTCTTCAGCCTTTACACCCATTTTGGTGGAACTTTGCCTAGGAAACCTAGCTGATGGTCTGATCTGGTGTGACCTTGGGAACTACTTTTGGGCCCATGTGGATGCAGGTCCATTTTGGCCCTAAGAGTGTCGCCCCCTACAGCAGCCACCCCACAGCTTCTGCCAAACCCTGCGATGACTCAGTTCCTAAGACTATGGTTTAACTATGAAACAGTCAAAACCATGGCTATGAAATATTTTAGGAAGAAATATAGGCTGTCATTGACAGTCTGTTTATTCCCAAAGGCAGTAGCTAAAAGGATAAAATGCGCTGTTCAGAGGAATACACTGAACCCTGGCCAAGGCAGAGGGTTCTTTGGGTACCTGATCCAATATCTTGGTCCCTGAAACCTGGTGCCTGGAGTTGAATTTGTTTCTTCAGTTCCATGTAATTGAGTTTAACTCTTCTCAACAATTTTCTATAGAGATTGCAGAAATATGAGAGGAGATGGTTATATTTCTATAGGCATCAGTTTTAAATTCACAGTAATTTTATTTTTCATATTTATTACGTGTGAATGGAAGAATTTTTTTTTTCAATTCTTTATTTTAAAGGTTTTACAGAGTTTTGTTGTTCATAGATATGCATGTTCCCAGATCAGTCATATGCATGAATGGAAGAATTTTATGCAGCTAGAATGGATTAAATACTGGGTTTTATTTATTGATAAGTAGTATCTTTAAAACATTATGAAATGTGATCATTGAAAAGTAATTTCCAGTAAAGAATTAATTACAAAAGATATTCTAAAATTAATTTCCTTTTTTAAAGTATTTTCTAACCTCTTACCTCATTTTTGCCCTCCATTGACTAGGTGACTTGGATGCTGTCCCGAGCACTAAAATACGAGACCACAGAATGGTAAGAAAACAGATACAATTTTTCAAGCTAGTTTTTGGGTGATAGGAATTTTTAGGCAGATGATAAATGAGCATTTCAATTTTTGCTTTTCAGGCATACTGAGTTAAGATTTTAAATCTTGTCCTGTCAGTGTAATGGGTAGCTAAAGTATAATATGTAGAGGAAGCATATTGTAATGACTAAAAACAGGCCTCTAGAGCTGTTCAAATTAGTCTGCTTTTAGCTGTGTGACTTCAGGCAAGGTATTTAATCTTTGCCTCGGTTTCCTAATCTGTAAAATGGGATGCTAGTCCTCTCTGAGTGTGGCTCTAAGATTAAAATCATTTAATACCTGCAAACGCATAGGGACAAGCATAGCTATTAACAGAATAAAAATAGCTCAAAGGCGGTTGTGAGGATTCGGTGAGGTAATACATTAAAGGCCCTTGGAGGGCGTGTGCTGGAATGAGTGCAGTGAGTTTCACAGCAGTGGGGGAAGGAAGAGTCTGTACTGTCCGCAGTGGTGAGGCCTGTAGAGGGCACAGCTCGTCCTGAGGCAGACGGGACGGAGGGAGGGGACGGGCCGTTTCCATTCGGCAGCTATTCGTGGAATTCTTACTGTGGACCAGGTAATACTGTAGGTGTTTGGGGGCCCAGGAGTGAACAAAAATCTTTGCCCTCTGAGGGATTACGTTCTGGGAAGGAGAGACGGTGAAATATTTAGGATGTTAAATCATGGGGCTCTGGAGGCAGAGCCCGGAAGTGGGTGGTGAGAGGGTTTCCAGTCTGAAGGACAGGGATCAGGGACGGCCGCGCTGAGCGGGTAACATGCGAAGAAGATGTTAAGGGGTGCCGTGTGCGATGCTGGACACACCTGGAGGCAGCACCTCCCTAGCAGAGGCCCCAGGCAGGGGTCAGCCTGGTTTGTGCAAGGAGAGCGGGAACCCTGGGGGAGGGGAGCCCGGCAGGTCCAGGAGCAGCTTGTCTGCGCGCTCAGTCGTGTCTGACTCTGTGGCCCTCTGGACTTTGTCCCGCCAGGCTCCTCTGTCCCGGGATTCTTCAGGCGAAAACACTGGAGGGGGTTGCCGTTTCCCCCTTCAGGGAATCAAACCCATGTCTCCTGTAATAGCAGGCAGATTCTTTACCACTGAGCCACCTGCAGAGCCCCCAGGAGCAGTGTGGAAGGGAGCAAACCAGATGGAGAACTGACAGGGCACCCCTAGCTCTGCCTTCTGCGCTGCCAGTGTGATGAGAAGCTTCCAGAGTTTTGAGCAGAGGAGTGACATGATTGGTTTTGTTTTAATAATGACTGCCATTCACTGAGAATAAGACAGGGGGATAGGAGGCCATCTCTGTAATCTAATTAAGACTGGAGTTGGAGCAGTGGAGATCAGAAGTGGTTGGGTTTATTTTGAAAGGAGACTTGATGGATTTTTGACAGACTGGATGTTAGGTACAAGAGGTGTCCAAGGTGGACTTCGGGGTCTTTGGTTGGAGCTGCTATTTACAGAAATGAAGAAGCAGGAAAAACTGGTTTCGGGGTGAGGGAGCAGGTCAGGAGCTTATAGTCACAGTAGGTCTGAGAAGGCCCCTAGACAAACAGGTGGAGCAGGCGAGTAGATGGCTGAGAGAGAGAGTTCGGAGAACGATTGAGGTTGGAAATCAGTTTCGTCTTCCACACCCTGCTAATAGAGGTAGTATCTCCACTTTCAGACTTGAAGGCTCAGCCAGGCTGCTAGTGGCCCAGTGTTACCAGTCGGTGCTAGTTTTGAACCGATAACCGCTAACGGTTACCGTGCGGCCTGCGAGGTACTCGATGTGTATTTGCTCCGAAGGTCACGGCAAGGTCTGCTTACCCATCTTATGTAAGAGGAAACTGCTGGCCATGGTCACACAGTCAGCAGTAACGGGGGACCCCAGAACCCCTCTCTGTCCCACGCTGCTTGAGACACCTTTTCTAAACACTGTGAAGGTTTCTCTGTATGTGGCAATGAGGTTTCTTTCTTTCTTTTTTTTTTTTTTAAAGATTTATTTATTTATTTATTTTGGGCAGGGGTCAGGTTGGGGAGGGATGGGAGCGGGCGGGCCACTTCTATTGGTCTTTCATTTCTCTATTTTCATCCGTCTTTGTTCTTTGGCCCGTGTGGGCCTCCCATCGCGGTGGCGTCTGTTGCAGAGTGTCAGCTCTGGGCGCATCTCCTGTAATAGCAGGCAGATTCTTTACCACTGAGCCACCTGCAGAGCCCCCAGGAGCAGTGTGGAAGGGAGCAAACCAGATGGAGAACTGACAGGGCACCCCTAGCTCTGCCTTCTGCGCTGCCAGTGTGATGAGAAGCTTCCAGAGTTTTGAGCAGAGGAGTGACATGATTGGTTTTGTTTTAATAATGACTGCCATTCACTGAGAATAAGACAGGGGGATAGGAGGCCATCTCTGTAATCTAATTAAGACTGGAGTTGGAGCAGTGGAGATCAGAAGTGGTTGGGTTTATTTTGAAAGGAGACTTGATGGATTTTTGACAGACTGGATGTTAGGTACAAGAGGTGTCCAAGGTGGACTTCGGGGTCTTTGGTTGGAGCTGCTATTTACAGAAATGAAGAAGCAGGAAAAACTGGTTTCGGGGTGAGGGAGCAGGTCAGGAGCTTATAGTCACAGTAGGTCTGAGAAGGCCCCTAGACAAACAGGTGGAGCAGGCGAGTAGATGGCTGAGAGAGAGAGTTCGGAGAACGATTGAGGTTGGAAATCAGTTTCGTCTTCCACACCCTGCTAATAGAGGTAGTATCTCCACTTTCAGACTTGAAGGCTCAGCCAGGCTGCTAGTGGCCCAGTGTTACCAGTCGGTGCTAGTTTTGAACCGATAACCGCTACTTGATTACCGTGCGGCCTGCGAGGTACTCGATGTGTATTTGCTCCGAAGGTCACGGCAAGGTCTGCTTACCCATCTTATGTAAGAGGAAACTGCTGGCCATGGTCACACAGTCAGCAGTAACGGGGGACCCCAGAACCCCTCTCTGTCCCACGCTGCTTGAGACACCTTTTCTAAACACTGTGAAGGTTTCTCTGTATGTGGCAATGAGGTTTCTTTCTTTCTTTTTTTTTTTTTTAAAGATTTATTTATTTATTTATTTTGGGCAGGGGTCAGGTTGGGGAGGGATGGGAGCGGGCGGGCCACTTCTATTGGTCTTTCATTTCTCTATTTTCATCCGTCTTTGTTCTTTGGCCCGTGTGGGCCTCCCATCGCGGTGGCGTCTGTTGCAGAGTGTCAGCTCTGGGCGCATGCGCTCCAGAGCTCCGGCTCGGTGATTAGACACATCAGTCCAGCCGCTCCACGGCACGCGGGATCTTCCCAGGCCAGGGATCGAACCGGCGCCCCTTGCACTGCAAGGCGGTGTCCTTATCCACTGGACCACCAGGGGAAGCCCGGCAATGAGGTTTCTCAGTGAAAAAGTACTGACATTTACCTACTGAATTTTGGTTACAATCCTGGATTAATAACACCACATTTTGCTGAGTAGAAACTGAGCATAAGCCAAGTTTACCATGGCTATAACAGAAGTAGCTGATAGAGTCGGGGCACACCTCCTCAGAAACTGGATTATTTGGAAACTCAAGGTGGGACGGGAAGCCGGCTGTGGAGAAGGCGGTGGCCGCTGCCTCCGGCGTGAGGGACCGTGTGCAGAGACTGCCGGCGCGTGCCGAGTGCTGGTGAGCAGGGCCGGGCCCGACTCTGCTGACGTTAGATGCTGTTGCACCGTTTCTGTCATGTCTGCTTCACGCAGAAGTAGAGTCTGTGGGTGTTAAAGGTGAAAGAACTGAGTTGAGTCTATGGAAGAACTCAGTGAAAGGGAAAGACTTTTTTGGTAACCCCTCCTGCATCTCACGGGGTGCCCTTCCTTAGAGCTAGTGGGCAGCTCTTCCCTGGAGTGTCCCAGCCCGTCCTAGAAATCTGGTAGGGCGGGGCGTGGGGCGACTCTAGATGCCTTCCAGGGTGCAGGATGACACTTCTCTATTGGAGACCTCGCCCTGTAAATTCTGGCCTCTCATGTGAGAGCTCCTCCCAGCCCAGCCCGAGCGCTGCTTGTCCCTCCTCTTCTGTCCCTGTGTCGGCGCTGTGCCTTCGTGACAGCTTGTTCCTCGGGCTGCCTTTCTCCACGGACCGTGACCCCCTCCACAGCAGAGCCCCCCCGTCAGCTTTGTGTCTCCACTTGCTAGCACGCAGGAAATGGTAAGTGCACTCAGTGAATTTGAGAGAAGGAACGTGTCTCAACCGTGGTGTAAAGCTTAACATTGAATTGGGCTCATGGCTTCATACTCTGTTCTGTTTTTATCAGCAGCCTTTCCGGTGGCTTCTGGGCCCTGGATGTGGTGGAGGAAGGAACCAGCAGTCCTGCCTCTCCCCAGGCGCTCTCGCTAGTTTTGGGGAGTGTGGAGACTTGTGCCTCTTTGTACAAATTTGTCATTTTTCCACACAGGACTAATGAAAATAATCATGAATATCTGATGTTTCTTTTAGCCCAGAGATGACACTGATGATTTCTTGAAGAATTCATTATTGGAATCTGATAGTGCTTTTATTGGTGAGTATATTTATTTTACCTATTTGTTTAAATATTAAGCATTATTTATATTTAAATGTTTTTCTCCACACCTGAAAAATCAGTACTTACTCTTTGTTTGGACCTCATTAAAATTAAACTTCAGTGCTCTGCGAATGGCAGCGTTGAGAAAGTAAGGCAGGCCAGAGACTGGGAACATATTTGCAGAAGACACATCTAATAAAGGACTTTTAGCTCAGGCACACCAAGAACTTCAACAGTCAGAAAACAGCCCAAGTGAAAGATGTCCAAAAGATCCAGACACGTGACGACAGACAGACGGACAGTGGCGAACGAGCGGATGAAAAGGGGCCCCACACAGGCCACGTGTCATTAGAGAAACGCGAGTCGTGTGTCCCCAGGGAAGTTCAGATCAACACGAGACACCACCGCACGCCTGTCAGATGGCCCAAAGCCAGGCCTCGGGCGCCAGCAGCTGCTGGCAGTGCACGGAGCGACAGGGGCTCAGCATGCTGCTGGTGGGATGGGAACCAGGACCGTTGCTTTTAAGATAGATGGTGGTTTCTTAAAGAAGCAAACATACCCTTACCTTATGATCCAGCATCTGCCCTCCTTGGTATTTACCCCAAGGAGTTGAGGCTTAGGTTCACACAGACGTTTCAACAATTTTATCCATAATTGCTTAGATCTGGAAGCAACCAAGTTGTCTCTTAAGTAGATGAATGGATATATATAAAAATACATGTCATATCAAGTGATGGACCCAGACAGTGCAGTACTGTTCAGTGCTGAAAAACCATGAGCTGGAAAGCCAGGGAAAGTCATGGAGAAACCTTGAATTTTGTAAGGGAAAGGAGCCAATCTGAATAGGCTATATACCGTGTGATTCTAACTGTGACTTTTTGGAAAAGTAAAACTGGAGGCAGTGAAAAAAATGGTGGTTTCCACAGGTCACAACAGAGGGAGGAAGGAGTAGGTGGGACGTAGAGGATTTTAGAGCTGTGTGTATGATACAGTAATGGTGGATATGTCAAAAGCCATAGAATGTACAGCCCCAGGAACAAACTAAAATAAACTGGGCTTTAGGCGATAATGATGTGTCCATGTAGGTTCATCGATTCTAACGAATGTACCATTCCCAGGGGCTGTGGGTAGACGGGTAAGCTACGAGTGTGTGGGGGCGGGGGCTTTACGGGAATTTGGTGTGCTTTCTGCTCAGTGTTACTAACCTTAGAAACTCGTAAATAGAACTTCTTAATAAGTAAAGAAGTCAGAAAACTTTATCTCTGGAGTTTTAGAGAGTCCCATATCTCATTCAGTAGAATACAGTTATTGCTGCTTTAAAAAAAAAAAAAAAAAACCTGTACATTAAATGTCAGAAAGCTGAGTATCAGTTATATATTAAAGGATAGTGTTATATCAGTGTTACATTTCCTGAATGTGGTCCTGAGACTGGCTGTGCAGGAGGCAGGCCTTGTTCTTAGGTGGCGTCTGCTGAAATGTTTGGGGATGAAGAGTCATGCCTGCAGCTTACGAGTCCTGCCAAAAATAAACAGCAGCCCCTCCCAGAGTATTCCGTTGTAGAATTCCCATGTTGGAATCTCAGGAACAGAACCTCTCAGACTGAAGGCAGGTGGGGAGTGACTTAGCACAAGGGAGGGGAAAGCCTTTTCTCCAGCATCTGCCCTCCTTGGTATTTACCCCAAGGAGTTGAGGCTTAGGTTCACACAGACGTTTCAACAATTTTATCCATAATTGCTTAGATCTGGAAGCAACCAAGTTGTCTCTTAAGTAGATGAATGGATATATATAAAAATACATGTCATATCAAGTGATGGACCCAGACAGTGCAGTACTGTTCAGTGCTGAAAAACCATGAGCTGGAAAGCCAGGGAAAGTCATGGAGAAACCTTGAATTTTGTAAGGGAAAGGAGCCAATCTGAATAGGCTATATACCGTGTGATTCTAACTGTGACTTTTTGGAAAAGTAAAACTGGAGGCAGTGAAAAAAATGGTGGTTTCCACAGGTCACAACAGAGGGAGGAAGGAGTAGGTGGGACGTAGAGGATTTTAGAGCTGTGTGTATGATACAGTAATGGTGGATATGTCAAAAGCCATAGAATGTACAGCCCCAGGAACAAACTAAAATAAACTGGGCTTTAGGCGATAATGATGTGTCCATGTAGGTTCATCGATTCTAACGAATGTACCATTCCCAGGGGCTGTGGGTAGACGGGTAAGCTACGAGTGTGTGGGGGCGGGGGCTTTACGGGAATTTGGTGTGCTTTCTGCTCAGTGTTACTAACCTTAGAAACTCGTAAATAGAACTTCTTAATAAGTAAAGAAGTCAGAAAACTTTATCTCTGGAGTTTTAGAGAGTCCCATATCTCATTCAGTAGAATACAGTTATTGCTGCTTTAAAAAAAAAAAAAAAAAACCTGTACATTAAATGTCAGAAAGCTGAGTATCAGTTATATATTAAAGGATAGTGTTATATCAGTGTTACATTTCCTGAATGTGGTCCTGAGACTGGCTGTGCAGGAGGCAGGCCTTGTTCTTAGGTGGCGTCTGCTGAAATGTTTGGGGATGAAGAGTCATGCCTGCAGCTTACGAGTCCTGCCAAAAATAAACAGCAGCCCCTCCCAGAGTATTCCGTTGTAGAATTCCCATGTTGGAATCTCAGGAACAGAACCTCTCCAGACTGAAGGCAGGTGGGGAGTGACTTAGCACAAGGGAGTGTTTTGGACTTTATGCATGTTTATTTTATCATATGTAATAATAAAATTATTAAAGGGCAGTCTTGGCTTAGCTCTGAACAGAGGTTGAAAGAGTGGATGTTCATAGCTTCTCCCATGTGGCTCTAGGTGCGCACGGCGAGACGTACCCCACTCTGGAGGATGAGGCCTCCCTGCCGCCTTCTCCGCTGCCCTCCGCCCGGGAGCGCAGGAGGAACAAACAGAAAGGCCTGGACTTTGTATGTATGAAATGTCCTTTTCTTTTTTCAAGTTTCAGAAGGAGAGGCCTGGGCTCTTGACTCATGGCTAAGTTCGTGTGGTCCAATAAAGAGACTTGCTCTCGAGTAAGCTGGACATGGGTCTGAACCCAGGCTCTCTACCAAATACTGGACGGCCATGGGCACATTACTGGGACACTAAGGTCTTCCACGTTATAGAGTGTATCACCGATTCCTTTTTGTTGCTAATATTGCTAATATTTCATTGTAAGGATACTTCACCTTTTTATCCCAGTTGTTTATTCAACAGTGGATAGACATTCAGGCTGTTTACACTTCTTCTGTTAGGGACACAGTGGCTTTAACATTAGCATACAGATTGTACGATGTTTTCATTTATTTTCCCATAACATTTTGAGGAACTATCAGTTAGTTTTCAAAGTGGCTACACATTTTACATTCCCGCCAGCAGTCTGTGCAGGTTCCAGTTTCGAGTGTAAAGTGCTTGTCTCGTTTTGGATTTGATTTGCATTTTCCTGACTAAGTGATATTGAACAACCTTTCTTGTGCTTCTTAGCTGTTTGGAGATCGTCTGTGGAGAGAGGGGGTCTGTTCAAATCCTATGGCCGTTTTCAAAGCAAGTGGTCTTCTCATTGTTGAGTTCTAAGCTCTTTATGAAAGTCCTACATGACTTAGCTATTTTCTTGACGGTGTCCACTGAAGCTCAGAAGCTTCTGATCCTGACGGAGGTACAATCTGCCAGTCTTCTCTTGGCCCGTGCTCTTGCCGTCGTACCTAAGAAAACTGCCTACCCATGATCATGAAAGTTGCTTTACCCCTTCAATTTAGACCAGCGAATCCACTTGGAGATAATTTTTGCAAACAATTACGAGGTGTAGGGGGTCCAAATTCCTTATTTATGTGTAGATATTGTTATTCTGGTACTATTTGTTGAAAAAACTCCTAGTGAATTTTATTGGCTTTTTTGCCTCTAAAGTATAAGGGCTTATTTCTGGACGCATTCCTGTTCCACTCATTTGTGTCTAGCCTTAGACCAGTACCACCCTGTCTTTGATTACTGTAGCTGGACTGATTCTTATTCCCTCATATTTTCATTTTTCATCTGGTGTTTTATAATCCCCCCATCCACTCTGATAGCATATTTATGTTATCCTAAATGCATTACCTTCATCTGAGCCTGCATGGATAAACACTACAAATTAGAACATAAATATTACAGATTGTTATACTTTGTTCATCCCACTATACATTTATCAAGGTTAAGAACATGTTTTGATTGGCTGGTTTATTGTGAACATATTTTACGTTAATAATTGTTTCTGAAGTTGTTTTCTTAATTACAGGGTAATAGTCAGCCTAATGTGCCACCAGATGGTGTCTCTTTAAAATCTGTATCCAGTGTAAATATTGATCAGCTTAGAATGAGAAATGAGGAACGAATGCGAAGACTGAATGAACTTCAGAGTAAACGTATTAATACAGGTAAAATTAGTACAGCTAAACTGGTTGACCAAGTTTAGTCGCCAACAGCAAATCCTGTGAGAACTCAAACCTGCTTCATGAAAGTTTTCACGGACGGCACGGGGGCAAAGGAGATGAGTTTTGAAATTCTTTGAGTTGTAGAGCCTAAGGGTTAATTTTGCAACAGAGTCTTTCTATCAGAGGGGGTATTGCTTTTTGAGTGGATTCTAAACAGATAAGGTTTTTCTTTATTAAACATATTCAGACTTTGCTTTCAGCAGGGAACATGTTGATTAGTATTGGCGTCTTGCTTCCCTGCTAAAGTGACAGATTATCAGAAGTCAACTCTAAAACCTTGTTCTGTATATAACACATCTTTTATAAATTCTTAGTAGTACAAAGAGAATTTTCTTTTACCTTTTTACCTGGCTTTTTGTATATGGATAAAGCAAAAAAGCTTGGGATAACATTTGCTTGTTTTAAGTCAAAGTATGTGGACTTTATCAGGCTGGGCCTCGCCATCTCTTCCTGCTTCAGTGACCAGCCGGCTGGAGCACCGAGCCCAGGCAGGCAGAATGCCTCCTTGGCTAGCCTGCAGCTGCTTTCTTCACGGCGCTGCTGTCAGCTGTGAGAATAATAGGATAGTACTAGAGTCGTAAGCCCTTTCATTAGCTTTAGCCAATAGCAGAGTGGTCTGTTTGGACAATTCTGCTGTTCTATTAGCTACATCACACTAATTTTCTAACAGCTGTTTTCGTAAGATAGTTAGATCCAGTCTTTAATGTTGTATCCATTTAAAACTGCTCACAGTCTCTAGCAAGGTGTTGTGCTCTGATGGTAGTAATCCTTTGATTACTTTTTCCCCACTATACATTTATCAAGGTTAAGAACATGTTTTGATTGGCTGGTTTATTGTGAACATATTTTACGTTAATAATTGTTTCTGAAGTTGTTTTCTTAATTACAGGGTAATAGTCAGCCTAATGTGCCACCAGATGGTGTCTCTTTAAAATCTGTATCCAGTGTAAATATTGATCAGCTTAGAATGAGAAATGAGGAACGAATGCGAAGACTGAATGAACTTCAGAGTAAACGTATTAATACAGGTAAAATTAGTACAGCTAAACTGGTTGACCAAGTTTAGTCGCCAACAGCAAATCCTGTGAGAACTCAAACCTGCTTCATGAAAGTTTTCACGGACGGCACGGGGGCAAAGGAGATGAGTTTTGAAATTCTTTGAGTTGTAGAGCCTAAGGGTTAATTTTGCAACAGAGTCTTTCTATCAGAGGGGGTATTGCTTTTTGAGTGGATTCTAAACAGATAAGGTTTTTCTTTATTAAACATATTCAGACTTTGCTTTCAGCAGGGAACATGTTGATTAGTATTGGCGTCTTGCTTCCCTGCTAAAGTGACAGATTATCAGAAGTCAACTCTAAAACCTTGTTCTGTATATAACACATCTTTTATAAATTCTTAGTAGTACAAAGAGAATTTTCTTTTACCTTTTTACCTGGCTTTTTGTATATGGATAAAGCAAAAAAGCTTGGGATAACATTTGCTTGTTTTAAGTCAAAGTATGTGGACTTTATCAGGCTGGGCCTCGCCATCTCTTCCTGCTTCAGTGACCAGCCGGCTGGAGCACCGAGCCCAGGCAGGCAGAATGCCTCCTTGGCTAGCCTGCAGCTGCTTTCTTCACGGCGCTGCTGTCAGCTGTGAGAATAATAGGATAGTACTAGAGTCGTAAGCCCTTTCATTAGCTTTAGCCAATAGCAGAGTGGTCTGTTTGGACAATTCTGCTGTTCTATTAGCTACATCACACTAATTTTCTAACAGCTGTTTTCGTAAGATAGTTAGATCCAGTCTTTAATGTTGTATCCATTTAAAACTGCTCACAGTCTCTAGCAAGGTGTTGTGCTCTGATGGTAGTAATCCGCCACCCACCAGCAGACGTGGTGAACTGCTGGATCAGTACTTTCCACCTCACACCTCGACACGTGGGGACAGTGGGAGAGAGGCCCGCTTTTTGGCTAAAAGGCTAAATAGCCTGTACTAACAATTATACTTGAAAGGGAAAGGGAAGTCGCTGAGTCATGTCTGACTCTTTGCGACCCATGGACAAGGCATGGAATTCTCCAGGCAAGAACCCTGGAATCGCCTGCATTGCAGTCAGATTCTTTACCAGCTAAGTGTTATACTCAGCACACATGGATTACCTATTCCTTAATTTCTTTTAAATTAAGGTTTAACTAGGGATATAGTTGAGATAAAATAGACCCTTTGAAGAATCTTTTTCAGAAGGCTTTCAGTGTCTAAACTTTTTAAACGTTGTCCTTTCCAAACAGGATCTTTTTGGTACTATGTGGATTGACTGCTCATTACATTGACTGCACATGTCCCTTTGCTGAACTAATCCTTCACAGACCAGGAGATGTAATTAAAACAAAAGAAATTGACATCACAGGGTAGGAGGACAGATTTTCCTATTATTATACCTAATGATAAGTTAAATAGATACAGAAGCTGAGTATAACCTATTAAAAGAATGAAAAATAAGAGCTACCCCTTAATGGAATAAATACAACCTTCTTAGATTAGGTATAAGAATGGAAGTAATTCTATCCCTGTCTAATGCTTTCCTAAAATGACTTTGTTTGCTTAAAGGGGCGTTATAGGTTAGGAGTATCTTCAAAACCTTGCTCAATTAAAAACCGAAAAAGTTTACGTGGTATCCTTCAGGAAACACACAAGACTCTGGACACTAGTCAAACAAACACCTGGTGCCGTGACCTCTGCAGTCCTTGAATCCCTGTGGGTGCTGGGACCATGGATTCTCCTTGCTCAGCAAACTGGTTTTTGTTTCATAGAACTGGCCTGTTCCCCAGGTTTGCTTTCCTATCTCTAAAAGGAGGTGTCTTCACAAAACGGGAGTTTAGAGCACAATGCTGTGAAGAAACGTGGACAATTCTGCTGTTCTATTAAATCAAAAGCTGTTTTCGTAAGATCGTTAGATCCAGTCTTTAATGTTGTATCCATTTAAAACTGCTCACAGTCTCTAGCACGGTGTTGTGCTCTGATGGTAGTAATCCGCCACCCACCAGCAGACGTGGTGAACTGCTGGATCAGTACTTTCCACCTCACACCTCGACACGTGGGGACAGTGGGAGAGAGGCCCGCTTTTTGGCTAAAAGGCTAAATAGCCTGTACTAACAATTATACTTGAAAGGGAAAGGGAAGTCGCTGAGTCATGTCTGACTCTTTGCGACCCATGGACAAGGCATGGAATTCTCCAGGCAAGAACCCTGGAATCGCCTGCATTGCAGTCAGATTCTTTACCAGCTAAGTGTTATACTCAGCACACATGGATTACCTATTCCTTAATTTCTTTTAAATTAAGGTTTAACTAGGGATATAGTTGAGATAAAATAGACCCTTTGATGAATCGTTTTCAGAAGGCTTTCAGTGTCTAAACTTTTTAAACGTTGTCCTTTCCAAACAGGATCTTTTTGGTACTATGTGGATTGACTGCTCATTACATTGACTGCACATGTCCCTTTGCTGAACTAATCCTTCACAGACCAGGAGATGTAATTAAAACAAAAGAAATTGACATCACAGGGTAGGAGGACAGATTTTCCTATTATTATACCTAATGATAAGTTAAATAGATACAGAAGCTGAGTATAACCTATTAAAAGAATGAAAAATAAGAGCTACCCCTTAATGGAATAAATACAACCTTCTTAGATTAGGTATAAGAATGGAAGTAATTCTATCCCTGTCTAATGCTTTCCTAAAATGACTTTGTTTGCTTAAAGGGGCGTTATAGGTTAGGAGTATCTTCAAAACCTTGCTCAATTAAAAACCGAAAAAAGTTTACGTGGTATCCTTCAGGGGAAACACACAAGACTCTGGACACTAGTCAAACAAACACCTGGTGCCGTGACCTCTGCAGTCCTTGAATCCCTGTGGGTGCTGGGACCATGGATTCTCCTTGCTCAGCAAACTGGTTTTTGTTTCATAGAACTGGCCTGTTCCCCAGGTTTGCTTTCCTATCTCTAAAAGGAGGTGTCTTCACAAAACGGGAGTTTAGAGCACAATGCTGTGAAGAAACGCAGTGCTTAATGGGTTAGACTGCAGGAGGTCTGTCCCCGTCACCTGCCTGCCGCCCGAGTTACCTGAGTCAAGTCTCTCTTGCCTCCTTTAGATGACGAGAGTTCACTGGTTGACCCTGATGACATCATGAAACACGGGGGCGACGACCGATCAAACTCTGTAGCCACTGAGCCCTGGCTTCGCCCAGGCACCTCAGAAACACTGAAACGATTCATGGCAGAGCAGCTGAGGCAGGAGCAGCAGCAGGTTCCTGACAAGCCAGGCACGTTTACGTGGCAGAGCCTGTCTACTGCACATGGTTAAATAAATCTCTACTGGACCCAGTAGTGCCTTGTGAGGTGAAAGGAATGTGAAATCTGAACCCGAGCTGTACGTGCTACCTTTGGCCTGCGCCTGCCACTTACTTATGTTCCATCTGTATATAAGGCGTATTTTTTCCATGGTGATGTATATGATATATGTATATTATGTACATAAATAAAAGGCTGTGATTTGTCCCGTGTTCTCCTGTCCTGCCGTGCCACCACGCAAGCTGAACTGACTCCTGGGACGCGCGCCACTGCCCTGCAAACTGTCCCAAAGGTAACTTCATCTAGCTCTTTCAGTGTTCATACAATACTGCCTTATTCTGGGTTCATAAATACACAGACTACTCGACTGTGAACAGCCTAGTTAAGAAAGCAGGGTATGAGCGAGGCTCAAATGCCAGGAACTGGTGATAAAATACTAAATTTACATGTAATTGTGAATGAGAATATCCTTTCCCTAGTTAGCCTTTTAATAAAAACAAGAGTCAACGAAACATGGGGCCATGGATAACATAGGTTTTGATTGCACTGATGAAATAATCCAAAAACTTTATTGACCTATAACCTGATTAGAATATGCCAGATGAGAATCAATATTGTACAGAAAGTTGTACAGAATTTTTTACATAGAAAACTTTACATCTGTACCATATACATTTTATCCATCTGAAAAAATTTTCTACATCCACTGTTGATACGGAATGCTTGACAACCTTGTTTTTTTTAACCATCAGAGCACAATTCACAGTATGAATACATTTCCAGTAAGTCTAACCTCCCCAAACCATGCCAGATTTGTTTTTTAATATATTCAACATTAAATTCTGTACATAGAGTGAAATCTACATCAAGCCCCGCCACCCAAAAGAAAAGAAAAGGAAGTGACAGCAACTGAGATTCATTTTGCAGTGATTCAAGTTTCGGTCCGTGAAGGATCATTCTGTTTTAATGGCTCCTCTTTCAAAGCCCTAAGAGAGTGTATTACAGGTAGTTAAGTCAGCAGGGGTGTGTTCTACCTTTGTTGTTGTTGTTGATCGTTGACAAGTGTCAGCCACAACAGCTTCTGGGCATGTTAAACCCTTGAAAACCACTCCTCCAAAAAAGGGCAAACCCAAAACCCCACAAAATAAAACCCACATGTTTTAGTGCATTGGACAAAATATTATAGGTATTTAGCAAATGAATAAGAAAATAAGGAAATAAAAGAAAACAGTGCAGGAAGGACTATGTTTAAGATTTTATATTACAGACCTGCATCTCTGTACATTTTTCACAGAAGGATGATTACCAGTATCTCAGACAGCCTGAGTGTGCAAATTACAGAAACTAGTTACTAGAACTGACTCCTGGGACGCGCCACTGCCCTGCAAACTGTCCCAAAGGTAACTTCATCTAGCTCTTTCAGTGTTCATACAATACTGCCTTATTCTGGGTTCATAAATACACAGACTACTCGACTGTGAACAGCCTAGTTAAGAAAGCAGGGTATGAGCGAGGCTCAAATGCCAGGAACTGGTGATAAAATACTAAATTTACATGTAATTGTGAATGAGAATATCCTTTCCCTAGTTAGCCTTTTAATAAAAACAAGAGTCAACGAAACATGGGGCCATGGATAACATAGGTTTTGATTGCACTGATGAAATAATCCAAAAACTTTATTGACCTATAACCTGATTAGAATATGCCAGATGAGAATCAATATTGTACAGAAAGTTGTACAGAATTTTTTACATAGAAAACTTTACATCTGTACCATATACATTTTATCCATCTGAAAAAATTTTCTACATCCACTGTTGATACGGAATGCTTGACAACCTTGTTTTTTTTAACCATCAGAGCACAATTCACAGTATGAATACATTTCCAGTAAGTCTAACCTCCCCAAACCATGCCAGATTTGTTTTTTAATATATTCAACATTAAATTCTGTACATAGAGTGAAATCTACATCAAGCCCGCCACCCAAAAGAAAAGAAAAGGAAGTGACAGCAACTGAGATTCATTTTGCAGTGATTCAAGTTTCGGTCCGTGAAGGATCATTCTGTTTTAATGGCTCCTCTTTCAAAGCCCTAAGAGAGTGTATTACAGGTAGTTAAGTCAGCAGGGGTGTGTTCTACCTTTGTTGTTGTTGTTGATCGTTGACAAGTGTCAGCCACAACAGCTTCTGGGCATGTTAAACCCTTGAAAACCACTCCTCCAAAAAAGGGCAAACCCAAAACCCCACAAAATAAAACCCACATGTTTTAGTGCATTGGACAAAATATTATAGGTATTTAGCAAATGAATAAGAAAATAAGGAAATAAAAGAAAACAGTGCAGGAAGGACTATGTTTAAGATTTTATATTACAGACCTGCATCTCTGTACATTTTTCACAGAAGGATGATTACCAGTATCTCAGACAGCCTGAGTGTGCAAAAATCTTCCGACTAAGAATACCATAGTTACTAGATATCTTTTATCATGAACAATATTTTTTCTCCCCGCAGTCCCCAATTATAAACATTTTATCCTTCAAAATACAGCTCTCCTGAGTTGTACTTCTTGCAGAAGTTCAAATCTTTGCATCTAGAGTTCTTTGGGTAAGTTTCACTTCCATACCTGCCAGAAATATACTGTAGGGCTCTCCCTGCCACCGGGGCCAGGGAAGGACACGGGAGCATACAAGCTGACGTTGCTCGTGAGCCCAACACAACGGAATCCACCAGGACACCAAAAGGGACGGGGGCACTGCAGGCTCAAGCTGAGGGTGTAAGCTTCTTAGAAGTAACCCTTAGACACTGCAAATCAGAGAAACCATTTTTCAGGTAGGAAACCTCAGCTCCAGGGTCCTTTTAAAGAACGGAGGGATGTAAACACCACCAGAAAAGTATGAAGTTCCCATCACTGCTTGTTTATTCCAAGTTCCTGTTCAGGTGGTTGTGATATCTGAAAAACTACTCCAATTCGCAGAAAAAATCTTCTAAGAACAGCACGAAGTTCAGGAATCAAGTCAAATTGCATAATTTCACATAAGAGAGGGTAGTAGAAGGATGCATGAGCTTTAAACTGGGGGGAAATGAATTCTGTTAGTAACACTTGCATCACAAACCACAGAACTCCAGTACTTTAGGGGAGACCCACCTGGGGCCAGTGCCCTGAGGGTGAAGACGGGAGACCCCCCCCCCCCCAACCCTGGGTAAAGCAGTGATCACTGATCACACAACTGAGACTGAAAGTGTTCAGAACTTAACACATTCAGGACTCGGTCCAGTGTCCATCTTATTCTGAAAAACATCTTCCACTACATGTCCTGGACAAACTATGACAGACCTCATATTTATCAGGGTAGTAAGTAAAAGTTAAGAAGCCAACTGTGGTTCGGGCTTAAGATTTTATAAGCTGGGAACTACTTTCTAGGCTGAAACTATGACCTGGTAAACAGAATTTTAATTTTTAGGGACAATTCTGATACTGCAATATGAACTATGAGGTCTCCAGACTTAGATTATACATTCTGTATTTTTATAGTTCAACTGATACACTCTGTGTTTCCGTTGGGGTTTAATCTGAGCTCTAGTAGCCTTTTTCTCCCCTTGTCTGCTCTCCTATACACATTGTGGCAAGAAGGCCAAGTGTGGGACAGGCAGACGGGGTGAAGTCCTCCTTGTCCACATGGTTACTAGCAGCGGAAGCTATTTCTCCAAGCCCTGCCTGGCCCACAGGTCAGAGGGACACACACTGGCCTAGAGCTTGGGACCAGTATTGGTGGGGCACAAACCACTATGGCCCAAAGTGTCAGCCACTGGACCAGGCATTTTAAATCCTATTTGGGGATCACAGTAACCTCTGTTTTCATTTATATGGGCTGTATAAGTGCTACATTCTTTTTAAAAAGTGAAGTGTGTTATTTCTGAAAACTAAAGGCTATATACAGCTATATGTTTCTATTTTTACTGGCTTAAAATCCTTAGTGAGCTTACGGCCCACCCACTAGTTCCTCTGGCAGAGGAATGGCTGGACCTGGAGCACAGGCCTAGGGCCCAGCCAGCCGAAACCGCTGCCTGGGGGTGGACCCGGGAGCAGTGCTGAAAATGCGGCAGGAGAGCCTCCGGGGGTCAGGATGGGCGCTGCAGGGCTGGAGGCACCCAGGCAGCATCCCCCTGGATTCTGCCTCCTCCCCTAGCGCACCTGCAGCCTCGCTCGCCTAGCAGAGGGGAGGCCCCCCGTGGACAGGTGCCTTGTACTCACCCGCTTATCACTGATCTTCAGGACTTTAGTCAGAAACAACAGCAGTAAGTTAGTCCAGGCTTCCCGATGACTCTCTGAAGTTAGCGTGAGAAAGTAGCTCAGCGCTTCACTGCAGACACTGAAACAGAAGACGCGCCGTCACTTGAGCTGGCGGGCAGCAACGGGCTGGCACCAGTGTGAGGTCGGCATAAACACTGCCGCTTGTCAGGATCCCACATTTTCTGCCTTTTTAGTTTTCTTAAACGCAAAGCTGCTGTGCAGGAGCACAGGCAGGCCTGGCTCGAGACCAGGGCTGTAAGCTGGGGTGGCCCTTCCCTGCCTGTGCTGTGACCACACTGCTTCTGGGCCTCAACTGTCTCCTCAAGGAGTGGGGGAGCAGCCCAGGGGACTGTCAGAAGTTCTGAGCTGAAATTTGTTTTTGAGATCATCTATCCCCCATGAAGACATAAAATTACAATATAAATGATACTATTCTTTCTGAGAGGACCAAAAGTTGTCATCAAGTAAAAATGGAATGCGCAAAAACCCAAATACCGATAGAAACACCACATGCTGTGCCTGGCTGTGGGCGCCCCAGGCACCGTGCAGCCCAAGTCCCGAACTCAGCCCCAGGTCTTACTTTAAAAGCCTCTGCTGGACCTCTTCCCAGGCACTGGCCCGGCTCTCGTCCGTGTACATCCGGAAGAGAATGCGCAGCCCGCAGGCCAGGCTGCTCGTCTCCTGCTTCAGAAGGTTGGGCTTGGATTTGCCCTTGAATCCTGCAGAAGGAAACCACAGAAATGGGAGGAGAGACATTTACCATGAAGGCGCACAGCCTGCATGGAGCACAGAGGGGTCAAAGGTCAGTGACCTCTCGCTCTTGGGTGCCAAGAGGTACCAAGCAACTTTCTTAAATAAAAAATTAACAATGTCAGTGAAATTACTGAATAGCCTGTTTCTTAAATTTTCCAACTCGTTCAAAAACCTATCTCACTCACTCGTCAAAACCCTGCACTTCTGACCACACCCTAGGGAGCGGGCACTAAGTACAGAGGCTGGCCTTCGTGTTTGGGGCCGTCCCATACCTCGCTCAGCTTACAGTAAGTGAGGGTACCAACAGGAAGGCCCAGGCTGAGTACACAAGGTGAAAAAACAATTTGAAACCCAGTGAACTAACAGCCTGACCAGACATGGGGGAGACTCATCGATCCAGGCAGTTATTTGGCTTTTTATAAACCAGAAAAAAGATCTGTTGGAATGCCCAACAAGGGCTGATGATAAGGGGATGTTCACATGGTGACAAGTAGACTTCCGGGACGTGCAATGAGCGAGTCCCCCTTGGGTGGCCCTGCTGCACCCCCGCCAGCAGTGCGGCCCACACAGCCCAGCTCACCTGCCTTCCACAGGGCCGTTCTCTGCTCATGGTTGGAGTTAAAAGCTTTTGCAAATCTGTGTGACTCTAACAAGCAGTCCAGAAGCTTGAAGAGTTGTTGGGATGTTAAAAAGCGATACATTCCTTGGTCTTGAGTGTCCACTCGAACATCAAAGTCCACGGCATCTCTCTTTGGAAAAGAAAACCACCACAGTCACAGCTCTGAGTAAACTCAGAGCTCAGTGCTTCCCAGAGACCACTTTTATGAGGAAGCCATAGACCTTAATCTGTCTCAAAGGAAAAGATCATCTTTTGTTATTAAACCTCCGGAATTTTCATTCCTTGCCCCTGGATCATCGAGCACAACCTATGTCTGAAGCTCCCTCCCCACAACTCCTGACACTGGAGCTCTGTCCCCAGCAGACCCTCAGCCTCTCCCTGCTCCCGCCCTGTCCAGATCCTCACTCCTCAGACCATCAGCCGCTCCCCACCTGTGGGGCCCTCACTTCTCTTAGACCCTCAGCCTCTCCCTGCTCCCGCCCTGTCCAGGTCCTCACTCCTCTTAGCCAGCTTTAAGCTGTGTTGTCAACTGTGATTCTGAACATCCTTGTGAATGACCCCTGACCTCTCCGTAGTAACCAGCTGGTAAAACTGCCTACTCCGCAGCTGCTGGACTATCACTTGCCCTATGGAACTGACCCCTGACCAGAGCCGCCGCCTCCGCGCACTCCCTCGCCGGGGCTGCGGGGCAGCACTGGCGCCTGGCTCCGCCTGCCTCCCTGGTTCTCCCCGCCAGGCTCTCGGCCCCCTGCTTCATCCCAGGAGCTCTCAACCACAAAGGCCCTCAGGCTCGGTCCCTGACCCTCCTCCAGGCTCTTCCACACTCTCAGCCTTCGCTGTGCCCTCCTTCCTATGGTCTAGGAATGACAGCCATGGGGTGAAGGTCCCCCGAAGGGACCTCTAGCTTGACTGAAGCCCACACCACAGAGCTGGCCTCCTGCTCAACCAAGCGCGGCAGCCCCTGCACCCGCTCACCTGCGCCGCGGCTAAGTTTTCTGCGTCCTCCTTCTTACTTGTGGCGGGGAAGAACACGATGTTGTCGATAGTCTGGATGAGTTCCAGCTGCACAACACATTTAATCAACAGGGCGGCAAACAATTTTTGTTCTGGAAATTCTGTGAGGAAACCCACCCCAATGCACATGCAAACAAAAATTATTTTGAATCCTTTAAATTTCTGTGACATTACAATGCTAAGGAAACAATAACATGTATGAAGGTAACTTGCACGCATCACATTGAGAAGGGGAGCCTGCTCTGCACATGAGCACTACGCAGTAAAAACATCACTTCATCAGTATTTAGAAAAACCTTAGAAAACTAAGTGCACAAAAATATTCAAAATAACTGAACAGTGAATCTGTTCAAGATGCTGCACTACAAACTTTATAAATAGATTTCAGTTATTTCTTAATAAAATGTATCACGGATTAACAGCTACAATTTCAGTCTTGTTTACGGCAAGTTTGACCTTCTGACTACAGGTAGTATAGAAACTTAAAACCAGAAGAAAACAAGCGAGGTCTGTGAGGCAAGAAGTGAGGGGCTCGGAACTCTGACCGAAGGGTCAACGCTGCGGGTCCCCCAGAGCGCGTGCCTTATGCGGGCTCCTTCAGGGCGCTGGCTGGGGCTAAGGACTCGAGTTTCTACAGCTTGAGTCCAGCTCACTGCAGGACCACACGCCGCCGCCCTGGTGGTGACGGGTACCCAGACGCTGCCGGGGGCCGGACACGGCTACTTTCCTGGCCTGAACCGCTGGGCTCAGAAAGGCCTCTCCATAAGGACACACTCGTGGAAGGACGCTCCACCTCTCGGGCCACCAGGTGAACAGGTGTAGAAACGCAAGGTCAGGAAAAATGACCCAACTGCTGAGGTGCTCAAGAGCTGACAGCACTGGGCCAGCCCAAGGTCAGATCTCTGGGCTTTTCAGGAGCTGGATGACCGCCCAGCCTGGGGGCTCGAGGGTGAAGGAGGCGTGAGGCAGCCTCCCCTCAGGCCACAGAGTCTCCTCTGGCAGAGCCGCCGTCCTGTCCCCTGGGTGAGGGCTTCTGGGGATGCGGGAGCTCTTCCTAAAGGACCTGAGGGCCTGTGGGAGGAAAAGCCGCGCCTCAGGTCAGGGCGCAGCACTTTCCACGCCCGTTGAGTGTGCCGGCCCAGCCCAGGAAACTGCCCACCACGCGTCCTTCCCTTACAAGGAAGGCAAAGTGGATTTAAGTCCTTGGGGCTGAGGAGGAAGAGTTAAATTTTTTAACTGTGAAACCCACCCCAATGCACATGCAAACAAAAATTATTTTGAATCCTTTAAATTTCTGTGACATTACAATGCTAAGGAAACAATAACATGTATGAAGGTAACTTGCACGCATCACATTGAGAAGGGGAGCCTGCTCTGCACATGAGCACTACGCAGTAAAAACATCACTTCATCAGTATTTAGAAAAACCTTAGAAAACTAAGTGCACAAAAATATTCAAAATAACTGAACAGTGAATCTGTTCAAGATGCTGCACTACAAACTTTATAAATAGATTTCAGTTATTTCTTAATAAAATGTATCACGGATTAACAGCTACAATTTCAGTCTTGTTTACGGCAAGTTTGACCTTCTGACTACAGGTAGTATAGAAACTTAAAACCAGAAGAAAACAAGCGAGGTCTGTGAGGCAAGAAGTGAGGGGCTCGGAACTCTGACCGAAGGGTCAACGCTGCGGGTCCCCCAGAGCGCGTGCCTTATGCGGGCTCCTTCAGGGCGCTGGCTGGGGCTAAGGACTCGAGTTTCTACAGCTTGAGTCCAGCTCACTGCAGGACCACACGCCGCCGCCCTGGTGGTGACGGGTACCCAGACGCTGCCGGGGGCCGGACACGGCTACTTTCCTGGCCTGAACCGCTGGGCTCAGAAAGGCCTCTCCATAAGGACACACTCGTGGAAGGACGCTCCACCTCTCGGGCCACCAGGTGAACAGGTGTAGAAACGCAAGGTCAGGAAAAATGACCCAACTGCTGAGGTGCTCAAGAGCTGACAGCACTGGGCCAGCCCAAGGTCAGATCTCTGGGCTTTTCAGGAGCTGGATGACCGCCCAGCCTGGGGGCTCGAGGGTGAAGGAGGCGTGAGGCAGCCTCCCCTCAGGCCACAGAGTCTCCTCTGGCAGAGCCGCCGTCCTGTCCCCTGGGTGAGGGCTTCTGGGGATGCGGGAGCTCTTCCTAAAGGACCTGAGGGCCTGTGGGAGGAAAAGCCGCGCCCTCAGGTCAGGGGCGCAGCACTTTCCACGCCCGTTGAGTGTGCCGGCCCAGCCCAGGGAAACTGCCCACCACGTACGTCCTTCCCTTACAAGGAAGGCAAAGTGGATTTAAGTCCAGTCTTGGGGCTGAGAGAGAGTGCAGAAGCCCAGCCGTTTCCAGCAGAGACCAAAGCTGTTAGGGGTCCTACAGCTGCGCTCCAGACAACAGGAATGAAATCCGAGAACAGGCCACTCACCGCCTCCCCCTTCTAAGAACCAAGACAGAAGCCAGAGGCTCCTCCCCAGGAGGATACCAAACCTGTCTTCCCTCAAGAACAAGTATAAACACCTGGGGTTAATAAAAGTCCCCCCTTTAAACATAAAACTCACAGAAGGAAACACTGAACAAAATCTCTGTGACCTTAACTCTGGCTGTGGGTGCCTAACCATGACACCAAAAGCAGGAGCAACGACAACAAAGTAAAATGAACTTCATCCAAGTAAGAACATCCGTTCATCAGAGAATGTTATCAGTAACTGAGAAGATGACCTGCAGCATGGAGAAAAAACACACCTGCCAATCCTGTGTGTGAGGCGGGTACAGTGTCCAGAGTATGTAAGAAACTCTTACAACTCAGCAACAATAAAAACAAACAATCCCGTTAAAAATTAGCAAAGGACATGAGGAAGTTATCTCTCCAAAAAAAACAAAAAAACAACATTACAAATGGCGAACAAGCAACTGAAAAAATACTCATTACTGATCATTCGGGAAGTGCAGAGTAAAACCACAGTGAGAGAGCATGTTATGCCCACTGGGACGGGCTATCATTACGAAGAGAGATGACTGTGAGGATGAGGCGGGACTGCTGGTGGGAGGACACACCTGTGCGGCCACCGCGGTGCACACGGCCCGCTGTCCTCCAGGGAGGAGGGGTCTTTCCTCAGGGGTGTGACTTTCGCGCAGTACATGAAACTGAACCAATTCAGTGAAAGCAAGGGATGCCCCCGGTTCCTCGGAGGGGAGCAGAGTACCCTGGGGCCTGCGCCTTGGTCGCCCTGGCCGCTCCTGCTCCTCGGCTGAGGCCCGAGGAAGGCCGCCGGGCCCACCTCTGCAGGAGGAGGACAGGACTGACGTGCAGAGGGGAGGGAGCGGCACCGCCGGCCTTGCGGGTGTCAGGAGCCCCGACCATCTGCGAGCCAGCGTGTCTCGGGCGCGCCGCGCTGCGGCAAACACAGGGTGAAGTGACCACACCACCAACTACAGTATGTGTCTGAGTAAAAGCAAAAGCAAAACTTTCCTATCTTGCCTACATAAAATACAGCTTATGAAGAGAGATGACTCACTTGATGTGGGTTTAATCTTGCTGATTTCTTCATTCACAGTAGAGACAGAAGCCAATGGAGCTTGCTGTCTATTATCTGCAGATCTTGGTTGAACAGAATCATGAATATCTACAGATTTCTGTGAGATTGTATCCTAATAAAATAAAAAATTCATGTTAAGTACAACAAGTAAAGCTTAATGAAGAAAACAGTTTGCATTACGCTGTTTTAAAACATTTACACTGTGCAAATGGCACTGAACACACTCAATTATGGACGTTATGGGAAAATTATTTAAACTCCTTTCTGACCCTCAATGAGATCAGGCCTGACACCACCCAAGGGCCACAGGTGAAAACGCTAGGCTTCACTGTGTCGTAAAACTTCTCAGCAACATTCACGACTGTCATGAAACCTCAGCAGTGCAGCCGTGGCGTGCGGGGCTTGTGCCCACTTTGCGCAGGCTGAGCCCAGGCACGCTCTGGAAAGGAAGGATGTGCTGTCACCAGGAAGGGGGTCAACAAGGGGGCAACAGGCCCGTGAAGAGGAGCCGACGGTCAGGTTCCACAGAGCCGCACCAGCTCCAGCTCCAGCTCCGTGAACCTTGGGAGAGCCAGCAGCCTTCCTATGCTGAGGTTTTCTGGTCTGAAAACGGAATGACACTTTCCTTGCCGCTGTGAAGGACCTGGGAGCAAAGGCGAGGCACTCGTGGGGCCAGACAGCGGGGGCAGCTGGCACCCCCAGCCTCCCGCTCGCTCTGGGCCCAGCAGAGACGAGACGCAGAGCCAAGGCGGCTGCAGCTCCCAGAGCACCAAGGAGAGATGGTGAAGGGCGCTGCTGGGGTCCCCAGGGGTGGGCTGCAGGTCCAGAGAGCAGGACAGAAATTACCCTCAGGCTTTGAGATGTCAGGATTTTGAATGTGCCTAGAACCAGTGACCCCTTTATTTGGTTCAGTTTTCCCATTTGGGATGAGAATGCTTACCCACGCTGGCCCTCCGCTGCAGTCTGCCAGCAGGTCACTTGTTTAACAGGTTCACAGGTCCATAGACGGAGAGAAATTTTGCTCCTGAACAGATTAATACCTGATCTAGACGACTTACAGGCTAGATGGCTCTGAACTTGTGATGTGATGACATCATGGTTTTGGACTAACTACTCATGCTACAGTAAGTTGAGGCTTTGGGGATGTTGAGAGGGGGTTAGTTAATGTCTTTGCCCAAAAGGTAAGACATAAACCTGGGGGCACTAGAAGGTGCACGGCAGTGGGTTAAACAGAGGCCCCAGAAAGCTAAGTCCAAGCGCAAACCCTTGGTACTTGTGAAGGTTCCATGGAAACCTTGAGAGAAGGTCATTCTGAATTTAAGGTAGACCCTAAATTTAACAACTAGTGCTCTTAAACGAAGAGAGAAGAGAGATTCGAGACAAGGTCTGACTTTACGCAGCTATGTAAAGACGGAGGCAGCCATAAGAGGCCAGAAGCAGCAAAGGAGGACTCTCCCCTGACCCGGGGAGAAGGTGGCCCTGCGGATCTTGAGTTTGGACCGCTGGTCCCCAGAAGTGAGAGAGAATAAACTTCTGTTGCTTTAAGTTTACAGTAATTTGTGACAGCAGACCCAGGAAACAAATACGCTGGGTGAAGGGTCTACTGGAATTCTTTTACTGCTTTTGTGCTTCCCTGGTGGCTCAGCGAATCTGCCTGCAGTGCAGGAGACCTGAGTTCAATCCCTAGGTTAGGAAGATCCCCTGGAGAAGGAAATGGCACCCACTCCAGTACCCTTTCTTGCCTGGAGAATCCCATGGACAGAGGAGCCTGGCGGGCTACAGTCCATGGGGTTGTGAAAGAGTCAGGGACACAATCTAGCCACTAAACAACAACATACTGCTTTGGTAACTTTTCTCCAAGACAATTAAATCAAAATTGAAAGTTTAAGCAACATCCACTAAGATCGTCAGCCCGGCATGTGAATCCGCAGGTAAACGGGCACCTGCCTCCTGCACTTCCAGCATCGTTTCCTCTTTGTCTCAGAACCATCTATGCTGCATGCCACCTTCTAAAAGAGCTGGCACAGTTCAAAGAATCTGCCCCATGGTAATTCCTTATCACAAGTAGTTAAAGGATGTAATATGCTTTATTTAAACTTACCAGCTGTTTTTCACTCCCAGGAGATGGGGGTGGGGGAGCAGTTTCTCCAGAAGCGGGACGCCAGGTCAAGAGCCTTTGAAATACCAAAATCACACCAGTCACCAAGAGCGTGAACACGCCACAGTCAGCATGCTTTGAAATAAAACGAACTAGGAAGTAAGTTCAGGTTGTCCTACAAATGATCCAGGTGCCAGCAAGAGTCATGGAGCAGGACCATGCCTCAGTTTCCTCATCCATTAAAATCACTACAATTCAACTCCAAGCTTACTCCTTAGAAGAGGATGCCAGTTAACTGTGAAATACAGTATCTACAAGTACACTTTCCTTAGATTATTACATTTACAGTAACGTAAATGCTGAGTATTTTTGTTTGTTTAATTCAGAACCACTTCTTGGTTTAATCTGGATGAATAAAATCTCATAAAATCACTTCACTGTAACCCACATTTGGATAATGAGACTAAAGGTTCTGGTTTATAAAAAACTTAATTCGTGTATTTGTTATGGCTTATAGGGGTTTGATTTATAATAAACAGAAATTCAAAGAACACGGAGATATTTGAAAAAGGATTTGTTATGAGAATCACTATTTACTATCATAGTTATTAATCTCTAGTTACTAGTTATCTTTTAATCATCCTTCAATACACAAATACAAAGTGGTATAAAATCTTACGCATGTGGGATTGTGGTTTTGAAGATGTCCAGGGTGCAGTTGCAAGTTTTATCCCAGATTTCTAGGGTAAATTTTTCACCATTCAGGATAACCACATTCTCTAAGCAGTTTGTGCCAGATCGTGCCAACTGCTCATTGTCTACAAAAGTAAAGAGCAATTCGTTGGTGTATTACCAGGGTCACAATCAACACCCTGTCTCTTACCCCGATTCAAAGTTTAAGAAAAAGCCCGGCATGTGAATCCAGGTAAACGGGCACCTGCCTCCTGCACTTCCAGCATCGTTTCCTCTTTGTCTCAGAACCATCTATGCTGCATGCCACCTTCTAAAAGAGCTGGCACAGTTCAAAGAATCTGCCCCATGGTAATTCCTTATCACAAGTAGTTAAAGGATGTAATATGCTTTATTTAAACTTACCAGCTGTTTTTCACTCCCAGGAGATGGGGGTGGGGGAGCAGTTTCTCCAGAAGCGGGACGCCAGGTCAAGAGCCTTTGAAATACCAAAATCACACCAGTCACCAAGAGCGTGAACACGCCACAGTCAGCATGCTTTGAAATAAAACGAACTAGGAAGTAAGTTCAGGTTGTCCTACAAATGATCCAGGTGCCAGCAAGAGTCATGGAGCAGGACCATGCCTCAGTTTCCTCATCCATTAAAATCACTACAATTCAACTCCAAGCTTACTCCTTAGAAGAGGATGCCAGTTAACTGTGAAATACAGTATCTACAAGTACACTTTCCTTAGATTATTACATTTACAGTAACGTAAATGCTGAGTATTTTTGTTTGTTTAATTCAGAACCACTTCTTGGTTTAATCTGGATGAATAAAATCTCATAAAATCACTTCACTGTAACCCACATTTGGATAATGAGACTAAAGGTTCTGGTTTATAAAAAACTTAATTCGTGTATTTGTTATGGCTTATAGGGGTTTGATTTATAATAAACAGAAATTCAAAGAACACGGAGATATTTGAAAAAGGATTTGTTATGAGAATCACTATTTACTATCATAGTTATTAATCTCTAGTTACTAGTTATCTTTTAATCATCCTTCAATACACAAATACAAAGTGGTATAAAATCTTACGCATGTGGGATTGTGGTTTTGAAGATGTCCAGGGTGCAGTTGCAAGTTTTATCCCAGATTTCTAGGGTAAATTTTTCACCATTCAGGATAACCACATTCTCTAAGCAGTTTGTGCCAGATCGTGCCAACTGCTCATTGTCTACAAAAGTAAAGAGCAATTCGTTGGTGTATTACCAGGGTCACAATCAACACCCTGTCTCTTACCCCGACAGACCTACCTTGCTGCACACACCAGTAGAGCTGGGCAAAAATGTCGTCCAGAAGGACGTCACTGAGAACTTCCAGATACTGGGTGAACACATCACAGATCGCGTAGAGCGCGTGATTGCACGTCGTTGTCATCCACTCCGCCTTCTACAGGGAGACAGGCAAGGACAGAAGGTCAGGCCATTCGTCAGTTACTAGAACTTATGAAGAAGTATGTGTGCATGTTTGTAACATAAGCATGTCCTTGTTCCTTTCAGAGCTCTCACTCCCTCTAGAATGTTATGTTCACCTCCATGTCCTGGCTGATACCTATTTCTCATTATCCCATAACCATCTACGCAAAGAATAACTTTTCTGCACTGTTTTAATTATGAAAAAGCATCACTGCGTTGTCTTGTTATTAGTGTCTGCTTTCTGAAAAGTCACAGAACTAACAGCAGCAGTTGGTCTTGCTCCAAAATATGACAGAATATGGGAAAAAATACAGGAAGGAAATAAGAATTTTCCAAGTGAGGTTGGCACAGATTTAAAATAAAACTGGTGGGGCTTTCCTGGTGGCCCAGTGGGTAAGGACACTGCCTTGCAGTGCAAGGGGTGCTGGTTCCATCCCTGGCCTGGGAAGATCCCACGTGGCGCGGAGCAGCTAGACCGATGTGTCCAATTACCGAGCCGGAGTTCAAGGGCGCATGCGCCCAGAGCCGGTGCTCTGCGACAGCAGAGGCCACTGCGATGGGAGGCTCACACGGGCCAAAGAACAAAGACGGATGAAAACAGATAAATGAAAGACCAATAGAAGTGGCCCGCCAGCCCCCAACCCTACCCCGCCCCCCACAAAGAATACCTAAAATAAAACTGGTGAAGGTAATTTATTTTTTTTAATTAACTAATCTCAACGGATTCATTTTCATACGTGGTTTTGTGTCACCACATAAACATATGTCCATTTAAGAAAATATGTTCACTAAGACTCTACCTGTAGATCTGGAGTAAAATTTGTGCAGAGAGGCCCCCATACCCGCACTGAATATGCTATATGGAACAAAACACGAACACCTGATGTTCCTTCCTCAGAATCACTGAAACACATTCTGTAACTGGCTTGCAGTAAAAGATTTAATTAAACTTCCAAGTTTTTGCATAGCAGAGAAAACCATAAACAAGAAAAACAGCCCTCAGAATGGGAGAATATATTTCCAAAGGAAGCAGCAGACAGATTACTCTTCAAAATACACAAACAGCTCGTTCGGCTCAGTAACAAAAAAACAAATAACCAAATGAAAAAACAGAGAGAGGATCTAAATAGACATTTCTCCAAACAAGACATACAGATGGCCAAAAAGTACATGAAAAGATTCTCAACATCATTAATTATCAGAGAAATGTAAATCAAAACTACCATGAGGTATCACCTCACACTGGTTAGAATGGCCATCATCAAAAAAAAAAAAAAAACAACCTACAAACAAATGCCAGAGGAGGTGTGGAGGAAAGGGGCCCCTCCTACATAGTTGGTGAGAATGTCAATTGGTGCAGTCACTATGGAGAACAGTACAGAGGTTCCTTAAAAACTAAAAACAGAGGTACCATACATAGGACCCAGAAATCCCACTCCTGGGCATATATCCAGAGAAAAATGATCCAAAGGGACACATACAGCCCAATGTTCACAGCAGCATTGTTTACAATAGTTTACAACAGTCAGGACATGGAAGCAAGCTAAATGTCCATCAAGAGGGAAATAGATAAAGAAGATGTGGTACATATATACAGTGGTACATATATACTCAGTCATAAAAAGAAGGAAATAATGCTATTTGTAGCAACATGAAAGGACCTGGAGACTGTCACACTGAACTTAAGTCAGAGAGAAAAAAGACAAAGATATGGTATCACTTTTATGTGGAATCTGAAAAAAGGATACTAGTGAGCTTACCTATAAAAACAGACGTTGAGTTACAGATGTAGAAAACAGACTATGGTTTCCAAGGGGTGAGGGGGAGGGATGAGCTGGGGGATTGCGACTGACATGTGTACACTACTGTGTATAAAACAGAGCTAATCAGAACCTGCTGAACAGCGCAGGGACTCGATACTGTGTAATGGTCTATAAGGGAAAAGAATCACAAAGAGCGGACAGATGCATAAATGCACTGTCCAGCAGAAACCAACTCAGTATTGTGAATCAACTATACTCCAATAAAAATTTTAAAAAGACACTGAAACCAAAAAATAAAACTTTCCATGTAGTCTTTATTCAGTTCAGAGTAAGAGGTGAATATGAATACTAACTAGATCTGATGTTTTACCTGAGGAAAAGATACTGGACATACTGAAAACCTCAATGCATTAAGTCACATTCTCAAACTGCACTGCGAAAAAATTTCTAGGATTTTTTCTTTTCCGTTCACTGTGCTTAATTTGAAATACTAAAATGTATAAGGAAAAAAGAACCATCTGACTTGACTGTGTTCAATGAAAACCTCATGTTCTCTTACCTCTGTCTGCTGTTCCGGTAATTTCATGTTGTCAAAGATTCTGAAAACAATTCTAAATAAATCCTGCCACCAGTGTTTTTCATAAGTATGGCCGTAAGTTTTCATTATTTCAAACATAACTGTTAAACCCCTGAAATGATAAAATGTAATTAGGAAAGCGAGCATACCACATCTCCTCCTAAAACAGCTTTCGTAATAAGCTAGTTCACAAAGTTACTGAAAACCAAGTTTAAAACTAACACCTGATACTAAACTTGAAGACATTTAGGTTGTAAAACAGGCTTCTTCAGGATGAATCACTTCGGGGAAAATTCTAAAGGCTCTGACTTTCAATTTTTTTTCTTTCACTCTTCTCCTACTCCCTATCATTCCAGCATTTAAAAAATGTAAATGGAATTACAGATTGAGAAAGATTATCACATGGGTGAATATTAAGTTTGCTGGCTCTACGGTGATGGAAGAAAGTATACCAATAGCTGTGGAAGTACAAATAAAATTAGATTTTGGAAAATCTTTTTCAAAGAGCTGTAGGAGTTTTTAGCTAACACTCTAACTGTTCACATGATTTCCTCACGCTGAAGAGCTTCTCAAGCCAATCCACTAGGACTCTCGTGCGGGCAGGGCGTCTGTTCCCGCTGTGTCCCGGGCCAGAGCAGCACGCGTCACAGCTAAGTGCTCCCGGAATGAGTCCGCTGCGTTACTGTTCATCTTCTTCTGAGTAAGTGTTAACACTAAAACTCAAAACTGCCTTCTGATTCCTTAGTGTCTTTCTTGAAATAATGCCTTCACATAACTATTTAAAAGCTTGATCTTACTGTTAATTTCTTCTAGGAAAATACAGGTACCCTTCACTTAGGAAAGCTTTGTACTTCCAAAAGTCTGATCTTAAGCCAGAACAGAATTTCCTCTGAAACATTCCCTGAGGATTTGAATGACTCCTTGAGGTGGTCCAGCTCATTTGCTGTGATGTTACTCCTGGGCCTGGTCCCCACACACGCCTGGTCCACAGCAGGCGCAGCATGCAGCTGCTCAATAGGCGTGAAGTAACATGATGGGACTTTGGTCCTATGGCAAATTCACAACAGTTTATTTGCTCTGTAGGATACCCATGTGTAAAATGAGAGGTAACGAAACCATTGTAAAGGAATTTCTGTGGAAGAAACACTCTGTGTTCCCCAGAAGACCTTGTCAGAGGTTCTATGTCCCTTCTCTGCAATGGGACAAGGCTCATTCTTTCTCTCACTCCGAGTAAATGGATACTAAATAACACCCCCCATGGGTGGGTTGAGCAGATGTGGAAATCTTGCTTCCTGCAGGTCCCCAAGGCAAACACAGATCCACAGAGGTTCCCAGGCTTTGACCTGATGCAGGAGTTCTGCTGAACACTTAAGTGCCTACATGCGAGACAGAATGTCACATGTTCGATTCTAAATTCTATGACAAGTTCCCACGGTCTGAGTAAATTTTGGATTATTCTGTATTTCATAAAAATCTGTTACAACAAATAACACTATAAAATGAAAAACTTCTCAGGCTATCCATTTTTTTTTCCAGCATTTAAAAAATGTAAATGGAATTACAGATTGAGAAAGATTATCACATGGGTGAATATTAAGTTTGCTGGCTCTACGGTGATGGAAGAAAGTATACCAATAGCTGTGGAAGTACAAATAAAATTAGATTTTGGAAAATCTTTTTCAAAGAGCTGTAGGAGTTTTTAGCTAACACTCTAACTGTTCACATGATTTCCTCACGCTGAAGAGCTTCTCAAGCCAATCCACTAGGACTCTCGTGCGGGCAGGGCGTCTGTTCCCGCTGTGTCCCGGGCCAGAGCAGCACGCGTCACAGCTAAGTGCTCCCGGAATGAGTCCGCTGCGTTACTGTTCATCTTCTTCTGAGTAAGTGTTAACACTAAAACTCAAAACTGCCTTCTGATTCCTTAGTGTCTTTCTTGAAATAATGCCTTCACATAACTATTTAAAAGCTTGATCTTACTGTTAATTTCTTCTAGGAAAATACAGGTACCCTTCACTTAGGAAAGCTTTGTACTTCCAAAAGTCTGATCTTAAGCCAGAACAGAATTTCCTCTGAAACATTCCCTGAGGATTTGAATGACTCCTTGAGGTGGTCCAGCTCATTTGCTGTGATGTTACTCCTGGGCCTGGTCCCCACACACGCCTGGTCCACAGCAGGCGCAGCATGCAGCTGCTCAATAGGCGTGAAGTAACATGATGGGACTTTGGTCCTATGGCAAATTCACAACAGTTTATTTGCTCTGTAGGATACCCATGTGTAAAATGAGAGGTAACGAAACCATTGTAAAGGAATTTCTGTGGAAGAAACACTCTGTGTTCCCCAGAAGACCTTGTCAGAGGTTCTATGTCCCTTCTCTGCAATGGGACAAGGCTCATTCTTTCTCTCACTCCGAGTAAATGGATACTAAATAACACCCCCCATGGGTGGGTTGAGCAGATGTGGAAATCTTGCTTCCTGCAGGTCCCCAAGGCAAACACAGATCCACAGAGGTTCCCAGGCTTTGACCTGATGCAGGAGTTCTGCTGAACACTTAAGTGCCTACATGCGAGACAGAATGTCACATGTTCGATTCTAAATTCTATGACAAGTTCCCACGGTCTGAGTAAATTTTGGATTATTCTGTATTTCATAAAAATCTGTTACAACAAATAACACTATAAAAATGAAAAACTTCTCAGGCTATACAACAAACTTAGCCTTGGCTGCGTGTGGCTGTGGCGTACGGGAGGAAGGAGAGCGTCCTCCTATTCTGTCACTGATCTCTCCCAAGCCTGGACGACCTTTCTGCTGTACTGTGGACAGACACCAGGATACTCAAGTTGGTCATTTCAATTTGGCAGTCAAAAATACCGAGTGAGAGAAACTATTCTGTGGGACCGATAAGAACTCTGACAAATTCATTAGCAAGTTCTTTTAAGTTTAAGAAGTGTGCACTGAGCACTCATGTGGTTACATTATACCTGTAGTAGTTTCTCTACAAATGAACTAAATAGTCATACAGATCTTTTACTGAGGATGTATTTTTGAAAGAGTTCAGTTCTTTTTGAACCCAGGTCTATATTACTTAGATCTAGGTTACTGGCCAGTCTTCAAAGAGAATTAGTTCTTTACCTAAAATCTAACAGGGACATGCATTTGGAAATTCTTTTTATCATTCATCAGAAAATAAAATTTCCCATTAACTTCAATTTCTGAGTGAAAACAAATCTATGAAAAGACAAAATGTGTAAATTAGCACAGAGCCTAAAACTCAAATTTGAACATAATCAAATTTTAAGGAAAAGTAACTTATTTACACTTTTGGTTGTTCTGTTTAACTTTTTTTTTTTTTTTTTTTAATAAAACTGGTTACATGGGTTTTTTTTGGCTTCTTTCACTGTTTTTTTTTTTTAAATTTATTTTCATCTATCTTTATTCTTTGGCCTGTGTGGGCCTCCCATAGCAGTGGCCTCTCATTGCAGAGCACCGGCTCTGGGTGCATGCACTCCAGACTGCTGGCTTGTAATTGAACACAGTGGTCCAGCCACTGCTGCACATGGGATCTTCCCTTTTTTGCAGGTCCCCAAGGCAAACACAGATCCACAGAGGTTCCCAGGCTTTGACCTGATGCAGGAGTTCTGCTGAACACTTAAGTGCCTACATGCGAGACAGAATGTCACATGTTCGATTCTAAATTCTATGACAAGTTCCCACGGTCTGAGTAAATTTTGGATTATTCTGTATTTCATAAAAATCTGTTACAACAAATAACACTATAAAAATGAAAAACTTCTCAGGCTATACAACAAACTTAGCCTTGGCTGCGTGTGGCTGTGGCGTACGGGAGGAAGGAGAGCGTCCTCCTATTCTGTCACTGATCTCTCCCAAGCCTGGACGACCTTTCTGCTGTACTGTGGACAGACACCAGGATACTCAAGTTGGTCATTTCAATTTGGCAGTCAAAAATACCGAGTGAGAGAAACTATTCTGTGGGACCGATAAGAACTCTGACAAATTCATTAGCAAGTTCTTTTAAGTTTAAGAAGTGTGCACTGAGCACTCATGTGGTTACATTATACCTGTAGTAGTTTCTCTACAAATGAACTAAATAGTCATACAGATCTTTTACTGAGGATGTATTTTTGAAAGAGTTCAGTTCTTTTTGAACCCAGGTCTATATTACTTAGATCTAGGTTACTGGCCAGTCTTCAAAGAGAATTAGTTCTTTACCTAAAATCTAACAGGGACATGCATTTGGAAATTCTTTTTATCATTCATCAGAAAATAAAATTTCCCATTAACTTCAATTTCTGAGTGAAAACAAATCTATGAAAAGACAAAATGTGTAAATTAGCACAGAGCCTAAAACTCAAATTTGAACATAATCAAATTTTAAGGAAAAGTAACTTATTTACACTTTTGGTTGTTCTGTTTAACTTTTTTTTTTTTTATAAAATTGGTTACATGGGTTTTTTTTGGCTTCTTTCACTGTTTTTTTTTTTTAAATTTATTTTCATCTATCTTTATTCTTTGGCCTGTGTGGGCCTCCCATAGCAGTGGCCTCTCATTGCAGAGCACCGGCTCTGGGTGCATGCACTCCAGACTGCTGGCTTGTAATTGAACACAGTGGTCCAGCCACTCTGCTGCACATGGGATCTTCCCTGGACAAGGATCAAACCAGTGCCCCTTGCAGTGCAAGGCGGACTCTTTACCCACTGGACCACTAGGGAAGCCCTGTTTAACATTTTTAAAATGTGCCTATCTAATAATTACTGTATGTGATAAAACTGAAATTATGCTCACATAAGAAAAGTTAACGTGATTAAAGTCAAAATAAGCCTTTCAAAAATTTAATTACAAACACTGATTGTTACCTGGTTCTTACATCTAATTTGCATCTATTGATGATACAGGATAACTCGAAGAGGATGGGGAACCAGCCTCTCACCCACACCCTGTCCTCAGGGGCCACGTTCATGTCGTCACTTGTGTATTCCTTGAAAGCCTTTAAGAAGAACAGTTGGTTTATTAAAGACAAAACATAATACCTACACATTAGGTGTTCTAATACCTACACACTAGGTGTTCTAATACCTATACCTACTATTTCTCCAAAACCTTATAAAAATACTTTACAGAAAGCGAATTATCTGATAAACAACTTCTAAGAAAATGGAGACTGTGACTGCCTACAGAGCAGGACAGAATCCACCAGCTGCTGTCAGTCCCACCCCATCACCAGCTTTCCGTTTTTTATCACGGAGGTCCTCACGTCATGGAGGGGTGAGACTCAAACCAGCGGACATACGTAAGAAGTGTGGAACCCGCCACAGGCCAGCCAGTCTTGGCCCGGTTTTGTGATCGTCACAGAGGCAGAGTCACCCACACATGTCAAGCCCTCTCCTCCCTAGTGATCTCACTCCAATTTCTGATGAAAACAAATCTATGAAAAGACAAAATGTGTAAATTAGCACAGAGCCTAAAACTCAAATTTGAACATAATCAAATTTTAAGGAAAAGTAACTTATTTACACTTTTGGTTGTTCTGTTTAACTTTTTTTTTTTTTTTTTTTTATAAAACTGGTTACATGGGTTTTTTTTGGCTTCTTTCACTGTTTTTTTTTTTTAAATTTATTTTCATCTATCTTTATTCTTTGGCCTGTGTGGGCCTCCCATAGCAGTGGCCTCTCATTGCAGAGCACCGGCTCTGGGTGCATGCACTCCAGACTGCTGGCTTGTAATTGAACACAGTGGTCCAGCCACTCTGCTGCACATGGGATCTTCCCTGGACAAGGATCAAACCAGTGCCCCTTGCAGTGCAAGGCGGACTCTTTACCCACTGGACCACTAGGGAAGCCCTGTTTAACATTTTTAAAATGTGCCTATCTAATAATTACTGTATGTGATAAAACTGAAATTATGCTCACATAAGAAAAGTTAACGTGATTAAAGTCAAAATAAGCCTTTCAAAAATTTAATTACAAACACTGATTGTTACCTGGTTCTTACATCTAATTTGCATCTATTGATGATACAGGATAACTCGAAGAGGATGGGGAACCAGCCTCTCACCCACACCCTGTCCTCAGGGGCCACGTTCATGTCGTCACTTGTGTATTCCTTGAAAGCCTTTAAGAAGAACAGTTGGTTTATTAAAGACAAAACATAATACCTACACATTAGGTGTTCTAATACCTACACACTAGGTGTTCTAATACCTATACCTACTATTTCTCCAAAACCTTATAAAAATACTTTACAGAAAGCGAATTATCTGATAAACAACTTCTAAGAAAATGGAGACTGTGACTGCCTACAGAGCAGGACAGAATCCACCAGCTGCTGTCAGTCCCACCCCATCACCAGCTTTCCGTTTTTTATCACGGAGGTCCTCACGTCATGGAGGGGTGAGACTCAAACCAGCGGACATACGTAAGAAGTGTGGAACCCGCCACAGGCCAGCCAGTCTGTGGTAGGAGACCTCTGAAGCCCTCTCCTCCCCTAGTGATCGTCACAGAGGCAGAGTCACCCACACATGTCAAAAGCGGGCAGCCAGGCTGCTGATTCAACATCTCACTTCAGTGCTTACGACTACACTCAGTAGCACTGCAGAGCGCAACACGCAGGAAACCGTGTATCAGGGTAGTAGTGGCTCAACACACAGGTTTGGGTTCAAACCCTAAGTCTCCTTTCCTATCCCTGCGAGCAGGGACACGCTTTTAGCTTCTTTGTGCCTCAGATTCCTTACCTACACAGGGCTATAATACAACCTATCCCATAAAGCTGTTACTGAAAACTGAACAAGTTCATAAGTCTGAGACACTCAGAAAAATATCTGAGGTCTTCAATAAATGTGACCATAACTCAAAGATAGTTTTGAAAAATAAATGCTTCACATACTCTCAATTTCCAAATAAACTCAGACCTCAGACTGGAAATACACACTCAGGAACACTTTGTTGACTGAATGATGCTCTACCTGAGGTCTGTCAGACACGTATTTCGCACAATGGCGAATAAGTCGAATTGCTTCCATACTTGTGTCAGGGAAAGCTGCATTGCATGCAAATTCAGACAGACATTTCACTGCATCCTGGAAAGAATCGATGGTCGCTGGAAAGTGCTTTTCAAACACAAGAGCTATAAGGGAGAAAAGCATATCCAAGTAATTATCAATTTTCTATTATTCTTACTTATAACCAAACCAAATACATCAACCTCTAGATGTCATGGACACTTCTTAGAGGTTTTAAGGGCTTTGATTCCGACAAACATGAGTTCCAAACTCTGTCCTGACCAGTTAACCTGACTGCCCTGAGCGGTGGGAAGAGGGAGATAGCCTGTATTTTGTTCACACTCTAAACCCAGCACCTGATAGTGGCGCACTCAGGTGGTGAAGAATCTGCCTGCAATACAGGAGACCTGAGTCCAGCCCCTGGGTCAGAAAGGTGCCCTGGAGAAGGGAATGGCAACCCACTCCAGTATTCTTGCCTGGAGAACGCCAAGCCAGAGAACGTCTCCTCCTGGACAGAGGAGCCTGGAGGGCTACAGTCCAAGGGGTTGCAGAAGAGTCGGACACGACTTAGCAATTAAACAACAACAAAGTCCTTGGCACAATATTTAATTCGAGCAAACAATACATGACAGCTATGATGGTGTTATCTTTCGTGATGGTGACGGTGAAGATGGTCATTATTATTTTCTAAGAGAGGCCTGCTTTGTACCCTCGATGCTTCACTCTTGCTTAAAGCCCCAGGAGGCTGTGCAGGGCAGGGTCAGAAACAACGGTTGTGCCTCAGGACTGACTCTGCTTTGCACCTCACTCGCCTGTTTTGTGCCTTTTGCCAAAGTAATTAACCTCAGTGGGTCGGAGCTTCCTTATCTAATATATTTTCTCATACAGTTATTATGAAAATTGAAGACAATGCATTCACAGTGCCTACAGTGCTTGCCATGTAGTAAATAAGCGTTAACTAATAGTATAATAATGATATACTACCACTACGTTCCTCTGCTTCTATAGGCAAAACGCGGCCAAGCCTGGGACAGGCCCATAACCTTACACCTGAGTCTTCCTCGGAACACACGGAGGCTGTGTAGAGCTGCGCTGTAACTTGGACAGGGCTTAGGGGTACTTACTGACAATGTGCCCCGTCGTCTGGAATGCAAGCTCCACTATGCTTTCATCTTGATCGGATGCAGCCAGATGAAATACAGAGAAGATGTTCTTCCATCCAGACCGAATGTTAGCAGCCTGAGAGTTCACCATCTGTGCTATGCACCGCACAACCATATCGCGAATTGTCGGAGACCTAAGAGAGCCACTGAAGTTAATTTCCCTGGAAACTGCCACTTATTAACCAAACCAAATACATCAACCTGAGCGGTTTGAGGTTTTAAGGGCTTTGATTCCGACAAACATGAGTTCCAAACTCTGTCCTGACCAGTTAACCTGACTGCCCTGAGCGGTGGGAAGAGGGAGATAGCCTGTATTTTGTTCACACTCTAAACCCAGCACCTGATAGTGGCGCACTCAGGTGGTGAAGAATCTGCCTGCAATACAGGAGACCTGAGTCCAGCCCCTGGGTCAGAAAGGTGCCCTGGAGAAGGGAATGGCAACCCACTCCAGTATTCTTGCCTGGAGAACGCCAAGCCAGAGAACGTCTCCTCCTGGACAGAGGAGCCTGGAGGGCTACAGTCCAAGGGGTTGCAGAAGAGTCGGACACGACTTAGCAATTAAACAACAACAAAGTCCTTGGCACAATATTTAATTCGAGCAAACAATACATGACAGCTATGATGGTGTTATCTTTCGTGATGGTGACGGTGAAGATGGTCATTATTATTTTCTAAGAGAGGCCTGCTTTGTACCCTCGATGCTTCACTCTTGCTTAAAGCCCCAGGAGGCTGTGCAGGGCAGGGGTCAGAAACAACGGTTGTGCCTCAGGACTGACTCTGCTTTGCACCTCACTCGCCTGTTTTGTGCCTTTTGCCAAAGTAATTAACCTCAGTGGGTCGGAGCTTCCTTATCTAATATATTTTCTCATACAGTTATTATGAAAATTGAAGACAATGCATTCACAGTGCCTACAGTGCTTGCCATGTAGTAAATAAGCGTTAACTAATAGTATAATAATGATATACTACCACTACGTTCCTCTGCTTCTATAGGCAAAACGCGGCCAAGCCTGGGACAGGCCCATAACCTTACACCTGAGTCTTCCTCGGAACACACGGAGGCTGTGTAGAGCTGCGCTGTAACTTGGACAGGGCTTAGGGGTACTTACTGACAATGTGCCCCGTCGTCTGGAATGCAAGCTCCACTATGCTTTCATCTTGATCGGATGCAGCCAGATGAAATACAGAGAAGATGTTCTTCCATCCAGACCGAATGTTAGCAGCCTGAGAGTTCACCATCTGTGCTATGCACCGCACAACCATATCGCGAATTGTCGGAGACCTAAGAGAGCCATGTAACTGTTTGGATAAATCTCATCAAGTTTTTTCCTGTCTTCTGCTTTTCCCCCCTCCTGTGAAAAATACAGTATTTTCCTGATAAAAAGCAGCTCAATAAATGTAATACCTGTTCCGTTTCATTATATGTTCAAAAGGTCTTAAGAAATCCTTCTGGAACCTGAAATTAGCAAGCTCCCCTTTCTCTAAGAACTTCATTGACAGCTGCCTCAGGGAGTCTACTGCAAAAATAGCCACATCTTCATTAGGATTACAGCCAACCTGTAACAGCAACAGAAATATAGGACACTAGTCAGCAATAAAACTTGGTCATTGTTTTTTTTATTTTAGAAAAACATAGTATCACAAACAGGTAAATTCAAAGATTCTCCAAAGAGGCACTAAGTGTGCTAACAATACGTTTCATAAGAAGAACATACTTTAACTAAATTCTTAAAACTGAAGAGCAATTATTTTTAAAAGAAAAAAAATCCTCAAAAGTGTTTTCCAAATCTAATTACAAAAATGTAATAAAAAACTGCTTGAGGAGGGTACCATGGAAGCTTACATTACCATATGTAAAACAGACAGCCAACGGGAATTTGCTGTATGACTCAGGGAACTTAAACAGGGGCTCTGTAACAGCCTGGAGGGGTGGGATCGGGAGGGAGATGGAAAGGAAATTCAAGAGAGAAGGGACCAGAAGTCTATTCTCTGTGTCTCTTTCTCCACTGCTGTTCTGCATATGAATTTATTAGTACCATCTTTCTAGATTCCATATATATGTGTTAGTATACTATACCTGTCTTTCTCTTTTTGACTTACTTCACTTTGTATAATAGGTTCTAGATTTATCCACTTCATTAGGACTGATTCAAATACATTTCTTCTTAAGGCTGAGAAATATTACATTGCACACACTGGGGCAGGGAGGAGCGGGCGAGAAGTATGGAAAGAGTGACATGGAAACCTACCCTACCATATGTAAATAAGGGACAACCACTGTGAACGTGCTGTAAGACTAAGGGGACTTACACGGGGCTATGCAACAACCTGGAACGGGACAGGGAGGGTCTGGGAGGGGGGCTCAGGTGGGAGGGGGCAAGTGGACACCAATGACTGATTCAGGCTTGGGTATAGATGTAAACAACAAAACTGGCAATTATCCTTCAGTGAAAATTAATAGATAAAATAAAAACATGCATTTTAAACTTAAAAAAACTGCTTGGAAAGGAAAAAGGTCTCAATTAGACTATGATAAGAAAATTTTAAACAACAAACACATTACAAATTAAGCAAATCTGATAATTACTCAAATACCTTATTAAAATGATCTCCAATAACTTCCCAAATTCGAGACCACTGCAATCTTATTCTTCCCATGTTGTAATATGATATTTCTACTATCTTTTGCAGACTAAACATTCTTGGATGTGTAGTGGAAAGTAATTCATCCATAGACACAGCACAGAGCCAACGGACAAAATCCACTAGAATATAGATAGATTAACATTTACTTTAAAGCTTAACTGTAAAATCTTTCAGCCCAAAAGTCAGTTTTTAAGTGGAAGTACATACTTACCAATGGCATTTCCATCTAGCCTTGTGGACCCTGTAAATATTCTAAAGAAAAAAACATAATTCAAAAATTTATAAAATTTCACTTCTGATACATCAATTCAAAAATAAGTGGCTTGGGGTACTAATTACTTTCATCTGTTTTAAGGGAACAAAGAAAGCATCAGGTGATCAAATGAGTATTTCTTCACCATGTAGTTGTTCCTGCCTCCCTCCTCTACACTGAATTGTTGCAATTTTATTAGTAAATATATCAGCATTAGGATGGATATATTATGAGTCTTAGAGTAAAAAAAATTTGTAAAACTAATAACTGGCATACACAAAACAGATTTTTCAATTTTCCTGAGTATTTACGAGCTTTAAACATGTTCTTAAAATAAAAACTTCTACTTTATTTTTAAGGCTGAGAAATATTACATTGCACACACTGGCAGGAGAAGTATGGAAAGAGTGACATGGAAACCTACCCTACCATATGTAAATAAGGGACAACCACTGTGAACGTGCTGTAAGACTAAGGGGACTTACACGGGGCTATGCAACAACCTGGAACGGGACAGGGAGGGTCTGGGAGGGGGGCTCAGGTGGGAGGGGGCAAGTGGACACCAATGACTGATTCAGGCTTGGGTATAGATGTAAACAACAAAACTGGCAATTATCCTTCAGTGAAAATTAATAGATAAAATAAAAAGATGCATTTTAAACTTAAAAAAACTGCTTGGAAAGGAAAAAGGTCTCAATTAGACTATGATAAGAAAATTTTAAACAACAAACACATTACAAATTAAGCAAATCTGATAATTACTCAAATACCTTATTAAAATGATCTCCAATAACTTCCCAAATTCGAGACCACTGCAATCTTATTCTTCCCATGTTGTAATATGATATTTCTACTATCTTTTGCAGACTAAACATTCTTGGATGTGTAGTGGAAAGTAATTCATCCATAGACACAGCACAGAGCCAACGGACAAAATCCACTAGAATATAGATAGATTAACATTTACTTTAAAGCTTAACTGTAAAATCTTTCAGCCCAAAAGTCAGTTTTTAAGTGGAAGTACATACTTACCAATGGCATTTCCATCTAGCCTTGTGGACCCTGTAAATATTCTAAAGAAAAAAACATAATTCAAAAATTTATAAAATTTCACTTCTGATACATCAATTCAAAAATAAGTGGCTTGGGGTACTAATTACTTTCATCTGTTTTAAGGGAACAAAGAAAGCATCAGGTGATCAAATGAGTATTTCTTCACCATGTAGTTGTTCCTGCCTCCCTCCTCTACACTGAATTGTTGCAATTTTATTAGTAAATATATCAGCATTAGGATGGATATATTATGAGTCTTAGAGTAAAAAAAATTTGTAAAACTAATAACTGGCATACACAAAACAGATTTTTCAATTTTCCTGAGTATTTACGAGCTTTAAACATGTTCTTAAAATAAAAACTTCTACTTTATTTTTACAAATAATGTACATTTGATTAAAAACTCATTTATGTTAAATTACAAGTGATTAACAGAACCTTGTGAACAGTCTCCAACAGCTTCACTAACAAGTAGCTAACCCACTTTTCTCAGAGGCTTCAAACGTTCAGTCAACCTACGCTTTCCAGCTTCATCCTGCCTTCTTCACTGAGCTCATTTTCTGTTTCAAAGTTGCATAAAAGATGTCAGCATAAACACGTTAGCCCTCTCATCTTAAAGTCCACATTTTCACCCACGTTCTGAGTTTGTGTTGAAGGGTTTGATGAATGACTTCCAGGATAAACTGACAGACGCCTCAGTTTAAACTGCACACCACAGGATTTGAACGATAAAAAGGAAACCTCAAACGTAGGAGAGGGTTAAATGTTAAACCTGGAAATAAACCTAACCATAGTAACCGTAATAGTTACCAGCCATCCCAAGGTGGGTACTATCCTAAGTGCTATATATATATCCACTCAGATCACAATCACCGATACCATGAAGGACTCTAAGACTCCCAACTTAATCCACATAGAAAATGAGGCACAAAGACAGTAACTTTCTCGAAGTCACAGGACGAGTACGTGCTAGAGCCACGATTCAAAGCAGGACAGGCCGACTCCAGAGTCGACCCTCCAAACTGCCTTCCTACCACTACAGCCTAAATGTTCTGAGTGTATCACGATTTTTCAACCACAATGCCCTCCAAAGTCCATGCATACAGGCAATGAGTAATGAAAACAGGCTTCTCTGGGAGCCCACGAGGGGTCACTCTACTTCTAGAAATGCTGCAGTAAAGGTAGGTTACTGTAGAGCATGGTGGCCTGGGGAGGCAGAGTCTCAGGAGCTCTGCTTTTACAAAATCACCTATGAAGTGGCTTCTACAGACCCTGTGTGGGAAAGCAGAGAATCTCGTGTGCTAACTCTAAAAGATCTGCCCTGAAAAGTACAAGCAGGAAAAAAACACAGGCCAATGACTGAATTCATCCATATTATGATAGTGATGTAACAATGAGAAATTTAAAAAAAAAAAGAGAAAAGTTGTAGATTCTGGATCAAATCAACTTTAAACTATATGTAAAATACAGGCAGATGAAATTACTGTGCATCTGAAGTTTTCATAGTGAAAATATCCACAGTAACATCTACAGCTTAGACTCAACTGAAAGATGTTTATAAGAAACAGCAGCCAGGCAGCGGTGGTCCGTATTTTCTGACAGATGACAGAATACTCCCAAGTGTAGGATGGGTCAAGATAAAGTCAGACCTGGTGTGCTTAAAAACAGTAATTCAAACAAACTATTGTGCTACGTAACTGGTTTTTGACTTTCAGGGGTAAATTGTTTCTGGACAAAATCCACGTCCACAAAGGTTAGTAAATACAAAATATCTGGTTTAACAGCAAGAAGATGCCTTTCTGGCAAATCCTAGAGGATCAGGGACTCCAGCCTGATCCTTAAGGGTCCCTTAAAGGGCCCTTATTCTCCTAAATTTCAATACTACAGAATTCCAATCTAAAAGTGAAGGTTATCTGAAAATTTTACCATTTTAAAGCTTTTGATGGAATCATGTATTTTTTTTTTCCATTGATTAAGAAACAGAAGCTATATATAATTAGGCAAAGAATTACTACTTTCAGTTTTTACGTGTAGCTCCTATATCTGCCATAACAGATTACTCAGAACAGTAAGGTCAGAAAAATGGACAGGACTTCCCAGGATTGCGCCTGACCAGTATTCTCACCACCGTGCTGACTACCAGGGCTATCTCACTCAGTCAGCCTATGGAATCAGAATATTACAAACAAAAATTGATTGCAATTTTTATTGTATTTGTTGATTAGAAATAAAAATCAACTCAGAGGCTCAGAAAGGAATTCAGAAGCAACTTAATGATAAAAGTGATATGAACCACTTAAGAATAATATAACCTTATATAACAAATCAAAGATATAACTTTTAATGCTTTCACTAAAAAGCAGAATGTAAATATTGAGGTTCGATATTAAATTGGACACTGAAATTATGTTGTAGATTCTGGTGGTGATGAATTTGCAACAGTGCAGTACTAACAGAATCTGTGTTAAGACTCTTCTGAAATGACACACTCAAAATGGGAGAGGCAGATCCTCTGTTCAAATGAGTGACATGTCTCCCTGCAGCCAAGAGTCAACAGCTGGACAATCAGAACTCATTCTGGTCATGTGAAGTATATTATGGCAACAAGAACAGTAAGTAAAATGTTGACTCCTGCCTGAGCAGGTTCTCCTAACCACAGTGATGGTGCTTCTCGAGGTGGCTAGAGAACCACCAGGAGGGGTCTACCCTGGGAGCAGCGGGGGCCGACACCACCCTGCCCTGGAGCTGCACGCGGGCGGACAGGCGGAGGGGCTGGGGCACAATAAAACGTCACTTTAACTTTGGTTTTTGACTTTCAGGGTAAATTGTTTCTGGACAAAATCCACGTCCAGTAAATACAAAATATCTGGTTTAACAGCAAGAAGATGCCTTTCTGGCAAATCCTAGAGGATCAGGGACTCCAGCCTGATCCTTAAGGGTCCCTTAAAGGGCCCTTATTCTCCTAAATTTCAATACTACAGAATTCCAATCTAAAAGTGAAGGTTATCTGAAAATTTTACCATTTTAAAGCTTTTGATGGAATCATGTATTTTTTTTTTCCATTGATTAAGAAACAGAAGCTATATATAATTAGGCAAAGAATTACTACTTTCAGTTTTTACGTGTAGCTCCTATATCTGCCATAACAGATTACTCAGAACAGTAAGGTCAGAAAAATGGACAGGACTTCCCAGGATTGCGCCTGACCAGTATTCTCACCACCGTGCTGACTACCAGGGCTATCTCACTCAGTCAGCCTATGGAATCAGAATATTACAAACAAAAATTGATTGCAATTTTTATTGTATTTGTTGATTAGAAATAAAAATCAACTCAGAGGCTCAGAAAGGAATTCAGAAGCAACTTAATGATAAAAGTGATATGAACCACTTAAGAATAATATAACCTTATATAACAAATCAAAGATATAACTTTTAATGCTTTCACTAAAAAGCAGAATGTAAATATTGAGGTTCGATATTAAATTGGACACTGAAATTATGTTGTAGATTCTGGTGGTGATGAATTTGCAACAGTGCAGTACTAACAGAATCTGTGTTAAGACTCTTCTGAAATGACACACTCAAAATGGGAGAGGCAGATCCTCTGTTCAAATGAGTGACATGTCTCCCTGCAGCCAAGAGTCAACAGCTGGACAATCAGAACTCATTCTGGTCATGTGAAGTATATTATGGCAACAAGAACAGTAAGTAAAATGTTGACTCCTGCCTGAGCAGGTTCTCCTAACCACAGTGATGGTGCTTCTCGAGGTGGCTAGAGAACCACCAGGAGGGGTCTACCCTGGGAGCAGCGGGGGCCGACACCACCCTGCCCTGGAGCTGCACGCGCGGGCGGACAGGCGGAGGGGCTGGGGCACACCCTGCGCTGCTCCTCAGATCCTCTACCAGCGGCTGGCCCTGTGACCATCGAGCCGTGACCAGCCTGGCTGCGGGAACGAGCAAGGTATCTAACCCCTGGTCTCGGTTTCCTCATCTGTAAACTGAGGACAATAATAATATGTATCTCACTGAAGTAACACATGGAAAGCACTTTTTCTGTTTGTTTTTAGAGTAAATCAGTTATACACATATCCACTCTTTAGAATTCCCTTCTCAGAAAGCAGTCTGAAAAGCACATGATAAGCCTCAGAGTTATTTAGTAGGTATAAAATGATACACAATCTTTTTTCAGCCTTCATGCAAAAAAGGCAAATTAAGAATCTCTCCCCACCCCCACAAATGGACACTAACAATTCCTTCCAAGGAAAAAGCTCCAGGGTGGACTGCCAGGGTCGCCAGCCACTGAAACTCTAGTTCCACCTAAGAGCAGAAAGCTTTCACCTAAAGCAAAGTAAAATAACAGATCAGCTGGAGTCTCTAAGCATCAAGAGAAGATTATAACACATACTGTATTTTTTAAACATTTCCATCAGAAGTGTTAAAATTTAAACCTCATTGCTGTAAAATGTTAGGTTGCAATTATTTGGGCATCCATCTGGAAAAAGCTCATCTTCTTAAAAAAAAACACTAGATATTATTTTACACACTGGGGATTTTTAAAATCTAGAATAAACTGAATATTCTATAGTAAACCATACAATAACCATATAAATAAACCATAATACAGGTTTTTTTTTCCTTTTTTTTTTCAGAAAACAAACTAAAGATAAGGAATATCTGATAATGTATGTACTATAATATATGATTCTCCCCAGTGAGAATTTCCAACAAACCCCTTCATTTTACCATAATGTAGTCCCATATCATATACTCAGGAAGACAAATTAAACTCTATTTTCAAACAAGGATAATAAGGGCAGTACATTTTTTACAAAGGAAATTTTTTAAAATAAAGGAAAAGAACTGTTCTTTCTCATCAACGTTACCACTTCCCTAATGCCCACTAATGTCTACTGTCACTTAAACTTTCATACTGTTTTATCTCCTTCTTCTGTGACTTAAGCAAAATTGTAAGTACTTCATCATTTAAATCACAACATATCACAATGTAGTCTTATATTACTTAAGGAAAGATATTTCGGCAATATTATTTTCTTTTGACTAATGAGCAAAATACATCTAACTGCTACAGAATTAAAATAGCATTCCTCTGAAAAGGGACTAAACCAAACACCTTACCTATCTACAGCAACAACCACACTCTGCGAACTGGTTTCTCCAATGGATTCTTGGATACTTGCGATCTGCTTCCAGTCCACGTTTCCTCCAACTACCGCACAAAAGAGAGCCATTTCAGTGTGGAAACAAGGCAGCGGAAGAGTGCACTTTACAGATCCGACACGTTTCTACAATTGGTTATTTCCCTAATGGGAGAAATAAGGCTTCGGGTGAACAACTCCCTCTTCGTCAGTAACCTTCCATCGAGGCCGCGTGTGGCATACAGACACGGTGAAGCCACAAACTGCGTGCAAAGATCACACAAATGAGGGACACCGAGAAGCTGGATCACCAAATTAATGACATCAGGCATAATTTCTCTCAGTGTTTAAGAGAATTCCCCCATCCCTGCCATGTACACACAGAGTTTCCCCAGAAGGCGGCAGAGCCTGCGCCCCCTGAGTGGAAGTGTGGTCTCAGCCACTGGACCAACTGGGATCTCTCCTCTGCAGCGTATAAGAGACACAGGACTATCCTCAGTCCCAAATGTGTCGACCTAGGGGATCCCCGATTTCACATAACTCGACCTGTCTGTGTGATGTCTGCGATTCGGAAGCAGCGCTTGTCTCCCCGACACTGGTCCCCTATGTTGTCTGATGGCACAACAGCAACTCCCTCAGTTCTCACTCAACACTGAGACCGTCTCTGCTATCTTTCCCTTCCTCCACTATCACTAAGTCTTTCTTCCGGACTGTTTTTCATTTGATTCATTCATTTTCATTCCTACCAGTTTTGAGCATTATCATTTCAGGACTGGACTACTCACTTTTCTCTGATTCTTCCTCTCTGTAACCTCTACTTTCTTCTCCTGGAGATAATTTCCCTAAATCACCACCTTCATTTTGCTTGCTGTTACTTTCAGGATAAAGTAGAAGCTTTTCAGCCTAGAACTTAAGGCAGCTCCCTCCAATATACCCCTCTAGTCAGGTCATCCCTTAATTACCTAAGGTTCATCTACTGAGACCCAATTTGAGTTCTCAATGGATTCCCCTCCGCTGCTTGACCTTCCTCTGAAAAGTAATTTACACTTCACGAAGTTCTGCTCAAAATGGCATTTCTTCCATTTAGTTTATATAACATACAGACATACTTCAGGTGTGTCACTGTTGCCTTTTTAGCAACTTACCAACTTCTCTGGTAAAAAGTTCCCAGGTTAGGAAGGAAATCATACACTTTCTGTCTTCTTCTATCTTATTCAGAGCAGATGCTCCACAAGCACTTGTTGACTCAGCTGACTTGACACTCAATAAATGACTTTTTGAACGCACACTTAATAGGTTATGTTATTTAAACCAGCTGAACTCTAAGTCTACTCCAAGAATTGAACAAAGTGGAAAGAATGTGACTCCTATCCTCAAGGGGTTAACAATTTACCGGACAGACAGACTTGCTACCTACCTGAATACAATATGATGATTACTTCATGGCTGAACTGAACTAATTACACAGACTACAAGTGTCGCTAAAAATAATGGAACTAATTTCTATAGGAAGAACGGGTGATACCTCATGAAAAGGCTTCACTTATGATGTTTTGGTAAGACAGCGTATAAGAGACACAGGACTATCCTCAGTCCCAAATGTGTCGACCTAGGGATCCCGATTTCACATAACTCGACCTGTCTGTGTGATGTCTGCGATTCGGAAGCAGCGCTTGTCTCCCGACACTGGTCCCCTATGTTGTCTGATGGCACAACAGCAACTCCCTCAGTTCTCACTCAACACTGAGACCGTCTCTGCTATCTTTCCCTTCCTCCACTATCACTAAGTCTTTCTTCCGGACTGTTTTTCATTTGATTCATTCATTTTCATTCCTACCAGTTTTGAGCATTATCATTTCAGGACTGGACTACTCACTTTTCTCTGATTCTTCCTCTCTGTAACCTCTACTTTCTTCTCCTGGAGATAATTTCCCTAAATCACCACCTTCATTTTGCTTGCTGTTACTTTCAGGATAAAGTAGAAGCTTTTCAGCCTAGAACTTAAGGCAGCTCCCTCCAATATACCCCTCTAGTCAGGTCATCCCTTAATTACCTAAGGTTCATCTACTGAGACCCAATTTGAGTTCTCAATGGATTCCCCTCCGCTGCTTGACCTTCCTCTGAAAAGTAATTTACACTTCACGTTCTGCTCAAAATGGCATTTCTTCCATTTAGTTTATATAACATACAGACATACTTCAGGTGTGTCACTGTTGCCTTTTAGCAACTTACCAACTTCTCTGGTAAAAGTTCCCAGGTTAGGAAGGAAATCATACACTTTCTGTCTTCTTCTATCTTATTCAGAGCAGATGCTCCACAAGCACTTGTTGACTCAGCTGACTTGACACTCAATAAATGACTTTTTGAACGCACACTTAATAGGTTATGTTATTTAAACCAGCTGAACTCTAAGTCTACTCCAAGAATTGAACAAAGTGGAAAGAATGTGACTCCTATCCTCAAGGGGTTAACAATTTACCGGACAGACAGACTTGCTACCTACCTGAATACAATATGATGATTACTTCATGGCTGAACTGAACTAATTACACAGACTACAAGTGTCGCTAAAAATAATGGAACTAATTTCTATAGGAAGAACGTAGGTGATACCTCATGAAAAGGCTTCACTTATGATGAAATATTAATTCAAATTAGGTCCAAAAGGATAACCATGCAGGAAAGAAGAAAAAGCAATTTATGGAGAAGGAGCAGTATATGTACGTAACGGAAGTAGGCACATGAGGCTCATGTTCCACCGCACCTGGGTGTAGTCATCATGGAGGACGATGTGGCCAGGGATAAGGAAGGAGAGAGAGAAGCAAGCAACGGGAGATGACGCAGGAAAGACAGACTAGAAAATAGAATGTGAAGAGCCTTACCTGTCATGTTCAATGTACTGCTTTTGAAAACAGGGAACCATTAGACCTAAAACTGACATGACCCAATCTATCTTCCGAAAGACAGTTCTGGTAATATCTGCAGAACACAGTGAAACATGAAGAGCTACTGGGGCCATGGAGACAAATGCAGAGTCTGCTTCTAGACTCCAAGTGAACAAGGACGCCAGCCTGCAGCACGTGACTGAGCACTGGGTGGCAGGGGGGCGGTGTCAGGCAACCCGAGGTGTGGAGCACGCTACACGAGCTTAACGAAGAGCTATCTGAGAAACCCATGCCAGTTGCCATGTGTAATGCCAGTCCTTTGTGTATCAACTGAATGTCCTTCCTGTAGAGATTTCTACACCTTTTCCATTCAGATATAACAATTAGTAGAAATTAATAATAGACCTATTTAAAGAAGATTTAAAATGCCTAACAATCCAAGAACCAATTTCACAAATACATGAAACCTTTCAAATTTTGCATGACAGTATAAGTAATAAAATAATAGTTTTGGTTTTACTGAAGAAAAAAAAAATTTACAGTTTTAGAACAAAGATGACTTGACACTCAATAATGACTTTGACGACACTTAATAGGTTATGTTATTTAAACAGTAAATCAATCAAAAATTTAAAATTGACTCCTATCCTCAAGGGGTTAACAATTTACCGGACAGACAGACTTGCTACCTACCTGAATACAATATGATGATTACTTCATGGCTGAACTGAACTAATTACACAGACTACAAGTGTCGCTAAAAATAATGGAACTAATTTCTATAGGAAGAACGTAGGTGATACCTCATGAAAAGGCTTCACTTATGATGAAATATTAATTCAAATTAGGTCCAAAAGGATAACCATGCAGGAAAGAAGAAAAAGCAATTTATGGAGAAGGAGCAGTATATGTACGTAACGGAAGTAGGCACATGAGGCTCATGTTCCACCGCACCTGGGTGTAGTCATCATGGAGGACGATGTGGCCAGGGATAAGGAAGGAGAGAGAAGCAAGCAACGGGAGATGACGCAGGAAAGACAGACTAGAAAATAGAATGTGAAGAGCCTTACCTGTCATGTTCAATGTACTGCTTTTGAAAACAGGGAACCATTAGACCTAAAACTGACATGACCCAATCTATCTTCCGAAAGACAGTTCTGGTAATATCTGCAGAACACAGTGAAACATGAAGAGCTACTGGGGCCATGGAGACAAATGCAGAGTCTGCTTCTAGACTCCAAGTGAACAAGGACGCCAGCCTGCAGCACGTGACTGAGCACTGGGTGGCAGGGGGGCGGTGTCAGGCAACCCGAGGTGTGGAGCACGCTACACGAGCTTAACGAAGAGCTATCTGAGAAACCCATGCCAGTTGCCATGTGTAATGCCAGTCCTTTGTGTATCAACTGAATGTCCTTCCTGTAGAGATTTCTACACCTTTTCCATTCAGATATAACAATTAGTAGAAATTAATAATAGACCTATTTAAAGAAGATTTAAAATGCCTAACAATCCAAGAACCAATTTCACAAATACATGAAACCTTTCAAATTTTGCATGACAGTATAAGTAATAAACTAATAGTTTTGGTTTTACTGAAGAAATTACTCAAAAGCACAAATATTTAGACAGTTATATAAGAACAAAGATGTAAGATGCTGTAATATTCACTTAAGATTTATATGACCAAGCAACTGAATTTTAAAACTTTAATACCATAACAGTGTGCATATAATTCAAATCTAATAATTCATATGCTATGTAGTCTTAATAAAAAAGTTTCCACTTTCCAAAAAGTAGAAGTATAGTCTTGTATCATATCCATAAGGAAGTCAGATTAAACATACACACAGCCCTATTAACTTGGCTACATCAGCAATTGGGGTATAGATCCTATTAATAAAGAAAGCTAGTAATTTGTTTTAAAAAAACAAGTTATTTATAGATGAATCTAGCTCATTCGCTTGTACCACGTCTTCCTCTAGCTTCAGTTCTGACTACAGCATCTTGGATGGATGCCAGAGCACAGCTGGACGGGGTGGACACCAGCCACGCTGGTGAGGCAGGAACTAACCACCGAGACAGCTGAACTCAGCGAGCACTCTGTCCAGTGGGGGCGGAGTCAGCGGAGCGGCTCCCTCCAGGACGCAGACTAGAACCTGAGAGACCTGGTCTCTCCGCAGAGAGTGGAGAACGGGGCAGGCCGGAGAAAAGAGAAGGGGACGACGCAGAGAAGGCATGAGAGAGGTGGAAGAGTGTGGCCGGCCACCAGCCTGGCTTGGCGGCCTGGAATTTTTATCTCCAACTCAGTTCCAGATTCCAAATGCATACATTTTAACACAAATTCCATTTTCCCAAAGAGGGAAGGCAGGCCAGGTCACCTCCTGGCAGCCTAAGTTTAGCAGAGCAGCACAGTGGTCAAACTAATTTTAACTCATTTACAAGTATCTCAGTGAAAATTACCAGCAAGTATTGTTTCTCTGTTTTACTAACACTGACAGTCAAACATCCCACTGGCATCTTATTTTTGTATAATCTACTTCGGCTACTTCCAAAACTGAGCCCTGGCGATCCCCCCTATCTTCATTTGCGCTTTCCTCCACTTCCTAGGTCTTATAAAAAAAAAGATTCTCAAAAGCCGTAGAATCGATCAATGTACATTCATTTCACTTGCCTCTAACTATTTTTCATCTGTATCTCATGCTACTTTCTAAAACAGTTACAGTTCTAAGGTCTGAGTCAGGCTTCTGCACCCTGCTAACATGTCCACACCACACCTTCCAGAGCCACAGAATACCCCTGGTATTTTACAGGCGGGGTGCCGGCTGCACTGCTGGATCACTCAACCTGAAGCCACGACCTGATCCTCATCTTTAGCCCCCTCCCTCTGGGTTGTTTTTCAAGCCTGAAATTCTTCTGAATTTCCTACAACTTCTTATGGCAAGCAACCACAGAGAAATCACTAAATGACAATGAGATAAAGTCCAGAAGTATAATGTCACAGCACAAATCCTTAAAGGTAAATGTAAATATTCTTAGACCACAGGTGCATTCTTTCATGTTCTTTCTAGGTCATGTCCCCAGATTTCTCTGTTGGGAGTGAACAGGTAGGGAAGACAGATAAAGAATAATCCAGAAATAACTAATGTACCAGTAGTAAGTCCACTTATATATTAAAATATTGCAATCCTGACACCTCTGTAAGTAGATACTACTATTAGTTTGGAAAAGAGGAACCTGAAGCTCAGAGAATTAACATGCACACACGGGGGGCTTCCCTGGTGGTCCAGTGGGTAAGGACACCGCCTTGCAGTGCAAGGGGCGCGGGTTCGATCCCTGGCCTGGGAAGATCCCATGTGCTGCGGAGTGGCTGGACCAATGTGTCCAACTACCGAGCCAGAGCTCTGGAGCGCCTGCGCCCAGAGCCAGTGCTCTGCAGCGAGAGAGGCCACTGCAATGGGAGGCCCACAAAGGCCACAGAACAAAGATGGATGAAAATAGATAAATAAAAGACCAATAGAAGTGGCCCGCCTGCCCCCTTCCCTCCCCAACCCGCCCCGCCCCTCCCCGCCAAAAAAAACATGCACACAGGGAAGAAGAAATACAGAATTCAAACCCAGAAATACATGTTCTAAGTCAAAGACAGTCTAAACTGTTTCTTCCCCGGTGGAATGCTTTCCACTTAAGACTAGGAATGTATAGTCTTTGGTTCTTCCTTATCTGCTTTTGTTAGTACCTCCCTTTTTCCCTGCCAGGTTAAACCTGGAAGCTCCAGCTGCACCGAGCTCATGGCAGCCACAGGCCAGTTCCCACAACGGCCACAGAGCCTGGTTATGTCTGCACAGTGCTGGTAAAAAATCTGCGTGTGGATGCTTTCTCTAGGTGCCCCAACTATTTATCACCTGAAATGAGCCTTCACTCATTTAAGTTATCTGCTTAGTCTTAAAAGCAAGTAATCTATATATATACCTAGACAGATACAGATAGAAATACACACACACTTTTTTTCAGATTATTTTCCATTATAATATATAGTTCCCCGTGCTATACAATGAACTCTTGTTATATATCTAATTTATGTGCAGTAGTTTGTATCTGCTACTGTCATACTCCTAGTTTATTTATCTCTTCCTCTCCCTATTCCTTTTAGTGACCACAAATTTGTTTTCTATGTTTGTTAGTCTGTTTCTGTTTCATATACAGAGTCCTTGCACTATTTTAAGATTCCACATGTAAGGGATATTATATGGTATTTGCCTTTCTATATTCCCTGAGTCCACTCAGGTTGCTTCAAATGGCATATTTCATTCTTTTTAATGTGAACGCAGGTAATTTTAAACTGAACCCTTCTCCCACCCTCAACTACGTGATTAAAACTACTAAGTGTCATTTAACACTGCAAACTGGACCAGGCAAAAAAACCCTTCAGTGATTTCCATCTTGCTTGACCTTACAAGGTTAGACAAACAGCATTTTACGCTACCCTCTCATCATGTCTCACTGATACAATCAAGTTACTGATACTGCACAAGTTAGAAACAATTTTCTCTACTTTATAAAAATACTTCAAAACATTCTCACCTAGCCCAAGACCCACAAATTCATCAGGAGTCTGGTCTTTGGTTCCTGTGAGAGACCCTTCTCTGCCACGGACCGTTCCAGAGATGTACCGTGGCTTCACTCCAGTTCCTATGAGTTGTGCAAGTTCCAGTTGGCTGATGCACTTCAGGATCTTCATTATGGAAGGATAACAAAGTTAAATCCCATTTAAAAAATCTTCACAAAAATACTTAAATGTTCAAAGTCACTATTTTAACATAGGCTACATTATAAATCAGTATAAAAAGCTAAACGTACTTACCCTGAATGTGCTGAATTACTTTTCTCTCCAAGCACTTATGCATGCCAGTGATGTAATATTTAGCATTAGGTCATTCTATAAACCAAATTGCAAGGCTGAAAATAGAGAAAGCGCTTATACCTCGTGCCACGAATTTCCTAAATAGTTTCCATCTGTATGAGCCACTGTGATAAGCGTTTTGATTGTGTCGATGTTCTTCTGCTTCATTTCGGTGATCCCAGAACTCACTGTGAGTAACGTGAATCTAGCCAGTGCCTGGACATATGCGTCTCTTTCCAGCTGTTGAAAGAGAGAAAAGGTGAACTCACAGTACAACAGAGTAAGCTCTGGTTCCCTACTAACAAACTGTTTACTTGTTTAGTCAGTTTTTAACTAAGTCATGAATTACTGTAACTAAGTCATGAATTACTTTAACTAAATCATGAATTACATTACGATACCTCAAAACTATAGTTAGGTTTTAATATGAATGAAACACAAAGGGATGAATTCCTAGAACTGAAAGGCAATGGAAGTGTCAAATCAAGCTGAGGTTTTAGTGACAATAGTTCATACAGTAAGGAAGCATTCACTGAACAAAGGTTTTTAAACATGACCTTCAAACACATTCTACTACAACTGCAAACTGGACCAGGCAAAAACCCTTCAGTGATTTCCATCTTGCTTGACCTTACAAGGTTAGACAAACAGCATTTTCCTACCCTCTCATCATGTCTCACTGATACAATCAAGTTACTGATACTGCACAAGTTAGAAACAATTTTCTCTACTTTATAAAAATACTTCAAAACATTCTCACCTAGCCCAAGACCCACAAATTCATCAGGAGTCTGGTCTTTGGTTCCTGTGAGAGACCCTTCTCTGCCACGGACCGTTCCAGAGATGTACCGTGGCTTCACTCCAGTTCCTATGAGTTGTGCAAGTTCCAGTTGGCTGATGCACTTCAGGATCTTCATTATGGAAGGATAACAAAGTTAAATCCCATTTAAAAAATCTTCACAAAAATACTTAAATGTTCAAAGTCACTATTTTAACATAGGCTACATTATAAATCAGTATAAAAAGCTAAACGTACTTACCCTGAATGTGCTGAATTACTTTTCTCTCCAAGCACTTATGCATGCCAGTGATGTAATATTTAGCATTAGGTCATTCTATAAACCAAATTGCAAGGCTGAAAATAGAGAAAGCGCTTATACCTCGTGCCACGAATTTCCTAAATAGTTTCCATCTGTATGAGCCACTGTGATAAGCGTTTTGATTGTGTCGATGTTCTTCTGCTTCATTTCGGTGATCCCAGAACTCACTGTGAGTAACGTGAATCTAGCCAGTGCCTGGACATATGCGTCTCTTTCCAGCTGTTGAAAGAGAGAAAAGGTGAACTCACAGTACAACAGAGTAAGCTCTGGTTCCCTACTAACAAACTGTTTACTTGTTTAGTCAGTTTTTAACTAAGTCATGAATTACTGTAACTAAGTCATGAATTACTTTAACTAAATCATGAATTACATTACGATACCTCAAAACTATAGTTAGGTTTTAATATGAATGAAACACAAAGGGATGAATTCCTAGAACTGAAAGGCAATGGAAGTGTCAAATCAAGCTGAGGTTTTAGTGACAATAGTTCATACAGTAAGGAAGCATTCACTGAACAAAGGTTTGAAGGGAGTGTGTGGACCAGCAGAGACCCAACTTAGAAGTGTGCTCATTTCCCCCGACAGTTATGACTAAGCCTTTTAAGCTATAACATTCATTATTAAATGTGAAAGGCATTTCTAAAAAGAAAGTAGGCAAGACCTGGCTAAAATTTATTATCAGACAAAGCATATAAATTACTAGAAAGGACTATCTTCAGGAAAATTTGTGTCCTACATACTAGGGTCTCTTAGAGAGAACTTGGTCTTAGGTTTAAGTAATATACATATACACACACGCGTGTATATATATATATATATATATATATATATATATATATATATATATAATGTACGTGATATATATAACATATATAATACACATATAAATATATGGAATATGAAAAAATTACATGATTCAGTAAGAATATGCAACACAGATGAATAATATATTCAAATTACAATACAGGAATTCAAACTCTTGGAAGCTTCGTACATAGCTAATATTCTACGGAGAAAAAACTGCCAACCCAAGTTATTTTGACAGATTTTAGACATCTCTACAGAGAACCTCCCCGTTCTGTCACAGTGTTTTTTGAAAACTTTGATGTTAACATTCGTTTAAGTTCCACTATGAACTTGAAGTGGGTTTTTCACTCCTGTCAGCAGAAAAGGTCATTTAAACTGAAGGAACAGCCTAGGCAGTGCGCGTGTTCCAGGCGGGCTCCAAGGACAGGCCTCTGCTACCTGAATGCTGAAGATGCACGCGATGCGGATGGCACACCGGATGCCCTCCAGGCAGAGGGAGGCCACCTCCGTGTCGTCGCAGTCCTGCAGGCCCACGCTGAATGCAGCCAGGAATGGGGTCCACGCCAACTGGGGAAGGTCAAGACGGAAAACAGATCGTCAACACTGAGCGGGGGTTAAACTACATTAACATTTCTCAAGCTTTCAGACGGGTAAGGTGGTGAGGAAGTTCTGAAAAAGAGCAGTGAGGTTCCTGGCAGTTACCTGGAAAGCTTTCTTAGAAAAAGAGGAGAAACTATATATAATGCTGCCTGGGCTTAGGTGAGTGGGAGAGCAAAATTATGAATTCAGGAGAGGGCAGCAGGCATAATTTAAGCACAGCACCTATAAATTATTTACATTAATAAAAATGAGGATCATCAATACTCATAAATTATATTAACTTTACCCTGACTTCAAACTCATCTCCCTTTGCAATCTGTGTCTCTTGCAATACTTCATGGACTAATTTTACTTCCAAGAAAATCCTTTTAACCATTTTCTATTTATAAGAGTTACATTACTCTCTTCTCTTTAAGCCTATTATGTGGACATCACTTAACCTTATTTTTTTGTAATCAAATATTAATATTTTACATTGAGACAGCAATGGTATCACTGGTTCCTAGTTGGACAATATTTTAAAATACAGTTCAATAAAATACATCTTCATTACAGACTGTGAAAGCCAGCAAACATTAAATTTTAGCAAAACTGAATGCCCTGTGAAATTGTACAGTAAAATTAAAAAAGAGAGTTACCCTTGACTACCGAAAATCCTCATATCAAAGCATGTATCTGGGCTTCCCTGGTGGTCCAGTGTGTAAAGAGTCTGCCTTGCAGTGCAAGGGGCACCGGTTCGATCCCCGGCCCGGGAAGACCCCACATGCTGTGCAGTGGCTGAGCCAGTGTGTCCAATTATGAGCCAGTTCTCTGGAGCGCATGTGCCCAGAGCCAGTGCTCTGCAAATGAGAGAGGCCACTACAATGGGAGGCCCACACAGGCCAAAGAATAAAGATGGATGAAAAATAAAAACAAATAAAAAAACAATACAAGGGATTCCCAGGTGGTCCAGTGGGTAAGGACACTGCCTTGCAGTGCAAAGGGCACCAGTTCGATCCCTGGCCTGGGAAGATCCCATGTGCTGTGGAGTAGCTGGACCAATGTGTCCAACTACCGAGCAAGAGCTCTGGAGCGTATGCATCCAGAGCCAGTGCTCTGCAGTGACAGAGGCCACTACAATGGGAGGCCCACACAGGCCAAAGAACAAAGATGGATGAAAAATAAAAACAAATAAAAAAACAATACAAGGGATTCCCAGGTGGTCCAGTGGGTAAGGACACTGCCTTGCAGTGCAAAGGGCACCAGTTCGATCCCTGGCCTGGGAAGATCCCATGTGCTGTGGAGTAGCTGGACCAATGTGTCCAACTACCGAGCAAGAGCTCTGGAGCGTATGCATCCAGAGCCAGTGCTCTGCAGTGACAGAGGCCACTACAATGGGAGGCCCACACAGGCCAAAGAACAAAGATGGATGAAAACAGATAAATGAAAGACCAACAGAAGTGGCCCAAAAAAAAAAACAATACAAGAGGCCAAAATTAAAAACAAAAACATCTATTCATGTGTGCCTAACTCTAAAATGTCTGATACAAGAATATTTGCTGCTTTTAATAAATCAAAATGAAGCAAAAACTATATAGGGCTATACAGATGAAAAGTATTTATGCCGGCATAGCACAGAAACAGAAACTGGAATTTTTAAAAGGTCTAAAAAAATTTTGCATTATTAAGACAGACTTACCCAAGTTTTGCTTGTCACCTCAAAAAGTTTAAAGTGTAGAAGTACTAAGCAAAGGAACCTAAGCCACAGTACCTGACTTCTAGTCCTAGCCCTGTTACTTATTAACTTCTTTTTTCTGAACCTCATTTCTTCCTCTTTAGTACCTGGACTGCCACTACGGACAGATGCTGTGGGAAGCATATGAAGTGCGGCACTTTAAAATACAAAGCACCACGGGGAAGTAATGCCTTATATGCCCTATGCTAAGTGAAGAAACAGCACATCTCCTTGGAAACCTGTGCAGTATATACAGGGAGAAGTATAAGGTTCTTAACCCTATGACAAAAGGTTTTAAAACCCTACTAAAAATTATAGACACTGATCAGTGGTATCAGATGACATCTAAATAACATCCCAGGGACGGTGAAATTGCTCAAGTGTATAAACCACTGGAGAATACGATTTGGCCGTATGTAAAAAGGTTCTTAACAATGGTTACATCTGTTAAAATCACATCATTTTTGGGAATGTCTCATTTATTCCTTGACTCAACCTATACTTATTTACTGAGCACATACTTACTGACTATAGGTTTACTGAACAACCTATACTTATTTCCTGGTAAGCCAGGAACCATGCTAGAGTTCGGGAAAAGTCAGCAGAACAGAGGTACTCCCACGCTTCATGGAGACTAGTAAACACTAGTAAAGAGACTAGTAAAGACTAGTAAGTCTAGTAAAGAGACGGACATTATGTTTGAAAATAAATAAATGTGGAAATACATACTATTATAAATCCAATGAAGGATGAACACAGCACTTACAAAAGAGACCTGATTGAGATTAGAGAGGCCAAGGCAGAATTCTCTGAGAAAGAATCACTGAAAGCAGAAACTATTTGGGCAAAGAAGGAAAAGGCATTCTAGACAAAGCGCACAGCTTGTGTGAATACTCTGGGGAGAAAATAATTTGGGCATTCTAGACACAGAAGTGGCCAAAAAAAAAAAACAATACAAGAGACCAAAATTAAAAAAAAAACATCTATTCATGTGTGCCTAACTCTAAAATGTCTGATACAAGAATATTTGCTGCTTTTAATAAATCAAAATGAAGCAAAAACTATATAGGGCTATACAGATGAAAAGTATTTATGCCGGCATAGCACAGAAACAGAAACTGGAATTTTTAAAAGGTCTAAAAATTTTGCATTATTAAGACAGACTTACCCAAGTTTTGCTTGTCACCTCAAAAAGTTTAAAGTGTAGAAGTACTAAGCAAAGGAACCTAAGCCACAGTACCTGACTTCTAGTCCTAGCCCTGTTACTTATTAACTTCTTTTTTCTGAACCTCATTTCTTCCTCTTTAGTACCTGGACTGCCACTACGGACAGATGCTGTGGGAAGCATATGAAGTGCGGCACTTTAAAATACAAAGCACCACGGGGAAGTAATGCCTTATATGCCCTATGCTAAGTGAAGAAACAGCACATCTCCTTGGAAACCTGTGCAGTATATACAGGGAGAAGTATAAGGTTCTTAACCCTATGACAAAAGGTTTTAAAACCCTACTAAAAATTATAGACACTGATCAGTGGTATCAGATGACATCTAAATAACATCCCAGGGACGGTGAAATTGCTCAAGTGTATAAACCACTGGAGAATACGATTTGGCCGTATGTAAAAAGGTTCTTAACAATGGTTACATCTGTTAAAATCACATCATTTTTGGGAATGTCTCATTTATTCCTTGACTCAACCTATACTTATTTACTGAGCACATACTTACTGACTATAGGTTTACTGAACAACCTATACTTATTTCCTGGTAAGCCAGGAACCATGCTAGAGTTCGGGAAAAGTCAGCAGAACAGAGGTACTCCCACGCTTCATGGAGACTAGTAAACACTAGTAAAGAGACTAGTAAAGACTAGTAAGTCTAGTAAAGAGACGGACATTATGTTTGAAAATAAATAAATGTGGAAATACATACTATTATAAATCCAATGAAGGATGAACACAGCACTTACAAAAGAGACCTGATTGAGATTAGAGAGGCCAAGGCAGAATTCTCTGAGAAAGAATCACTGAAAGCAGAAACTATTTGGGCAAAGAAGGAAAAGGCATTCTAGACAAAGCGCACAGCTTGTGTGAATACTCTGGGGAGAAAATAATTTGGGGGCATTCTAGACACAGAAAGACAGTCAGTGTGATGGCAACAAAGGGAGAGCCAGGAACCCAAGCGATGAGGCTAGAGGCAGGTGGAGCCAGGCCACACATGGACTAGAGCCTCGGGGTGGTTAAGATTCACCAGAGCTGCAAAGTCAGTGAATGGCTTTGAGGAAGGTGACCGTTCATTTTGTATTTTGAACCGTCTGCACTCTAAGTGGGTAAGAGAAGCACGCAAGCAGACACAAGGACACCAGACGGGAGGACCTGCAGCGACCCGAGTGAGAAAGGAAGGTGTCTGGAGAGGTAATGCCAGTAGAAATGGCAGTGAGAGAAGAGGCTCTAAATTCTAGCTCAGAGGATTAGTTTAACAAACAATAACTAACTCAGAGAAGAGACCATAACAGCTATTTAGGGAGAATTTCTAATGACACAGGAAAATACTTATGTGAAAAACAGTAAGATCAAAGCTCTACATACAGTAGGATCACGACTGTTTAACAAGATAAAAAGGTGTATTTAAGGGCTTCCCTGGTGGTCCAGTGGGTAAGGACACCGCCTTGCAGTGCAAAGGGTGCCGGTTTGATCCCTGGCCTGGGAAGATCCCACGTGCCACGGAGCGGCTGGACAGTTGTGTCCAACTATCGAACCGGAGCTCTGGAGCGCATGCGCCCAGAGCCGGTGCTCTTCAGCAAGAGCAGCCACTGCAATGGGAGGCCCACACAGGCCAAAGAACAAAGATGGATGAAAATAGATAAATGAAAGACCAATAGAAGTGGCCAAAAAAAAAGAGAGGCATATGTAAACACATGGAGAGAAACCTAAGTGGCGGAATTACCACAGGTATCTTATTTTGTGTTTTCATCCTCCACCTCCAATCCACCGAACATTTGCTAACAAAACAAAGGTATAAGGTTATTCAAAACAGAACAAAAACCTGCTTGGCAATCTATTTCATAATAAAGAGAACGTGTTTCTTCTAGTTCGGCCTCATTTTGTCTGCTATGGCAAGAGAGGCTGGGGACCCTCCCTGCCGCTCTCTCCTCGGCAGCCCTGGCTCTTAGCCCGTAACTCCCCACCAGCCTTTAGAAACATCGTGATCACGCAGACCTCAGAGCAGGGGTAGAACTGTTCACATTCCAGAGCTGAAGTCTTATCGTCACCTTGTATTACCCCCACGCGTAAGAACTCAGACGATAATCTTCCCCCTCCACAGCCCATCTAACCACACCGCCTCACAAACGGACATGAACGCAACTTGTTTTCCTTCTCAAACTTGACTAGACTCTCCTCCCCTTCCCTACAACCCTTGCCATGCACTGCTTATTCTCTCTGGAATTTGAAGAAAAGACAGAAAAAAAGAATGTGAGACTATGAAGAAGAAATGGAAAATCAAACTGTAAAGGAGCAGTGAGTACCACCCTTACCAGATGTATAAAGATAAAGACAGCCCCCTTTGGCTCCTGACGCCACTTTTGGGTCAGAGGATTAGTTTAACAAACAATAACTAACTCAGAGAAGAGACCATAACAGCTATTTAGGGAGAATTTCTAATGACACAGGAAAATACTTATGTGAAAAACAGTAAGATCAAAGCTCTACATACAGTAGGATCACGACTGTTTAACAAGATAAAAAGGTGTATTTAAGGGCTTCCCTGGTGGTCCAGTGGGTAAGGACACCGCCTTGCAGTGCAAAGGGTGCCGGTTTGATCCCTGGCCTGGGAAGATCCCACGTGCCACGGAGCGGCTGGACAGTTGTGTCCAACTATCGAACCGGAGCTCTGGAGCGCATGCGCCCAGAGCCGGTGCTCTTCAGCAAGAGCAGCCACTGCAATGGGAGGCCCACACAGGCCAAAGAACAAAGATGGATGAAAATAGATAAATGAAAGACCAATAGAAGTGGCCAAAAAAAAAGAGAGGCATATGTAAACACATGGAGAGAAACCTAAGTGGCGGAATTACCACAGGTATCTTATTTTGTGTTTTCATCCTCCACCTCCAATCCACCGAACATTTGCTAACAAAACAAAGGTATAAGGTTATTCAAAACAGAACAAAAACCTGCTTGGCAATCTATTTCATAATAAAGAGAACGTGTTTCTTCTAGTTCGGCCTCATTTTGTCTGCTATGGCAAGAGAGGCTGGGGACCCTCCCTGCCGCTCTCTCCTCGGCAGCCCTGGCTCTTAGCCCGTAACTCCCCACCAGCCTTTAGAAACATCGTGATCACGCAGACCTCAGAGCAGGGGTAGAACTGTTCACATTCCAGAGCTGAAGTCTTATCGTCACCTTGTATTACCCCCACGCGTAAGAACTCAGACGATAATCTTCCCCCTCCACAGCCCATCTAACCACACCGCCTCACAAACGGACATGAACGCAACTTGTTTTCCTTCTCAAACTTGACTAGACTCTCCTCCCCTTCCCTACAACCCTTGCCATGCACTGCTTATTCTCTCTGGAATTTGAAGAAAAGACAGAAAAAAAGAATGTGAGACTATGAAGAAGAAATGGAAAATCAAACTGTAAAGGAGCAGTGAGTACCACCCTTACCAGATGTATAAAGATAAAGACAGCCCCCTTTGGCTCCTGACGCCACTTTTGGGCCCCAGGAGTACTCAGAGCCCTCAGGTTAGCACCCGAGCCAGAAGCACTGGAAGAGAAGGGGAGCCTCAAGGTCCCCTGGAGAAGCCAGCAAGCTCCCCAGATCTAAACTCAGAGGAAATCAAGCCAGGACATAATTCTCCCCAATCTTCCTATCCTTAAGATCACACACCTATCAACTGTTAATCCTGCATACCTGTTCTCATTCCCTTTAAGGAAAAAATTTTACTTTTTAAAAATTTTTATTTATTTATTTATGCTATTCTGGGTTTTCACTGCTGCCACAGGCTCTTCTGTAGTTGCAGGGAGTGGGGGCTCCTCTCTTGAGATGAGCAGGGTTCTGGTTTCGGTGACAACAGTTGCAGCTCCGAGGCTCTAGAGCACAGGATCAACAGTTGTGGCTCACGGGCCGAGCTGCTCCGCGGCATGCGGGATCCTCCCGGATCGTGGACTGAACTGGTGTCTCCTGCGTTGGCAGGCGAACTCTTTACCACCGAGCTATCAGGGAAGCCCTAAGAAAAACTTTATCTTTGCTATTTCCTAAATAATATAGCTTTCACTTCTGGGTCTATACTAACAGGCTACACATAATATCATATATATCACGTGAGTGTGTGCATATATATGTATCGCTCACTCAACATAAAAACATGCTGAACAGCAGTATATATAAATGTTATCTACCACAACCAAATGTTATTAGTAACTCTTACCTTAAACATGGGCCTCACGTGCTCCAAATGTGTTGCACTCGTGAAAGGTGCCTGAACGTGGCTCACAGCCTCCATGAGCGCTTTAGCGGTCTTGGCCATCTGTTCCATCTCTAAGTTATACAGGAGTCTTCTTTGTTTTTCACTGGCTACATCTGAAATGACAAATACTCGTAGTGTTTAACATATAAAGCCTCAAAGAATGCTACTCTCATGGTGCAATGTAAGATAATCAACACTACTAACGAACACTAAGCCCTAAGAAGCCAGACACAAAAGGTCATATAATGTACGATTGCATCTAGATGCAATATGTGGAGTATATCTGCAGTAGTGAATCCATAAAACAGAAAGCAGACTAGTGCCAGCCAGAATATGAGAAAAGGCAGGGAACGTGGAATAACCGCTTAATGGATTCAGGGCTTTGTTTTGGGGTGATGAAATGCTTTGGGTCTGTATCGAGGTAGTAGTTACACAACAATTTGAAGGTACTAAATATTATTAACTGTTCACTTCAAAATGGTTCACTTTGTTAAATGAATTTCATCTCAAAAGTGAGGGGAAAAAAAAAAACCCTCCTAAGCCTGCTCAGGTCTAGAACGCCATGGTGATATACTTTGTGGCGTGTGTCACGTAGTGATCTCCAACCCCACCCCCGAGGCTCCCCGATGGTCCTAACCTTCCCTATCTCCTTGATTCACTCCTACTTCCAGCTTCTGTTTACAGGTGAACCAATGGAAGTAAGCTGCTTGTACATGACAAGGAGGCAGAAAAAAGATGAGTTGAAGTCTGACTATTGGGGCTGCCTAATCAACCCCTCTGCTCTCCAAGTCTGTGCTGAGATTAACTGCTATGTGGACAAGTGTGTATTCAACATATACCAATCGGTGCATAGGAAGCAGTTTTCCATGTATCACTGGTCAGTGCTATCTTTCTTAAGTATATGGGAAAAGACCACCAGATCAGCAAATTACATATTATCATACTTCTCACTTGAGTAAGTGGTATTGAGTCTACTCTAAGTTAAGAACTTTTTAAGAACGTTTTAGAGTGTTTCCTCCTTAACAACCAGGATTCAGCTGATGTTACCTTAAACATGGGCCTCACGTGCTCCAAATGTGTTGCACTCGTGAAAGGTGCCTGAACGTGGCTCACAGCCTCCATGAGCGCTTTAGCGGTCTTGGCCATCTGTTCCATCTCTAAGTTATACAGGAGTCTTCTTTGTTTTTCACTGGCTACATCTGAAATGACAAATACTCGTAGTGTTTAACATATAAAGCCTCAAAGAATGCTACTCTCATGGTGCAATGTAAGATAATCAACACTACTAACGAACACTAAGCCCTAAGAAGCCAGACACAAAAGGTCATATAATGTACGATTGCATCTAGATGCAATATGTGGAGTATATCTGCAGTAGTGAATCCATAAAACAGAAAGCAGACTAGTGCCAGCCAGAATATGAGAAAAGGCAGGGAACGTGGAATAACCGCTTAATGGATTCAGGGCTTTGTTTTGGGGTGATGAAATGCTTTGGGTCTGTATCGAGGTAGTAGTTACACAACAATTTGAAGGTACTAAATATCATTAACTGTTCACTTCAAAATGGTTCACTTTGTTAAATGAATTTCATCTCAAAAGTGAGGGGAAAAAAAAAAACCCTCCTAAGCCTGCTCAGGTCTAGAACGCCATGGTGATATACTTTGTGGCGTGTGTCACGTAGTGATCTCCAACCCCACCCCCGAGGCTCCCCGATGGTCCTAACCTTCCCTATCTCCTTGATTCACTCCTACTTCCAGCTTCTGTTTACAGGTGAACCAATGGAAGTAAGCTGCTTGTACATGACAAGGAGGCAGAAAAAAGATGAGTTGAAGTCTGACTATTGGGGCTGCCTAATCAACCCCTCTGCTCTCCAAGTCTGTGCTGAGATTAACTGCTATGTGGACAAGTGTGTATTCAACATATACCAATCGGTGCATAGGAAGCAGTTTTCCATGTATCACTGGTCAGTGCTATCTTTCTTAAGTATATGGGAAAAGACCACCAGATCAGCAAATTACATATTATCATACTTCTCACTTGAGTAAGTGGTATTGAGTCTACTCTAAGTTAAGAACTTTTTAAGAACTTTTTAGAGTTTTTCCTCCTGAACAACCAGGATTCAGCTGATGTGGACGCTTACTCTGTTTACTTGACTTTGCAGGGATTGTCAGTTCCTTTGTTTCCTTCATCGATATCTTTTTTCCAGCTATTTCATTGTAGATGGCTGACAGATACTCTTCAGGGAGATCTTTACTGTCGTTGATACCTCTATTCATCTTAATGTACTGTTCCTTGGTCATTTTATTTTTAACCTAGAAATGAAAAACTGTTATAATTCTTAAAAATTAACCAGCAAATACTCCTATTAAGAAAATTTATAAAGACTTTGAGGACAGAAATTGGAAAACACTCAACAAGGCACTCAACTTTCATTTTAAAGTGAAAAATGGAAGTCACAGAAAATGAGGACACTGTAGCCAAGGCTGGTGATACCTTGCTCTGATGTGCCCACGAGTGATCTGTGATAAGAAAATGGGGCGATGGAGTAAGGAAAGTGTTTTTACCCAAGGTTGAAAAGCTCCAGCCAGTCTTTAAAAAAGGCTGTGACAGTCATTACAAACTTATGTTATCAGGAAGATTCAAATTTGGTTCAGAAGAACATAAATGTGTTTACTAATGGTTTGAGAACTGATTTTTTTTGTACCAGTGGATGTAAGAATAACAAGAGCTGAAATTTATTTAAAATCAGGTAACAACCTCCTGGACTGCTCATCATGGTAACTGAATGTCAGGTAATCTGGGCAAAGCATCCTTGGAACATTTTGTCTTGTTTAAGAGGACGCAGAACAGGAACGCCCTGCTGCATGCCGTGGTAAGTCTACGGAGTATAAGCCTGGAGTATTTAAGGTGGTAGCCCTGCCACCAAAACCTGGGAACTGGCACAGCCAAAACGGTTACACTTTGTGCCCTCAAACCCAGTGGACAAAACCCAGAGGTCTGAAGACATCTCTGAAAACACACTTACTTAATTTACTATATTCCTACCACTCTCCACAAAGAACTTAAGGCACCCCTAAAGATAAGGCTCCTATAAAATTTATAAGAAGGTACACAGAGTAACAATCACCATCAGAAGTTTGCAAAAGTAACTCTAGAGAAACCAGGATGTCCAGGAGATATAACTGGGACACAAACATGTATTCAGTTCTGTATGTGTGCATGCACAGTTGTGTCTGAGTCTCTGCAACCCCCGGGACTGTAGCCCACCAAGGCTCCTCTGTCCACGGGACTCTCCAGACGAGAATACTGGAGTGGGTGGCCATGTCCTCCTCAGGGGATCTTCCCGACTCAGGCACTGAACACCTGTCCCTTGCGACTCCTGCATCAGCAGGCAGGTTCTTTACCACTGTGCCACGTGCCCTGACTGCTCGGCAAACAGATCTTTCTGGTATGTCAGGAAAGATGAGAGGAGCAGTTTTCGTACGAAAAAGTAAAAATATTACCATGAAAGTTTTCAAATGTAATCATTATTACTCAAAGGGAAAAAGCTCTAATATACTAAGACTTTAAAAACTTGAGTCATGGCACTTAGAACACACAAAAATAAAGCATTTTGGCTGAAGTTCTGATGAGCGCTAAAAAGGCAACGACCCAGGGACATCAGAAGACCACACGCGTGCGGCCAGCCAGAGGCTGGAAGATGACCGACCCCGCTGGAGCCGCGGAACATGGTGCGAGGCTTCACCACTGTGCTGAGGGGAGACAGAGGCTAGGCACGCCTCGGCAGAAAATGTGACGCAGCAGGAGAGCGTACTTGTGGACTTAGGTTGGGATGGAGGGGTTGGAGAAGAGAATACGCTAGTTTCAGGTACAGAAAATAAAACACTGCTCCAATGAAACACCTCTGCCACCGCGGGGTTCTGGAAATAGTGTAAAACACAACCCTACTTTCCTTCTCCTGCTCATCTTGTATGGAACACTTGACTCTTAATGTTTATTCTCATGTGCTTAAATTAAGCTGTGCCTAATTAAGTTTCAGTGCTTAAATCACTTCAAGCCAATTTTTACTACTAATGAACATCAATAAAAAAAATCCAACGTGTTCTAAATATATCTCAAATTTTAAAAAATCACATTATATAAAAAAGGTAGTTAACTATGAATGTTCTAGTTAGAAGATCCTTCAAAGTTAGTAGTATCCTGTAAAAACACTGTATTATTTGTTACAGTTCATATGGTCTTGCATCATAAATTATATGAGTCCTGATTAACAGCTCAACTTTCTAACAGGCCCCTTAGCTCCACAGGGACTCCTAAGTGGTTCAAGAGTCGCATGCTGCACGTGAGCGAGGACACCAGCCAGCAGCCTGGCAGGAAGCAGCATCTCACAGCAGGTGACCCTGCTAGACCAGGACTCCAGGCACACCGTCGACGACAGCCCCAGGGCCATGAAGACAAGACGGTCAAGAGAATGCTCCCTAACTGGCATGTGTTCAGAAACCTTTAACAACACCTGTCCCTTGCGACTCCTGCATCAGCAGGCAGGTTCTTTACCACTGTGCCACGTGCCCTGACTGCTCGGCAAACAGATCTTTCTGGTATGTCAGGAAAGATGAGAGGAGCAGTTTTCGTACGAAAAAGTAAAAATATTACCATGAAAGTTTTCAAATGTAATCATTATTACTCAAAGGGAAAAAGCTCTAATATACTAAGACTTTAAAAACTTGAGTCATGGCACTTAGAACACACAAAAATAAAGCATTTTGGCTGAAGTTCTGATGAGCGCTAAAAAGGCAACGACCCAGGGACATCAGAAGACCACACGCGTGCGGCCAGCCAGAGGCTGGAAGATGACCGACCCCGCTGGAGCCGCGGAACATGGTGCGAGGCTTCACCACTGTGCTGAGGGGAGACAGAGGCTAGGCACGCCTCGGCAGAAAATGTGACGCAGCAGGAGAGCGTACTTGTGGACTTAGGTTGGGATGGAGGGGTTGGAGAAGAGAATACGCTAGTTTCAGGTACAGAAAATAAAACACTGCTCCAATGAAACACCTCTGCCACCGCGGGTTCTGGAAATAGTGTAAAACACAACCCTACTTTCCTTCTCCTGCTCATCTTGTATGGAACACTTGACTCTTAATGTTTATTCTCATGTGCTTAAATTAAGCTGTGCCTAATTAAGTTTCAGTGCTTAAATCACTTCAAGCCAATTTTTACTACTAATGAACATCAATAAAAAAAATCCAACGTGTTCTAAATATATCTCAAATTTTAAAAAATCACATTATATAAAAAAGGTAGTTAACTATGAATGTTCTAGTTAGAAGATCCTTCAAAGTTAGTAGTATCCTGTAAAAACACTGTATTATTTGTTACAGTTCATATGGTCTTGCATCATAAATTATATGAGTCCTGATTAACAGCTCAACTTTCTAACAGGCCCCTTAGCTCCACAGGGACTCCTAAGTGGTTCAAGAGTCGCATGCTGCACGTGAGCGAGGACACCAGCCAGCAGCCTGGCAGGAAGCAGCATCTCACAGCAGGTGACCCTGCTAGACCAGGACTCCAGGCACACCGTCGACGACAGCCCCAGGGCCATGAAGACAAGACGGTCAAGAGAATGCTCCCTAACTGGCATGTGTTCAGAAACCTTTAACAATGTGCGAACTATGAAAGGACACTAAAGGAAGTTCTAGAAGAAAATAACTTCCACAGGAATGTACATATATAAGAAGCTATGAGGAATCTAAAATACGGGCACAAATGAACCTATGTACAAAACAGAAACAGACTCACAGACATGGAAAAGAGATCTATGGCTGCCAAAGGGGAGAGAGGTGGGAAGGAAAGGAGCGGGAGCTGGGGATTAGCAGACGTAAACTATTACACAGGATGGGTAAACAACAAGGGGCTACTATGTAGGACAGGAAATTACATTCAGTATCCAAGGACAAACCCTAAAGGATAAGAAGATTAAAAAAAAAAAAAGGATGTCTACGTGTGTAACTGAGGCACTGTGCTGTACAGCAGAGACGGGCACAGCACTGAGAATCAACTACAGTACAAAAAAAGAAAATTAAGAAAAGATATGACACAGATCCATTTAACATGGATAATTCATTAACAGAACAAAATTTGTTACAAGTATGACATTCTAAAAACAGGGAGGCAGTGTAAAATCTAATTCTACTTTTGGTTTAGACTAAAAATCAGACAGAAAATTCTTGACATGAATATATCCAAGTAAGTCTTTATCTGTAGACTACTTTATAAAACCATGGAAAAAAGTACCATGGTAGACACTGAAAGCTCTGGGAGCGAGCTGCATCTACAAAGTTGCTAGGGCTCCCCCTGGTGGTCCAGTGGGTAAGGACATCGCCTTGCACTGCAGGGGGCGCCAGTTCGATCCCTGGCCTGGGAAGATCCCAGGTGCGGCGGAGCGGCTGGACCCATGTGCCCAATTACCGAGCAGGAGCTCTGGCGTGCATGCGCCCAGAGACAGCACTCTGCAACGACAGATGCCACCGCGATGGGAGGCCCACAGGAGCCAAAGAACAAAGACGGATGAAAACAGAGAAATGAAAGACCAGCAGAAGTGGCCCGCCTACTCCCCTCCCTCCTCAACCCGACCCCCGCCCAAAATAAATAAATAAATAAATCTTAAAAAAAAAAAAAAAAAACAATGTTGCTAGTAGTAAGTCACAAGCAAATTTTAAATGATTAAAATCTTAAACTATGTTTTTAAATGTCTATATAAAGTCAGGTAAACTCCCTGTAATGCACCGTTGCTGAATTCTGGTGTCTAAAACTAAGAGTAAACTTATGTTTATGGTCTCCCCATCACAAAGTTGGCAAGTACTTTCCATATCAATTCTGCTTTAAGCATCTTGAAATACACACCCCAAAAATCCCTATAAAGCTGAATCTCAAGTTCTTGCAAAGTGGTTTATTTACAAAGATAATTTTCGCCACGTTTTTGAAACTAAACCTAAACCTTAAAAAAATAATGTTTTTGTTAGTGGGTATTAGAAATCAAGTGACAGTTTCTTAATTAAGAAGGAATTATAATTTTATGAAGCAAATTAAATTTAAACACTTCCTAGATGTCTGATATTTTTTTTAAATTATGGTTAATTTTAGGTGTAACGGTACTGTGGTTATCTTTAAATAGAGTATTGGTTTTTTAAATTTATTTATTTGGCTGCTCCGAGTCTTAGTTGTGCCGATAAGGGATCTAGCTTCCTGACCAGGGATCAAACCCCAGCCCCCTGCATTGGGAGCACGGCTTCCTAGCCACTGGACCACCAGGGAAGTCCCTAGACTATTTCTCTTTCTGATACACATACTGAAATAAATGCCAATGAAACGGTATGATACATGAGATTTGCTCCAAAATGACCTGCGGGGAAGGGATATGGCCAGCAGCAGACGGCCCTCCGAGGGGGACTGCGGAAGCTGGAGGAAAGCACAGGGAGGACCCGCCACACTAAACACTCTATCGTTGAAATGGTAAAAGAAAAAGTTTATATGTAACGTTTTTCCATCTTATAACAAGTACGGGCAGAACTATGAGCACACTGTTAGATTAAAATTTATCTTAGGTTTTACACACAGCCATCAGTCATGAGAAAGACAAATACAGACTTTATGGATAGCTAAAAGTCTAATTAGAATCACTATCAGAAACTGCATTAGTAAAATGCATACTACACCAAATTAAATACCCCAATTTTGTGACTGGTTTACCTAGTGCAGATTTAAACTTTGCAACTATTATTTAATGAATTCAATCTACTGATTTGTTTAATTAGTACTATTAATTGTCAAACTGGCTTGGAAGCCAACATACCTGTGGACTGTGGAGATCTGTGGTCAGCATGATAATTGAATAAGCCAAAACATAAGCAGTATCTGCGCTAGCAAAAAGGGTTTGTCTGGAAAAATAAACATGTCATGTTATAAACTTTTACTATTTACAGGTATCATTTAAATAACTCACCTCAAACCCCACCATCACTTTTAATTTTCTGTTTCAGGATTTATGTTCTATCTCACGATAGTTTATGGAATCGTCTCATCACTTTCCAGGTCAAAGGTCATCTAAGTTCCCTGGGGCAGGGGGTTGTGAACCACCCAAAGCTCCCAGAAAAGGGTCTGGATAGAGTCGGCCATCAATAAGCACATGAATCTGAATCCTGCTTACCCCTGGTTGCATTCTAGGTATCTTGCAGCAAATTTTTCCATCAATCGATCTATTTTTTGAGCTTCCCCTGGAAGACGGAATCCTTCCAGAAACATACGAAGGGCTGAAACGAAATCTTTTCCTGAAAAGTCATGTTGGTCCACATATGCATACATGACTTCTTTATTAAATTTGTCATTATCTCCCAGGAATTCGCCCACTTGAGTCTGAAGAACAAAAGACAGAAATTGTTGTCCTAGTGGAATGTTACATTCCCTCATACCCAATTTTTGAAAAGCAGAGAAATCCCCAAGATCCACAGAGTTAATTAACCAGTCCATTAATCACAGGGCTAATTAACTATTTCTAAAGTGAAGTTAAGTTAAATATACTAAATGTATTTATAAAAAAAAAATTTGTTTTCGAGTACAGAAATTTAAAAAGCAAAATTAAGAATAGCCAGCATATTTTTACACACTTAGGATGGCATCTTAAAGGGGCAATAATGTATTATTAACATAAAAGGAGTTTCATAGGAAAGGCTAACATGGTGTTCTTACAGAGTCTAATCTCTCCTCCTGTGTAAGAACTGGGCAATGAGAAAGACAAATACAGACTTTATGGATAGCTAAAAGTCTAATTAGAATCACTATCAGAAACTGCATTAGTAAAATGCATACTACACCAAATTAAATACCCCAATTTTGTGACTGGTTTACCTAGTGCAGATTTAAACTTTGCAACTATTATTTAATGAATTCAATCTACTGATTTGTTTAATTAGTACTATTAATTGTCAAACTGGCTTGGAAGCCAACATACCTGTGGACTGTGGAGATCTGTGGTCAGCATGATAATTGAATAAGCCAAAACATAAGCAGTATCTGCGCTAGAAAAAATGGTTTGTCTGGAAAAATAAACATGTCATGTTATAAACTTTTACTATTTACAGGTATCATTTAAATAACTCACCTCAAACCCCACCATCACTTTTAATTTTCTGTTTCAGGATTTATGTTCTATCTCACGATAGTTTATGGAATCGTCTCATCACTTTCCAGGTCAAAGGTCATCTAAGTTCCCTGGGGCAGGGGGTTGTGAACCACCCAAAGCTCCCAGAAAAGGGTCTGGATAGAGTCGGCCATCAATAAGCACATGAATCTGAATCCTGCTTACCCCTGGTTGCATTCTAGGTATCTTGCAGCAAATTTTTCCATCAATCGATCTATTTTTTGAGCTTCCCCTGGAAGACGGAATCCTTCCAGAAACATACGAAGGGCTGAAACGAAATCTTTTCCTGAAAAGTCATGTTGGTCCACATATGCATACATGACTTCTTTATTAAATTTGTCATTATCTCCCAGGAATTCGCCCACTTGAGTCTGAAGAACAAAAGACAGAAATTGTTGTCCTAGTGGAATGTTACATTCCCTCATACCCAATTTTTGAAAAAGCAGAGAAATCCCTAAGATCCACAGAGTTAATTAACCAGTCCATTAATCACAGGGCTAATTAACTATTTCTAAAGTGAAGTTAAGTTAAATATACTAAATGTATTTATAAAAAAAAAATTTGTTTTTGAGTACAGAAATTTAAAAAGCAAAATTAAGAATAGCCAGCATATTTTTACACACTTAGGATGGCATCTTAAAGGGGCAATAATGTATTATTAACATAAAAAGGAGTTTCATAGGAAAGGCTAACATGGTGTTCTTACAGAGTCTAATCTCTCCTCCTGGTGTAAGAACTGGGCAATGTCTTCAGGGGTGGTGCCGAGCATGCCTTGCTCCTGGAGGTACTGGATCCCTCTCTTTGGTTTCTTAGTAAATCTGGATGATGTTAAAGTTAAAAGGAACATTAGAATTAAAAACAAAAAACCATTTTTAATCCCTAAAAAGATTTAAAACCACAGTAAATTAACTTTCTAGCACTTAGAAAAGTTTACTTAAAATAAAGCATGAATGTACCAAAAAATGATACATTATCCAAAGTTTATGTTTTTTCTTAAGAAAAAATCTCAAGGGCTTCCCTGGTGGTCCAGTGGGTAAGGACACCGCCTTGCAGTGCAAGGGGCGCCGGTTCGATCCCTGGCCTGGGAAGATCCCACGTGCCGCGGAGCAGCTGGACCCATGTGTCCAATGACCGAGCCCGAGCTCTGGAGCGCGTGCGCCCAGAGCCGGTGCTTTGCGACAACAGAGGCCATCGCGATGGGAGGCCCACACGGGCCAAAGAACAAAGATGAATGAAAATAGATAAATGAAAGACCAATAGAAGTGGCCCACCCCCCCACCCCACCCCCAAAAATAATAAATAAATCTTTAAAAAAAAAAAAAAGAAACAATCTCAAGTGGAGGGTGATCTTTATCACTGATGAGGATCATTTCACACACTATGTGAGATAATGTCCAACAGCAGATGAACTTTGAGTAAGTTCATCAATACTAAATATCTCACACTTTTAATATATACAGTGTCCCTAGAGCTCAAGTAATCTTGGATCATTCTCCTTACACCCACTGATTAATTCCAAGTTTCCTGCTTTTAAAACACACAACTGAAATTCTGGTTGACTATTTTAACCACAACCCGATGGCAATATTTCCTTTATAAAAAAACCATTTATTTTCTACTTTCATTGTTCCAATAATTAGTTTGGGACCTTGTCACCTGGGTATTGCAAGAGTTGGTAACTGGTCTCCCTAACTCTTGTTTTGCTCACATTCCAAATGCTTCCTCAGTTGGCTGGCAGTCATGTGTCCAAAACAGAAATCTACCACTGCTGGTCCTCTGGCTTAAAACCCTGCAATAGCACACCAAGGCCACGAACAAAACACAACCTCCTTTACCCGAAGAATGAAGCCCCTGGGCTGCGGACCCAGCTCAACGCTCTCACCTCACCTCCTGCTGTGACCCGTCTGCCCCTGCCCCTGCTTCACTGAACCGTCGTCCTCGAACGTTCTCCCGTCCCTCTGTGTTGCTGCACGTGCCGTTCTCTTTGTCAGAAGCGTCCTTCTCTGCTCTGTCTTTGTAACAATTCCCCTGTCAGCCCCTAATTAAAACCACTGCCACATACATGAATTAAAATCAAGCGTTTTTTCCCTAGGTAAACGCAAGTTTTGCTCTGGCGAAGCTCACTCTAATGAAGAAAAATATTTTAAATTATAATAGTAAAAATTACTTTTAAATTTTTATAAATGGAGAAAATAGGCAATAGTGAAAACACAACAAGTGACGTGTCCACCAGGTGAGAAGACAGCATGGCCGAGACGACCTGTCAACAGAGACGACCATGACCCAGGTCCTGGGACAGTGACTGAGCTTTGAAGAATGCTTACATCTTTTATCAACAGTAAGATAACCATCCCAGACAGAGAAGAAAAGGTCATACTAAGACACAAAAGCACAAAACAGCATGATATTATAATAAATAGCTCTGCACTGTGGGAAAACGGGAGAGATGAAGAAGTGGCAGATGATGTAGCTTAGAGTCCAGCAGACTTAAATCATGAGGGTATTATGTACTATTCCAAGAAGCTGTGGCTTTATCCTCTAAGAGGAAGAGAGTGGAGAAACAGCTAAGTGTAACAAAGGCAAGAATAAATGAGACCAAAGAAAGGCAAGCCAATGAAAAGCACTTAGTAGTCAAGACACAAAATGGTGACAGTCAGACTTGAGAGACCAACCAAGGAAATAAAGACAAGTGAACTGCAGAGATATTCTGGAAACAGAATAAACTGCATTTAGTGACCAACAGGATCCACTGAGGAAATCTAAGATAACTCTTGGGATTCTAGTTCATAACTTAGTAGCAATGCTGGGATTACTAGCCTGGAAGGGAAATACAAAAACAGTAGGGTTTTCTATTGGCCATTTGTTTTGGGTTGTACTGGCAAGTTGAGTAAAGGGACTGATAAATTTGGTCATGGACGTGCAGGGCGTGAGAAGCTATGGAGTGTCCAGGGCAGATGTCCAACAGGCAATCACAGAGGAGACTGGAGTTCAGTAGAGTTTTATGTTAAAAATAACACTTGAGTGTTATGAGATGTTAGCACACGGGAGCTGAAGTCACGAGGGACAGAGCATAGAAACGTTAAGATCTGTGTCCTGCCAGAAACCATTAAACCCTTAGAGGAGAATATAGGCAAAACACTCAAGCACATAAATCAAAGCAAGATCTTCCATGATCCGCCTACTAGAATAGCAGAACTAAAACCAAAAGTTAACATCTAGGACTGAATGAAACTTAAAAGCTTTTGTACAGCAAAAGAAACTACAGAAAAAAAAAGGTGAACAGACAACCTACAGAATGGGAGTAAATAACAGCAAATGAAATAACAGACAAAGAATTAATCTCCAAAATCTACAAGCAACTCAGACAACTTAGCACCAGAAAAATGAAAAGCTCAATTAAAAAATGGGGAAAAGACCTAAAGAGACATCTCACCAAAGAGGACATACAGATGGCTAAAACACACTGAAACGATGCTCAACCTCACTTATTAAAGAAATGCAAATCAAAACTACAATGAGATATCAGCCCAAAATGTCAACAGATGATATTATAATAAATAGCTCTGCACTGTGGGAAAACGGGAGAGATGAAGAAGTGGCAGATGATGTAGCTTAGAGTCCAGCAGACTTAAATCATGAGGGTATTATGTACTATTCCAAGAAGCTGTGGCTTTATCCTCTAAGAGGAAGAGAGTGGAGAAACAGCTAAGTGTAACAAAGGCAAGAATAAATGAGACCAAAGAAAGGCAAGCCAATGAAAAGCACTTAGTAGTCAAGACACAAAATGGTGACAGTCAGACTTGAGAGACCAACCAAGGAAATAAAGACAAGTGAACTGCAGAGATATTCTGGAAACAGAATAAACTGCATTTAGTGACCAACAGGATCCACTGAGGAAATCTAAGATAACTCTTGGGATTCTAGTTCATAACTTAGTAGCAATGCTGGGATTACTAGCCTGGAAGGGAAATACAAAAACAGTAGGGTTTTCTATTGGCCATTTGTTTTGGGTTGTACTGGCAAGTTGAGTAAAGGGACTGATAAATTTGGTCATGGACGTGCAGGGCGTGAGAAGCTATGGAGTGTCCAGGGCAGATGTCCAACAGGCAATCACAGAGGAGACTGGAGTTCAGTAGAGTTTTATGTTAAAAATAACACTTGAGTGTTATGAGATGTTAGCACACGGGAGCTGAAGTCACGAGGGACAGAGCATAGAAACGTTAAGATCTGTGTCCTGCCAGAAACCATTAAACCCTTAGAGGAGAATATAGGCAAAACACTCAAGCACATAAATCAAAGCAAGATCTTCCATGATCCGCCTACTAGAATAGCAGAACTAAAACCAAAAGTTAACATCTAGGACTGAATGAAACTTAAAAGCTTTTGTACAGCAAAAGAAACTACAGAAAAAAAAAGGTGAACAGACAACCTACAGAATGGGAGTAAATAACAGCAAATGAAATAACAGACAAAGAATTAATCTCCAAAATCCAGAAGCAACTCAAGACAACTGAGCTCCGGAAAAATGAACCACCCAATCAAAAAATGGGAAAAAGACCTAAAGAGACATCTCACCAAAGAGGACATACAGATGGCCCAAAAGCACATGAAACGATGCTCAACCTCACTTATTATTAGAGAAATGCAAATCAAAACTACAATGAGATATCAGCTCACACACGTCAGAATGGCCATCATCAACAAATCTACAGACAATAAATGCTGGAGAGGGTGTGGAGAAAAGCAAACACTCTTGCATTGCTGGTGGGAATGTTAACTGATACAGCCACTATGGAAGATAGTATGGAGATTCCTTAAAAAACTAGAAATAGAAGCACCATACAACCCAGCAATCCCACTATTAAGCTTACACCCTGATGAAATCAAAACTGAAAGAAGCACCTGTACCCCAATGTTCATTGCAGCTCTCTATACAAAAACTCTGGTACATATATATAATGGACTACTACACAGCTGTAAAAAGAAATGCAGAAAAATCAGCCCTAATGAGACGGATGGATCTAGAACCTACTATAAAAAGTGAAGTAAGTCAAAAAGCGAAAGACAAGAACAGTATACCAACACATATATATATGGAATCTAGTAAGATGGTAATGATAACACACTCAGTGAAGTGATGGAAAAACAGACATGGACAGTAGACATATGGACAGTGTGGGGAATGAACAGTGGGTGGGAGGCACAGAGGGAGTAACATGGAAAACTATACTATCATATGTGAAAAAGATAGCTATTGTCGTTGTGCTGTGGGAATAGGGGATCCTGCAGGGGCACGGTGTGACGGTCTGGAGGGATGGGATGGAGGGGACTGGGAGGAGGAGGGAGGGGACCAGGGACATGCATATGACTGATCTGGGAACATACGTGTCTGTGAACAAAGCTCTGTAAAATTTTTTTTTAATTAAAAAAAAAAAAAAAATGGAAAAAAAAAAGAAATCTGCGTCCTGGGTGAAGAGCCCATACCAAGACTGAGATGGCATGGTCAGAAGGTAGGAGTGACCAGACGGAGTGGTGTTATGAAAGGAGCAGCTGAGGAAGAGCGCAAGCACAGCGTGCTCACGGACGTGTGGAGAGCCAGCAGCCCAGTGGCCGGGAGGAGTGCTGCAGGGAGGGGCGGCGTCCACCCTGGGAACCCAGGGAGCCCCTCAAGCCTGCCTATCAATACTTCAAACTGATGTCCTACCTCAGCATAACTCTGTATAACACTCCATTCTGGACTTCACAGGGTACTATGAGAAAATATATTTTTCCCATACTTGGGACAGTAATCTTGAATCTAAGGACCATTTACCTTCATGGTTCCTGGCACACAGTCCCAAGTACCAAATATGCATCTGCTGAGTGACCTGCAATTTCAATATGAACATCTGTTTGCATATACTAGGCCCTGAGACCCCAGAAACCAGGGCTGCTTCACACATCAGGTTTCCCAGCACTGTGCATACTGTCTGGAACTGATGGGAAATACTGACTGAACAGTTAGAATAAATGAAGTACTGATGGCTGTTTCCTGAGACTACTTTTGAGATTTTATGACACTGAGTATGTATACATTTTATCAACTTTTTTCTTTTACATTAATAGTGAAAAAAGGGCCCCTGAACATTCACCAAAAGCCGCTCCTTAAGATTCAGGAAGAAATGCTTTACAGCAGAAATAGTAAGACAAGTAAACACACAAAGAGTCATATACTTGATGCCTTTTTGTGACCCCACTGATTGTAGCCCACCAGGCTCCTCTGTCCATGGGATCCTACAGGCAAGAATACTGAAGTGAGTTGCCATTCCCTTCTCCGGGGGATCTTCCTGACTCAGAGACTGAACCTAGGTCTCCTGCACTTCAGGCAGATTCTTCACCATCTGAGCTACTAGGGAAGTTTGGGGAATAAGAAGGCACTACAGATAATCCAAAGACATAAGGAAACCCGGGACAAGGCGGCACAGAATGGGGAGGGGGATATTCAGCAGCATTTCTCCTTACAATCAGATACTCACAAGTCTATTCCTTGTTCAATTATTTCTTTTTGTTGCTTGAGGACTTCAAACTGCTCTGGATTATCAGTGCCAGACATCTGTGTGCTGTAGCTGCCTATTCCGCGACGATGTTGACTCCAAGGAATTTAAACTTCCATATCTGTTGATCGTCTCTGGATGTTTTATTTCACTCGTCTCTTGCTCTGAGGGTTTTTCCTGACCTGTATGTAGAAAAACTGATTCAATAAATTATTCTGTCAAAGGAAAAAAAATTTCTCAAATAAGGCAAGATGTTTCCATGTTGCTTAGATTTCCATTAATACAAATAACGTATTAGGTGCTGTAACAGATAATACATATTTTGATATTAAAACACACTGCAATTAGTATGCATGTAATCTGCACCATCAGGAGTTCCTTCTGCAACTACAGTGTGGAGTACTCACTGGGCTTCTACCCTCAGCTCAAATAATAGTTTTGGAAAGAACTTCTGACTAACGTAACACCAGGATGGCCCTGCAGCTAAGTAAGGGTAGAGGTCAAACATAAATGAACAACTCAATATTTCTAAAACATCTCTGGGTTTCATATGTTTCTTCTATAATTATTCATGAACAAAGCTATATCAAACATGATTCACTTCAATACTCAAAATACCTCCAGGAAAATTTAGAAAGAAAAAAGTTTAGATAACTAAGTTGGGAAATGCATAATCTTAAGTTCATCATTTAACTTAGAGAATGCTGCTTCATCAGTTAAGTGAGTGAAGATGTCACAAACTGGTTCAGTGGGCACCTGCACCCATCCTCCACACTAAAAAAGAGTCATATACTTGATGCCTTTTTGTGACCCCACTGATTGTAGCCCACCAGGCTCCTCTGTCCATGGGATCCTACAGGCAAGAATACTGAAGTGAGTTGCCATTCCCTTCTCCGGGGGATCTTCCTGACTCAGAGACTGAACCTAGGTCTCCTGCACTTCAGGCAGATTCTTCACCATCTGAGCTACTAGGGAAGTTTGGGGAATAAGAAGGCACTACAGATAATCCAAAGACATAAGGAAACCCGGGACAAGGCGGCACAGAATGGGGAGGGGGATATTCAGCAGCATTTCTCCTTACAATCAGATACTCACAAGTCTATTCCTTGTTCAATTATTTCTTTTTGTTGCTTGAGGACTTCAAACTGCTCTGGATTATCAGTGCCAGACATCTGTGTGCTGTAGCTGCCTATTCCCGACGACGATGTTGACTCCAAGGAATTTAAACTTCCATATCTGTTGATCGTCTCTGGATGTTTTATTTCACTCGTCTCTTGCTCTGAGGGTTTTTCCTGACCTGTATGTAGAAAAACTGATTCAATAAATTATTCTGTCAAAGGAAAAAAAATTTCTCAAATAAGGCAAGATGTTTCCATGTTGCTTAGATTTCCATTAATACAAATAACGTATTAGGTGCTGTAACAGATAATACATATTTTGATATTAAAACACACTGCAATTAGTATGCATGTAATCTGCACCATCAGGAGTTCCTTCTGCAACTACAGTGTGGAGTACTCACTGGGCTTCTACCCTCAGCTCAAATAATAGTTTTGGAAAGAACTTCTGACTAACGTAACACCAGGATGGCCCTGCAGCTAAGTAAGGGTAGAGGTCAAACATAAATGAACAACTCAATATTTCTAAAACATCTCTGGGTTTCATATGTTTCTTCTATAATTATTCATGAACAAAGCTATATCAAACATGATTCACTTCAATACTCAAAATACCTCCAGGAAAATTTAGAAAGAAAAAAGTTTAGATAACTAAGTTGGGAAATGCATAATCTTAAGTTCATCATTTAACTTAGAGAATGCTGCTTCATCAGTTAAGTGAGTGAAGATGTCACAAACTGGTTCAGTGGGCACCTGCACCCATCCTCCACAGCATCATTTACTTAAATGATGAAAAGTTACACTCAACTGTCAGCTTACCAAGAGTCGTCTGAGAGTTGGGATTCACATACTGATCCTTACTCCATTCAACCATGCACTTCAAGATTGACACTAAGCATTCTAAACCTTTTTTCCTCAGGCTAAGTTCCTAGAAGAGAATTCAGAAGAGGAATAAAAACAACATCAACAAGCAATCTTCTAAGGAAAACACTCTTCCTTGACAAAGCTCCCATCTGAAAATGTTTTTTTTTTCTTCCCAAGTTCTTACCTGAACATTACTCATACCAAGTTCTTGACTGCCTCGTCCTTGTGCAATTTTTGATAGGTCATTGACTAGTCGTTCAAATATGTTTGCTGCATTTAAGTCACAGTCATAGTTTACATAAATATCCACTACACTCTGAGCATCTGTAACAGCATAATAGGTTAATTTTAACAAAAGGCATCTAGTACATGGCCTTTTAAACATCTCATAATAAGAGATAATGAAGAAGGGTAATTACAAATACCTGCACAAATCCTTGTTAATGTCTGAATAACCATCCACTTGTGGTCAAATGAGCTGGTAGAAGTCTCCAAAATGTACAGGAAGATTTCTTTAAAGAACACCTGTGATTAAGGGAAAACCACATTAAAAATACTGTTTATAATTCATACATGTGATCACTTTTCAATATCCCAAATAACATGAATCATTTAATCATGTGGAGTACTCACTGGGCTTCTACCCTCAGCTCAAATAATAGTTTTGGAAAGAACTTCTGACTAACGTAACACCAGGATGGCCCTGCAGCTAAGTAAGGGTAGAGGTCAAACATAAATGAACAACTCAATATTTCTAAAACATCTCTGGGTTTCATATGTTTCTTCTATAATTATTCATGAACAAAGCTATATCAAACATGATTCACTTCAATACTCAAAATACCTCCAGGAAAATTTAGAAAGAAAAAAGTTTAGATAACTAAGTTGGGAAATGCATAATCTTAAGTTCATCATTTAACTTAGAGAATGCTGCTTCATCAGTTAAGTGAGTGAAGATGTCACAAACTGGTTCAGTGGGCACCTGCACCCATCCTCCACAGCATCATTTACTTAAATGATGAAAAGTTACACTCAACTGTCAGCTTACCAAGAGTCGTCTGAGAGTTGGGATTCACATACTGATCCTTACTCCATTCAACCATGCACTTCAAGATTGACACTAAGCATTCTAAACCTTTTTTCCTCAGGCTAAGTTCCTAGAAGAGAATTCAGAAGAGGAATAAAAACAACATCAACAAGCAATCTTCTAAGGAAAACACTCTTCCTTGACAAAGCTCCCATCTGAAAATGTTTTTTTTTTCTTCCCAAGTTCTTACCTGAACATTACTCATACCAAGTTCTTGACTGCCTCGTCCTTGTGCAATTTTTGATAGGTCATTGACTAGTCGTTCAAATATGTTTGCTGCATTTAAGTCACAGTCATAGTTTACATAAATATCCACTACACTCTGAGCATCTGTAACAGCATAATAGGTTAATTTTAACAAAAGGCATCTAGTACATGGCCTTTTAAACATCTCATAATAAGAGATAATGAAGAAGGGTAATTACAAATACCTGCACAAATCCTTGTTAATGTCTGAATAACCATCCACTTGTGGTCAAATGAGCTGGTAGAAGTCTCCAAAATGTACAGGAAGATTTCTTTAAAGAACACCTGTGATTAAGGGAAAACCACATTAAAAAATACTGTTTATAATTCATACATGTGATCACTTTTTCAATATCCCAAAGCTTAGAATGAAGGTCAGGAACCAGGGTCCTGGGGTTCGGTTCCTTTTGAGTTCTATTTTTGAAATGTCAGAACTAATTGGGTCAGTCACTTCCACTTGCCCTGGCAGTGAAAGAACCATACTTTGTATCACTGTGTTGTGTTATCACACAGTCACTACAAAAGACATTTGCAAAATCTGGAGTTCTGGGAGATTATTCCTTAAACATATTTATAAAGCTAATTAATTTTTCATCCCCCCAGAGCATAAGCTATATTCTATTCATCAGTTACATTTTCAGACATATAGTACTGGGAAAGCCTAAGTGTTCCTAGATTTTAAAGTAACTAAATGCTGTAATTTATACAATAAAAAGGATCTAATTCTCATATACTGTTATATTTTTTATAATTACTCACACAGTGGGAATCTCTTGTCTGAAAACTGTACAACTATTTCTAACTTTTCTTTACATCAAGTAATGTCAAGCACCAAGGATTTAGTCAACCTAGTTAAATATATTTAAATTTAAGCGGTAAGAATTTTCAGATTCACACTTATTTTGGAAAAATGACTAACTTAAGAGGGGAATGAGTGAACATCTAAAACAACATATTAACATTTACAAAGCACGCATTATGAGTCCAAAAATTCACATTTGTAATTTAGGACTGCTAACATCTTCTCCTCCAAAAAATCGGTGAAGTACCGTTGTCGTGAGCTTTTCTTTCACAAAATTCAACACAATTCAATGATTTGCCTAGCAGATTTCTTGTAAGTAAGCTCCAAGAGGGTAGAGACAAGGTCATTGACTAGTCGTTCAAATATGTTTGCTGCATTTAAGTCACAGTCATAGTTTACATAAATATCCACTACACTCTGAGCATCTGTAACAGCATAATAGGTTAATTTTAACAAAAGGCATCTAGTACATGGCCTTTTAAACATCTCATAATAAGAGATAATGAAGAAGGGTAATTACAAATACCTGCACAAATCCTTGTTAATGTCTGAATAACCATCCACTTGTGGTCAAATGAGCTGGTAGAAGTCTCCAAAATGTACAGGAAGATTTCTTTAAAGAACACCTGTGATTAAGGGAAAACCACATTAAAAAATACTGTTTATAATTCATACATGTGATCACTTTTTCAATATCCCAAAGCTTAGAATGAAGGTCAGGAACCAGGGTCCTGGGGTTCGGTTCCTTTTGAGTTCTATTTTTGAAATGTCAGAACTAATTGGGTCAGTCACTTCCACTTGCCCTGGCAGTGAAAGAACCATACTTTGTATCACTGTGTTGTGTTATCACACAGTCACTACAAAAGACATTTGCAAAATCTGGAGTTCTGGGAGATTATTCCTTAAACATATTTATAAAGCTAATTAATTTTTCATCCCCCCAGAGCATAAGCTATATTCTATTCATCAGTTACATTTTTCAGACATATAGTACTGGGAAAGCCTAAGTGTTCCTAGATTTTAAAGTAACTAAATGCTGTAATTTATACAATAAAAAGGATCTAATTCTCATATACTGTTATATTTTTTATAATTACTCACACAGTGGGAATCTCTTGTCTGAAAACTGTACAACTATTTCTAACTTTTCTTTACATCAAGTAATGTCAAGCACCAAGGATTTAGTCAACCTAGTTAAATATATTTAAATTTAAGCGGTAAGAATTTTCAGATTCACACTTATTTTGGAAAAATGACTAACTTAAGAGGGGAATGAGTGAACATCTAAAACAACATATTAACATTTACAAAGCACGCATTATGAGTCCAAAAATTCACATTTGTAATTTAGGACTGCTAACATCTTCTCCTCCAAAAAATCGGTGAAGTACCGTTGTCGTGAGCTTTTCTTTCACAAAATTCAACACAATTCTATGACTTGCCTAGTTTCAGTATTTCTTGTAAGACTGTAAGCTCCAAGAGGGTAGAGACAAGGTCCCTCTTGCTAAGCACTGTGTCTACACTGTGTGGCAAATACAGCAGGCACTCAATTTATAGCCACAGCTCCCAAAGACTACACTATACCAAGGCACCCCAGAATGCTGCAGCAAACACACGAGAATTTCTGAGGGAAAATTCAGAGGGAAATACACCTGCAGGATTCCTCAAAGGACTGTCCAGTTTGATTTCAAGGTCTGAGAAGCTGTGCAGTGTCCTATAGGCTCATACAACCCAGTAGTCAGTCAGTAATTGCTGACTATTTAAGAATGAAATAGAAACATTTTTTTCTTTCAATTTATGTGTGCTTCCAACCCCACCCCACAAATGCAGACTTCATTGTTCAGAAAAACATTGTTTGGACCTAATAAATGGAATTGTTGGATATTTCTTCTGGAGTAAGTAAACCATGAAAAGATCAGAAGCTCTAATGGTGCTGTGAATCAGTTTGAAGCTCTCTGATTTACGGGATAAATAAAAAACACAGATTTGGAGAAACGGGGGGAAAAAAAGCCTTTAGTCATCACCTATGGGTTATCCAATGGCACTAATAAGCAAAAGCCAATTATAGTAATTTAAGAAACCATGCCTATCAACAGAGGCTCTAGAAAAAAAATTCTACAGATTTATGGAGCACCTATTATGTAAAATACAAGTTCTGTCGTAAGTGCTCTGTCTTTACATGATAGATATTTTCTTGAAAAAGTGTGTATAAACTGCATTTTCTGAAACAGACACATAAATACCCCAGGAAAACTCACATTATAAAAACCCTAAAGTGATTATTCTCACAAAATAAATCTTCACATAACAACAATCTCAATTTTGTTTCACAAATTTAGGTTATCGTATATTGGGTTTTCTCCAACTGGAACACAGCTCTTCTTGCATTTGAGTACGTTCACACTTTCAGAAGCATATCTATATTTATCTTGTTTTAACCACATAGTCTCCACATAGGGAACAATGGAGAGTGAAATAAACTTGATCACTTAAAAAAGACTATTACTACAACAATTTTAATGAGAATCTACTATCTATGAACAGACAGAAAATTTCTTAGAAGTATTTCCCTTTAAATTCATGCTTACAAAATTTTTTATATCAAATATACTGTACAGAAACAGTAATCACAACTTAAATGAGTTTTATGGTATCTGGTTTCATACCCAATTTATAGCCACAGCTCCCAAAGACTACACTATACCAAGGCACCCCAGAATGCTGCAGCAAACACACGAGAATTTCTGAGGGAAAATTCAGAGGGAAATACACCTGCAGGATTCCTCAAAGGACTGTCCAGTTTGATTTCAAGGTCTGAGAAGCTGTGCAGTGTCCTATAGGCTCATACAACCCAGTAGTCAGTCAGTAATTGCTGACTATTTAAGAATGAAATAGAAACATTTTTTTCTTTCAATTTATGTGTGCTTCCAACCCCACCCCACAAATGCAGACTTCATTGTTCAGAAAAACATTGTTTGGACCTAATAAATGGAATTGTTGGATATTTCTTCTGGAGTAAGTAAACCATGAAAAGATCAGAAGCTCTAATGGTGCTGTGAATCAGTTTGAAGCTCTCTGATTTACGGGATAAATAAAAAACACAGATTTGGAGAAACGGGGGGAAAAAAAGCCTTTAGTCATCACCTATGGGTTATCCAATGGCACTAATAAGCAAAAGCCAATTATAGTAATTTAAGAAACCATGCCTATCAACAGAGGCTCTAGAAAAAAAATTCTACAGATTTATGGAGCACCTATTATGTAAAATACAAGTTCTGTCGTAAGTGCTCTGTCTTTACATGATAGATATTTTCTTGAAAAAGTGTGTATAAACTGCATTTTCTGAAACAGACACATAAATACCCCAGGAAAACTCACATTATAAAAACCCTAAAGTGATTATTCTCACAAAATAAATCTTCACATAACAACAATCTCAATTTTGTTTCACAAATTTAGGTTATCGTATATTGGGTTTTCTCCAACTGGAACACAGCTCTTCTTGCATTTGAGTACGTTCACACTTTCAGAAGCATATCTATATTTATCTTGTTTTAACCACATAGTCTCCACATAGGGAACAATGGAGAGTGAAATAAACTTGATCACTTAAAAAAGACTATTACTACAACAATTTTAATGAGAATCTACTATCTATGAACAGACAGAAAATTTCTTAGAAGTATTTCCCTTTAAATTCATGCTTACAAAATTTTTTATATCAAATATACTGTACAGAAACAGTAATCACAACTTAAATGAGTTTTATGGTATCTGGTTTCATAAGAATTTCTACTTCACACAATCATCTAAACAGTATTTCAAGTAATAGTCTCAGAGAAGTAGTAGTTAAATCTACAAAGTCTTCCAAAATTCCCTAATGTCAATTTAAATGCCTCATCATCAAATGCAACACTTTTGGCTTGATTCAGAAGCAAAAGTTCCACAAGTTTTTATTTTAAAGTCTCTTATTTGTCGTTCCTACTGTTAATGAGAAAAACTATCTAAAAATAATAACTTTCCAGTTTTGCCTTGTATTAACATATGGAAAACTAAAACTTTACAACATAATTGTACCAGAAATTGTTCCCTGTCTAAAAATATGACCCAAATTTTAAAAAATTTCAGTTTAAATACCAAAGCCTTATTCTCTCTCATTCCCATAATAATGTTCTACATGAATTTTGAACATTATTATGTTCAAACTGCAGAACATTTATAATGAAAAAGAGTATCACTCTGGGAAAATAGTAATTTATCCTTTTTGTGAGTTAATGAATTATTAGTCTTAAGCGAGGATTAAATACAAAACCTAAAGTGTAATCTGCGTATCATATCAAATAAAACATGAAGGCAAAAGCTGACTAGCGTAAAAGTATTTCTAAAATATACCATGCCCTAACCAGAACAATATTTCAACATGGCACAAACTGGAAAAAGAAATCCATTGAATACATAAAACATAAAGTGTGTTTATTTTTTTTCAGTACCACTTTTAAATACTGAATTACAAAATAAAAAAATACTGAATTATTTGAAGGTAAAACAAAAGGTCATGAATCAATACACTCGCATAATACATGCCATGGTTGGAACATTCCCTAATTTCATTTTGCTAAGTCTTTGGAAATATTTTAGAATGACATAACTATTCTAGTTTCAAAAATGTTGAGAGAAAACTTGAGGAATATAATAAGTACATTGGGGAAAAAATACAAAAGTTAAAATTTCAAATGTTTNAAAATATAATTCTTGATCATCTCTTTAAAGTACCAAATATACTGTACAGAAACAGTAATCACAACTTAAATGAGTTTTATGGTATCTGGTTTCATAAGAATTTCTACTTCACACAATCATCTAAACAGTATTTCAAGTAATAGTCTCAGAGAAGTAGTAGTTAAATCTACAAAGTCTTCCAAAATTCCCTAATGTCAATTTAAATGCCTCATCATCAAATGCAACACTTTTGGCTTGATTCAGAAGCAAAAGTTCCACAAGTTTTTATTTTAAAGTCTCTTATTTGTCGTTCCTACTGTTAATGAGAAAAACTATCTAAAAATAATAACTTTCCAGTTTTGCCTTGTATTAACATATGGAAAACTAAAACTTTACAACATAATTGTACCAGAAATTGTTCCCTGTCTAAAAATATGACCCAAATTTTAAAAAATTTCAGTTTAAATACCAAAGCCTTATTCTCTCTCATTCCCATAATAATGTTCTACATGAATTTTGAACATTATTATGTTCAAACTGCAGAACATTTATAATGAAAAAGAGTATCACTCTGGGAAAATAGTAATTTATCCTTTTTGTGAGTTAATGAATTATTAGTCTTAAGCGAGGATTAAATACAAAACCTAAAGTGTAATCTGTATCATATCAAATAAAACATGAAGGCAAAAGCTGACTAGCGTAAAAGTATTTCTAAAATATACCATGCCCTAACCAGAACAATATTTCAACATGGCACAAACTGGAAAAAGAAATCCATTGAATACATAAAACATAAAGTGTGTTTATTTTTTTTCAGTACCACTTTTAAATACTGAATTACAAAATAAAAAAATACTGAATTATTTGAAGGTAAAACAAAAGGTCATGAATCAATACACTCGCATAATACATGCCATGGTTGGAACATTCCCTAATTTCATTTTGCTAAGTCTTTGGAAATATTTTAGAATGACATAACTATTCTAGTTTCAAAAATGTTGAGAGAAAACTTGAGGAATATAATAAGTACATTGGGGAAAAAATACAAAAGTTAAAATTTCAAATGTTTTAAAATATAATTCTTGATCATCTCTTTAAAGTACCAAAAACTTAAATGGCTTAAAATCATGAAGATGAAGTATTTATTTAAAGCTTCCTTTTAAGATAACCAAACTCACTACGACGTACTATATATACAATGGCAAAGTTAGCATGAGGTCCAAATTAATTCAAGCGAATTAAAATCATTCATGGAGCTACTATAAACTCCATGAAGGCAGTTTAGGCACATGTCTAGGCACATGTCACATGACAATACGCAGGCATTAGTTCACATTCTAAACAACTTTTCAGTGTGTCAAAATATGATTTAACGTGAAACAAATGAAATATGCAACAATGCCTAAATGCAGAACATACCTCAATCTGCATCTTCAGATGAGTCTTGAAGTTTGACAACAAAGTAAGAAATATGGAAAGGGAAAGCTCGAAAACCTCAGGAACAGATGAAACGCCGTTTTTTGAGAGTGCGACACACAGATACTGCTTGATAGCATTAATAAACATCTCATTTGTCCTGAAAATAGGTCCTGCATTCTGCAGAATGGACAGAAGTAACTGCAATGAAAGAATCTTGGATCGTAACTCATGAGACCTAAAAATATAAAAAGAAGGCACAGTGTATGGACAGGTTTAGCATCGTGGTGCTGATGGGCTTGTCCAAAGACATTTCCTGAACCACTAACTTCACAAACCTTCACGTGGAAAGACACAGAGACCTCTACAACACAAACAAGTACACAAATAAGCTCAGTCACTAACAATGGGCAGTTCCACTGATGTTCTCGTCTACCACATAATTTCAAGAACTTTTTGAAAAGGGAAACAATCATTCACACATATTTAACATCAGCCTACTGTTCCTTTGAACAAATACAGATTAATGCCTTGTTCCCTTCTTTCACAAATATATTTCACTTTTTAGAAATCTTCGTGAATTTCTCAGACGAAGAACTAAATTTAGTATAAACAGGTTCCAAAGTACTTATTTTCCTAGTTATGCTACTCAAAATCCTAACACTAACAAAAAACATAATCAGTGCATTAACACATTAATAAATGTCTTGATCATCTCTTTAAAGTACCAAAAACTTAAATGGCTTAAAATCATGAAGATGAAGTATTTATTTAAAGCTTCCTTTTAAGATAACCAAACTCACTAGGGTACTATAAATACAATGGCAAAGTTAGCATGAGGTCCAAATTAATTCAAGCGAATTAAAATCATTCATGGAGCTACTATAAACTCCATGAAGGCAGTTTAGGCACATGTCTAGGCACATGTCACATGACAATACGCAGGCATTAGTTCACATTCTAAACAACTTTTCAGTGTGTCAAAATATGATTTAACGTGAAACAAATGAAATATGCAACAATGCCTAAATGCAGAACATACCTCAATCTGCATCTTCAGATGAGTCTTGAAGTTTGACAACAAAGTAAGAAATATGGAAAGGGAAAGCTCGAAAACCTCAGGAACAGATGAAACGCCGTTTTTTGAGAGTGCGACACACAGATACTGCTTGATAGCATTAATAAACATCTCATTTGTCCTGAAAATAGGTCCTGCATTCTGCAGAATGGACAGAAGTAACTGCAATGAAAGAATCTTGGATCGTAACTCATGAGACCTAAAAATATAAAAAGAAGGCACAGTGTATGGACAGGTTTAGCATCGTGGTGCTGATGGGCTTGTCCAAAGACATTTCCTGAACCACTAACTTCACAAACCTTCACGTGGAAAGACACAGAGACCTCTACAACACAAACAAGTACACAAATAAGCTCAGTCACTAACAATGGGCAGTTCCACTGATGTTCTCGTCTACCACATAATTTCAAGAACTTTTTGAAAAGGGAAACAATCATTCACACATATTTAACATCAGCCTACTGTTCCTTTGAACAAATACAGATTAATGCCTTGTTCCCTTCTTTCACAAATATATTTCACTTTTTAGAAATCTTCGTGAATTTCTCAGACGAAGAACTAAATTTAGTATAAACAGGTTCCAAAGTACTTATTTTCCTAGTTATGCTACTCAAAATCCTAACACTAACAAAAAACATAATCAGTGCATTAACACATTAAAGCAATGCTTCAAGCTTACTTTTCCAGTAACCAATTAAAAGTGAAAAACAATACACAGAGGCTTTTAGAATACTATACCTCTTAGTAAATTACCCAGTCTATTAATACTTTTATAATGAAAAGTTGAAAAACGTATTTAAGCTTACATGTAAAACTTTATTTTTCTGATCAGTATCTAGAATTTTAATCATCAGCTTTCACAAATGTAATTTTTTCACCCCGAAACAAGTTTTCTAAGTCCAAGAGACTAAGGAGATTGATCCCTGAGAACTCTTCAAATGCAGCACACATTTAAACATTTAGCAGTTGGTTCTTTATTTATTTCAAATTGTACTCAGTCACATCTCCACCATGTACTAAATTTAATTGCTCTTGATTTCCACCTTAAAAATTTTATGGTCAAAAGCATCAAGTGATTCAAAGACCTAAAATTCTTTTTCTTTTTTTTTTAAAAAAAAGACCTAAAATTCCAACAAGGAATATTTCATCTTATGCAAATAGGAATCACAAAAATACTGCCATCTTTGAAATAAATTGGAACTAATAATACCACAGCTTATTAGTATGTAGTTATATTTCCTATGCCTATGCCTCTGAATCTAAGAATACATATGTACAGCAAACACAGCATCACCAAAACCAACCAAGTGCCCCACCAAAAAAAAAGTAAGTAGATAAATCAAGTTAGAAACAGTGAGAAGTAAGTCTCTGAATCCCATGGACAGAGAAAGAGGTTGGGTGAGTATAGTCTGGGTTGCAAAGTGTTGGACACGACTGAACAACTTAGCATGCAAAGACTTTGAATAACTACAGGAAAATATACAGTGGGCCAGGTACTCCCGTTTCATACTGAGGTTTTCTCAGGCTGAAGCACTACTACTACTTCCCAGTCTGGCTCACATTTATCACCCTTTTTGCTCAGTTCGAACAGTAACTAAAACCTGCAGCTTACCATTCTCTTAACACAGGAATTTTTACATTTTATCAGCTGTATTCCCAGCATCTAATAGTACTTTTATAATGAAAAGTTGAAAAACGTATTTAAGCTTACATGTAAAACTTTATTTTTCTGATCAGTATCTAGAATTTTAATCATCAGCTTTCACAAATGTAATTTTTTCACCCCGAAACAAGTTTTCTAAGTCCAAGAGACTAAGGAGATTGATCCCTGAGAACTCTTCAAATGCAGCACACATTTAAACATTTAGCAGTTGGTTCTTTATTTATTTCAAATTGTACTCAGTCACATCTCCACCATGTACTAAATTTAATTGCTCTTGATTTCCACCTTAAAAATTTTATGGTCAAAAGCATCAAGTGATTCAAAGACCTAAAATTCTTTTTCTTTTTTTTTTAAAAAAAAGACCTAAAATTCCAACAAGGAATATTTCATCTTATGCAAATAGGAATCACAAAAATACTGCCATCTTTGAAATAAATTGGAACTAATAATACCACAGCTTATTAGTATGTAGTTATATTTCCTATGCCTATGCCTCTGAATCTAAGAATACATATGTACAGCAAACACAGCATCACCAAAACCAACCAAGTGCCCCACCAAAAAAAAAGTAAGTAGATAAATCAAGTTAGAAACAGTGAGAAGTAAGTCTCTGAATCCCATGGACAGAGAAAGAGGTTGGGTGAGTATAGTCTGGGTTGCAAAGTGTTGGACACGACTGAACAACTTAGCATGCAAAGACTTTGAATAACTACAGGAAAATATACAGTGGGCCAGGTACTCCCGTTTCATACTGAGGTTTTCTCAGGCTGAAGCACTACTACTACTTCCCAGTCTGGCTCACATTTATCACCCTTTTTGCTCAGTTCGAACAGTAACTAAAACCTGCAGCTTACCATTCTCTTAACACAGGAATTTTTACATTTTATCAGCTGTATTCCCAGCATCTAATAGTACGTCTTGTTAGTATGTGCCAAAATAATCAATAGATTACTCATGTACTCATCTAGACACTAAGTACCTACTATGTATAAGGCATCTATCAATGAAGAAATGATCAAACCACTGTCTTAGAACATGATGAAGTATACTTTTGACAGTCAAAAGAAGCTGGAAATTATAGTCTGCAGGTTTTCATGGGGTAGTTTCAAACAGCTTAAAGAACAATTCCTGGATCATCATCTTAGAAAGGCCACAAAATATGAAGAGAAACAAAGACAAAAATGGAGATTATGTAACTACAAAAGGTCATTAATTCTGGCAAAATACCACTCAAGATAGAAAATCACATATTCTGGAAAAAGAACAGATAAATTTAGGGGTGGAAAACCTGTTCTCTTTCAGAATTCAATCCCAATATTTAATGACTCTCATGGTCAAGAAAGTCTTTTTTATGTTCTAGCAAAACTTTCCAGTATCTGACTTAAGTCTACTGCACAGGAGGATAATTTACATTACTCCTCCTAATAATCTTCTGTAATATTACAGGTTTGATTTGGGAAAACCAAACATCTGCGGCTTTTAATAAGGTCAGTAACATTTTAAAATCAAGGCAAAAATGGCCTTCAACAATAAGGCCAAATTCTTAAGCTATTTTCTCCTTAAAGAAGGCTTTCATCAATCTGGAATGAAATGTCAAAACTGCCAGTTTCTGCCCTCCCCATAACGGAAATAAGAAACTGAAAAAAAAAGTAAAATATATATGGTTTAATCAAGTCTATACTGTAATCGGAACAACCTTAATCCTTTTCCTATAGCATCTGTATTTTAAAAACATGTAACAATCAATAAATTATATTTTTGACTCTCAGGATTTGGGCCTAAAAAAATTTTATTAGAGTTCTACACTTCTGGGCCTAAAAGATGTTTCTCACTGAATCAGTAAGCTATGACAAAAGAAAAGCTGTGGAAAGTGTAACAGAGTGGTTTCCCAAAACATACAAGGTTTTTATTTTAACTGTCCCCAGTCTTCTTCCCAGTAGACACCTAGAAACTGAAACCCTCTATAGAGTTTTAGAGTGAATTTTCCCGTTTCAGCACTCCTTTCTAAAAATTACTCAGGCCTTCTCCAAGCTGTCTTACTCTAGGAAGTTCTCCTAAAACTGACATTCTATAAAATGTATCATGTTGTAATAGCAGAGGAGCAGAGCTCTCTAGGAACTCCCAAACTCAATCTCCAGCAGGAATTAGATGCACTGGAATCACTTAAGCTGAAAGATATTTGACAATTTATGAGCTTCTTAGAAAGGCCACAAAATATGAAGAGAAACAAAGACAAAAATGGAGATTATGTAACTACAAAAGGTCATTAATTCTGGCAAAATACCACTCAAGATAGAAAATCACATATTCTGGAAAAAGAACAGATAAATTTAGGGGTGGAAAACCTGTTCTCTTTCAGAATTCAATCCCAATATTTAATGACTCTCATGGTCAAGAAAGTCTTTTTTATGTTCTAGCAAAACTTTCCAGTATCTGACTTAAGTCTACTGCACAGGAGGATAATTTACATTACTCCTCCTAATAATCTTCTGTAATATTACAGGTTTGATTTGGGAAAACCAAACATCTGCGGCTTTTAATAAGGTCAGTAACATTTTAAAATCAAGGCAAAAATGGCCTTCAACAATAAGGCCAAATTCTTAAGCTATTTTCTCCTTAAAGAAGGCTTTCATCAATCTGGAATGAAATGTCAAAACTGCCAGTTTCTGCCCTCCCCATAACGGAAATAAGAAACTGAAAAAAAAAGTAAAATATATATGGTTTAATCAAGTCTATACTGTAATCGGAACAACCTTAATCCTTTTCCTATAGCATCTGTATTTTAAAAACATGTAACAATCAATAAATTATATTTTTGACTCTCAGGATTTGGGCCTAAAAAAATTTTATTAGAGTTCTACACTTCTGGGCCTAAAAGATGTTTCTCACTGAATCAGTAAGCTATGACAAAAGAAAAGCTGTGGAAAGTGTAACAGAGTGGTTTCCCAAAACATACAAGGTTTTTATTTTAACTGTCCCCAGTCTTCTTCCCAGTAGACACCTAGAAACTGAAACCCTCTATAGAGTTTTAGAGTGAATTTTCCCGTTTCAGCACTCCTTTCTAAAAATTACTCAGGCCTTCTCCAAGCTGTCTTACTCTAGGAAGTTCTCCTAAAACTGACATTCTATAAAATGTATCATGTTGTAATAGCAGAGGAGCAGAGCTCTCTAGGAACTCCCAAACTCAATCTCCAGCAGGAATTAGATGCACTGGAATCACTTAAGCTGAAAGATATTTGACAATTTATGACTTCCAAAAATGGCACTTCGTTACACTTTAGACTAATATATATGATGGGAATCAGACAAGTGACTCCTACCTTAAAGTATTTCCTGTTCCCCAAAGGAGAAAGTTACCATCTTAACGGCATTTTTTTCCAGTCCTTAATGAACATGTTATCTTCCATTATAACTTTTAAGATTTATTTCTCTTAGGTTTTATTACCTTGCAACTCATAGCTTTCAAAAGCCTATCATGAGGCTACATGTAAAGGGCTATTTTACTTCCAGTGTTACTTACTATACTGAAATAACAATTCACTTAGTCATTCAATACCTGCTGAGCGCCTTTAATGAACCAATCTGTTAGTGTGCTTTGGGAAACAGTGCAAGGTATCTATCTATTCTAGCAATTTTGAAACTCATTATCTTTTAATACATTTTTTTAAAAAATAAAATAGCCCTAAAAGTTATATTTGAAGGTCCTAAAGGACAAAAGAAAACCCAAAGATACAGTAGGGTTCCAGCTTAAGAAACTGCATCGGTCAGGCAGGACAGCTGAGGACTTACTTTGGGTCCGGCGGTCCATCTGACAGTGGTTTCATTGACAGTTTACACAATGACCTGAATACTAGAAAGGCATCCTTTTGTAAAATGTGGGAAAACTTAGCACCAGGTGAAGGTCCTGAAGAATTTCCAGATTCCTAAATGAGTAAACACACGATGTAAATAAAGGCATTTGCCAGTATAAAATCATTTCAGCCTTTCATACACTTTATTCAGTTCAGTAGGATGTGGGGTTCTACTGGAAGGAAAACCAGATGAGGAATATGCCTCATTGTCCTTCTTTACTGTGATCCATATCAATTTTTATTTTAACTGTCCCCAGTCTTCTTCCCAGTAGACACCTAGAAACTGAAACCCTCTATAGAGTTTTAGAGTGAATTTTCCCGTTTCAGCACTCCTTTCTAAAAATTACTCAGGCCTTCTCCAAGCTGTCTTACTCTAGGAAGTTCTCCTAAAACTGACATTCTATAAAATGTATCATGTTGTAATAGCAGAGGAGCAGAGCTCTCTAGGAACTCCCAAACTCAATCTCCAGCAGGAATTAGATGCACTGGAATCACTTAAGCTGAAAGATATTTGACAATTTATGACTTCCAAAAATGGCACTTCGTTACACTTTAGACTAATATATATGATGGGAATCAGACAAGTGACTCCTACCTTAAAGTATTTCCTGTTCCCCAAAGGAGAAAGTTACCATCTTAACGGCATTTTTTTCCAGTCCTTAATGAACATGTTATCTTCCATTATAACTTTTAAGATTTATTTCTCTTAGGTTTTATTACCTTGCAACTCATAGCTTTCAAAAGCCTATCATGAGGCTACATGTAAAGGGCTATTTTACTTCCAGTGTTACTTACTATACTGAAATAACAATTCACTTAGTCATTCAATACCTGCTGAGCGCCTTTAATGAACCAATCTGTTAGTGTGCTTTGGGAAACAGTGCAAGGTATCTATCTATTCTAGCAATTTTGAAACTCATTATCTTTTAATACATTTTTTTAAAAAATAAAATAGCCCTAAAAGTTATATTTGAAGGTCCTAAAGGACAAAAGAAAACCCAAAGATACAGTAGGGTTCCAGCTTAAGAAACTGCATCGGTCAGGCAGGACAGCTGAGGACTTACTTTGGGTCCGGCGGTCCATCTGACAGTGGTTTCATTGACAGTTTACACAATGACCTGAATACTAGAAAGGCATCCTTTTGTAAAATGTGGGAAAACTTAGCACCAGGTGAAGGTCCTGAAGAATTTCCAGATTCCTAAATGAGTAAACACACGATGTAAATAAAGGCATTTGCCAGTATAAAATCATTTCAGCCTTTCATACACTTTATTCAGTTCAGTAGGATGTGGGGTTCTACTGGAAGGAAAACCAGATGAGGAATATGCCTCATTGTCCTTCTTTACTGTGACTTCTCACTCCCATCCCCAACAAAAATTACCGTAGACAATGCAGTATTTAAACATATTCCCTTTGCCCCCAAACTCTTGAAGTTTCCCCAGTTCATACTAACAAACACTATTCAAAGTACATCATGCGCTGATAAGACACCTCATCCGTGGCCTGACCTCTGCTTTCCATTAACTGTCTTCCAGTGTTTTCTCTTTTTGTCCTGTTTTATTTTTCGTCTACTCTGTGCAGATAGTCATAAGACAGTGGAGACTGTCCAGGCACTGCTTAAAAGTTGTTAGCTGGCAAGCGTCAGCCAGGCCAGAAAGGCTCATCCCTATGTACAGGGCAACGATTCAGGGTAGGACTCCCTTATCTAAAAAGACAAGGAAAAAACACACAAAATACAGGGTAGCCAGGATGATGATCTATCACTACCACAGTATGGAGTTCACTGTAGCCTCTAGACTTCTACAAGTCCTTTCTCCTCCTTGGATACTAGAATGTCCTATAAATATGTGCAAGAATGTTCTTTTTAAATGTAATTTCAATGGGGAGGCAGGAGAGAGAAAGTGAACACCTATAAGACACACTTCGCAACTGGAAATTTAGCTATCAATATTTTAAGGAAATAAACTGCTCAGATTTACATCAAAAAAAAGAAAAAAACATTTTTATTTCCTCAAACTGAAATCACAAGGTGCCAGCAGCACATAAGATGAGGAAGACTTTTCCCTTCATTTCTACCTGAGTATCATTGGAAGAGACAGACAATCTGTCATCAGGTAAGGACGGTGTATATGCCACAGAAATCGGTGTTCCTGGAATCCCATTGGCTTGAATGTTTTCACTGTCGCTGCCATCCTCAATGGCTCCATTGCTACCGTCTGCACTGACGTTTACAGTAGTCCTTTCTCCGATATCTGAGAGGGCAAGAATGAAAAACATGCAAACAGTTTTCACAGAAGTCAACTGGAAAAGCAAAGAGTACGTAAAATCAAACAGTGGAAGAAAAGCAACAGGAAGCAAGATGTATTGGCATCACTTAAAGGTTACCATTAACTAGTAAGTGTGTATTTGGAATATATCCAAACATAGCTCCAGCAATGAAACACACCCAGCTGATGAAAGGCTAACCAGAATATGCCAAAACAAAGGCTCCCTTCTGGTCTACTGATGTATAAGCATTTACTAAACTGAGTCCCAATGAATACTAACGCCTTAAGATACTGGAAGAAAATTCTTCCAAAAGGATTCGTAAGTTAAGAAAACAATGGAAAATACATTATCTTAATTATAGCCTTTAATTCCCTAACATGCACTGAGTTCTCCAATATGCAGGGTTTCCAAAACTTACTTTATCACGAGACTTCCTCTCTTTTAGAATACCTATTATTACTTCTAATAACATATATTCTTTGGAACACAAGTAGGGAAATAATGGTCGTGAATATTCTGCAGTATGTCTCTCTGAGTGATCACACTTGTAGCCAATACAAACAGAAATGACTTCCACTAAACATAGATAATGCAAATCATATCAAGTTTTAGAACTACTCCGGGTGTGATGTATGTTACTTTAAAAGAGGAACACTTCATAGCAGCACTATTTACATTAGCCAAGACATGGAAACAATCTAGGGAATTCCCTGGTTGCCTAGTGGTTAGGACTTGACACTCTCACTGCCAAGGGCCTTGGTCAGGGAACAAAGATTCCACAAGCCCCGCAGTTCAGGCAAAAAAAAAAAAACACCTAAATGTTCATCAGTAGATGAATGAATGAAGTGGTGTGTGTGTGTTTGTGTGTAGGGCTGGCCAAAATATTAGTTCAGGTTTTCCAGTATCTTACGGAAAACCCGAATGTTGGGCCAACCTTACACACACACACACACAGAGGAATAATAATCATAAAAAAGAATAAAATAATCCCATCTGAAGCAAATGACATAGAACCTAGAGATTATCATACTAAAGTAAGTCAGAAAGAGAAAGAAATCATCCTATGGTATCACTCATTTGTGGGATCTCAAGTATGACACAAATGAACCTATCTGTGGAACAGAAACAGCCCCATGAACACAGAGAAGCAAGGGGGAAAGACGACGATTAGAAGGAGCACAGATTTTGGAACATGAAAGACCCTTGTCTCAACCACACTCCACCAGTTAACTGGACAAGTTTTTTGCAGTTTCATCTTCTTTTGCCTCAGCTTCTTCATAAGTAACAAAGGTAATAATGTCTATGAGGAATCACCAACACACACACATGCACAATAAATAAAGAATTACATAATATGTGTGTGTGTGTGTATATATATATATATATATATATACACACACATATACATACACATACACACACACACACACAGTAAAACTAGATTAGGAACTCAAATATATATAAAGAACTCCCTGGAAGAAGGCACAAAAAACTTAGTAATGATTATCAGAAACTGATCATTGTTCCCCAAAGCATTTATTCCAAACTTTTCTCTCAGTACCCAACTACAGGTCTTCCCACTGCCTTCCCTTAAGAAACAACTCCCACTTTTTACGTAGCTATGTAGCTCCTTCAACACGACCCCACTCCTCTTCACTGCTCGCCCCACCACACAGGTCCTTCACACCAACAATCGTCTTTTTCTTCCCTCTCATTTCAGGGGAAAAAATTCCTTCACATTACCATTCCCTCATCCTCAAATCCATGTCTTCTTGCCTTCAGTAGTATCTTTCTCCTCAGAATGTTTTCTCGTAATATTAAATTTTCAAGTTGTGCACTTCACTGGATCTTCCCTAACACTCAAACAACACACTGAAATCTCTTCACTATAAAGATGTAATCGTCCTTCAACTCTTGCCACACCAGCTGTCTCATTTTTTTTTCTAAATCAATTTTCTAAAGGAATGACTAATAATCACAGATAATACTTTCCTTAGGAAATTTCTCAAAGGAATTGTAACTGTTCTCTGATTTCACTCTCAGGCTCTGAAGCCAGATGCTTGGGTTGGAGTCCTCACTTACCTAGTTCTTAGGCTACCAATCTCTCAGTGTCTCAGTTTTCTCACTTACAAAAAAAAGGGAATCATAATTGTACCTAAACATTCCCGAGTTTGGAGAGGATTAAATGAATAAATACAAGTAAAGCACATAAAATCATTAAGGATACAAAGAAAGTACCTAATAGTTAGTTATTATCATTTTCTATGTTTTTTTCCTCTAATTCTCTAATTTTCCCCTAAATGTGAGTGCAGACTTCCGTTTACAGGGTGGTGAGCCGAGCCCATTAATTCATCTTCTCCTTTCACAAATCCCACTGAAATCACAAGCAAAAAATTATAAACAAGAGAAACTGTCTTTAGTAGCACTGGAAAACTAAGTAAGATCTAATCAACAGATGAAAATCTTGAAAGTATTTCTAGGGATTGAGAAAAGTCTGTGGGAATTCCCTGGTTAGGACTTGGTGCTCTCACTGCTGGGAGCCCAGGTTCAATTCCTGGTCAGAGAACTAAGATCCCACAAGCAGTGTAACACAACCAAGAAAATATAAGAAAGACAGGTTCAGACCAAGGGAAAAGCCAGTAATATTCAAAGGCCTGTGACTGAACAAACGCAAAGGACAGAGCTACCTGAGAAGTGGGTGGACTGTACCATGTGGGCTCCAATCAGCTCCAGAGCCTGGACACAAAGAAGGCCAAGGGCTGTGGGGCAGGAGGGAGGCATGCCCGGGGAGCCAGGCCTCGGTCCACCAGCAGAGACGTTCCCAGACGTCCTTGTCGAGAATGCAGCTGTGCTCGGCCTGTTAATCCCAGCGCAGGGTTTGTGTGGTAGGGCTCGTAACCTAAGCAGTAGGGGAGCAGGGCAAGAGCAGTGTTCCAGCTCCCTCAGAGCACTGCAACCAAACAGAGAAGGAGAACCAACCGAGGACAGCAGTGAAAGCCCCTGCAGGTTCTGTGCTTCCGCTCTACCTACCTGTTTCTGCTTAACGAACGCTAAATAAAGCCCTACCTGAAGGAAGGCAGCCTAAGATTTCCTAGCAAAGGATGGGAGAAGGAGAACAAACCAACAAGCTGGAAGAACAGCTCTCCACCCTGAGCCTAGAATTTATGAAATGTCAAAGAGTATTCATCCCAAGCTTTACTCGGCTTCAGATAGTGCTTACAACACAGCCCAGGACCACCAAGACCCCACTCTGCTCAAGGGAGGCCTGTGTTTCTTACTGTCAGTGCTCAGCTGGGAGAGGAGGTCTGCCTTTGGCCTGTGGTCACCTCGCAGACTCTGGAGAGGCAAGCCTTGTGAGAATGGGAAAAGCAGCACACAGAGATACTGAGAAAGCTCTTTACATACTGACCAAATCTAGCCTATCTATAGGGTTTTTCTTCAGTGTTGTGAGGAACCTCCATACTGACTTTAAAAAATTTACATTCCCACCAACAGTGTAGGAGGGGTCCTAGGCTTCCTAATCTTCAAATAAACGGAAAGACAAAGTCTGTAGTGCAAAAGTAAAGACAAAAGGTCAGCAATCTGAGCAGACAGTTCCTGGTGAAACAGATTTTATAGCTGAAACACTTTTAATTAGCACTCCTAGATAATATGCTGTATCAATAAAGAACAAAGTGCTATGAAAAAAGAAGCTCAAGAAAAACAGGGGTTCAAGAACAACAAAAACAAAATGTACTGAAATAGGGACTTCTCTGGTGGCCCAGTGGCTAAGACTCCTGGCTTCCAATGCAGGAGGCCTGGGTTTGAGCCCTCGTCAGGGAGCTAGATCCCACATACTGCAACTAAGATCCAGCATAGCCAAATAAATAAATTATATATATATATACACATACATACATACTGAAGTAAGAAGCACACACTGGGAAGAGCAGGAGAATGCACATTAATAAAGGACTGGAAAGCCCTCTCACAGTCTCTCAGACTACAGAATCGTAAGACAAAATGACAAAGTCAGAGAAGACAGTCAGAGCAATTAACACTGAATAAGAAAAAACAGTTCACCGTAACTTTACAGAAAACGCCAACAGATCCATTAAGGATAAAAGCGGGATTTCAAATTAAGTCATCGGCCCAAAGACTAACGCAATCACATCATAAGGACACGGGGGGCTAGCCTGAAGGGATTCCTGCTGGCCAGATCAGGAACAAAGAATAACGATGGCAAAGAATTACAAGACACTGAACAATAAAAGCATTCACGAGCTCACAGTATTATTTTTAAAGGAGATGCTCTTCTCGGCTTCAGGTAGGGCTTACAACACAGCCCAGGACCACCAAGACCCCACTCTGCTCAAGGGAGGCCTGTGTTTCTTACTGTCAGTGCTCAGCTGGGAGAGGAGGTCTGCCTTTGGCCTGTGGTCACCTCGCAGACTCTGGAGAGGCAAGCCTTGTGAGAATGGGAAAAGCAGCACACAGAGATACTGAGAAAGCTCTTTACATACTGACCAAATCTAGCCTATCTATAGGGTTTTTCTTCAGTGTTGTGAGGAACCTCCATACTGACTTTAAAAAATTTACATTCCCACCAACAGTGTAGGAGGGGTCCTAGGCTTCCTAATCTTCAAATAAACGGAAAGACAAAGTCTGTAGTGCAAAAGTAAAGACAAAAGGTCAGCAATCTGAGCAGACAGTTCCTGGTGAAACAGATTTTATAGCTGAAACACTTTTAATTAGCACTCCTAGATAATATGCTGTATCAATAAAGAACAAAGTGCTATGAAAAAAGAAGCTCAAGAAAAACAGGGGTTCAAGAACAACAAAAACAAAATGTACTGAAATAGGGACTTCTCTGGTGGCCCAGTGGCTAAGACTCCTGGCTTCCAATGCAGGAGGCCTGGGTTTGAGCCCTCGTCAGGGAGCTAGATCCCACATACTGCAACTAAGATCCAGCATAGCCAAATAAATAAATTATATATATATATACACATACATACATACTGAAGTAAGAAGCACACACTGGGAAGAGCAGGAGAATGCACATTAATAAAGGACTGGAAAGCCCTCTCACAGTCTCTCAGACTACAGAATCGTAAGACAAAATGACAAAGTCAGAGAAGACAGTCAGAGCAATTAACACTGAATAAGAAAAAACAGTTCACCGTAACTTTACAGAAAACGCCAACAGATCCATTAAGGATAAAAGCGGGATTTCAAATTAAGTCATCGGCCCAAAGACTAACGCAATCACATCATAAGGACACGGGGGGCTAGCCTGAAGGGATTCCTGCTGGCCAGATCAGGAACAAAGAATAACGATGGCAAAGAATTACAAGACACTGAACAATAAAAGCATTCACGAGCTCACAGTATTATTTTTAAAGGGAGATGCTCTTCTCCATAGAAAAATGTTAATTAATTTATGAGAACTATGAAGTCACCACATTGACTTTAAAACCACTAAGTGAATGGATCTTCATATAATCTCAAAGTATCACTCTCAGATTACTTATTAATTATAAAGGGAAAATGCTCCCTTACAGTGAAGAGAGCTGGTGGTCACCATCTCAACCAGGTGATCAGCGTACCAACAGGCAGTAATTTCATTATGTGCCAATCTGTATGATGCAATATACCAACATTACCTATGCAGTATTTTACCAAATATATTTACTCAAAATCGAAATAAGGAAACCATCGTATCAATTCAAAGTGTGGAATATTCTACGAGACAGTATTATACTTTTAAAAAGAAATGTTATGAACGATGGGAAAAAAGGCAAGAGGACTTGTGCTAAACTAACGAGACCAGAGACATAATTACATGCAGTGAGTGTACCTAGAATGGGTCCTGGACTAAAACAAGAAAAGAAAAAAAAGGACACAGGAACATTTTTAAATATATTTATATTAGATACTCTTAAAGGGGTGCTACTTTTCTTAGGTGTAAAAATGGAATTGTGGTTATGTATGAGAATGCCCCTATTCTTGGACGATATATGCTGAGTCATTTAGGGATAAAGTGTCATGTTGTAATGTAGCCAATTTTCAAATAGTTTAGCAAAGACAAACAATATAAATACACACACATACACACAGGTCTATGTAAAGGCAAACAAATGTAGCAAGATTATTATTTAGTGATCTAGAAAAGAACATACAGCTTTCACTGTACTGTTCTTTGAACTATTCTCTAAGTTTGTAAGTTTTCTAAATAAAAAATGCAAAAGAAGAACTTTCACTTCACAGTCTGTGTTCATGTGTATTAGAAACTGGGAAATGTTTTTTGTAAAGGGTCAGACAATAAACATTTCAGGCTTTGCCGGCAATATGATCTTTGTTGCACTTCTCAACCTTACTTCTGTAGTGCAAAGGCAGCCACTATAGGCAATACAAAGGAGCCTGGATGTATTCCGGTACCGCTTTATTTACAAAAATAGGCAATGGGTCAAATTTGGTTCACTGAACATAGTTTTCCAACACCCCGATGAGATTTTAAAGAATGCATGGGTACCTGACGCTCTTTCCTCTTTCAAGTTTATGGGCTTTTTGGAAAAAAATCATTCTACCCAAAATCATGCTCTCTTCTCTAGCCTCTACAGCTTCCTGTTTGATTATTTTTAAGTACCAACAAAACGAGTCCCACCTATAATACCTGCCTTGGTATCTCTTAGGCCAGAGTTCTATAATTCCATTATATATTTCATTAACATTTTCACATGAAGGGCACACCTGAGGGTCAAGTTCAATGTCAAAAACTGGTCCCTTTTTTTCCCACGCTAACTTCTACTTCAACAATCCTATCACTAGAACTACCACCTACCTAACCATTTAGGCTCAGAAGCTGGGCGGCTGCCTGCGCAGAAAGAGCTAACACGGCAGGCACAAGACTGCCCATCCTTAGAGAGCCCTGCTTGTAAGGCTGGCCCCTGGCTGGATCCTCGGAACTTACACTTCAGGAGGCATCTTACTAGTAAGAGTGGCTCACTGCGCCTGAACAGTTTGTGCAAATCATGTGGTTTATGTTGGAACACCAGTCTTCTCTCTAGGAATCCGGAATTTTGGAATATGAAGCTAGAAGGTGCCTATTCCACCAGCCTCCAATAGAAGTTCTGGGCACTCAAGTCTCCAAGGAGCTACCCTGGTGGACAGCACTTCTCAACACAGTGCCAGAGGAATTAAGCTGGCCATGCAGCTTCACTGGGAGAGGACTCCTGACGTATGCCCCCGATTTCCTCCAGACTTTGCCCTACACATGCTTTCCCCTTGAGGCTGCTATGTACCCTAGCACAGAGTAAATCACAGTGCTGAGGATAACCACATGATGAGTGCAAGGTGTCTTTCTGGCGAATCCCTGCATCCTCAGGTAATCCTGGGGACTTCTGACACTTTTAATTTTCTCTTTCACCTAGATGTCAATCATTTGCAAGCTCTTCTTGATTCAATATGTACTACCTCACTTCTCATTCACCTTTTCCTCTCCACTTTCACCATTCCTGTCCTATTTAGGTTTAGATTACTACACTGGTCTTTTATAAGACTTTCTATTTGCCCACTTAGCTTCTGAGAATGTTATTCAGATTTCTTCATTTCTTAGTTATAAAATCTTCAATGGTAATTTATTCTTCCCTAGAATGAAAACCAAAATCCTAAGCCTGAAATTTATAACCATCCATTGGCTGGCTCCTAACTAGACCAAGTGTACTTTCTACTGTGTGACACACCATATCCTCTACACTTTAGCCAAACCAATGCCTGCCAACTCCCAAATCATCCTCTCCTCCAGGCTTCAGCTAACAGGTACCAACACACCCAGCACCACCTTTACACCTGCATGAGTCCACAGAGTCCAGTGTCGCCTTCTACAGGAAGCCCTCCTGAGTCATTTGAGCGAGACATAACCATTCCTTTCTGACTTTTAATACGATCTTTAACTGTTTCTTTCTAATGGCATTTATCTTACATTCCTACACTTCAGAAACCTTTTTATCTGGAGCATGGTCTATTTCAGATAAACTTCTGGGTCTCCTACAGAGTCACGCGACTGACTGTATGTTCTTCTTAAGTATTTGTTGAATGAAAAGGTGAATGCAAAATTAAGAACACAATCCAATAAACACTTGCTTCAAGTGTTGTAACTAAAGAAGGAAATACATTCTTAGAAATGATGTTATAAATGGAAGTCAGGTATGGCTGAAAGAGTACTATTGGCATTCAAGAGCTATACTGTACATTTAATCATATTTCTATATATCTGGAGCAAGGTACTATGCTTAGTCCTACGCAAGATACCAAGAATTAAATAAGCTTCAGTGGACTGGTAGTGAATCGAATCCAATCTGTAATAATCTTATTTACACAACTGTTACTGAAATTCCTAACAGACTTTTTAAAAAATTCTATAATGTAATCCATATGATAGGACCTGAGCCTATATCAGCTATGACTTGGTCATGATAATAAAGGTTTAAGAAAGCATGATTTTTTTTCAAAGTATAAAATACTAAAAGCCAAATCAGTTTAAACATTTTCTAGTTCAGCATATTTAGGAGGATGGAGAATATACCCATCCCCTCTCCCACCAAGAACAAAAACAAAAAATGACATGGTATCAACTATTAATGTCATGGGAATAGTGAAATTTTTTTTCAGGTTTTTTTTTTTTAACTTTTATTGTACTTTTAACTGTGAATTTTTACTTCTAAAAAATTATCACTGAAACTGAATAAAAAGGAAGTACTCTGCTATAATCAAAGATACTTAAAAAGTTTTTTTACACACAATTCTAGCCTTTTTGGTTCGACACATTATAAAAATAGTCTCCATACTCAGATGAAATAACCTAAGACAGAATAAACTTCGAGTGAGACACACTACCTCCAACGACCATGTTCACCATCTCTTCTACGATGCTCTGCACAATGTCTTGTGGTTTTTCCTCACAGTCTTGGTTTTCTCCATCATATAATATATCATTTTTAGATAACGCTTTAAAAAAGGAAAAATTCAAGAAAATATTATTTTAGTTTATTTGAAACTTTTGCTAAACATTTATAATGAAAAAAATCTAAGAAATTTAAAAATAAAAGAAAAAATCAGATACATGAAATTAGAAGCAATTACACTTTAAATCTTCAAAACTTTTAACCAAGTCATCTTTTAAAATGTTTTATAATTTCAAGTCAATTTCAAAAATGATTTATCGGGCTTCCCCTGGTGGTCCAGTGGGTAAGGACACCGCCTTGCAGTGCAAGGGGCGCCGGTTCGATCCCTGACCTGGGAAGATCCCACGTGCCGCGGAGCGGTTGGACCGATGTGTCCAATTACCGAGCCAGAGCTCTGGGGTGCATGCACCCAGAGCCGGTGCTCTGCAGCGACAGACGCCACCACGATGGGAGGCCCACAGGAGCCAAGGAACAAAGATGGATGAAAATAGAAAAATGAAAGACCAATAGAAGTGGCCCGCCTGCTCCCCTCCCTCCCCAACCCGACCCCCCCCAAAATAAAAAAAAAAAAATGATTTATATGATAAGCTATTAATATTAAATATTTTTCAGCTTAAGTAAGTTTTCTAGATTATCTTACCAATTTTTTTTTATATCCAACACACTTATCACCTAACAGTAAATGTAATTAAAGCTTGTTTTGATTAAGGCCCACTGATAACCACAAGCTCATTATTGTGCTCTACTGCAGTGAGGTCCCTGAAGAACCAGAGAGGGCTATCTAGGGCATTCCTTACTATTTCTTCCCCAACAGACTCCACAGAGCCAATGGAGTGATAAAACTACATTTAATAAACAAAAAAGAATTCATCCCTCAACTTAACACTAACTGAACCCAGATGTAACTGCCCATCAGAAATTCTGAACACACAAGAAACCAACAAAACCTGATAGAGCTGGTAAGCTGGTACAGACTACCGCAGATAAAAGTATAGGCTTTCCACTGGGCTTTCTGAAATGCTGAGAACATCTCTGGAAGGCTCAATTAGCACTTTATGATGTTTAGTGATCTGGGGCCCTGTCCTGGGAGCCACTGCCCTGCACCAAACAGCCTCAGACCACACGCGAGCCGACAGTGCTACTGTCTACCCACTAACCCCCCTGCCCTACTCCAAAGAACCACGTCTTGTAACTCTGGCGTCCAGAAGTCCATTTTATCTATCATTCACTCTCCTACTCTGTTTGCTACATTCTGCAAAATACTGAATATCATCACAGAAGAAATTTGATAAACAGGCAAGTCAAATCAGTAACTTCACAAAAAACTCAAATACAGTAGCATTTACATTCTTCTGTGAAGTAAAAACGTAAATGTCTTGACAGAAAATCTTTCCATCATTCTTCAGATTTGTATTTTTGCCCTGTAGTTGGCTGAGAATGTAAAAATTGATAGTTACGATATAACTAAATACATAGTCATTAAAATGTGCACAAAATGAGTGGCAAATCAAGAGTCAATTGCTTTGACAGAAATACATTGGAATAACAGTGAAAAATATTCACACACATGGGAAATGATTACAGACGTTAACTTTTATGGCCAAAATCACTCAGCCAATAAGTCAGAGATGTGATTAAAGGCAGACAATCTAACCCCAGAGCATGCACTCTTCATCCGTGGTTCTCAAGCAAAATTTTCACTTAGACCAGCTGTTGGGAGAAAAACACCTCTAAAGCCAAAATAATCATGACTATGCCACAGGAATCATATCCCATTTGTAATTCTGAGTCCTGAGAGGCACCTATGGTGGTGGCTACTACTCACTAGGTGCTTCCATCCCATGGGAATCAGTCTGTGTTGTTTCTTCTGTTTAGAAAACTTTAATTTTCTAGCTGGCCAATTCCTTATCCAAAACAAGATCCAGATAAAACATCACTTTCTCTACAAAAGTACTTCCTAACTAGGCAGGATTATGTCATGCATGCCACTTGTAAGGTATTTATAAAATTATACCTCATTTATTCATGCCTGACCTGCCAGGCAGACCACAGGCACCCTAAGACTAATGGTTACATCTTCATCAGCTTTTTAACTCCAATTCCTAGTGCAGCACCTGGGAAATAGTATGCTAAATTAATGTTGGCTGAATGCATGAGTGAAGAAATGGAAGAATAAATAAAGTTCCAGCTTTCTTATAAATTAGCTCTTTGGATCAGACCCTTTATAAGCTTACAGCGAAGGCTGGGGAAATTTTATCAAGGACAGGCTAGAAAAATATAAATCGAACAGGCAGTATGGATTCACTATTAGCATGAGGACTGAGAATAACTGGTTTATCAAAACTATTGCTTTTAAAATAAATACTAAATATCATCACAGAAGAAATTTGATAAACAGGCAAGTCAAATCAGTAACTTCACAAAAAACTCAAATACAGTAGCATTTACATTCTTCTGTGAAGTAAAAACGTAAATGTCTTGACAGAAAATCTTTCCATCATTCTTCAGATTTGTATTTTTGCCCTGTAGTTGGCTGAGAATGTAAAAATTGATAGTTACGATATAACTAAATACATAGTCATTAAAATGTGCACAAAATGAGTGGCAAATCAAGAGTCAATTGCTTTGACAGAAATACATTGGAATAACAGTGAAAAATATTCACACACATGGGAAATGATTACAGACGTTAACTTTTATGGCCAAAATCACTCAGCCAATAAGTCAGAGATGTGATTAAAGGCAGACAATCTAACCCCAGAGCATGCACTCTTCATCCGTGGTTCTCAAGCAAAATTTTCACTTAGACCAGCTGTTGGGAGAAAAACACCTCTAAAGCCAAAATAATCATGACTATGCCACAGGAATCATATCCCATTTGTAATTCTGAGTCCTGAGAGGCACCTATGGTGGTGGCTACTACTCACTAGGTGCTTCCATCCCATGGGAATCAGTCTGTGTTGTTTCTTCTGTTTAGAAAACTTTAATTTTCTAGCTGGCCAATTCCTTATCCAAAACAAGATCCAGATAAAACATCACTTTTTTACAAAAGTACTTCCTAACTAGGCAGGATTATGTCATGCATGCCACTTGTAAGGTATTTATAAAATTATACCTCATTTATTCATGCCTGACCTGCCAGGCAGACCACAGGCACCCTAAGACTAATGGTTACATCTTCATCAGCTTTTTAACTCCAATTCCTAGTGCAGCACCTGGGAAATAGTATGCTAAATTAATGTTGGCTGAATGCATGAGTGAAGAAATGGAAGAATAAATAAAGTTCCAGCTTTCTTATAAATTAGCTCTTTGGATCAGACCCTTTATAAGCTTACAGCGAAGGCTGGGGAAATTTTATCAAGGACAGGCTAGAAAAATATAAATCGTATTACAGGCAGTATGGATTCACTATTAGCATGAGGACTGAGAATAACTGGTTTATCAAAACTATTGCTTTTAAAATAAATACTAAATAAAGCACAACTTAAAAGAGTAAAAAGCCACCTATTTATGGCATTGTTACGGAAAAGATGCAGTTTAAAACAAAAGTCAAGAGTTGAAAATATACCATAGAAGCATTTCCTCAAAATAAAGTAAAAATATAGAATTCAAATGAAGTGTAACTAAGCCCTAACCATCTTAGCTCTATTAAGCATCCGAATTTCCATCATTTTCTGAGACCAAGCTAAGGAGGGATGAAGGGAAGAAATCCACTGCCTGGCAATTTCATAGAACAGCTAAAGACAAGAACAATGGGGAAAAAATGATTGCATGTGGTTACTCTTAGAGAAACAAATTTGTAATATAAATAAATGCAGTTAATTTTTGTAGTCCTGTAACCCTTTTCTTATAAATAAATCTACTTAGAAAAAACAGTCACAGAATACCTAAATTTCATTGATTATTAAACATCAGGATATAAAAATATTTTTGTATGTCTGGTGTTTACTCAAAAGACTTCTTTTCATATTTAATTTCGGTACTGTTTTAACTTGTTTTGTGAACTTATAATGATTTCCCTAAAATTTTCAGTCACATTCCGGAAAATTTTACAAATAAATAGGTCTCTTGTTCTCTATGAACTAATTCTAAGAAACCTGAACCTCTTATGCAACACGCTCACAGACACTTATGACTCTTTAGTAACGTATCTCCTCCCAAGCTCATCTATAAATCATCCCACTCGAGAGATACTAATGAATGCATAAGATGGCTAAAAGATGTCTTGTGGGCTGAAGTGAAATTAACTTTACTTGCCAAGGTTGGAGAAAGTCCTCAATTACCACAACATGTCTGAGATCCACTAGGTCTACTCCCCTTTCCACATTTCTTTACCAAAACTGCCTTCCTGCATTCCCTTAATACACCATCTGATCTCCCCAACCCTTTTCTCAAAAAGATTACTTTCGGCTGCAGTTGCCTGATCAGCTTCAGTCTGCTCATTTTCTGCACTGGAAATATCAGATCCATTTTCAGGCTCTGTATCATCCTGAAGGCTCTTATCCACGTCATTTGTCTGGGGATCGAGGTCCCCTTCGTGTTCCTGGGACATCTGATCGACAGTCTGAGGTGGCAGGTATCTAAGCTGAGGGGACTCGGGCTCGTGATGGCTGACGGGAGACTGCAGCAGATGGTGATGCTGACGATGCCTTTCCTTCTCCATCTGCTTGGCTTCCTGCAACTGCAAAGAAAGGAAATCATTTCCGGTACTGGCAAAAAAAAGCAGAGATGGACGTCTCTCACTACATCCTCCTGTCATTATTTTTGGTGATTGAATGATGTACTACTTAAACAAAAAGACAAATAAAATATTTTAATAACCTGAAGATGATAACCAGATTGTTGCCAACAGAACAGTAGACTTTCCTAAAATTATACAAAATTACAATCAAATAAAATTGATCGATATCCTTCAAATTCTTTGTAAATAAAAAAAAAGACACTTTATCCAAAAATCAAACCAGTTAGTAAGCTGGTCAAAATAAAACAATACCACATAACTCCAGTATGTGAAACTGTAAAGATACTTTGTCACAAAAGATTTCACTATAATTTTTACCAAATATTTTCTTTTTTTTTACAATTATTTTTATTTTTTTATTTTCACCCATCTTTATTCTTTGGCATGTGTGGGCCTCCCATCACAGTGGCCTCTCTCATTGCTGAGCACTGGCTCCATGCGCATGCGCTCCAGAGCACTGGCTGGTAATTGGACACACCAGTCCAGCCACTCCGCGGCATGTTGGCTCTTGCAGGGCCAGGGATCAAACCGGTGGCCCTTGCACTGCAAGGCGGATTCTTTACCCACTGGACCAATAGGGAAGTCCCAAAATCTCTTCTACAATTGATGTCTGTGGTGTTCTATACCATCTCTCATTTTTTAATACTTACTGCTTGGTTTTCCATGCGAGCAAAGATAACATTTAACATCTGAGTAAGAGTAGCTTTGGCTGTTGTTTGATTGATGAGATTTTTGCTTGCTAGATATATATTGTAGCATGTTCTCACGGCTTGCAGTACGGTTCCTTCATGAATTTCTATGTGTTGAGATGTTACTGCAGTAAGTAAAGCCTTAAAGAAGAAAAAAAAAATTAAGCCAAAGAAATTTTTGTATCCAGAGTTTCAGCACAAAATACATGAGTATTTCTGCATCAAAAATAATACTCTGAAGACATCAAATACCTCGTCTGAGGTGGGCAGGTATCTAAGCTGAGGGACTCGGGCTCGTGATGGCTGACGGGAGACTGCAGCAGATGGTGATGCTGACGATGCCTTTCCTTCTCCATCTGCTTGGCTTCCTGCAACTGCAAAGAAAGGAAATCATTTCCGGTACTGGCAAAAAAAAGCAGAGATGGACGTCTCTCACTACATCCTCCTGTCATTATTTTTGGTGATTGAATGATGTACTACTTAAACAAAAAGACAAATAAAATATTTTAATAACCTGAAGATGATAACCAGATTGTTGCCAACAGAACAGTAGACTTTCCTAAAATTATACAAAATTACAATCAAATAAAATTGATCGATATCCTTCAAATTCTTTGTAAATAAAAAAAAAGACACTTTATCCAAAAATCAAACCAGTTAGTAAGCTGGTCAAAATAAAACAATACCACATAACTCCAGTATGTGAAACTGTAAAGATACTTTGTCACAAAAGATTTCACTATAATTTTTACCAAATATTTTCTTTCTTTACACTTATTTTTATTTTTTTATTTTCACCCATCTTTATTCTTTGGCATGTGTGGGCCTCCCATCACAGTGGCCTCTCTCATTGCTGAGCACTGGCTCCATGCGCATGCGCTCCAGAGCACTGGCTGGTAATTGGACACACCAGTCCAGCCACTCCGCGGCATGTTGGCTCTTGCAGGGCCAGGGATCAAACCGGTGGCCCTTGCACTGCAAGGCGGATTCTTTACCCACTGGACCAATAGGGAAGTCCCAAAATCTCTTCTACAATTGATGTCTGTGGTGTTCTATACCATCTCTCATTTTTTAATACTTACTGCTTGGTTTTCCATGCGAGCAAAGATAACATTTAACATCTGAGTAAGAGTAGCTTTGGCTGTTGTTTGATTGATGAGATTTTTGCTTGCTAGATATATATTGTAGCATGTTCTCACGGCTTGCAGTACGGTTCCTTCATGAATTTCTATGTGTTGAGATGTTACTGCAGTAAGTAAAGCCTTAAAGAAGAAAAAAAAAATTAAGCCAAAGAAATTTTTTGTATCCAGAGTTTCAGCACAAAAATACATGAGTATTTCTGCATCATAATAATACTCTGAGACATCATTACCTCTTTAAGATAATGCATAGTTTCTATCTGTCTTAAATATATCATCAACTGTTTCATTTTAATAGAAATATTATTTTAGTCTACTCAAATGCCCAGCATTAATACTGTCATAGCACATATATGCTTCATATATCTGTTGAACTAGATGTTAACTTCAGAGAATACATATTGTGCCCTATTCATTTTCCAATTTTTCTTGAGATCTTACTTATAGACTGAATACAATATGATATTGCTATTATTGAAGATGTTTACAACTGTTTTAAAATAAAGCGTTTAAAATAATCCTAAGGTGAATCCTCCAATAAAATGAACAGCTTTAATTTATGTGAACTGTCACACATTACAGTACTCAGTTTCTCAAAAGCAAGAACTTGTACATTTTGCATGGTGTTCAAAGATAAGCACGGTCAGCACTAGGCACATACAGTAAGAATCTGCCTGCAATGCAGATCAGGTTCAATCCCCAGGTCCGAAAGATCCCCTGGAGAAGGGAATAGCAACCACTCCAGTGTTCTTGCCTGGAGAAGGAGCCTGGCGAGCTATAGTCCATGAGGTCGCAAAAGATTGCATAGGACAGGAGCAACTGAACTCCCAAACATGCCACAACTGACATGAAACTGCAAACCACACGCCAAATGGGATACAACTATTTTATAACAAAGATACTCTGACTTATGAAGTGAATGTAGCTATGAGACTGAGAAACTCACAGGTGTGATAACTACAAACAAAGGAACAGTTTATACACATAAACTACAGTATTAACAGCACGGAGAATTTTACTGACAGATCAACATTATACCACCACTATTAGCAGTAACACTAAACATTCAGTATTTAAAGCAGACCAGGAACATAAATGAGTGACTTTTCTTTAAGGGACTTTAATAATCCAGGTGTATCGCAGCATAAACCCAGGACAGGCTGAGTCGAGCAGCTCCAGAATTGTTCAGATGTTAACTGGGGCAGTAAGTAAAGCCTTAAAGAAGAAAAAAAATTAAGCCAAAGAAATTTTTGTATCCAGAGTTTCAGCACAAAATACATGAGTATTTCTGCATCATAATAATACTCTGAGACATCATTACCTCTTTAAGATAATGCATAGTTTCTATCTGTCTTAAATATATCATCAACTGTTTCATTTTAATAGAAATATTATTTTAGTCTACTCAAATGCCCAGCATTAATACTGTCATAGCACATATATGCTTCATATATCTGTTGAACTAGATGTTAACTTCAGAGAATACATATTGTGCCCTATTCATTTTCCAATTTTTCTTGAGATCTTACTTATAGACTGAATACAATATGATATTGCTATTATTGAAGATGTTTACAACTGTTTTAAAATAAAGCGTTTAAAATAATCCTAAGGTGAATCCTCCAATAAAATGAACAGCTTTAATTTATGTGAACTGTCACACATTACAGTACTCAGTTTCTCAAAAGCAAGAACTTGTACATTTTGCATGGTGTTCAAAGATAAGCACGGTCAGCACTAGGCACATACAGTAAGAATCTGCCTGCAATGCAGATCAGGTTCAATCCCCAGGTCCGAAAGATCCCCTGGAGAAGGGAATAGCAACCACTCCAGTGTTCTTGCCTGGAGAAGGAGCCTGGCGAGCTATAGTCCATGAGGTCGCAAAAGATTGCATAGGACAGGAGCAACTGAACTCCCAAACATGCCACAACTGACATGAAACTGCAAACCACACGCCAAATGGGATACAACTATTTTATAACAAAGATACTCTGACTTATGAAGTGAATGTAGCTATGAGACTGAGAAACTCACAGGTGTGATAACTACAAACAAAGGAACAGTTTATACACATAAACTACAGTATTAACAGCACGGAGAATTTTACTGACAGATCAACATTATACCACCACTATTAGCAGTAACACTAAACATTCAGTATTTAAAGCAGACCAGGAACATAAATGAGTGACTTTTCTTTAAGGGACTTTAATAATCCAGGTGTATCGCAGCATAAACCCAGGACAGGCTGAGTCGAGCAGCTCCAGCAGGCTGACAGGTGCAAGGGAAGCGGGTGCACAAGTACTTCATGAGGAGAAGCCTGGGACCAGAGGGTGGGCTACAGAGGTCTGACAGGAGAAGAAGACAGCTAGAAGGGTCACAGGACCTTCACATGGAATCCGAAAGAGGTCAAAAGATAGAACCATGTAGAAACTGAAAAGCTCTGGAAGATTCTGGGGGCCTAAATTGGGACCTTCAAAATAAGAGTTTTCTAGTGAACAAATTCTTGACATTCAACAATAAATCCCCTGATACGAAGTCTAAAAAGCACCCAAATGAACCCTTATTTTACCTAAAAAGCACATAAAATCACTTTTCCCAATGTTTTCAATGTTTTAAAAGGCTTCTGATTTTTAAAATAGATTATGAATAACAAATTCAGTTTTTATAATTACCTTTATTATTTGTAACTGAACTCCTTCATCTGTTTGAGGACCTTGAAAACAGCCACAAATTGTTTCAATAATTCTATCAATTAGTTTTTTGCCTGGTGTTGTACTATCTGGAGCATTGCCAGTCAAGTGCCCATAAGCAATAAGTTTCTGAAAGAAAGAAAGAAGATCCTAATTAACAAGTATAAACATACCAATTAAATATACATTAAATTACAACATGCAAATATATGGTAATCATTTGCATAAATACACTAAGGTATGATAAAAGTCAAGGCTATATCAGCTTTCCTGAAAAAGCTTTATAAGCTATACCCATGTGAAATTATTTAAACCATTGAAAATAGACATGAAACTGCAAACCACACGCCAAATGGGATACAACTATTTTATAACAAAGATACTCTGACTTATGAAGTGAATGTAGCTATGAGACTGAGAAACTCACAGGTGTGATAACTACAAACAAAGGAACAGTTTATACACATAAACTACAGTATTAACAGCACGGAGAATTTTACTGACAGATCAACATTATACCACCACTATTAGCAGTAACACTAAACATTCAGTATTTAAAGCAGACCAGGAACATAAATGAGTGACTTTTCTTTAAGGGACTTTAATAATCCAGGTGTATCGCAGCATAAACCCAGGACAGGCTGAGTCGAGCAGCTCCAGCAGGCTGACAGGTGCAAGGGAAGCGGGTGCACAAGTACTTCATGAGGAGAAGCCTGGGACCAGAGGGTGGGCTACAGAGGTCTGACAGGAGAAGAAGACAGCTAGAAGGGTCACAGGACCTTCACATGGAATCCAAAAGAGGGCAAAAGATAGAACCATGTAGAAACTGAAAAGCTCTGGAAGATTCTGGGGGCCTAAATTGGGACCTTCAAAATAAGAGTTTTCTAGTGAACAAATTCTTGACATTCAACAATAAATCCCCTGATACGAAGTCTAAAAAGCACCCAAATGAACCCTTATTTTACCTAAAAAGCACATAAAATCACTTTTCCCAATGTTTTCAATGTTTTAAAAGGCTTCTGATTTTTAAAATAGATTATGAATAACAAATTCAGTTTTTATAATTACCTTTATTATTTGTAACTGAACTCCTTCATCTGTTTGAGGACCTTGAAAACAGCCACAAATTGTTTCAATAATTCTATCAATTAGTTTTTTGCCTGGTGTTGTACTATCTGGAGCATTGCCAGTCAAGTGCCCATAAGCAATAAGTTTCTGAAAGAAAGAAAGAAGATCCTAATTAACAAGTATAAACATACCAATTAAATATACATTAAATTACAACATGCAAATATATGGTAATCATTTGCATAAATACACTAAGGTATGATAAAAGTCAAGGCTATATCAGCTTTCCCTGAAAAAAAGCTTTATAAGCTATACCCATGTGAAATTATTTAAACTTGCAATAATCACAAAAACAGAAAAATAACCAGAGCAAAACCATCAGGCAATACTTTGAGAAAGGCAGGCCTTACAACTTGTCTCTGATGAGCTGTAACAGCTCCCTGCTTTCTATCCACATATTACTGATACTTCTTTTGTTAAAGCTATCTTAATATATACTCCAATGACCCAAAATCTTATTCCAAATTAGATTTGTGAATACGCAGAAAACCCCATTTCCACACACTGGCCACAATGTATCAAAGTTTTGTTTCTGCATCATTGCCATTATAACACTGGAAGGAAAGCCTAATATATTATTATATTAATTTTTCAGAGAAAAAAAAGTCATACATTAAATGAACTTATCCCTAACCTTTCTTAACAACAAATCACATGGATACAATCTTTTCCACTGAACTGTTAGTTTAAAAGGTATAATCTCCAGTGAAAACACCTGAAAAGAAAAGGATTCTTTCCGGAGGTTTGTCTTACAAATACGTAAGAAAACCTGCACGCACATGCGTGTGTATGTTTGTGTGTGTAAGTAAAACAGGACGACAGAAAACAATTTTCTGACATAAATAAAGTTTAGCACTAAAGTTTTGCAGTAAATATAAATACTAAATTGTTAACATTAACCTACTGCTTTACATACAATACCAAGCAAATCAGCATTAGATTAAAAGACTATCATTATTGATAACCTTAGAAAAGACTGTCTAAGTGAAACTTTCTATTACCCTTACACTAGAAACATCTTTTGCAACTACTGTTTTTCTTTAATTGACTACCTTCATCTGTTTGGGGAGCTTGAAAACAGCCACAAATTGTTTCAATAATTCTATCAATTAGTTTTTTGCCTGGTGTTGTACTATCTGGAGCATTGCCAGTCAAGTGCCCATAAGCAATAAGTTTCTGAAAGAAAGAAAGAAGATCCTAATTAACAAGTATAAACATACCAATTAAATATACATTAAATTACAACATGCAAATATATGGTAATCATTTGCATAAATACACTAAGGTATGATAAAAGTCAAGGCTATATCAGCTTTCCCTGAAAAAAAGCTTTATAAGCTATACCCATGTGAAATTATTTAAACTTGCAATAATCACAAAAACAGAAAAATAACCAGAGCAAAACCATCAGGCAATACTTTGAGAAAGGCAGGCCTTACAACTTGTCTCTGATGAGCTGTAACAGCTCCCTGCTTTCTATCCACATATTACTGATACTTCTTTGTTAACGCTATCTTAATATATACTCCAATGACCCAAAATCTTATTCCAAATTAGATTTGTGAATACGCAGAAAACCCCATTTCCACACACTGGCCACAATGTATCAAAGTTTTGTTTCTGCATCATTGCCATTATAACACTGGAAGGAAAGCCTAATATATTATTATATTAATTTTTCAGAGAAAAAAGTCATACATTAAATGAACTTATCCCTAACCTTTCTTAACAACAAATCACATGGATACAATCTTTTCCACTGAACTGTTAGTTTAAAAGGTATAATCTCCAGTGAAAACACCTGAAAAGAAAAGGATTCTTTCCGGAGGTTTGTCTTACAAATACGTAAGAAAACCTGCACGCACATGCGTGTGTATGTTTGTGTGTGTAAGTAAAACAGGACGACAGAAAACAATTTTCTGACATAAATAAAGTTTAGCACTAAAGTTTTGCAGTAAATATAAATACTAAATTGTTAACATTAACCTACTGCTTTACATACAATACCAAGCAAATCAGCATTAGATTAAAAGACTATCATTATTGATAACCTTAGAAAAGACTGTCTAAGTGAAACTTTCTATTACCCTTACACTAGAAACATCTTTTTGCAACTACTGTTTTTCTTAAGTATAAGCTACCGTTTGACTTCTTACCACAAAAACAGTAATCAAGGCTTTCAAGAGAATGTGTGAACCATTCATCGCCTGCATTATTTAGGAACACATTCAGGTCGACAGCCTGGAGCAGGTGCTGGTCACCCATACCTGTAAACAATCGAGAGACGTGCTGACAATGCGGGGACATCTGGACTGGCACGCCAGCTCAAAGGGGAGGAAGTACTTGTCTGCTTCGATGAAATTTGTCTTTGATTTCACTGGCGGAAGGGTGCTTGATCCTGCTTTTGCTTCTCCATGAGGAGGACTAAAGGAAAAAGAAGAACCTGATTAGAATCTCACATTCGCCATCTTGATGATACATTCCCTTTCATTTCAGTTCTAGAAAGCACTTGGTTAAACTAATCTTCATTTTCCCATAATTCATGAGGAAACCAAAGCCCAGAGAAGTGTAGTGATTTGCTACAGGTCATAAGTCGGTGACCAAAGCTGTGACTAAATGCAAAAAATTGCTTAAATCAATTAAACAATTTTTCAAGTAGTTATTTGGGTTGCTGAGCATGTAGTAATTTCCCTAAATATGAACTGAAGCCTTTAAGCAAAGACAAAGTATATCTTACAGTATTTCAGAAATACACTTAATTTACTTATTTATAAGATTGTTTTGTATTAAGAAAGTATGTTTCTCGTATTTCTCAAAAATCATTTTTTTAATTTATTTTATTATAAAGGTCACATGCAAAAAATTTGCCACACCACAATAGAGACGATTATATTATTATTTTGGCCAAGGCCAACAAGTTTGCAAACTATTTTTACTGAAGGAATAAAACCCCACAAACCTCTGCTTTTCAGTTTCCGCTTTTATTTCCTCTGGTGGGGGAGAAAAAAAAGCATATGTTAGAAAACTTCACAAGACAAAGGTCATTAACCAATTTGATTACAGGTTTTATACATTAACTTATAAGTTCTGTAAGATGTTGGGAAGAATACAATTTTAAAAGAAAATTAGGTACTAAAACTCTGTGGCTGCCAAATGTATTAATTTATACAAATAATATAACTCTGTAAGACTATATGAAGAATATATACTAACAACCACAAGAATAGGTACAATTACAGATTACTGAATTTCCAAAGTACTTCCTTTACCCAAAGTAGTTCTTTCTTGGGGCAGGAGAGTCAAGTAAGTATTTACATTAACCAGAGGAATTAGTATTAAGAACAGAATAATATGTTTACTGTATTCAAATGACAAAATATAAGGCACATATGGGTGAGGAAAACAACTCAATATACCTTTCATTGAAATTAGTTTGAGGACATTATCAGGTCAGGACTACAACTTCTTAATCATGTGCAGGTGTGCTGATATTAAACCAATTTTTCTACTTATCACTACCATATAAGACACTACATACATGCCCAATTTAATGGGAAATTTTTCTTTTTGCTGTTTATATCCATGAGATGAGGTAAATTTGATGAATTCGACCTGTCATATTAGAACCTTAAATGTAATCATAAATTGAGGAATTTGGTTAATTGATCAAACTTGTTGGAAACGTGTAAAAGCGTTCAAATGTAACATTAATAATTACTATAATTATTAAGAACTTATGGGAAAAGCACTATTACATTTTCCACAGACTAACATATTTCTTGACTTAAAATAAATGCGTAGTAACACAGCACTGGAGGAAACTGCCTCTCTAGTTTAAGGAATCAGGGCTTGAAAAACAGTTTGCTTCAGGTTAACCTTCAACAATAGAATCTACAAGCACAGCTGACCCTTGGACAAGGCGGGGGTTAAATTATAGTCAGTCCTCCATTTCTGCTGTTCCTTTCTATCCATGATTCAACCAACCAGACGATTATATTATTATTTTGGCCAAGGCCAACAAGTTTGCAAACTATTTTTACTGAAGGAATAAAACCCCACAAACCTCTGCTTTTCAGTTTCCGCTTTTATTTCCTCTGGTGGGGGAGAAAAAAAAGCATATGTTAGAAAACTTCACAAGACAAAGGTCATTAACCAATTTGATTACAGGTTTTATACATTAACTTATAAGTTCTGTAAGATGTTGGGAAGAATACAATTTTAAAAGAAAATTAGGTACTAAAACTCTGTGGCTGCCAAATGTATTAATTTATACAAATAATATAACTCTGTAAGACTATATGAAGAATATATACTAACAACCACAAGAATAGGTACAATTACAGATTACTGAATTTCCAAAGTACTTCCTTTACCCAAAGTAGTTCTTTCTTGGGGCAGGAGAGTCAAGTAAGTATTTACATTAACCAGAGGAATTAGTATTAAGAACAGAATAATATGTTTACTGTATTCAAATGACAAAATATAAGGCACATATGGGTGAGGAAAACAACTCAATATACCTTTCATTGAAATTAGTTTGAGGACATTATCAGGTCAGGACTACAACTTCTTAATCATGTGCAGGTGTGCTGATATTAAACCAATTTTTCTACTTATCACTACCATATAAGACACTACATACATGCCCAATTTAATGGGAAATTTTTCTTTTTGCTGTTTATATCCATGAGATGAGGTAAATTTGATGAATTCGACCTGTCATATTAGAACCTTAAATGTAATCATAAATTGAGGAATTTGGTTAATTGATCAAACTTGTTGGAAACGTGTAAAAGCGTTCAAATGTAACATTAATAATTACTATAATTATTAAGAACTTATGGGAAAAGCACTATTACATTTTCCACAGACTAACATATTTCTTGACTTAAAATAAATGCGTAGTAACACAGCACTGGAGGAAACTGCCTCTCTAGTTTAAGGAATCAGGGCTTGAAAAACAGTTTGCTTCAGGTTAACCTTCAACAATAGAATCTACAAGCACAGCTGACCCTTGGACAAGGCGGGGGTTAAATTATAGTCAGTCCTCCATTTCTGCTGTTCCTTTCTATCCATGATTCAACCAACCATGAACTGTGCAGTACTGTAGTATTTACCACTGAAAAATATCCATGTATATGTGGATTTATGCAGTTCAAATCTGTGTTGTTCAAGGTTCAACTATAAACCAATAAATTCTCAATTATCAAAGAAAAAACACTCTGAAGAAACAAAATACTAAGGTATCAAATTAAGAATATTTTCCCATGAAAGTCAGAATCACGAGTAGGATGGCCACTAACAGCAAAACAGTCCTGACACGGCTCTGGAAACACCAGACAACGCAAACAGACGATGCTAGATGTGACAAACAAAGTCATCACTCAGCTGAAGTAAGACAAAAACCAGACACTAGATTCGTTTGTTTAGTGATATTTAGATTTTTAAAATAAATATATAGTCATAACATTTAAAACAAACTTTATTATTGAAATGCTTTCAGGAATCGTTTTCTCCCTATCCCTTCGCAACTAATTTTATACAATCTCTTGAAAACCTTAGAAACACAACCAATGCATTATATATACAAGGTTAAAAACTGGAGAAAATGGGTCATTGTAACTTAGCACAGAAAGTACAGATTTTAAAGTATTTTGAAAGAAACAAGTTTCATTCCTTTCTGGTACATTAAGTTACTGAAACCAAGTACATCAAATTAACAAAACAGTTAATAAGGCACAGGACTTGTTTAATGAACAGGAAAGAATGATTCATTAAAAAAATCACTAATCACATGCAAGTTATGTACCTGATTTCCCAAGAATATTCAACATTCTCTCATGATTTATACTACCAACTTGCTAAGCAGCTTTCTTTCTCCCACTGACAGTACAACATAAACTTCAAAATGACATTTATATGGGCTTCCCTGGTGGTCCAGTGCACAAGGACACCGCCTTGCAGTGCAAGGGGCATCGGTTCGATCCCTGGTCCAGAAAGATCCCACGTGCCGTGGAGTGGCTGGGCCAATGTATCCAACTACCGAGCCGGAGCTCTGGAGCGCATGCGCCCAGAGCCGGTGCTCTGCGATGACAGACGCCACCACGATGGGAGGCCCACACAGGCCACAGAACAAAAAGGATAAGTGAATGAAAGATCAAAAGAAGTGGTCAAAAAAAAAAAAAGAGACATTTATACAGATTCAAGAAATTCTAGTACCCGTATGCGTGATATGCACGACTCACATCTACCTCTCATGACACCACTGCCCTACAGCTCACCGAGCGACAGCACTGCCTCAGTGCCAGCTGAGAGTCTAACTGAACAGAAAGCCAAATGAAGAGCCTGCAAGAAACACATCAGAACTTACACGTCCAACGTGCTGTCTCCTTCCAAGCAGCGACTGGGGGAGGCTGTGCATCTACAATCACAACACTGCCAGTATTCACAAATATGTGCGGAATTCACTGTCTGTGGTCCTTTCCTGCCTGCTTCCTTCTTTTAAATGAATAACCTCACAGAAGGAAAATTCTCTAGAAAAGGAACCAAATTCTAACCACCAATTAACCACAAGTGCCTTGGAGCCAAGCATGAAGGACGGTATGTGACCTCAAAACAAAAGCTTTTAACTTCATTGCTTCTGCAAACTATGTCAAACTGTGTGTGTGCGGGCAGTGTTTTAGAAAGTACGCGACTCTCATTAGACTCTGGAAGAAGCCTGCACCCAAACTATAAAGATACAGGATCAATTAAAAGCACTGATCTGGATCAACAATGACTACACGTTTAAGCAAGTTTAAACAAAACATTTCTAAAACACTGCATAAATATAAGTGATCACTTTGAAAAATAATATTCCTTTGGATGTATATATTTTGCTAGGTCTACTTTTTCAAAGCCAATGCTGTGATTTCAGCATCACATTTCATACTGTTAAAGATTAAATAAAAATATAGGCATTAAATAGAATGCTAGAGTATTTAAGGGAGAGAGAGAGAATGGCTTGAAAAAAGCTGTGACAACAGCGATGATTAAATGTGAATTCTATGGACATCCTGGGAAGAAAAACAATGTCACAATCTCATTTATCTAGAAGGAAGAGGAGCAGCAAGAAGGGGGGCATTAAAAAACAGAATGGTAAAGTAAGAAGCGCATGCGCCCAGAGCCGGTGCTCTGCGATGACAGACGCCACCACGATGGGAGGCCCACACAGGCCACAGAACAAAAAGGATAAGTGAATGAAAGATCAAAAGAAGTGGTCAAAAAAAAAAAAAAGAGACATTTATACAGATTCAAGAAATTCTAGTACCCGTATGCGTGATATGCACGACTCACATCTACCTCTCATGACACCACTGCCCTACAGCTCACCGAGCGACAGCACTGCCTCAGTGCCAGCTGAGAGTCTAACTGAACAGAAAGCCAAATGAAGAGCCTGCAAGAAACACATCAGAACTTACACGTCCAACGTGCTGTCTCCTTCCAAGCAGCGACTGGGGGAGGCTGTGCATCTACAATCACAACACTGCCAGTATTCACAAATATGTGCGGAATTCACTGTCTGTGGTCCTTTCCTGCCTGCTTCCTTCTTTTAAATGAATAACCTCACAGAAGGAAAATTCTCTAGAAAAGGAACCAAATTCTAACCACCAATTAACCACAAGTGCCTTGGAGCCAAGCATGAAGGACGGTATGTGACCTCAAAACAAAAGCTTTTAACTTCATTGCTTCTGCAAACTATGTCAAACTGTGTGTGTGCGGGCAGTGTTTTAGAAAGTACGCGACTCTCATTAGACTCTGGAAGAAGCCTGCACCCAAACTATAAAGATACAGGATCAATTAAAAGCACTGATCTGGATCAACAATGACTACACGTTTAAGCAAGTTTAAACAAAACATTTCTAAAACACTGCATAAATATAAGTGATCACTTTGAAAAATAATATTCCTTTGGATGTATATATTTTGCTAGGTCTACTTTTTCAAAGCCAATGCTGTGATTTCAGCATCACATTTCATACTGTTAAAGATTAAATAAAAATATAGGCATTAAATAGAATGCTAGAGTATTTAAGGGAGAGAGAGAGAATGGCTTGAAAAAAGCTGTGACAACAGCGATGATTAAATGTGAATTCTATGGACATCCTGGGAAGAAAAACAATGTCACAATCTCATTTATCTAGAAGGAAGAGGAGCAGCAAGAAGAGGAGATTGGCTTGCCTAACTGGGTAACAAGGGTACCACTAATTTAGACACAAAACAGATTTCTCACTGGGTACAAGTAGGAGAAGGAGAGGGAAGTCTGGGTCACGTTTTATCTTAAGAGATGGGGAGGTTCAAGGGGCAGTAATCAGCAGGCACTCAGGTATATGAATCTGAAGCTCAGGAGATAGTGTGGCAGATTGTATTTTCAAATATGGTCACTATTTTATCTCCCACCCCCATCTGCCCTTCTGCAAAGTGACCTTGCACACCCCCGCAAGAGAGAGAGTCTAATTCCACCCGTCCCTTGCATATGGCTGGCCTTGGAGATTCGCTCCTAACCAACAGCCGATACTGGAAGAAACAGAGAACAAGGCCAAGATTAGGTCAGAAAAAGCCAAGCAGCCCCTGCCCGATTCTCCTGGGACGCTGGGTCTCCAGACACCCACGCTGTGGACCTGAAGGCCCTGACGCGAGAAGCCCAGGCCAGCAGGACGCCTGTGTAAGTGATTCAGTGGTTCAGTCAACACCACTGGAGCCCCGCTTTCAAGTCATCAGAGTTCAGGCGCCAGACGCCTGACTGAAGAAGCCTCCAGAAGACTCGAGCTTGCCCCCGTTCACAGTCTCTCCAGCTGAGACTCCAGACCCTATGGAGCAGCCACATGCCTCATCTGAATTCCTGACACAGAGAGATTCTGAGCAGGACAAAAGGGTCATCGAGTTGCACCACTGAGTTGCGGGGTGGGTTCTCCCACAGCAATAGGTAACTGGGCCCAAAAGGGCTAAGGAGGCTTGAGGAGACTGCCGGCGAGTGGGGTTACTAACTCTGGCAAACGGGGACGACAGCTGAGGAGCACCACACACCTGGCAGGAACATGGAAAGTTCCAGTGCATCTGGATAAGGGGTCCAGGTGGTTAACAGGTATGGCAATGCAGCTCAGACTTGTCCCCTTGTAATATACTCATCAGCCTCAGAATCTAGAGGTCCTCTGCAAACTGTCTATAAAATTATGACTAAATCATAATAGCTATGAAGTTCAAAGTAATTAAAAAAAAAAAGACCACTTTAAATTTCTTTTTGTGCTTACTCAGTGGTATCCAACTCTTTGTGACCCCATGGGCTGTAGCCCGCCATGGAGTGGGTTGCCACTGCCTTCTCCAAGGCAGCTTCCTGGTCCAGAGACTGAATCCAGGTTCGATTTAGCACTCAGAAAACAGTCAAAAAGCTAACTTTCTCTTAAACTGCTACTATCACTGCCCCCAGCTCCCTTCTGATCTAAAGGAAAAAGAAGATGTGATGGGAACAAATATTCAGCTAAGGTCAACTAGGAGTTGCTCACACAGTGAATATTCACTAATATAAATTAAACAGATGTTCAGATATTAAAATGATGATCGATGACTGCAGAACTGATAAAAGCATGTAAGTTCTGATATTCTTAAAAGCTTAAATTCTGGAAAAGGAAACTGTAATGCGTAACAACGTGCTTTGACACTAGGGTGAAGGTTAAATGAATACTTGTATATTCTAAGATTTTATTCATCACATGACTTTCAGTAAAAATTGTCACAGCTATATTAATGCCAATACTTAGTACTCTTCCACACCACTTAGAAAGTTTGCTAATTATGTATTTGTAATCATTTTGCCCTGAGCTAAGCTAAAACTTACAGTATTCTATAAAAGGAAATAAGCACCATAAACCAAACTACAGAAAACTCCCCTCAAGTGAATGCACTTTATATGTACTTGTAGTAGAATCCATTACTTCCAAAATCATTGGCAAAAATGATGCTGATTAATTCACTAAACCAACCCCTGCCCCAACAAGCAAGAAGCTGAGCAGTCTTTTACATTACCAAATTCCCTAATGAATTTCAAATAAATGTTTTCATATCACAGGGCTACATGGGTATGGCTATTTTCTGCAATATGGAAGGAAGAAGAATAGATTTTTATTCAAAAGCCAGTACACCTGCCCTCCCGCCTGAAGTCAGCGGAGCCGCTTCCGATAACGTGGTTCCTGGGTGTATGCATGCTCCGTTGTTAAGTCATGTTCAACTCTTTGCTACCGTGTGGACCGTAGCCCACCATGGTGGATAAGCATGCCGTGAGGTCCTCTGCAAACTGTCTAAAAATTGACTAAATCATAATAGCTATGAAGTTCAAAGTAATTAAAAAAAAAAAGACCACTTTAAATTTCTTTTTGTGCTTACTCAGTGGTATCCAACTCTTTGTGACCCCATGGGCTGTAGCCCGCCATGGAGTGGGTTGCCACTGCCTTCTCCAAGGCAGCTTCCTGGTCCAGAGACTGAATCCAGGTTCGATTTAGCACTCAGAAAACAGTCAAAAAGCTAACTTTCTCTTAAACTGCTACTATCACTGCCCCCAGCTCCCTTCTGATCTAAAGGAAAAAGAAGATGTGATGGGAACAAATATTCAGCTAAGGTCAACTAGGAGTTGCTCACACAGTGAATATTCACTAATATAAATTAAACAGATGTTCAGATATTAAAATGATGATCGATGACTGCAGAACTGATAAAAGCATGTAAGTTCTGATATTCTTAAAAGCTTAAATTCTGGAAAAGGAAACTGTAATGCGTAACAACGTGCTTTGACACTAGGGTGAAGGTTAAATGAATACTTGTATATTCTAAGATTTTATTCATCACATGACTTTCAGTAAAAATTGTCACAGCTATATTAATGCCAATACTTAGTACTCTTCCACACCACTTAGAAAGTTTGCTAATTATGTATTTGTAATCATTTTGCCCTGAGCTAAGCTAAAACTTACAGTATTCTATAAAAGGAAATAAGCACCATAAACCAAACTACAGAAAACTCCCCTCAAGTGAATGCACTTTATATGTACTTGTAGTAGAATCCATTACTTCCAAAATCATTGGCAAAAATGATGCTGATTAATTCACTAAACCAACCCCTGCCCCAACAAGCAAGAAGCTGAGCAGTCTTTTACATTACCAAATTCCCTAATGAATTTCAAATAAATGTTTTCATATCACAGGGCTACATGGGTATGGCTATTTTCTGCAATATGGAAGGAAGAAGAATAGATTTTTATTCAAAAGCCAGTACACCTGCCCTCCCCGCCTGAAGTCAGCGGAGCCGCTTCCGATAACGTGGTTCCTGGGTGTATGCATGCTCCGTTGTTAAGTCATGTTCAACTCTTTTGCTACCGTGTGGACCGTAGCCCACCAGGTGCCTCTGTCCAAAGGATTCTCCAGGCAAGAATACTGGAGTGGGCTGCCATTTCCTTCTACAGGGGCTCTTCCTGACCCAGGAATCAAATCCATATCTCCTGCACTGGCAGGTGGATTCTTTACCACAGAGTCACCAAGGAAGCCCAATATAGTTCTGGAGAATGTGTCAAAAAGAAGTGCAAACTTGGGGCTTCCCTGGTGGTCCAGTGGGTAAGGACACTGCCTTGCAGTGCTAGGGGCGCTGGTTTGATCCCTGGCCTGGGAAGATCCCAGGTGCTGCGGAGTGGCTGGACTGATGTATCCAACTACCGAGCCGGAGCTCTGGAGCGCATGCACCCAGAGCCGGTGCTCTGCAGCGACAGAGGCCACTGCGATGGAAAGTCCACATAGGCTGAAGAACAAAGATGGATGAAAATGGATAAATGAAAGACCAATAGAAGTAGCCAAAAAAAAAAAAAAAAAGAAGTGCAAACTTCTGACTGCAAACATTCTAACTGTCCTCAATGGCTTGAATACTGATGGGATTTCAGAAGAAAGATGAAAAGTGAACTTGCCACCATAAAACAGCAGAAGCCATCTAAGGGGGAGTGGCGGGATGCTCCTTCTTAAGTCAAAACTGGACACATGAGCCTTGGTCAGCTTATAATGACTCTAACTTGCAGTTCCCCAAGTTAATATTTGAAAAAACTATTCATTACATGTAACAGAAAAGCACTATACAACTGCTCAATTTAGAACCTGATTTCTCACCAAAGATTACATGCACAGTGGTCCCCCTTTATTTACAGTTCCCTTTCTGAAGTTTCGATTGGCTGCAGTCAACTGCAGTCTGAAAATATGAAATGGAAAATTTCAGAAATAAACAGAAGTTTTAAACTGCATGACAAGCTAAGCAGTGTGATGAAACCCTGTGCTGACCCAGTCCTGTGCCGTCCTGCTTGGGCCCCATCGAGGGCATGAGTCATCCGTCTCTTCAGTGTCCCTGCCTCAGTCACTCTGTATCTGTCTGGGGTATCAGGGTCAACAGTCACAGACGGATATCACAGGGCTGTGCTCAAGCAACCCACATTTGACTAAACAACGGCCCAAGAGTGCAAGAGCAGCAACGCTGGCGGTCTGAATATGCCAAAGGGAAGCTTTAGCGTCACTTAAATCGTTTTCTTTTGAGTTTTCAGGTGGCGCAGTGGTAAAGAATCCTCCTGCCAATGCAAGAGATGCAAGAGACTCGGGTCGATCCCTAGATTCAAGAAACGTGCATTCAGTCCCTGGATCTTCGAGAAGACTTCCTGGAGGAGGAAATGGTAACCCACTTCCACTTCGGTATTCTCTCCTGAGAAACCCCATGGACAGAGGAGCCTGGTGGGCAAGAGCCCAGGATCACAGACAGAGTCAAGCGGGCACAACTGTGTACGTGCTCATTTACTAAATGTGCTTTCTTTAAGTGAAAAGATTTAAGTTCTTGACTTAATAAAAATAGGGGGAAAAAAATCGAATGCTGAGGCTGCTAAGAATCTCAGTAAGAACGAACCTTCCACACACTAAACTGTGAAGAAACAGAAAATTGTGCTCATTTTGCTGTCACACCTCAAGCTGCAAGAGTTACAGCCACAGCGTGTTAACTGCTTAGTCAAGATGGAAAAGGCAATACATTTTCACAAGAAATTTGAGAGAGAAAAAGACCATACTTAGATAATCTTATTACTTTATATTGCTATAATTGTTCTATTTTATGTTAATTGTCCATAACTTACTTTGCTTAATTTATAAATTAAAGTCTGACATGTGAGTCCCAAAATATTCTATTCATTACATGTAACAGAAAAGCACTATACAACTGCTCAATTTAGAACCTGATTTCTCACCAAAGATTACATGCACAGTGGTCCCCCTTTATTTACAGTTCCCTTTCTGAAGTTTCGATTGGCTGCAGTCAACTGCAGTCTGAAAATATGAAATGGAAAATTTCAGAAATAAACAGAAGTTTTAAACTGCATGACAAGCTAAGCAGTGTGATGAAACCCTGTGCTGACCCAGTCCTGTGCCGTCCTGCTTGGGCCCCATCGAGGGCATGAGTCATCCGTCTCTTCAGTGTCCCTGCCTCAGTCACTCTGTATCTGTCTGGGGTATCAGGGTCAACAGTCACAGACGGATATCACAGGGCTGTGCTCAAGCAACCCACATTTGACTAAACAACGGCCCAAGAGTGCAAGAGCAGCAACGCTGGCGGTCTGAATATGCCAAAGGGAAGCTTTAGCGTCCACTTAAATCGCTTTTCTTTTGAGTTTTCAGGTGGCGCAGTGGTAAAGAATCCTCCTGCCAATGCAAGAGATGCAAGAGACTCGGGTCGATCCCTAGATTCAAGAAACGTGCATTCAGTCCCTGGATCTTCGAGAAGACTTCCTGGAGGAGGAAATGGTAACCCACTTCCACTTCGGTATTCTCTCCTGAGAAACCCCATGGACAGAGGAGCCTGGTGGGCAAGAGCCCAGGATCACAGACAGAGTCAAGCGGGCACAACTGTGTACGTGCTCATTTACTAAATGTGCTTTCTTTAAGTGAAAAGATTTAAGTTCTTGACTTAATAAAAATAGGGGGAAAAAAATCGAATGCTGAGGCTGCTAAGAATCTCAGTAAGAACGAACCTTCCACACACTAAACTGTGAAGAAACAGAAAATTGTGCTCATTTTGCTGTCACACCTCAAGCTGCAAGAGTTACAGCCACAGCGTGTTAACTGCTTAGTCAAGATGGAAAAGGCAATACATTTTCACAAGAAATTTGAGAGAGAAAAAGACCATACTTAGATAATCTTATTACTTTATATTGCTATAATTGTTCTATTTTATGTTAATTGTCCATAACTTACTTTGCTTAATTTATAAATTAAACTGTATCATAGGCTTGTATGTAGAGGGTTCAAGTGTCCACGGGGAGTCTTGGAACATGCCCTGCAGACAGGGCGTACTACTGAAATTTAAGTTCTCTAAGTGGTCCGTGGCAAATAACTGAAAACTATGAATAAAAAATTTTAATAGACTACAACTGTTTCTTCAATATAGTACATCAATAATACAGATATCAGAGGGAAATGTCTTCTAAGATAATGAAATTATTGATTAGCTCACCAAAATCACACTAATAGAAACAAGTTTAATAAATAACAAAAATATCTTGTATTTGTGCAGCATTTTGCAATTTACTAAGAAGTTTTACATACATATTATTAATTCTTAAAATAGCAGACAGGGGCTTCCCTGGTGGTCCAGTGGGTAAAGAGTCTGCCTTGTGGTGTGAGGGGCACCAGTTCAAACCCTTGCCCGGGAAGATCCCATGTGCTGCAGAGCAGCTGGACCGGTGTGTCCAATTACCAGTCAGCGATCTGGAGCGCATGCGCCCAGAGCCTGTGCTCTGCAATGAGTGAGGTCACTGCAATGGGAGGCCCACATAGGCCAAAGAATAAAGATGGATGAAAATAAATGAACAAAAAAAATCAATAAAAGCAGCCAAACTTTACAAAAAAAAAAAAAGATGGTGGGCGCCCCCCCCCCCCCACAACAAAAAAACCCAGCAAATAGTACTATCAACATGCCCGTTTTACAGATTAAAACATCTGAAGTGACTTGCCCAAGATGGCAAGAAGGATGTGGAATGATTTAAGTGTGGTTTTGGTATAAAATAAGCTTAACTCAAATGACTACATTTCAATGATGTATTCATTTAAAAAAATATTGATTTTAGAATAATGTTATTACTGTAGTTTTCCAACATGCCCATACAAGTTCTAACAAAACAAAAAACCACTGTGCTACCTATTAAATCAAGTTCCTGCCTAATGACACTAACATAATAAGTACAGGTAAGCCAAATCTAGAGAGAACTAAGTGAACATAAACCCTTAGAGCAATCACGAATTATGAAAATGGTCCTTTAATGGAGCTTAACGTCTGGACAGAAGGAATGCCGTGGCTATCTTCTGTCAACAACCTGCGGTGGCTACAGTGAAAATCAACAAGAACAGTTATTGTTCTCAGTGTGAACACCCCGACTGGTAAATAAACAATTGGACATTTCATAGATTCTGCTCAAAGCAAGATATGCAGAAGCCACAGCTATGGAATCATGGAAAGAATACCGCACTTGTAAGTCAGGACCTTCTGTTCTATTTCAACTAAATAGTATAAGAGAAATACAGTGGAAAGAAACGGGTTAGAGGTCCCAGAAGAGTCGACCACAGATTTGCCCCTGTATGACCTTTCTAAACCTCAGTTCACAGACTTTTCATATAGGGCATAATAATATTTAGAGTTCTGTCTCATTAAGAATGGGGCTCGGGCTTCCCCTGGTGGTCCAGTGGGTAAGGACACCGCCTTGCAGTGCAAGGGGCGCCGGTTCGATCCCTGGCCTGGGAAGATCCCACCTGCCGCGGAGCGGCTGGACCCATGTGTCCAACTACCGAGCCAGAGGTCTGGAGCGCATGCGCCCAGAGCCGGTGCTCTGAGATAACAGAGGCCACCGTGATGGGAGGCCCACAGGAGCCAAAGAACAAAGATGGATGAAACTAGACAAATGAAAGACCAGTGGAAGTGGCCTGCCCACCCCCCTCCCTTCCCCTCCCCGCCAAAATAAATAAATAAATGTTTAAAAAAAAAAAAAGAATGGGGGGTGGTCCAGTAGGTAAGGACACCGCCTTGCAGTGCAAGGGGCGCCAGTTCCATCCCTGGCCTGGGAAGATCCCGTGTGCCGCGGAACGGCTGGACCGATGTGTCCAATTACCGAGCCAGAGCTCTGCAACGACAGACGCCACCGCGATGGGAGGCCCACAGGAGCCAAAGAACAAACACGATGAAAACAGAGAGATGAAATACCAATAGAAGTGACCCGCCCGCTTCCCTCCCTCCCCAACCCGACCTCCGCCCAAAAATAAATAAATAAATCTTAAAAAAAAAAAAAAAAAAGAATGGGGCTCCCCGGTGGCTCAGTAGTAAAGAATCCACAATGCTGGAAATCACATAGATTTTTGTTTTCCCAGGACATATAAAAGTTATGTTTATACTATATTATAATCTATTATAAAGTATGCAATAGAATTGTGCCTTAAAAAGAAATGTTCATACTCTAATTAAAAAATATCTGGGGGGGCTTCCCGGGTGGTCCAGTGGGTAAGGACACCACCCTGCAGTGCAAGAGGCACCGGTTCGATCCCTGGCCTGGGAGGATCCCACGTGCTTTGGAGCGGCTGGACTGATGTGTCCAACTACCGAGCCGGACCTCTGGAGCATGTGCGCCCAGAGCTGGTGCTCTGCGACACGAGAGGCCACTGCAATGGGAGGCCCACAAAGGACAAAGAACAGAGATGAATGAAAATGGATAAATGAAAGACCAATAGAAGTGGCCAAAAAAAAAAAATCTGGGGGGAATTCCCTGGCAGTCTCAATGCACAGGGGGCGCAGGCCATCCCTGGTCAGGAAACTAAGATTCTGAAAGGCAGGCAGCATGGCCCCCTCAAAAAACAAACAAAAAATATTTTATTGCTAAAAAATGCTTTCAATCACCCAAATCTTCACCTGGTGGAGAGTCCTTGCATGGGCATTGATGGCTGCTGACCGATCAGGGTGGTGGCTGCTGAAGTGTGGGGTGGTTATAGCATTTCTTAAAATAAGACAGCCAGGAAGTCTGTCTCATCAATTGACTATTCCTTTTGGGAACAACTTCTTGTAGCTTGCAATGTTATTTTTCAGTGTTTTACCCACCGCAGAACTTTCAACATTGGAGTCAATCCTCTCAAACCCTGCAGCTGTTTTATCAACAAAATTTATGTTCTAAATCCTTTATTGTCATTCTAACAACCTTCAAAGCATCCTCACCAGAAGCAGATTAAACCTCAAGAAACCACCTTTGTTCATCCATAAAAAGCAGCTCCTCGTCTGTTAAGGCTTTATCCTGAGATTACAACTCAATGACATCTTCAAGTTCCATTTTCAATTCTTCTCTTGGTATTCCCACCACACCTGAAGTTACTTCCTCCACTGAAGCCGCCAACTCCTTAAAGTCATCCATGAGGGCCGGAAGCAACTTCTTCTGATCTCCTGTTAATGTTGGTATTCTGACCTCCTCCCATGAAGCACAACTGTTCTTAATGGCATTTAGAATGGTGACTCTTTTCCTGAAACATCAGAGAAATCACTACTATGGCAGGTATAGCCCTACAAAACATATTTCTTCAGTAAAAAGACCTGAAAGTGGTAATTACTTATTGATTGTGGGCTTCAGAATGGATGGTGTATTATCGCCAGGCATGAAAACAACGTGAATCTCATTGTCCATCTCCATCAGAGCTCTCGGGTGACCAGGGGTATGGTCAATGAGTGGTAATTTTTTTAGTAGTAATGTTTTGGAAGGACTCTTTCCGTCTAAGCAGGAGGTATCAACAGTGGGCTTAAAAATCTGCTAATCATGATGTAAACAGATGTGCTATCACCCAGGCTTTGGTACTGCCTTTACCGAGCAGAGCACAGTAGACTTACCATGATTATTAAGGGTCCCAAGATCTTTCAAATGGCAAGTAAGCACTGGCTTCAACTTAAAATCACCAGCTGCATTGGCCCCAAACTAGAAAGTCAGTCTGTCCTCTGAAAAAATTGCTTTTTAAAAAATCACCCAAATCTTCACCTGGTGGAGAGTCCTTGCATGGGCATTGATGGCTGCTGACCGATCAGGGTGGTGGCTGCTGAAGTGTGGGGTGGTTATAGCATTTCTTAAAATAAGACAGCCAGGAAGTCTGTCTCATCAATTGACTATTCCTTTTGGGAACAACTTCTTGTAGCTTGCAATGTTATTTTTCAGTGTTTTACCCACCGCAGAACTTTCAACATTGAGTCAATCCTCTCAAACCCTGCAGCTGTTTTATCAACAAAATTTATGTTCTAAATCCTTTATTGTCATTCTAACAACCTTCAAAGCATCCTCACCAGAAGCAGATTAAACCTCAAGAAACCACCTTTGTTCATCCATAAAAAGCAGCTCCTCGTCTGTTAAGGCTTTATCCTGAGATTACAACTCAATGACATCTTCAAGTTCCATTTTCAATTCTTCTCTTGGTATTCCCACCACACCTGAAGTTACTTCCTCCACTGAAGCCGCCAACTCCTTAAAGTCATCCATGAGGGCCGGAAGCAACTTCTTCTGATCTCCTGTTAATGTTGGTATTCTGACCTCCTCCCATGAAGCACAACTGTTCTTAATGGCATTTAGAATGGTGACTCTTTTCCTGAAACATCAGAGAAATCACTACTATGGCAGGTATAGCCCTACAAAACATATTTCTTCAGTAAAAAGACCTGAAAGTGGTAATTACTTATTGATTGTGGGCTTCAGAATGGATGGTGTATTATCGCCAGGCATGAAAACAACGTGAATCTCATTGTCCATCTCCATCAGAGCTCTCGGGTGACCAGGGGTATGGTCAATGAGTGGTAATTTTTTTTTTTTAGTAGTAATGTTTTGGAAGGACTCTTTCCGTCTAAGCAGGAGGTATCAACAGTGGGCTTAAAAATCTGCTAATCATGATGTAAACAGATGTGCTATCACCCAGGCTTTGGTACTGCCTTTACCGAGCAGAGCACAGTAGACTTACCATGATTATTAAGGGTCCCAAGATCTTTCAAATGGCAAGTAAGCACTGGCTTCAACTTAAAATCACCAGCTGCATTGGCCCCAAACTAGAAAGTCAGTCTGTCCTCTGAAGCTTTGAAACTAGCCACTGACTTCTCCTCCTTAGCTGTGAAAGTCCTTCTTCCAATAGAAAGCTGTTTCACCTACACTGTAAAGCTGCTTTTTGGTGTGGCGGCCTTCATGCATCACCTTAGCTAGATCCTCTGGATAACACGCTGCAGCTTCTACAGCACCACTTCCTGCTTTTCCTTCCACTTTTAGGTTATAGAGACAGCTTCTTTTCCTAACCTTCATGAACCAACCTTTGCTGATTTCAAACTTTTCTTCTGCAATTTCCTCACCTCTCTTAACCTTTAGAGAAATGAAGAAAATTATGATTGTTTACTATATATAAAACAGCTAGTATGGATCCTCTGTAGAGTATAGGTAACTCTACTAAATGACCAATATGGGAAAAAGAATCTAAAAAACAGTGGACAGGGGCCAGGACTTTCCCAGTGGCTCAGTGGTAACAAATCCACCTGCCACGGCAGGAGACATGAGTTCAATCCCTGATCAGGGGAAAATCCCACATGCCATGGAGCAACTTCAAGATAGATACTATTATTGTCCTGATTGACTATGAGAGAAAACAGACAGCAACACCTAAGTGACACATCCAAGATCTTACACTTAGTGCAGGGCCAACATTATTAAAACTATTATCACACTGATAGCAGTTACTCAATAAATAATTGTTGAATGAATAAAAAAAGATCATAAAATTAAGTTAGAGGAAACAAGTTATAGCCCTACAAAACATATTTCTTCAGTAAAAAGACCTGAAAGTGGTAATTACTTATTGATTGTGGGCTTCAGAATGGATGGTGTATTATCGCCAGGCATGAAAACAACGTGAATCTCATTGTCCATCTCCATCAGAGCTCTCGGGTGACCAGGGGTATGGTCAATGAGTGGTAATTTTTTTTTTTTAGTAGTAATGTTTTGGAAGGACTCTTTCCGTCTAAGCAGGAGGTATCAACAGTGGGCTTAAAAATCTGCTAATCATGATGTAAACAGATGTGCTATCACCCAGGCTTTGGTACTGCCTTTACCGAGCAGAGCACAGTAGACTTACCATGATTATTAAGGGTCCCAAGATCTTTCAAATGGCAAGTAAGCACTGGCTTCAACTTAAAATCACCAGCTGCATTGGCCCCAAACTAGAAAGTCAGTCTGTCCTCTGAAGCTTTGAAACTAGCCACTGACTTCTCCTCCTTAGCTGTGAAAGTCCTTCTTCCAATAGAAAGCTGTTTCACCTACACTGTAAAGCTGCTTTTTGGTGTGGCGGCCTTCATGCATCACCTTAGCTAGATCCTCTGGATAACACGCTGCAGCTTCTACAGCACCACTTCCTGCTTTTCCTTCCACTTTTAGGTTATAGAGACAGCTTCTTTTCCTAACCTTCATGAACCAACCTTTGCTGATTTCAAACTTTTCTTCTGCAATTTCCTCACCTCTCTTAACCTTTAGAGAAATGAAGAAAATTATGATTGTTTACTATATATAAAACAGCTAGTATGGATCCTCTGTAGAGTATAGGTAACTCTACTAAATGACCAATATGGGAAAAAGAATCTAAAAAACAGTGGACAGGGGCCAGGACTTTCCCAGTGGCTCAGTGGTAACAAATCCACCTGCCACGGCAGGAGACATGAGTTCAATCCCTGATCAGGGAAGATCCCACATGCCATGGAGCAACTTCAAGATAGATACTATTATTGTCCTGATTGACTATGAGAGAAAACAGACAGCAACACCTAAGTGACACATCCAAGATCTTACACTTAGTGCAGGGCCAACATTATTAAAACTATTATCACACTGATAGCAGTTACTCAATAAATAATTGTTGAATGAATAAAAAAAGATCATAAAATTAAGTTAGAGGAAACAAGTTATACATGAAATAAAAAAAACTCAAGATACTTTCAGGCCACAGATCAATAAAAGGGTGCAGAAAAAAAATATCTTTAAGTATCTTCTAAAAAACCGTAAAATTCATAAATACAGCTATAGCAAATGCTACCCCTTTGACTTTGGGCAAACACAGTTGATACTGAGAGCCCTAGAGCCCCTGCTCCACAACAAGAGAAGCCATCTCAACGAGAAACCTGCACACCGCAGAGCGGCTGGACCAATGTGTCCAATTGCCGGGCCGGAGCTCTGGAGCGCCTACGCCCAGAGCTGGCGCTCTGCAATGACAGACACCACCATGATGGGAGGCCCACAGGAGCCAAAGAACAAAGACAATGAAAATAGAGAAATGGGGCTTCCCCTGGTGGTCCAGTGGGTAAGGACACCGCCTTGCAGTGCAGGGGGTGCCAGTTCCATCCCTGGCCTGGGAAGATCCCACGTGCCGCGGAGTGGCTGGACTGATGTGTCCAATTACCCAGCCAGAGCTCTGGAGCGCATGCACCCAGAGCCGGTGCTCTGCGACAACAGAGGCCACCGTGATGGGAGGCCCACAGGAGCCAAAGAACAAAGACGGATGAACATAGAGAAACGAAAGACCAATAGAAGTGGTCCGCCCACTCCCCTCCCTCCCCAACCCGACCGCCGCCCAAAATAAATAAATAAATAAATCTTTAAAAAAATAAAATAAAATAAACAAAGAAATCCTGAAAGCTGGTAGGGAAAAAAAAATGACATATTAGTTGTAGGGGAACACAAGTCAAATGACAGTGGATTTCTCATCAGAAACTAGGGAAGCCAATATTTGGAGACAGTGTAGTATTTCCAAGAGCTGAAAGAAAAGAACTGTCACCCAAGGTTCCACATTCAGTAAGAATATCAGTATCTTAAAGGACTTTCCCAGTGGCTCAGTGGTAACAAATCCACCTGCCACGGCAGGAGACATGAGTTCAATCCCTGATCAGGGAAGATCCCACATGCCATGGAGCAACTTCAAGATAGATACTATTATTGTCCTGATTGACTATGAGAGAAAACAGACAGCAACACCTAAGTGACACATCCAAGATCTTACACTTAGTGCAGGGCCAACATTATTAAAACTATTATCACACTGATAGCAGTTACTCAATAAATAATTGTTGAATGAATAAAAAAAGATCATAAAATTAAGTTAGAGGAAACAAGTTATACATGAAATAAAAAAAACTCAAGATACTTTCAGGCCACAGATCAATAAAAGGGTGCAGAAAAAAAATATCTTTAAGTATCTTCTAAAAAACCGTAAAATTCATAAATACAGCTATAGCAAATGCTACCCTTTGACTTTGGGCAAACACAGTTGATACTGAGAGCCCTAGAGCCCCTGCTCCACAACAAGAGAAGCCATCTCAACGAGAAACCTGCACACCGCAGAGCGGCTGGACCAATGTGTCCAATTGCCGGGCCGGAGCTCTGGAGCGCCTACGCCCAGAGCTGGCGCTCTGCAATGACAGACACCACCATGATGGGAGGCCCACAGGAGCCAAAGAACAAAGACAATGAAAATAGAGAAATGGGGCTTCCCCTGGTGGTCCAGTGGGTAAGGACACCGCCTTGCAGTGCAGGGGGTGCCAGTTCCATCCCTGGCCTGGGAAGATCCCACGTGCCACGGAGTGGCTGGACTGATGTGTCCAATTACCCAGCCAGAGCTCTGGAGCGCATGCACCCAGAGCCGGTGCTCTGCGACAACAGAGGCCACCGTGATGGGAGGCCCACAGGAGCCAAAGAACAAAGACGGATGAACATAGAGAAACGAAAGACCAATAGAAGTGGTCCGCCCACTCCCCTCCCTCCCCAACCCGACCGCCGCCCAAAATAAATAAATAAATAAATCTTTAAAAAAATAAAATAAAATAAACAAAGAAATCCTGAAAGCTGGTAGGGAAAAAAAAATGACATATTAGTTGTAGGGGAACACAAGTCAAATGACAGTGGATTTCTCATCAGAAACTAGGGAAGCCAATATTTGGAGACAGTGTAGTATTTCCAAGAGCTGAAAGAAAAGAACTGTCACCCAAGGTTCCACATTCAGTAAGAATATCAGTATCTTAAAGGAATGAGGGTAAAACCAAAATCTTCTCAGAAAAAGCAAAAAGAAATTTGTTACCACTAGATCTATCCTATAAGGAGTTCAATTGAAAGAAGTTTTTCAACTGGAAACGACAGAGAAAAAAATCTGAAACACCAGGAATGAAAAATAGAAAAGGTAAAAATATGGAAAATATAACATCATCCTTTCTCCTCTTGTCTAAATTACACTCAATATTTAAGTAAAAATAAAGCATTGTCTTACTTACATGGTTTCTAAAATATGTAGAGGAAGAACTTAAGGCAATATACTATACATAAAGACTTAAGACCTAAATGGAGCTAGCTAACGTTTTTTCAGGTTACTCAAACTACCAAAACGCTGACATAAGTATACCTGGACGGGCTTCCCCTGGTGGTCCAGTGGGTAAGGACATCGCCTTGCACTGCAAGGGGCACCAGTTCCAGCCCTGGCCTGGGAAGATCCCACGTGCTGCGGAGCGGCTGGACCGATGTGTCCAATTACCGAGCCGGAGCTCTGGAGCACACGTGCCCAGAGCCAGTGCTCTGCAACGACAGACGCCACCGCGATGGGAGGCCCACAGGAGCCAAAGAACAAAGACGATGAAAATAGAGAGATGAAATACCAATAGAAGTGGCCCGCCCGCTCCCCTCCCTCCCCAACTGGAACCCCGCCCCAAAATAAATAAATAAATAAACAAATCTAAAAAAGTATACCTGGACGAGGTGTGTATGGTTAAATACCTGGCATAACCACCAAAAAATCAAATACTCAAAATTCTAAAGAAAAACTGAAATGGAATTCTAAAAATTCCATCGTTCAAGAAACTCATATAAAGGCAGGAAAGATGACACACAGGGGGGAAGAAAACCCCAAAAAACAGAAGGAATAACAACAAAAGTAAATGGCAGAATTAAGTGCTAACGTAACACTATTAAATGTAAAAAGTCTAAACATAATAATTAAAGACAGTTTGGCAGACTAGATTAAAAAAATATGAGCCAACTATATGCTATCTACATCAAACTAACTCCAAATATAATGATTCAAGTAGGTCAGTAAGTGAACAGAAAAGATATACCACAGTAACACCAATCAAATGACAGCAGGAATGAGCATAAAACCAAAATCTTCTCAGAAAAAGCAAAAAGAAATTTGTTACCACTAGATCTATCCTATAAGGAGTTCAATTGAAAGAAGTTTTTCAACTGGAAACGACAGAGAAAAAAATCTGAAACACCAGGAATGAAAAATAGAAAAGGTAAAAATATGGAAAATATAACATCATCCTTTCTCCTCTTGTCTAAATTACACTCAATATTTAAGTAAAAATAAAGCATTGTCTTACTTACATGGTTTCTAAAATATGTAGAGGAAGAACTTAAGGCAATATACTATACATAAAGACTTAAGACCTAAATGGAGCTAGCTAACGTTTTTTCAGGTTACTCAAACTACCAAAACGCTGACATAAGTATACCTGGACGGGCTTCCCCTGGTGGTCCAGTGGGTAAGGACATCGCCTTGCACTGCAAGGGGCACCAGTTCCAGCCCTGGCCTGGGAAGATCCCACGTGCTGCGGAGCGGCTGGACCGATGTGTCCAATTACCGAGCCGGAGCTCTGGAGCACACGTGCCCAGAGCCAGTGCTCTGCAACGACAGACGCCACCGCGATGGGAGGCCCACAGGAGCCAAAGAACAAAGACGATGAAAATAGAGAGATGAAATACCAATAGAAGTGGCCCGCCCGCTCCCCGCCCTCCCCAACTGGAACCCCGCCCCAAAATAAATAAATAAATAAACAAATCTAAAAAAGTATACCTGGACGAGGTGTGTATGGTTAAATACCTGGCATAACCACCAAAAAATCAAATACTCAAAATTCTAAAGAAAAACTGAAATGGAATTCTAAAAATTCCATCGTTCAAGAAACTCATATAAAGGCAGGAAAGATGACACACAGGGGGGAAGAAAACCCCAAAAAACAGAAGGAATAACAACAAAAGTAAATGGCAGAATTAAGTGCTAACGTAACACTATTAAATGTAAAAAGTCTAAACATAATAATTAAAGACAGTTTGGCAGACTAGATTAAAAAAATATGAGCCAACTATATGCTATCTACATCAAACTAACTCCAAATATAATGATTCAAGTAGGTCAGTAAGTGAACAGAAAAGATATACCACAGTAACACCAATCAAATGACAGCAGGAATGAGCATATCAATATCAGACAAAGTACTGACAGAACAACAAAAAGACAAGGAACAAAGGACAATGCATGATGATACCAGAGCACATAGCAATCCTGCATGTGTATGTAATGAAAAAATCTACAATTCTAGTTGAAGACTTCTACACCCCACTCACAATTAACGTAACTACTAGCCAAAAAATTAGTAGAACTAAGCAATACCACTAATCAACAGGATCTAAATCTATACAACACTCCCCTCAACAACAGAAGAATGCATATTCTTTCCAATGCCCATAAATATTCACCAAGACACTCCATATTCTAGGCCACAAAATAAACTTCAACAAATTTAAAAGAACTGAAGCTACAGAGAATGTATTCTCTTGCCACAATGGAATAAAACTAGAAATCAATGGGGTAACAGTAAAATTTCCAAACACTTGGAGATTAAGTAATACACTTCTAAACAACCTAAGGCTCAACAATTAGTCCAGAGTGAAATGTTTAAAATACAGAAAATAAATGAAAGCAAAACTAAAACAAACAAATTTTGTGGGCTGAGAGGGAGATTTATAGCTGTGAATGCTTACATTAGGAAAAAAGGTCAAGTAGGATTTACTCCTGGAGTGCAAGGATAGTTCAAGATAGCAAAATTAATACAGCACATTAACAAAAGAAGGATAAAAGTCATATCATTTCAATATATGCAGGAAATACAAAAGTCCTGGAGTGGACAAGGATAGTTAACCCAATAAAATCAAATACTCAAAATTCTAAAGAAAACTGAAATGGAATTCTAAAAATTCCATCGTCAAGAAACTCATATAAAGGCAGGAAAGATGACACACAGGGGGGAAGAAAACCCCAAAAAACAGAAGGAATAACAACAAAAGTAAATGGCAGAATTAAGTGCTAACGTAACACTATTAAATGTAAAAGTCTAAACTTAATAATTAAAGACAGTTTGGCAGACTAGATTAAAAAAATATGAGCCAACTATATGCTATCTACATCAAACTAACTCCAAATATAATGATTCAAGTAGGTCAGTAAGTGAACAGAAAAGATATACCACAGTAACACCAATCAAATGACAGCAGGAATGAGCATATCAATATCAGACAAAGTACTGACAGAACAACAAAAAGACAAGGAACAAAGGACAATGCATGATGATACCAGAGCACATAGCAATCCTGCATGTGTATGTAATGAAAAAATCTACAATTCTAGTTGAAGACTTCTACACCCCACTCACAATTAACGTAACTACTAGACAAAAACTTAGTAGAACTAAGCAATACCACTAATCAACAGGATCTAAATCTATACAACACTCCCCTCAACAACAGAAGAATGCATATTCTTTCCAATGCCCATAAATATTCACCAAGACACTCCATATTCTAGGCCACAAAATAAACTTCAACAAATTTAAAAGAACTGAAGCTACAGAGAATGTATTCTCTTGCCACAATGGAATAAAACTAGAAATCAATGGGGTAACAGTAAAATTTCCAAACACTTGGAGATTAAGTAATACACTTCTAAACAACCTAAGGCTCAACAATTAGTCCAGAGTGAAATGTTTAAAATACAGAAAATAAATGAAAGCAAAACTAAAACAAACAAATTTTGTGGGCTGAGAGGGAGATTTATAGCTGTGAATGCTTACATTAGGAAAAAAGGTCAAGTAGGATTTACTCCTGGAGTGCAAGGATAGTTCAAGATAGCAAAATTAATACAGCACATTAACAAAAAGAAGGATAAAAGTCATATCATTTCAATATATGCAGGAAAACACTGGACAAAAGTCAACATTATTTCATGAGAAAAACTAAAAAATGTGGGTACACAAGGAATGTACCTCAACATAATAAAGATCATATGTTACAAACTCCCAACTAACATATTCAATGCTGAAAAGCTAAAAGCTTTTCTTCTAAGCTCAAGCACAACATAAGGATGCCCCTTCTTTCCAACTCTATTCAATGTAGTACTGGAAACCCTCAACCATAGATGATACGCAAGAAAAAAAGACGTAAATAAAAGGCATTCAAAATCCAAAGGAAGAAGTAAAACTGTCTCTTTTTGCAGATGACATGCTCCAGCCAAGAACTGCTAGAACTAATGAATCAGTAGTTTCAGGATACAAAATGAATATACAGAAATTAGCCGCATTTCTATACACCAACAATCAATTATTTGAAAGAGAATTTTCTAAGAAATTAGCTCCATTTACAATCACATCAAAAAATATAATATTTTGGAATCAATTTAACCAAGGAGGTAAAAGATTTGTACACTGAAAACTGTAAGACACTGATGAAAGAACTTGAAGAAGACACAAACAAGATACTGTATATTCATGCAGAGGAAAAACTAAGTATCGTTAAAATGGCCACATCACCCAAAGCAATCCACAGAGTCAAGGCAATGTCTGTCAAAATTCCAATGGCATTTTTTACAGAAATAGAAGACAATCCAGAAACTTGTATGGAATCACAAAAGACTCTGAACAGCCAAAAAAATCTTGAGAAAGAAGAACAAAGCTGGAATCATCATACTTCCTGATTTCAAACATTATTATAAAGTCACAGTAATCCACAGAAGTATGGTATTGGCCTAAAAACAGAGACAAAGATCAAAAAAACCTAACTCAGAGTCCAGAAATAAACTTATTCATAAACTATGGTTAATGAATCTTCTATAAAGGATCTAAGAACATGCAATGGGCAAAGGAGATTTATAGCTGTGAATGCTTACATTAGGAAAAAAGGTCAAGTAGGATTTACTCCTGGAGTGCAAGGATAGTTCAAGATAGCAAAATTAATACAGCACATTAACAAAAAGAAGGATAAAAGTCATATCATTTCAATATATGCAGGAAAACACTGGACAAAAGTCAACATTATTTCATGAGAAAAACTAAAAAATGTGGGTACACAAGGAATGTACCTCAACATAATAAAGATCATATGTTACAAACTCCCAACTAACATATTCAATGCTGAAAAGCTAAAAGCTTTTCTTCTAAGCTCAAGCACAACATAAGGATGCCCCTTCTTTCCAACTCTATTCAATGTAGTACTGGAAACCCTCAACCATAGATGATACGCAAGAAAAAAAGACGTAAATAAAAGGCATTCAAAATCCAAAGGAAGAAGTAAAACTGTCTCTTTTTGCAGATGACATGCTCCAGCCAAGAACTGCTAGAACTAATGAATCAGTAGTTTCAGGATACAAAATGAATATACAGAAATTAGCCGCATTTCTATACACCAACAATCAATTATTTGAAAGAGAATTTTCTAAGAAATTAGCTCCATTTACAATCACATCAAAAAATATAATATTTTGGAATCAATTTAACCAAGGAGGTAAAAGATTTGTACACTGAAAACTGTAAGACACTGATGAAAGAACTTGAAGAAGACACAAACAAGATACTGTATATTCATGCAGAGGAAAAACTAAGTATCGTTAAAATGGCCACATCACCCAAAGCAATCCACAGAGTCAAGGCAATGTCTGTCAAAATTCCAATGGCATTTTTTACAGAAATAGAAGACAATCCAGAAACTTGTATGGAATCACAAAAGACTCTGAACAGCCAAAAAAATCTTGAGAAAGAAGAACAAAGCTGGAATCATCATACTTCCTGATTTCAAACATTATTATAAAGTCACAGTAATCCACAGAAGTATGGTATTGGCCTAAAAACAGAGACAAAGATCAAAAAAACCTAACTCAGAGTCCAGAAATAAACTTATTCATAAACTATGGTTAATGAATCTTCTATAAAGGATCTAAGAACATGCAATGGGCAAAGGACAGATCAGGTATTGGGAAAACCATATGCCAAAAAAATGAAACTGGACCCTTACCTTAACACCACACACAAAAATCAACTCAAAATGGATTGCAGACAAACAAAAATGAATTAAAGACCTGAAACCATTACATTCTAAGAAGAAAACATAAAATATAGCTTCTCAATATTCATCTCATCAATGATCTTTTGGATTTGACATCAGAAGCAAAAACAACAAAAGCAACATAAACAAGTGAGACTATTTCAAACTAAGAAGCTTCTGGAGAGCAAAGAAAACCATTAATAAAATGAAAGCAATCTATGGAACTGAAGAAAATATTCGCAAATCATTTTACTAAATGCAAAATATACAAGGAACTCATGCAAAAAAATAAACAATCCAATTAAAATGGGCACAAGACTTGAACATTGTTCCAAAGAAGAAATACAATGGCCTACAAGTACAAGAAAAGGTGCTCAACATCAATCCATCAAAGGTGCTCAATGTCAAAATCACAATGAGATATTACTTCATATCTGTTAGGGTGTCTATTATAAAAAATACAACTGAAAATTCTGGCAAGAAGTGGAGAAAAGAGAACCCTGGGAATGTAAACTGGTACAGTCACTATGGAAACAGTATGAATGAAGGTTCCTCAAGAAATTAAAAATAGAATTATTATATGATTCAGCAATTCCACTCTGGGTACAGATCCAAAGGAAACGAAACCATTATCTCAAAAAGGTATCTGTACTCCAAGCTCATATTATTTGTAGTAGCTAAGATACAGAAACAACCTAAGTGTCCATCAACAGATAAATAGATTTAAAAAAGACATGGTATACAAATACAATGGAATATTCCTCCACTTTGCAACGACCTGGATAAAGCCGGAGGGTACTGTGGTAAATGAAATAAGCCAGACAGGGAAAGGCAGATACTGCATGGTATTACTTCTATGTGGAAAAACTACTGAACTCACAGTACCAGAGAGCAGAATGGTGGTTGCCAAGGGCTGAAATGAAGTATGGTATTGGCCTAAAACAGAGACAAAGATCACAAAAACCTAACTCAGAGTCCAGAAATAAACTTATTCATAAACTATGGTTAATGAATCTTCTATAAAGGATCTAAGAACATGCAATGGGCAAAGGACAGATCAGGTATTGGGAAAACCATATGCCAAAAAAATGAAACTGGACCCTTACCTTAACACCACACACAAAAATCAACTCAAAATGGATTGCAGACAAACAAAAATGAATTAAAGACCTGAAACCATTACATTCTAAGAAGAAAACATAAAATATAGCTTCTCAATATTCATCTCATCAATGATCTTTTGGATTTGACATCAGAAGCAAAAACAACAAAAGCAACATAAACAAGTGAGACTATTTCAAACTAAGAAGCTTCTGGAGAGCAAAGAAAACCATTAATAAAATGAAAGCAATCTATGGAACTGAAGAAAATATTCGCAAATCATTTTACTAAATGCAAAATATACAAGGAACTCATGCAAAAAAATAAACAATCCAATTAAAATGGGCACAAGACTTGAACATTGTTCCAAAGAAGAAATACAATGGCCTACAAGTACAAGAAAAGGTGCTCAACATCAATCCATCAAAGGTGCTCAATGTCAAAATCACAATGAGATATTACTTCATATCTGTTAGGGTGTCTATTATAAAAAATACAACTGAAAATTCTGGCAAGAAGTGGAGAAAAGAGAACCCTGGGAATGTAAACTGGTACAGTCACTATGGAAACAGTATGAATGAAGGTTCCTCAAGAAATTAAAAATAGAATTATTATATGATTCAGCAATTCCACTCTGGGTACAGATCCAAAGGAAACGAAACCATTATCTCAAAAAGGTATCTGTACTCCAAGCTCATATTATTTGTAGTAGCTAAGATACAGAAACAACCTAAGTGTCCATCAACAGATAAATAGATTTAAAAAAGACATGGTATACAAATACAATGGAATATTCCTCCACTTTGCAACGACCTGGATAAAGCCGGAGGGTACTGTGGTAAATGAAATAAGCCAGACAGGGAAAGGCAGATACTGCATGGTATTACTTCTATGTGGAAAAACTACTGAACTCACAGTACCAGAGAGCAGAATGGTGGTTGCCAAGGGCTGAGATTGAGGGAAATACAGAGAACCTAGTAAAAGGATACAAACTTTCAGTTATAAGATGAATAAAGAATGAAGATCTAATAGTTTAATGTGGTGATGATAGCTAATAACACTGTACTGCATAAATTTGCTAAGAGCAGTATTTAAATGCTTTTGCCAATCAATGTCTTTTTTTAATAAAGTACTCAAATCTCATCTCTCACTTTAAAGAAAGGAGCAGAATAACCCTAAAGCTGGCCTAAGAAATAAGGATATAAGAAGAAACCAATGAAACTGAAAACAGAAAAAGAAAAAAAAAAGAATGAAAAAGCTGATTCTCTGAATAAAATTAAGACAACAAACCTCCAGCAAGACTGATAAACAACAAAAGACATAAATTATCAATATTCAAAGTAAGAGTATCACTGTAAACACCAGACATGAATGGAACTAGCACAAACAACTTTATACACATAAATCGACAACTGACATGGGCCAATTTCTCAAAAAAGCACAAACCACCACAACTCACCCAATATGAAATCATTTGAATAGCTCTACACCTATGGCAACCTACTCCGGTGTTCTTGCCTGGAGAATCCCTTGGACAGTCCATGGGGTCTCAAAGAGTCAAACGTGACTGAGCAACTGAACTGAAATACAGCACTTTTTTGAGTTCTGAGAGCTGTTCTGACAAATATTGAGGGGTCAGTGGAACCCCCAATTTGTAGCCAATTGGTTAGAAGCACAAGTGGCTTGGAAGCTGTGGACCTTGAGGCTTGGGTCTTAAGTTCTGTGAAGACTGTGCCCCTAACCTGTCAAATCTGACCTGACCCCAGGTAGTAGTATCAGAATTACACTGCCCAAGGACAAAAACAAGATCCAGACTACTATCGCTCATGAGTAAAGATACAAAAATCCTCAACAAAATATTAGCAAATAGAACAACCTATTCTAGCAACCTATAGAAAGAATTATACATCATGATCAACCAAAGACTAAATCCACCAACGTAATCTACCATATAAACAGGCAAAAGATGAAAAATTACATCATATCAACTGATGCAGAAAAAGCATGTTTTATTCATGATAAAATAAAAAAAACCTCCTAGCAACCTAGCAGTAAAAAAACTTACAGCTTTTACAAGGAACTACAAAAAACCTACAGCTAACACCAAATTTAACAGTGAAAAATTGAATGCTTTTCCCCCAAGATCTGGAACAAGACAAGAGTAACTAATGGCACCATTTCTATTCAACTTTGTAGTGAGCATCCCCGTCAGGTCAACGTCAAGGTAAGAAAAGGAAATAAAAGTCATGCAAATAGTAAAGAGATAAAATTGTTCTATTCACAAATAACATAACTACCTAAAAAAAATGAAAATTAAAAAAAACAACAACAAGAAATCTAGAAGAAAAACCCTTAGAACTTACAAATGCATTTTTTTCTGAAAGGTTTTAACACACACAATGAATCAAATTTCTATACACTAGCAATGAACAACTGGAAATCAAAAGTTTAGAAACGATATTATTTATAACAGCTCTTCCCAAAATTCTTAAGCATAAACCTAACAAGTATAGGATGCATACTGAAAGAAATCAAAGAAAAACCAAATAGGAGAGATCGAAAATGGATCAAAGGACTCAAAACAGTAAAGATATCAGTTCTCTCCAAACTGGTCTACAGATTTAACCCACTGCCAGTAACAATCAAGCAGAATTTTCTGCACAGGGATAGGAGAGTTATCTATGTAATTATCTATGTGATAAAGAAAAGCAATGTAATTCCTGATAGAATAAAACAGTTCTGATAAATAATAAAGTGAGAGGAAATATAACATCTGATTTTAAAACTTTAACATTACATAAAATACTGTGGTACTAAAGAACAGAGTCCAAAAAAAAAAAAAGAAAAAGAAAACAGAGTCCAGATACAAGCCCACAGAAACAACGAAATGATTTCTGACAAAAATAATTCAATGGATTATCTTTCCAACAGTGTTGGAACAACTAGACACTCAAAAAAAGTTAAAAAATTGGACCAAGATTAAAATCTTTCCTTCTGTGAAAGGCACTGTTAAGAAAGGGAGCTTCCCTGGTGGCTCAGCAGTTGAGAACACGACTGTCAATCCAGGAGGTATGGGTTTGAGCCTTGATCCAGGAAGATTCCATGTGCCACGGAGCAACTAAGCCCATGCATCTCAACTACTGAACCTGTGTTCCAGAGCCAGAGAGCCAACTCAACAAGAAACCCGTGCACCGAAACTAGAGAGTAGCCCACACAGCAACATAAATTTTTTTCGTAACAATTAGATAAAATAAACCTCCTAGCAACCTAGCATTTGCTTTTACAAGGAACTACAAAAAACCTACAGCTAACACCAAATTTAACAGTGAAAAATTGAATGCTTTTCCCCCAAGATCTGGAACAAGACAAGAGTAACTAATGGCACCATTTCTATTCAACTTTGTAGTGAGCATCCCCGTCAGGTCAACGTCAAGGTAAGAAAAGGAAATAAAAGTCATGCAAATAGTAAAGAGATAAAATTGTTCTATTCACAAATAACATAACTACCTAAAAAAAATGAAAATTAAAAAAAACAACAACAAGAAATCTAGAAGAAAAACCCTTAGAACTTACAAATGCATTTTTTTCTGAAAGGTTTTAACACACACAATGAATCAAATTTCTATACACTAGCAATGAACAACTGGAAATCAAAAGTTTAGAAACGATATTATTTATAACAGCTCTTCCCAAAATTCTTAAGCATAAACCTAACAAGTATAGGATGCATACTGAAAGAAATCAAAGAAAAACCAAATAGGAGAGATCGAAAATGGATCAAAGGACTCAAAACAGTAAAGATATCAGTTCTCTCCAAACTGGTCTACAGATTTAACCCACTGCCAGTAACAATCAAGCAGAATTTTCTGCACAGGGATAGGAGAGTTATCTATGTAATTATCTATGTGATAAAGAAAAGCAATGTAATTCCTGATAGAATAAAACAGTTCTGATAAATAATAAAGTGAGAGGAAATATAACATCTGATTTTAAAACTTTAACATTACATAAAATACTGTGGTACTAAAGAACAGAGTCCAAAAAAAAAAAAGAAAAAGAAAACAGAGTCCAGATACAAGCCCACAGAAACAACGAAATGATTTCTGACAAAAATAATTCAATGGATTATCTTTCCAACAGTGTTGGAACAACTAGACACTCAAAAAAAGTTAAAAAATTGGACCAAGATTAAAATCTTTCCTTCTGTGAAAGGCACTGTTAAGAAAGGGAGCTTCCCTGGTGGCTCAGCAGTTGAGAACACGTCTGTCAATCCAGGAGGTATGGGTTTGAGCCTTGATCCAGGAAGATTCCATGTGCCACGGAGCAACTAAGCCCATGCATCTCAACTACTGAACCTGTGTTCCAGAGCCAGAGAGCCAACTCAACAAGAAACCCGTGCACCGAAACTAGAGAGTAGCCCACACAGCAACATATCTGAATATGTATACATATATCAAGTAAACAGAACATATATTTACTTTAAAACAGTAAAAAGACAACCAAATTTAAAACTGAGCGAAAGACCTAAGACACTTCAAAGTGCACGGCATATAGATAAGCAAAAAGATGTTCAACATCATTAACCATTAAGGAAATGCAAATGAAAACTACAATGAGACCTCTATTAAAATAGTTTACGGGGGGCTCCCCTGGTAGCTCAATGGTAAAGAGTTCGCCTGCCAATGCAGAAAATACGGGTTTGATCCCTGATTTGGGAAGATCCCACATGCTGTGGAGCAATTAAGCCCATGAGCCACAGCAGTAAGCCTGTGCTCCAGAGCCTCGGAGCTGCAACTATGGAGCCCATGTGCCGCAACTACTGAAGCCCATGCGCCCTAGAGCCCGAGTTCCACAACAAGTCATTGCAACAAGAAGCCTGCTCACCTCAACTAGAGAGTAGCCCCCACTCCCTGCAACTACAGAAGAGCCTGTGGTAGCAGTGAAAACCCAGAACAGCCAAAATCAAATTAAAAAAAGTTTACAGGGACAACCAGCAAGAGTTGGTGAGAATGTGAAACAACTGGAAATCTCAGACATCTCTGGGGATGGAAAATGGTATGGCCACTTTGGGAAACACTTTGAAAGTTTCTTATAAAGTTGAACTCATACTTATCATGTGACCCAGCCATTTCACTCCTGGATACCTAGCTTACAGAAATGAAAACTTACCTTCAAGAAAAAACCTACACACGCATGTTTACAGCAGCTCTAGTCATACTGCCAAAAAGGGAACTGACTCCATGTATACACAAACGGAGTATCATGCACTGAAACCCAACAGTGTTGGAACAACTAGACACTCAAAAAAAGTTAAAAAATTGGACCAAGATTAAAATCTTTCCTTCTGTGAAAGGCACTGTTAAGAAAGGGAGCTTCCCTGGTGGCTCAGCAGTTGAGAACACGCCTGTCAATCCAGGAGGTATGGGTTTGAGCCTTGATCCAGGAAGATTCCATGTGCCACGGAGCAACTAAGCCCATGCATCTCAACTACTGAACCTGTGTTCCAGAGCCAGAGAGCCAACTCAACAAGAAACCCGTGCACCGAAACTAGAGAGTAGCCCACACAGCAACATATCTGAATATGTATACATATATCAAGTAAACAGAACATATATTTACTTTAAAACAGTAAAAAGACAACCAAATTTAAAACTGAGCGAAAGACCTAAGACACTTCAAAGTGCACGGCATATAGATAAGCAAAAAGATGTTCAACATCATTAACCATTAAGGAAATGCAAATGAAAACTACAATGAGACCTCTATTAAAATAGTTTACGGGGGGCTCCCCTGGTAGCTCAATGGTAAAGAGTTCGCCTGCCAATGCAGAAAATACGGGTTTGATCCCTGATTTGGGAAGATCCCACATGCTGTGGAGCAATTAAGCCCATGAGCCACAGCAGTAAGCCTGTGCTCCAGAGCCTCGGAGCTGCAACTATGGAGCCCATGTGCCGCAACTACTGAAGCCCATGCGCCCTATAGCCCGAGTTCCACAACAAGTCATTGCAACAAGAAGCCTGCTCACCTCAACTAGAGAGTAGCCCCCACTCCCTGCAACTACAGAAGAGCCTGTGGTAGCAGTGAAAACCCAGAACAGCCAAAATCAAATTAAAAAAAAAAGTTTACAGGGACAACCAGCAAGAGTTGGTGAGAATGTGAAACAACTGGAAATCTCAGACATCTCTGGGGATGGAAAATGGTATGGCCACTTTGGGAAACACTTTGAAAGTTTCTTATAAAGTTGAACTCATACTTATCATGTGACCCAGCCATTTCACTCCTGGATACCTAGCTTACAGAAATGAAAACTTACCTTCAAGAAAAAACCTACACACGCATGTTTACAGCAGCTCTAGTCATACTGCCAGAAACTGAGAACAACTAAGATGGTCTTCAACGGGTGATGTATACACAAACGGTAGTACATGCATGCACTGAAATATGACTGAGCAATAAAAAGTAACAGACTATTAACACATGGCAGCAATTTAGATGAATCTCAAAGACATGATGGCTGAAAGAAGCCAGCCTCAAAAGCTTGTATTCAATGTATATGACTTTCTCAAAAAGACAAAACTATACTGATAGAGAATAGAAAACAAAGAAGTGACTGCCAGCAATCACAGATATTGGGAAAGTGTTATTACAGAGAGAGGACAATAGAGAAAACGTGGGGTGCTAGAACTGCTCTGTATCCCAACTGCGGCAGAGACTACACAAACCTTTACACATGTTAAAATGCATGGAACTGTCCAAAGAAAGTCAATTTCACTGTATTTTAATGAAAAATGTAAAATTAAACACTTAAATAGGATTCTCAGGCTCACATCTAGACTTGGCGAATCTGGATGTCCAGTCATGTGATTCAGATGGCTGCACTTGTAAGATGCTCCAAAGGTGATCTTGGTATATAGCCCAAGGATGAGAATAACTCTGTAATTTCCTGAATTTGATTTCTCTGTTCCTCTACTTCTATAGGTTGGCCCTCATCTCTCATCGGGCCTGCCGACACTCATCTCCATTCTTGAGTCCTGTTACTGCCAGAATGATCTTTATCAGGATGAAGCTCAAGCTCTTTAGCATGTTGAACAAGAGTCTCCAAAGAAAACAGGAACCATTACAACCAACACATTTTTACCAACAAGAAGTAAGTTTATTCCTGATTGGGGCTGCTTTTTAGCTGTTGAGACCCAACCTCTAAAAAAAGTTTACAGGGACAACCAGCAAGAGTTGGTGAGAATGTGAAACAACTGGAAATCTCAGACATCTCTGGGGATGGAAAATGGTATGGCCACTTTGGGAAACACTTTGAAAGTTTCTTATAAAGTTGAACTCATACTTATCATGTGACCCAGCCATTTCACTCCTGGATACCTAGCTTACAGAAATGAAAACTTACCTTCAAGAAAAAACCTACACACGCATGTTTACAGCAGCTCTAGTCATACTGCCAGAAACTGAGAACAACTAAGATGGTCTTCAACGGGTGATGTATACACAAACGGTAGTACATGCATGCACTGAAATATGACTGAGCAATAAAAAGTAACAGACTATTAACACATGGCAGCAATTTAGATGAATCTCAAAGACATGATGGCTGAAAGAAGCCAGCCTCAAAAGCTTGTATTCAATGTATATGACTTTCTCAAAAAGACAAAACTATACTGATAGAGAATAGAAAACAAAGAAGTGACTGCCAGCAATCACAGATATTGGGAAAGTGTTATTACAGAGAGAGGACAATAGAGAAAACGTGGGGTGCTAGAACTGCTCTGTATCCCAACTCGGCAGAGACTACACAAACCTTTACACATGTTAAAATGCATGGAACTGTCCAAAGAAAGTCAATTTCACTGTATTTTAATGAAAAATGTAAAATTAAACACTTAAATAGGATTCTCAGGCTCACATCTAGACTTGGCGAATCTGGATGTCCAGTCATGTGATTCAGATGGCTGCACTTGTAAGATGCTCCAAAGGTGATCTTGGTATATAGCCCAAGGATGAGAATAACTCTGTAATTTCCTGAATTTGATTTCTCTGTTCCTCTACTTCTATAGGTTGGCCCTCATCTCTCATCGGGCCTGCCGACACTCATCTCCATTCTTGAGTCCTGTTACTGCCAGAATGATCTTTATCAGGATGAAGCTCAAGCTCTTTAGCATGTTGAACAAGAGTCTCCAAAGAAAACAGGAACCATTACAACCAACACATTTTTACCAACAAGAAGTAAGTTTATTCCTGATTGTGCGACATGCGCTTGGGTGTTGTAGAGAGTTGAGCCTATTCTGTTGACCAGTGCATGCTGGAGATGCTGCCGTTTTTGGTGCATTTCAACAATCTGCTGAAATATTTCTCAGATGTAATGGTTACACCAGGATTCGCAAAGCTGTAGTGGATCAGACAGGCAATAGACCACCAAACAGAGACCATGACGTTTTTTTGGTGCAAGTTTGGTTTTGGGAGGTGCTTTGGAGCTTCTTCCTAGTCTAATCACTGAGTTGATCATCAGCGAGTATCATAAAATCCACTTTTCGTTGCATATCACAATCTGATTGAGAAATGGTTTGTTATTGTTGCACAGAATAAGAGAAAACGATACTTCAAAATGACCAATTTTTTATTTGCAGTCACTTCATGAGGCATCCACTCACTGAGCTTTTTCACCTTTCCAATTTGCTTCAAATGCCAAACAACTGTAGACTGGCTGACGTCAGTTTTTCGGCAACTTCTGATGCAGCTGTAACAGGACCAGCTTTGATGATGGCTCTCAACCAGTCGCTGTCACCTTCCAATGGCTGGTCATTGCGCTCATCTTCAAGGCTCTTGTCTCCTTCGCAAAACTTCTTGAACCACCGCTGCCTGGATGTCTGTTGGCAGTTCCTGGGCCAAAGGCGCTACTGAAGCTGTAAGTCATTCCTGCTGCTTTACTAACCATTTTGAACTCAAATAACAAAATCACTCAAATTTGCTTTTTGTCTAACAGCATTTCCACAGTCTAAAATATAGAATAAACATCAAGTAACAAGTGATTAGCAGGGAAAAAAAAGGCGAAAAATGTGCATTAAAATGATATATAACATGATCACATTTATTTAAGAATGTATTCTAATATCAAACAGCAAATTTCAGCAATGCAAAAACTGCAATTACATTTGCACCAACTGAATACTAGAAGATGCATATGTTCCATCTCCATTTCTAAAGAAACAAGCATATCAGAAATTACAGTTAAACTTTTGATTATCACTGTACTAAACACATTCTCAATTATGTAAGAATTAACACTCAGGGGATAGAAGCATGAGGACCCAATAAAATAGATGAAACAAAATAATGAACTTATTCCCAAACACTTTTTATCTATATATAAGAATTAGGTTAACAAATGATGATTAAGCATTGTGTTAATAAGTTACTGAGACTATAAGAGGAAATCCTAAAATTATTTGGGAAAAAATCATACAACATTATAAAAAAGTTAAGGGGCAATGAGGATTCGCCACTTCTGTTTGATACAATGTAAGTAAGCACTAAGCACTAAACACAATGACTAATGGAGTAAGATGTGATAAAATGCTTTTCTAACTTGGCAACAGATTTTCAACATTTGATTATCAATTCTAAGAGACACTGTGAACTTACTAAATACATAACTCATTATACCCTAATAAATATCAAGGAAAAATGTGAAAAAACTAATAAGATTTATAGAAAACAATAGTATATTTATCCTAACTATAAAACAGTAGTTTTGATGTCTTTGATTCTGACTTACAGGACTAAATAAAAGTACACAGACATGATGCAAAAGAATGTTTACAGTAAAACCCGATCAAAACCAATAATCTAAAAAGAATGAATACCCTTTGTTATTTTCCTCATACTGTGCTGTATGTACAGTTGCATCCGGCACAGCTGTACTTGTAACTCTGCCTAAGAAAGAGAACCCTAACACTCTAACCCACTGAGCTCCATCTTAGTGATTAATTCTGCATATGTAACAAAACACTCAATGAATGTTGCATGGGTTAATAAAAGAAAGCTCTGTGCATTAAAATGATATATAACATGATCACATTTATTTAAGAATGTATTCTAATATCAAACAGCAAATTTCAGCAATGCAAAAACTGCAATTACATTTGCACCAACTGAATACTAGAAGATGCATATGTTCCATCTCCATTTCTAAAGAAACAAGCATATCAGAAATTACAGTTAAACTTTTGATTATCACTGTACTAAACACATTCTCAATTATGTAAGAATTAACACTCAGGGGATAGAAGCATGAGGACCCAATAAAATAGATGAAACAAAATAATGAACTTATTCCCAAACACTTTTTATCTATATATAAGAATTAGGTTAACAAATGATGATTAAGCATTGTGTTAATAAGTTACTGAGACTATAAGAGGAAATCCTAAAATTATTTGGGAAAAAATCATACAACATTATAAAAAAGTTAAGGGGCAATGAGGATTCGCCACTTCTGTTTGATACAATGTAAGTAAGCACTAAGCACTAAACACAATGACTAATGGAGTAAGATGTGATAAAATGCTTTTCTAACTTGGCAACAGATTTTCAACATTTGATTATCAATTCTAAGAGACACTGTGAACTTACTAAATACATAACTCATTATACCCTAATAAATATCAAGGAAAAATGTGAAAAAACTAATAAGATTTATAGAAAACAATAGTATATTTATCCTAACTATAAAACAGTAGTTTTGATGTCTTTGATTCTGACTTACAGGACTAAATAAAAGTACACAGACATGATGCAAAAGAATGTTTACAGTAAAACCCGATCAAAACCAATAATCTAAAAAGAATGAATACCCTTTGTTATTTTCCTCATACTGTGCTGTATGTACAGTTGCATCCGGCACAGCTGTACTTGTAACTCTGCCTAAGAAAGAGAACCCTAACACTCTAACCCACTGAGCTCCATCTTAGTGATTAATTCTGCATATGTAACAAAACACTCAATGAATGTTGCATGGGTTAATAAAAGAAAGCTCTGTGCAGCAAATTTTAAACATAAATAATTCCAAAGTCAAAAAACAGCTAAACAAATGACACCTGACTAAAATGCTAGGTAGGAAGATATAGCATATATCTGTAGCATGGATATAGCATATAAAAAATGCATATGAAGTAATGGGACTACAAAGCCAAAAATTATGAAAATTACACTATAATGACATTTATATATTTATAAAAGAAGTCACTGAGATACATCACCAGTTATTTTTAAGCAAGGTCTTACTTGTAAATTCCCATAAGATGACACTTAAATAAGATTTTGTTTTTATTTCAGTTCTTTTTTAAAGGGTCAGGACTATAGATACAATGAAAGCAAGCCTATCCAGAATCCTTGGGAGTGAAGGAGCTCAAGTAATAATCTTACTTCAAAACTTTGGTAAAAATCTTCAAAAGACACAGAAAAATGCTCACGAATTTGCCTGACTTCTGGACAGGAGACAAGATAAAATAATCTTTTACATGACGGACTCAGGGATACAATGCCATTACGAGCACACAGTACACACCCTTCCTCAGGACTCACTGACATGTACAGAGCTGCATTTTCCTCTGTTACTGTTGGCTGAGTGCGTCTCACTCACGTACTCTGTCCTGCATCTTTTCTTATCAGTGTCTTTCTTTCTGTGGATGCTCTTACTGCGTTTTGTAAACAGTTCTGTGATTTAGGATGCAGCTTAGGGCAGCCACGTGAAGTCAAAAGCCACTCATAGTCCAACTCTACCAAATGCAGCTCTAAACCTCAGTTTCATTTGCAAAATACAAAGAGTAAGAGCACTGTGCACATACGGCTATTCTGACAACTGATGAAAGAATGTTTACAGTAAAACCCGATCAAAACCAATAATCTAAAAAGAATGAATACCCTTTGTTATTTTCCTCATACTGTGCTGTATGTACAGTTGCATCCGGCACAGCTGTACTTGTAACTCTGCCTAAGAAAGAGAACCCTAACACTCTAACCCACTGAGCTCCATCTTAGTGATTAATTCTGCATATGTAACAAAACACTCAATGAATGTTGCATGGGTTAATAAAAGAAAGCTCTGTGCAGCAAATTTTAAACATAAATAATTCCAAAGTCAAAAAACAGCTAAACAAATGACACCTGACTAAAATGCTAGGTAGGAAGATATAGCATATATCTGTAGCATGGATATAGCATATAAAAAATGCATATGAAGTAATGGGACTACAAAGCCAAAAATTATGAAAATTACACTATAATGACATTTATATATTTATAAAAGAAGTCACTGAGATACATCACCAGTTATTTTTAAGCAAGGTCTTACTTGTAAATTCCCATAAGATGACACTTAAATAAGATTTTGTTTTTATTTCAGTTCTTTTTTAAAGGGTCAGGACTATAGATACAATGAAAGCAAGCCTATCCAGAATCCTTGGGAGTGAAGGAGCTCAAGTAATAATCTTACTTCAAAACTTTGGTAAAAATCTTCAAAAGACACAGAAAAATGCTCACGAATTTGCCTGACTTCTGGACAGGAGACAAGATAAAATAATCTTTTACATGACGGACTCAGGGATACAATGCCATTACGAGCACACAGTACACACCCTTCCTCAGGACTCACTGACATGTACAGAGCTGCATTTTCCTCTGTTACTGTTGGCTGAGTGCGTCTCACTCACGTACTCTGTCCTGCATCTTTTCTTATCAGTGTCTTTCTTTCTGTGGATGCTCTTACTGCGTTTTGTAAACAGTTCTGTGATTTAGGATGCAGCTTAGGGCAGCCACGTGAAGTCAAAAGCCACTCATAGTCCAACTCTACCAAATGCAGCTCTAAACCTCAGTTTCATTTGCAAAATACAAAGAGTAAGAGCACTGTGCACATACGGCTATTCTGACAACTGACTGAGACAGAGCTGATGAAGTATTAATTGGCAAAGAACCTGGAAAACAGTAAATATGCAATATATGTTAGCTATCTCTTTTCCTCCTACTATTGCCTCAAATTAAATAGCTCAGTTTTTAGAAGAATTTATCTGTTCACGTGTATGTATTCAAAGTCTGCTGGAAAAATGCCTCAAAAAGCTAATAGTGTTTCAGTGAAATCACTTCCTATTAACTAGGATGCCCAAAATCAAACAACAGAAGACAATAAACAATATGAAATGGCAAGAATGTATGGGAAACCCGAATGATGCAGTCACTTTGGAAAAAAACTTAATTTCTTTAAAAGTTACACAAAATCATCATATGAACCAGCAATTTCACCCCTAGGTATCCGTAAGAAATAAAAAATTAGGCCCGCATAAAGATTTATACTCAAATATTGATAGCAGCCTTGTACGTTCAACCCGAGTGGCCATCAACTGTGAACAGACAAGTGAAAAAATACAGCATATCCATGCTACGGAATACTTTCCAGCAATAAAAAAAAAACACCTGATACATGCTAAAACATGAATGAACCTCAAAAAAACTATGCTAAGCGAAGTCAGAAGTGAAAGATCACAGTTTTATGAAATGTCCAGAAAAGGCAAATAAAGACAGAGATTGGTGGATGCCTGCAGCTGGGGGCGACAACTGGGATTAACTGTAAATGGGCACTAGGGCCCTTAATGGGGTGGTGGAAATGTTACAAAACTAGACCATGGTTGCACACCTCAATGAAATTTAGTAAAAATTATTATATTTAAATAAGCATATTTTATAGATTATAAATGTCTTCGATAAAGCTTTTTATAAAGGTCACAATGGTAACCTCCATTGTCATGGGTCATTCTTCCGCCCCCACCCCCACAAAAAAGGATTTATTTAACAACAACAACAACAAAAAAGTAAAGTGCCAAATGTATTGGACCTGCACATAATTAAAAGTAAACCAAGTAAAGGCTCAAGGACTCTCCTGTTAATATAGTGCTTAGTTTTCATGATACTACTTTGTTTGCTTGTATTTTTATTGATTAGTTTCTTAACAGGTGGAATAGATGAAGATTATTAAACAGCTGATTAGTAAATTCTCACTGTATACCTTTTTGGATTCAAGCTGAGAAGGAAAGCTGAACTGCCCCACATTGAATTTCCTAATTTCAGAGTTAATACTGTAATATGAAATATTTTAACAGTTGTTTTTCAAAACCTGCCTGAACATTGTAAGTGGGAAGATTTATCTGTTCACGTGTATGTATTCAAAGTCTGCTGGAAAAATGCCTCAAAAAGCTAATAGTGTTTCAGTGAAATCACTTCCTATTAACTAGGATGCCCAAAATCAAACAACAGAAGACAATAAACAATATGAAATGGCAAGAATGTATGGGAAACCCGAATGATGCAGTCACTTTGGAAAAAAACTTAATTTCTTTAAAAGTTACACAAAATCATCATATGAACCAGCAATTTCACCCCTAGGTATCCGTAAGAAATAAAAAATTAGGCCCGCATAAAGATTTATACTCAAATATTGATAGCAGCCTTGTACGCTTCAACCCGAGTGGCCATCAACTGTGAACAGACAAGTGAAAAATACAGCATATCCATGCTACGGAATACTTTCCAGCAATAAAAAACACCTGATACATGCTAAAACATGAATGAACCTCAAAAAAACTATGCTAAGCGAAGTCAGAAGTGAAAGATCACAGTTTTATGAAATGTCCAGAAAAGGCAAATAAAGACAGAGATTGGTGGATGCCTGCAGCTGGGGGCGACAACTGGGATTAACTGTAAATGGGCACTAGGGCCCTTAATGGGGTGGTGGAAATGTTACAAAACTAGACCATGGTTGCACACCTCAATGAAATTTAGTAAAAATTATTATATTTAAATAAGCATATTTTATAGATTATAAATGTCTTCGATAAAGCTTTTTATAAAGGTCACAATGGTAACCTCCATTGTCATGGGTCATTCTTCCGCCCCCACCCCCACAAAAAAGGATTTATTTAACAACAACAACAACAAAAAAGTAAAGTGCCAAATGTATTGGACCTGCACATAATTAAAAGTAAACCAAGTAAAGGCTCAAGGACTCTCCTGTTAATATAGTGCTTAGTTTTCATGATACTACTTTGTTTGCTTGTATTTTTATTGATTAGTTTCTTAACAGGTGGAATAGATGAAGATTATTAAACAGCTGATTAGTAAATTCTCACTGTATACCTTTTTGGATTCAAGCTGAGAAGGAAAGCTGAACTGCCCCACATTGAATTTCCTAATTTCAGAGTTAATACTGTAATATGAAATATTTTAACAGTTGTTTTTTCAAAACCTGCCTGAATGAGAAGATAGGCTCTACTGACTATTGTAGTTGATCTATCAAGTCTAAATCTAAGCAAAAGAAAAGTCTCAGAAGTAGAACACAAACCTTTTAAATACTCGGGTCCAGGACTCTTTTTTTTTTTTTTTTAAAGAGGTTTCGTAAGACTCATGAACATTAAAACCTGAGAATAACTGCTTTATAAATTTATGAAACAATGACCAACCAACGACAGTATTTGATTATTTTAAACATATACAGTTGACCCTTGAAAACAGGAGTTTGAACTTATAGGCAGATTTTTCCGATAAACACTACATGATCCAAGGCAGGTTGAATCCAATGGGAATGTGGAGCCATGGATATGGAGGGTCAACTATAAAGTTACACTCGACTTTTCAGCTGCTTGGAGGTGGGTCCCCCAACCCCCATGCTGTTCAAGTACATGCTACACTCTAAAAAAATGAAGCTCAAATCAAAGTGGGTCTGAAAAGTTAGGATACAAGGAAATGTTATTAATTTCCTAGGGATGACTCAACAAACTATCACAAACTTGGTTTAAAACAAGTTTTAAAACATTCAGAAATTCTTTCTCTTGTGAGAGAGGCCAGAAGACGGAACTCAAGGTGTTAGCAGAGCCATTCCACTCTGAAGGCTCCAGGAGGATTCCTCCAAGAGGAATCACCAGGTCTCACCTGGTGACACCTGGCGCGTTGGCTTCTGGCAGTCATTTCCACAGGCCTTTCTTCCTCTCTGTCTCTGGGCCCCTTCCTCCGGTGAGGACGCCAGGCACTGGATTTAGGACCAACCCTTAAATTCAAGATGATTTTTTCAAGATCCTTAACTAATTACATCTGCCAAGATTCTATCCTTGAAGCTGCCCAGATCAATTGTTTACTGTAGTTGAAATGATGTGAAAGGTGAGTTTTCTTAGGAAAAAAACCTCACTGAGATAAAACTCAGAACTCAAATTTGAAATCATTTTGTGCTTTCTCAGTAGAGTATGTTCTATCATTTTAAGTGTGCCTTTTCTCAGTAGAAAATATCCTATTACATCAGCAGAAAATTCTATCACTAAAAAATTCCAAACTACATGTAAAGGGTTGAATAAAATGCTTTACTATATAAAAGCCGGTTTCTCATCATGGTGAGTGCCCTTCTCCAACAACTTTGCAGCTCTGACTGGTCACACAACCAACCACTAGCAAATTCTGTCTATTCCTTTCAAGTATATTTCAAGACTTCCCTGGTGGCAGTGGCTAAGAACTCGCCTGCCAATGCAGGGGACTTGGGTCTCATGCCTGGTCCAGAAAGATCCCGCATGCCACAGCTAAGACCAGCAGCTTTCAAATAAATATTAAAAAAAGAAAAGAAAGAACTTGGGCTCTGAACTTGGCACCCTGCACCTGGGTGGGGGTAGGGAACATACTCCAAACGCATCAATTGTCATTCCCTCCAACCCCAGCAGCTAGTCTAAATCACCACACCTCTAGCTAAAGTGAGCCTTTGAAAGTGTAAATCTGCCTTGTCACCCCTGTCAAACTCTCCAGAGACCTAGAGCACAGAGGCAACATAATCCAAAGCATCCGCTCCTCCTCCCGCCCCTCCAGCCACAGAGGCTTCCTTTCATCCTGGCAGGGACCAAGCGCAACACCCATGTTGCGGTTCCCTCTATTTGTTTCATCCAGGTATCTGAAAAGCTAAATCTCTTTTGTCATTTCTCAGCTGAAATGTCCCCTCCTAAAAAGGCCTTTCCAGACAGCTCAACTTCTACTTGCACTCCTGGTCTTTCTCCCTTTACCTCTCTGAACTATCTCCACAGATAATAACCATCTGACAATACATTGTTTTTTTACTGTAAGCCTCAACTGGAAAATGAAAGCATATTTGACTCACCACTGTATGCCCAGTGCTGAAACACATACTAGTTCAACCAAGTATCTGGATGAAGAATATACCTAACTTTGAATAGCAATGATAATTTGTTCCTGTGTTTTCTCCCTTTTCGATTATACCCTCCTCCCATTTGTGAGGAATACTATGACAAATATTCCCCCAATCACTTCCCATTCACAATACATTTTTATTCTTGTCTGAAAAAAACAACTATGGACAGAAGTTTCTTTAAGAGTGAATTACTAACGCTAGAGCAGCTGCCTGCCGTTTGATGGGATGGGAAAGAAAGAGCGAGAAAGCAAACGGCCCTCTGATCCTGATACCACTCTGTCCAACTACATCTCATTTCTGACTTTCTCCTTTCCATTCTATCAACAAAATCCTTGTTTTCCAACATCCTAAGAAGGGTTCCCTCCGTAATTAGGGCTATCGGATCTGCAGGATCTGTTTTGCCCTTGAACAGTGTCCCAAGATAAATTTCAAGAAACGATATTTCCTAGGGGTGCTACCACATACTGAAAAGGGTCAAATTTAGGGAAAACTTCATTAAGCAAAATTAAGCAAGCTTTTTTTTCCACACAGGACTCTTCAGAATTTTACCATGCAAAGTTCAGTGTAAATCTCCACAATGGAAAAAAGCGTATGCTGTGACCCAAGCTTTTTTACTTCAGCTCAAGCCCGAGCGTCTGCCAGCCACTCCACCCATCATGCCCTTCTTTCCTAGCTTCCCCTTCTTCCCTACTATCTCAAAAATTCTGGCAGCACTACTTCAACACCTTTTATTTTAGATATCAAGGAAGGTTCCGCAGGTTATTATTTGAAAAAGTCTTTTTTTTTTTTTGGTAAATAGTCAAGAGTGACAAAAATTAATAAAATCACCAGAAGGAACATAAAACTGGGGTCAAAAGCACTCAAATAATTCTCCCCCATACATCTTTTTTTTTTAGAACACCATTAACCAAAAAAGGGTAAGACTGGAGGTGCAGAAGAAAGCAAGTTCTAGAAATTTTTAGCCTAAACACAATATTTACATTTCAGGAGGTGACTATAAGCATAGATAACTATATATAAAAAAAAAACCAGGAAGATCACTTTAGAACATAATGAACACAAAGTCACACCCTGTCTGCTGCAAAAATTCCTTTCTTAGCAATCCCACTTTCCCTCCATCATGGCCCTGTGTCCCTTCATGGAACCCCCTTAGTGCTGCCTCTGTGGGTCTCTCCTTGCCTCTAAACCTTCCGGTTTCCCCCCTCCTTAGTGCTTGAGGAATACTATGACAAATATTCCCCCAATCACTTCCCATTCACAATACATTTTTATTCTTGTCTGAAAAAAACAACTATGGACAGAAGTTTCTTTAAGAGTGAATTACTAACGCTAGAGCAGCTGCCTGCCGTTTGATGGGATGGGAAAGAAAGAGCGAGAAAGCAAACGGCCCTCTGATCCTGATACCACTCTGTCCAACTACATCTCATTTCTGACTTTCTCCTTTCCATTCTATCAACAAAATCCTTGTTTTCCAACATCCTAAGAAGGGTTCCCTCCGTAATTAGGGCTATCGGATCTGCAGGATCTGTTTTGCCCTTGAACAGTGTCCCAAGATAAATTTCAAGAAACGATATTTCCTAGGGGTGCTACCACATACTGAAAAGGGTCAAATTTAGGGAAAACTTCATTAAGCAAAATTAAGCAAGCTTTTTTTTCCACACAGGACTCTTCAGAATTTTACCATGCAAAGTTCAGTGTAAATCTCCACAATGGAAAAAAGCGTATGCTGTGACCCAAGCTTTTTTACTTCAGCTCAAGCCCGAGCGTCTGCCAGCCACTCCACCCATCATGCCCTTCTTTCCTAGCTTCCCCTTCTTCCCTACTATCTCAAAAATTCTGGCAGCACTACTTCAACACCTTTTATTTTAGATATCAAGGAAGGTTCCGCAGGTTATTATTTGAAAAAGTCTTTTTTTTTTTTTGGTAAATAGTCAAGAGTGACAAAAATTAATAAATCACCAGAAGGAACATAAAACTGGGGTCAAAAGCACTCAAATAATTCTCCCCCATACATCTTTTTTTTTTAGAACACCATTAACCAAAAAAGGGTAAGACTGGAGGTGCAGAAGAAAGCAAGTTCTAGAAATTTTTAGCCTAAACACAATATTTACATTTCAGGAGGTGACTATAAGCATAGATAACTATATATAAAAAAAAAACCAGGAAGATCACTTTAGAACATAATGAACACAAAGTCACACCCTGTCTGCTGCAAAAATTCCTTTCTTAGCAATCCCACTTTCCCTCCATCATGGCCCTGTGTCCCTTCATGGAACCCCGCCCCCTTAGTGCTGCCTCTGTGGGTCTCTCCCTTGCCTCTAAACCTTCCGGTCACCTCTTTCATTCCTTTCCTCCATCGGGGCCAGTTTCCAACCTCGAACTCATTCATCCTAACGTTTGCAGAATACCTTCATAGATATCGGATGTTAGAGGAAAAAAAGTTGAACTCAGTCACAGCCCCAATGTCACAGGCACTCTTCAAGCTTAGAGGCCTGGCTGGACCACGGCCCAACTACCCCCTCCCTCCCGCGGAGACAAACAATGCTACCTTCAAGCGGATCCCTCAACAATCCTAAATTCTTTAAGACTAAAAATAGCTCAGCTGTTGTCTCATCTGCCAGCAGATGGCCAGACTATTTTTAATTCAGGATTCTAGAGAGCAGGAATGGATCAAGCTAAGCTAGGGCAGCCCAGAGGCCCTGACTCTGCAGAGCTGAGTGGCTGCTGCCGAGAGCTGGCGTGGGGCAGGGACCAGGGAGGGCAACCTGGAGCCGCTCCCGGCCTGTGGGTTTCAACTGCTGCCAACAGCATAGGTGGGAGGGGCTTTCGTTTCCTTTTTTTTAACCACTTCACTTCAAAATAAAGTCTGAAACGTGACATCATTTTACAAAAGTTTTCAATAATCTGCTATAAATGTTTCATTATTTTTCTCTTCATGAAAATATAAGTTTCTTTATGTGGTGTTTTTGAGACTGAGTTTTGTTTCAATAAAGTAAAATACATATATATACAATTTTCTTAAGAACATGAGATGAACTATAATGAGTATAATTTACAGAAAACCAATTTATAATAGGTCATGTTGTTAAAAGGTAACTGAATTTTGAATACCAATGCTCTGAAATCAACTCACACACCAATAAAACAAATTTAAAACACACAAGAATTCAACATCTGCATATAAAAATAACTGTATTTTCCTTTTCCCGTCAGCTACATGGTAGGTGCTCAGTAAAAATGGCAGGGGTGGGGGCACAGGGTAATTGCAGGCAGGTGTATTCAGGCGGGTACCAGGAAGATCACTTTAGAACATAATGAACACAAAGTCACACCCTGTCTGCTGCAAAAATTCCTTTCTTAGCAATCCCACTTTCCCTCCATCATGGCCCTGTGTCCCTTCATGGAACCCCGCCCCCTTAGTGCTGCCTCTGTGGGTCTCTCCCTTGCCTCTAAACCTTCCGGTCACCTCTTTCATTCCTTTCCTCCATCGGGGCCAGTTTCCAACCTCGAACTCATTCATCCTAACGTTTGCAGAATACCTTCATAGATATCGGATGTTAGAGGAAAAAAAGTTGAACTCAGTCACAGCCCCAATGTCACAGGCACTCTTCAAGCTTAGAGGCCTGGCTGGACCACGGCCCAACTACCCCCTCCCTCCCGCGGAGACAAACAATGCTACCTTCAAGCGGATCCCTCAACAATCCTAAATTCTTTAAGACTAAAAATAGCTCAGCTGTTGTCTCATCTGCCAGCAGATGGCCAGACTATTTTTAATTCAGGATTCTAGAGAGCAGGAATGGATCAAGCTAAGCTAGGGCAGCCCAGAGGCCCTGACTCTGCAGAGCTGAGTGGCTGCTGCCGAGAGCTGGCGTGGGGCAGGGACCAGGGAGGGCAACCTGGAGCCGCTCCCGGCCTGTGGGTTTCAACTGCTGCCAACAGCATAGGTGGGAGGGGCTTTCGTTTCCTTTTTTTTAACCACTTCACTTCAAAATAAAGTCTGAAACGTGACATCATTTTACAAAAGTTTTCAATAATCTGCTATAAATGTTTCATTATTTTTCTCTTCATGAAAATATAAGTTTCTTTATGTGGTGTTTTTGAGACTGAGTTTTGTTTCAATAAAGTAAAATACATATATATACAATTTTCTTAAGAACATGAGATGAACTATAATGAGTATAATTTACAGAAAACCAATTTATAATAGGTCATGTTGTTAAAAGGTAACTGAATTTTGAATACCAATGCTCTGAAATCAACTCACACACCAATAAAACAAATTTAAAACACACAAGAATTCAACATCTGCATATAAAAATAACTGTATTTTCCTTTTCCCGTCAGCTACATGGTAGGTGCTCAGTAAAAATGGCAGGGGTGGGGGCACAGGGTAATTGCAGGCAGGTGTATTCAGGCGGGTCATTCACAAAGTGTATTTAGAAGAGTTCTAACACCACCCACCTCTCCACCAGCCAACTCCTACCCACTCATAACCTAGAGCCCAGGAAGGACCAAGCCAGGGTGCTCCAGCTTGCTTTCCCGTCCAGATTATCGAGACACCAAAGACGGCCTGGCCCAGGTCTCAGAGTGGAGAGAGAGGTCTTTGACAGTTTCCAGGGATATACTTGGGGAGCCTGTCTACTACAGGACATACACTTTCTCCAAAGACAAAATGGGTCATCCCTGTCAAAGGATGTGTGGGCGATAGTGCAAGTGTACAACCAGAAGGGAAGAAACACAGTCATCAGGGGTTCATTACCATGAGATTGCTTGATGAGATTTTGTAGACTAAATATAATTATGAAATATAAAGAAAAAAAACCCTTTATGTCTCAAATAAGGAAAGCACCCAGGACATACATCACAAGAAGCTTTTGCTAACTATGTGGAAAGGACTGACAAGTAAAAACTGGCAAAATCTGAAATAATCTTGGCACAGCTGGTGGGTGCACACACTAGCAAGTGGTCCCTATGCCTCCAGAGAGCAAGGACCAAGCCATTAAGATGCCAAGAGTGGCAGGAGTACTCTGGATGTCCAAGTCAACAAAACAGTGTGCTCACATTCACGGCACACTGAGGGGACCTAACCTTACAACCATTATGTTCAACATCCTAATTTTACAGCGAAGGAAACTGAGGCTAAGAGACATGATTATGCTGCCCTGTGACAGAACTGAGATTCAGAGTCAGGATCCCAGATTCTCCTTCCAGTGAGCATTCCGTTTAAAAAAAGATCCTTATCCTAGCATTTTGGAAAGAAGAAAAAATACAGATAGATATAGACACACACACACACATACCACACTCCATTCCCTTAATCTACTACTTATAATTTAGTATATTAGTGGTATATTTTAACAGAAAATCCATGTCAGATTTCTCAAAAACAAAACTATAGTTTGAACTCTTTAAATTTCTTTAACCTGCCAAGTTATTCATAAACCTACACATAACGACTCTTTCAAAAATTCCAGAGATCACTCTTTCCTTCATCCTACCCCAAGTTAATTCTTTCTTTCAAGACTCAGCTGTAAATTCAATTTTTACCACTGTACAACATTCTCTCACAAATCTGGGACAATCTTCTGCTAGCTACAAGAAGAACAAAAGGTGAACTTCTGATCCATGACGGGTAAAAAGAACCCAAAGAACTAAACTTCAACTCATTATACATGAAATTCAAAAAAAATTAATGAAATTTTAAAAAATTTAATGAACATTCTCACATCACTTTAACGTACCCAAGAAGGAAGGGGAAAAATCACTTATGACGGCAAGTTTAAAAGTACTTTAATTAAAAGACAAAGTTACTTTTACGCCGTCTTGATTCTTTAGCCTACATCCAAGTTATTCTGGATTCCCCCCACCCCCTTTCAAGCACGCTTATTTCAAAGCGCACTTAACTCGCTTCCTTTTCTCCACTTAATGTCGGCTGCTTCCAGGGCTATAAACTAAAACCAAGCATTAGGAATTCATCTTCCTGTTTAATGTCCCGGTCCTTCGTTTAAACGACTTCATCCTTGACGGATGCAAAAAAACCATCGGGGGTCCGGCTTCCACAATTCCTCATCAGCCTGTCCTCGCGGTAGGTATTGTTTGCATGGACTCGGGCTATTCCATGGGCTTCGTGACACGCGATCTCTATCGTCTGAACTCTCAATCACCATTCAAGCCGGAGAGCAGCCGCCACGGTCCAGACCTGCGGCTGGTGGGCTGTCACGGTCTTGTTCATTTCCCCCGTTTCCAACCCTCCCTTGTCTCTAAAGCCAGCTTATCTCCAAGGTCCTTCGCTTCCCCGCTTTTATCTCGCCACCCCCACCCCTGAACCTCAGGTCTTGTGCTTCCAGGTCAGCCCCGTCGGAGACAACATTACTGTGTGTTTTTCCTGGGGCGGAGGCGGAGAGGGGTCAGAACGGGGCTGCGCCTCTCGCCAACCCCCTTCTCCAAGGCTGTCAACCAGGGAACAACTTCAGCCTCTCTTCCCAAAGTCCCACGCCACACGAAAAAGTTATTGAAATGACGAGACGGAACCTCCCCACGCCCCACCTTGACACATCAGCAACCCGCTCGAGCTTCCCAGCTAACGAACAGCAGCTCCTTCGGCCCGCTCACAAAAGCGGCGGACGATTTCCTTCATCCTACCCCAAGTTAATTCTTTCTTTCAAGACTCAGCTGTAAATTCAATTTTTACCACTGTACAACATTCTCTCACAAATCTGGGACAATCTTCTGCTAGCTACAAGAAGAACAAAAGGTGAACTTCTGATCCATGACGGGTAAAAAGAACCCAAAGAACTAAACTTCAACTCATTATACATGAAATTCAAAAAAAATTAATGAAATTTTAAAAAATTTAATGAACATTCTCACATCACTTTAACGTACCCAAGAAGGAAGGGGAAAAATCACTTATGACGGCAAGTTTAAAAGTACTTTAATTAAAAGACAAAGTTACTTTTACGCCGTCTTGATTCTTTAGCCTACATCCAAGTTATTCTGGATTCCCCCCACCCCCTTTCAAGCACGCTTATTTCAAAGCGCACTTAACTCGCTTCCTTTTCTCCACTTAATGTCGGCTGCTTCCAGGGCTATAAACTAAAACCAAGCATTAGGAATTCATCTTCCTGTTTAATGTCCCGGTCCTTCGTTTAAACGACTTCATCCTTGACGGATGCAAAAAAACCATCGGGGGTCCGGCTTCCACAATTCCTCATCAGCCTGTCCTCGCGGTAGGTATTGTTTGCATGGACTCGGGCTATTCCATGGGCTTCGTGACACGCGATCTCTATCGTCTGAACTCTCAATCACCATTCAAGCCGGAGAGCAGCCGCCACGGTCCAGACCTGCGGCTGGTGGGCTGTCACGGTCTTGTTCATTTCCCCCGTTTCCAACCCTCCCTTGTCTCTAAAGCCAGCTTATCTCCAAGGTCCTTCGCTTCCCCGCTTTTATCTCGCCACCCCCACCCCTGAACCTCAGGTCTTGTGCTTCCAGGTCAGCCCCGTCGGAGACAACATTACTGTGTGTTTTTCCTGGGGCGGAGGCGGAGAGGGGTCAGAACGGGGCTGCGCCTCTCGCCAACCCCCTTCTCCAAGGCTGTCAACCAGGGAACAACTTCAGCCTCTCTTCCCAAAGTCCCACGCCACACGAAAAAGTTATTGAAATGACGAGACGGAACCCTCCCCACGCCCCACCTTGACACATCAGCAACCCGCTCGAGCTTCCCAGCTAACGAACAGCAGCTCCCCTTCGGCCCGCTCACAAAAGCGGCGGACGATGCCCTGGCCGCACCGCACGGGCCGCCCAGCCAGCCGTCGCCACCGCCTCCGGGCGACCCCCGGGCCCGGCGCCCGGCTGCCTCCCCCCGATCCGGCCGCGACCCCGCAGCGAGCCGAGTTCCAGCAACTCCGGTCACGCCGCCCCGAGCGCCGCCCGGGCTCCGCGGGGTCCGCGGCGCGGCCCCCTCCCCCGCCAGCCCCGGGGCCTCCCCCCCGCTCACCTAACGCCACCTCGCACGCTTTGCGCAGCTGGGAGTGATGCGCCTTCTTCACTTCCTTGTCGGCCAAAATCTTCTCCAGGGCCCGGGTCAGGAACATGTTCTTCGTCCTCTTCCCCTCATACATGGACGCAGAGAAGGAGGCGGCGGCTCGTCCGACCCGCAGCCCCCGGCGGCTGGAGGCGCCGAGGAGGAGGAGGAGGACGAGGGGGAGGAAGAGCCGAGAGAAAGGAGACGGGGTGGAGGTGGGGGAGAGGAGGCGTGGAGGGCAGCGGCAGGAGCAGGAAGGGGCGGGCGGGCCGGCTGCGGCGCGGGCGAGGGGCGCGCAGGTCTCGGCCGCCCCCCGAGGGGCCGCGCCCGTGCGACCTCCGCTTCTCCCGGCCCGGGGCTCGCGTCCCGGCCACCCCCCGTCACTCGCCCCGCTGGCCCGGGGACGGCGCGGGAGCCCAGCCCGGCGGCCCGTCAGGCGGGGGCCGAGGGACGAGGCGGCGGGCTCAGAGGCCCGGCGAGCGCGGGGCTGCCCTGGCGCCAGTGGGGACGAGCACCCGCCGCGGCCGCGGACTGGCCTCCATCACCGCCGACCTGCCCCGGCCGCCATGTTGGGAGGAAACGACGCGTCACGCAGCGGCCGAACGGCTGCAGAGGAGGAAGCGGCGGCGGCTGCCCAGAGCTGCCGCGGCGCCGGGAGGCAGGGGGCGGAGGGCGGCGCGGGCGGAGCGGCTCGAGCCGCAGCGCTACGGCGGCCCGGCGGGGCCTCGCGCCTCCCGCGTTCGCCTGCGGGGCGGCGTGGGGCGTGGCGGGCGTCCTGCGGCGCCGCGCCGGGCGCTCGGGCTCCTCCGGCGGCCGCGCTGGGGGCTCCGAGGGCTCGCGGCGCCGCCGTTCCCGCCGCGTGCGCTTGGGCGGCTGTCTGGAGACCCCGCAGGCGGGCGCGCGGCCCCTTCTGCCGCCGGAGTCACGGCAACGGTCCCAGGGCCCGTGCTCGGCCGCACGGTTTCCACCTGCCGCGCTCGACTCTCAATGGATCAGCTGCACGAAACTGCCGTCTCCAGGACCGTGCCCCTGGACTATCTCAGGATCCTCTCTTGGGAAGATTGTAAAACCCATCTGACAAAGATGCAGCGAGGTTTCGCTTTTTCATCCGTGTAGGGTAAATGGGTAAACTCTCGATTTCAGATCTCTTCTGAACGGAGACTCCAGTTAAGGAACAGATGAATGCTTCTGATAGCTGAGGTCCCTTAGAACTCTGTGTTTCCGCGCCTTTACTATTACGGTTCCGTCCGGGACGTGGCAACCAGTTTCAGAATCGAAAAGCTTTAAGTACAAACAGATAACCGCAGACAACACAGGTGACCGTGTGTCTTTGATGCCAAATGATTCTTTGATACCAAAGACTAATTCAGATTTCTACAGTGGTTTCCTTCTGAGCAAAAAATTACAAAGAAAACCATTAAAATAGATGCAAAGAATTCCTTTATATGATGATGTAGGTGCACACCCTTCCAAGTTCAAAGCTACTGCGTGACTGTGTCAGCACTAGATCCCAAATTCCTAGAATATGTCTCACGGTTCTGATCCGCTCGATTGCCTTGACTATGGACTTGTCCTAATGCAGCCATTCAACTTCAAGAGTGGAGAGGCTGTAATCTGGGACAGGGTAAAATGGGAAATAAAAATGGAAGCCTTGAAGGCTGTCCCGAGTTATAGTGGACTAGTATTAATAGATGACGTTTTTAAACTTCTTTGCCATGAGACAAATCTACATGTTGATTAATTTCACCCCAACAACTATTTCTAGAGACATTCCTGGAAGTTAGAGATTCAGTATACTAGATCAGACATAATACTGATTTCTATATACGCTCTCATAGATTACAAAATTTGAGAACAAGTTCCATTTCTAATTTTTGTTTATTTGTAATGCCAGAATAGTGCCAGGTACTGTTGAAGGTGCTAGCTGACAGCTGAAGCTATTTAACTTTCTTCCTCAGTACACAGATTCACTGAGTTTGCTTGTTTCCCTTGTAGTTAGCCATTCAGAATTGGGTTTCCCAGGTGGCCATAGTGGTAGAGAACCCACCTATCAATTCAGGAGACCTGGGTTTGATCTCTGGGTCAGAAGATCCCCTGGAGGAGGAAACGGCAACCCAGTCCAGTATTCTTGCCTGGAGAATCCCATGGACAGAGGAGCCAGATGAGTTATGGTCCCTAGAGTTGCAAAGTGTCAGACACAAGCCAATTAGCATCCAGATTTAGCTCATTTTAAAAAAGATAATCTTCCACAAGCAGTCTTCCATGCTCTTTTCCTCACATGGCCACATGCTGAAGATGGCAGAGCCACAAGTTAAAAGTAGCCAAGGGCCCTGAATTAACCACTTGGTAGAGTATGTTAGTCACTCAGTCATGCCTGACTTTGCGACCCAATCAGGCTCCTCTGTTTGTGGAATTTTCCAGGCAAGAATACTGGAGTGGGTTGCCATTTCCTTCTCCACTTGATGGAGCATCATCCAGTATTTGTTTGGGATTTTACATGGGTAGAATAAATAAGTTATATTTAGCAGCTACCCTTAGCCTAAAAAACACACTGGGCATGCATTAATGAGCAATGCAGAGCAAGAACCTCATCTACCCATTTCTATAAGCTTAGCATCTGGTATGGTCACTGGCGTAGAAAATGCCTTTGGTAGAAACTTTTAACTTGAATGAATGAAAGGCATCAGGTTAAGTCAAGATCACACCCAACTTAGGAGCTTACAGTATATAGTAGGGGAAAAGATATTAAACAAGTAAATCACTAGTGAATATATAATAACTATTATGTGATTAAAGTGCTAGGAGGAGATCTGCTTTAGACTGGAGGTTCAGAGATGCTTCCCTGAAGAAGTAACATTAAACAGGCCTGAAGGAAGAGTAGAAGTTAAACCAAGTCAAGAAAGAACTTTCCTGGCAGTCTCTCGGGGTAGGGGAGAAACTTGGCAAGTTTCAGGACCCAAACCAAGGGAGCATGACTGAAAGTTATCAAGGGGAAATGGTGCCAGCAGAGAGAAAGAGGAAAATTGGAACCAGATCATACAGAAACCCACAGGCCAGATTAAGGGTGTGTTATTTCACTCCACTAGCAATAGAAATCAATTGAAGAGTAAAGTTATCAAATTGGTGATTTAAAAGTAGGCCCTCTATTTATAGAATGAATTGGAAGGGGACAAGGTTGTAGGTGGTCCAAACAGTGAGGAATTGATTATAGCAGTGCTGCATGGTTTAGGCTGGGGTCCTGGACCATCACGCAAGGAAGGCTTGTGTTGACCACACCCTGCACACAGCCGAATGGGGCTGAACTTGAGCCCCAGCATCTGCCCAGGGGAGGGGCTCCTTTTTCTAACTTGCATAAATGTTAGCTCAAGCAGCGCCGTGAGTGATGGCGACGGAGCAGAGTGGACAGGTCTGAAGATGTCTTTGGTGACAGAATGGACAGGCTTTAGTAATGAACTGGAGCGAAGACGAGGGAAGGGAGATCACAGGGAATGCCATGTTTCTGACCAGAGCCCATGAATGAGTAGAAATGCTGTCTACAGCGAGAGACGGCCTAGACTGGAATAACAGTGCATTTGAGCATGAGGGTATAATTTTCAATTGTGAAAGAATTGACACTTCTGAAATATGACCTGACTGTCAGAAGAAATGGCCTCTCCCCTCCTTTCTCCCAGAGAATAATCCATCTTCTTCTGGGCTGAGTCTAGGACTTCACCCAAAGTGTGATAGAGATGGGGGTGACAGGGCTTGGTACACAACCTTGGGAGCTGGACACCCTTCACCAAACTTGAAACTTCAAGATATTAACTCTTACCTCCTTGGAGCAAAAAGTAAGACCCTAAAACTGATGCCTTTTAAAGATAAAGGGAAAGATAGGGCTTCCCTGTGGTCCAGTGGGTAAGGACACGGCCTTGCAGTACAAGGGGCGCCGGTTCGATCCCTGGCCTGGGAAGATACCACGTGCCGCGGAGCAGCTGGACTGATGTGTCGAATTACTGAGCCGGAGCTCTGGAGCGCATGAGCCCAGAGCTGGCGCTGTGCGAAAACAGAGGCCACCACGATGGGAGGCCCACACGGGCCAAAGAACAAAGATGGATGAAAATGGACAAATGAAAGACCAATAGAAGTGGCCAGCCTGTTCCCCTCCCTCCCCACCCTACCCCCACCAAAATAAATAAATAAATAAATCTTTTTTAAAAAAAAAAGGGGAAAGATAATATTTTTAGTCTTTACTCACAATTATAGTAGAAGGAATGTCAGGCTCTGACAGTTTTTACACTAAAATTTGAGTATATTTCTCTAAAGATATATTTCCTTTTATTTTTTAATTAATGACATTGCTTGGTGCTTATCCAATCTATTTAAATAAATTCGATTTTGATACTGTATTTGACTCATTTTCAAAACATTAAAATGTTCTTTTCTTACACCTGATTGCTTTACTGACTCCATTTTTGCCTCCATCTGCAGTCTTACTTCCTGTCATTTTTACCCCTCATCATTTTCCCTTTCATCTATAACTTTGCTGTGTATTCGTTCCCTTGACTCTTTAGATAATTTTCCCACATTGGTTCCAAATCATTAAATAATACCAAACAATGAGAGACTTTGACCCGGATCTTAGGGTCTTGGCTGGTATGCTTTAAATATCCTTTTGAATATAGCTATAAGCTCAGTGTAGCATGAAAATTAAATAAAATGTGAATAAAATTTTAATTAATGCTGAATCTATCTGACTGATGTTAAAGCCAAAATTGGTTAGCATCCAGAAATAGTATCATATGCACTTGACAAAAAAAAAAAACCTATGATGCCTCCAGTAGTCTTTCACATGATCTCTAAATTCTATTAACTTTCAAAGCATTCTATAATTTGACCCTTCTCTGACCTAATGTCTTAATGGTAATGGCAATAATTATTAGCATTTATCTTACCTCCTTGGAGCAAAAAGTAAGACCCTAAAACTGATGCCTTTTAAAGATAAAGGGAAAGATAGGGCTTCCCTGTGGTCCAGTGGGTAAGGACACGGCCTTGCAGTACAAGGGGCGCCGGTTCGATCCCTGGCCTGGGAAGATACCACGTGCCGCGGAGCAGCTGGACTGATGTGTCGAATTACTGAGCCGGAGCTCTGGAGCGCATGAGCCCAGAGCTGGCGCTGTGCGAAAACAGAGGCCACCACGATGGGAGGCCCACACGGGCCAAAGAACAAAGATGGATGAAAATGGACAAATGAAAGACCAATAGAAGTGGCCAGCCTGTTCCCCTCCCTCCCCACCCTACCCCCACCAAAATAAATAAATAAATAAATCTTTTTTAAAAAAAAAAGGGGAAAGATAATATTTTTAGTCTTTACTCACAATTATAGTAGAAGGAATGTCAGGCTCTGACAGTTTTTACACTAAAATTTGAGTATATTTCTCTAAAGATATATTTCCTTTTATTTTTTAATTAATGACATTGCTTGGTGCTTATCCAATCTATTTAAATAAATTCGATTTTGATACTGTATTTGACTCATTTTCAAAACATTAAAATGTTCTTTTCTTACACCTGATTGCTTTACTGACTCCATTTTTGCCTCCATCTGCAGTCTTACTTCCTGTCATTTTTACCCCTCATCATTTTCCCTTTCATCTATAACTTTGCTGTGTATTCGTTCCCTTGACTCTTTAGATAATTTTCCCACATTGGTTCCAAATCATTAAATAATACCAAACAATGAGAGACTTTGACCCGGATCTTAGGGTCTTGGCTGGTATGCTTTAAATATCCTTTTGAATATAGCTATAAGCTCAGTGTAGCATGAAAATTAAATAAAATGTGAATAAAATTTTAATTAATGCTGAATCTATCTGACTGATGTTAAAGCCAAAATTGGTTAGCATCCAGAAATAGTATCATATGCACTTGACAAAAAAAAAAAACCTATGATGCCTCCAGTAGTCTTTCACATGATCTCTAAATTCTATTAACTTTCAAAGCATTCTATAATTTGACCCTTCTCTGACTTTACAACTAATGTCTTAATGGTAATGGCAATAATTATTAGCATTTATATAAAGCCAAGCACAGTAACTCAAATGAAGAAGTTTCCATTATTGTGCCTGATTTAAAGATGAAGAAACTGAGACATAGAGAATTCAGATGGCTTGTCCACATCATGCAAATTTTATGTGCTGAAGCCAGGGTTCCTATTTGGAAAGTCTGGCTCCAGAGTCCATACTCTATAAACAACTAAGCTGTACTGCCTCTCTGAACAGCACTTTCTTGTAACCTCCTTCCTTGCCCCCTCCCACCTCCACTTAAATACAGATGTAGGCACTCAAGTTCCATTCCACCGGTTCCTCCTTCCCGCCCACCCTCTTCCTTCTCTCATCTTCACACCACAGGTGCATACAAACACGGAGCTTTCCTGCCCTGTATGCCTTTGTTCATCATTCAGCAACCCAGAGCACAGGCCACCACGTCTCTTTTGTTTGCTCGCCCCCGTCTTACTGACTTTCAAAATGTCGTTGAAATCCACCCCCTTCCAAGTTTTCTCCTTTTACCAGCAACAGCACGAATTCCTCCCATTTCTAGCCTGGTATAACTATGGCTGAGCTTCCCAGATGGCTTAGCGGTAACCAATCTGCCTGCCAATGCAAGGAGAAACAGGTTCGATCCCTGTGTCAGGAAGATCTTCTAGAGAAGGGCATGGTAACCTACTCCAGTGTCTTGCGTGGAGAATCCCACAGACAGAGGAGCCTGGTGGGCTATGGTCGCAAAGAGTTGGATACAACTGAGCTGCTGAGCACACAATGCGTAGCTGTCTACTTCGTACTTCATACCTAAGTAGATAACCATGGTAGTGCTTAATCAGATTGCAAATTTTTGAGACCAGGGATATAAGAAAAGATAAAGAAGGCAGCTTAGTAAAAGATGAGAAACGTGGATTAAATCCAGAAACGTATCCGTTTTGCTAACATCATGATAATGACATGAGAAAGGCCATCTCCAAACTCAGGTCTATTTTCTTGCTTTTCATTTAAAGAGATTTGTCTGAAAACTTGATATTCCTTGTTTATCAGTCTGCTTGTTTTCATCTTGTTTATTAAGGAAATGAGTGAATAAAATGTGTCTTCTGACACAGACGTCCTGCTCACTGTTATTCAGAAAAAGTGTCAAAACACTGAACAGGGCAGATACAAGAGCATGCAAGGTTGAAGAAACTGATTTAGAAAATATCAGAAGAGCATGAAGACTTGTATTAAATTTGTATAATACCAATAAGTGAAATAAATAAAGTGAAATTAAAAGAAAAATTAAATGTTGTGGTAAAAAAACTTATAAATCTAGAGCTAGAAGTTGAAAGTAATACAGTTTTCCATAAATGTTAAGTCATTAAGTGCTAAATATTTACAAAATAATGAAATTGGAAACAAACACTTTGCTTTCCTTTAAAGTTATATAATTCTCTGCTGCTGCTGCTTAGTCACTTCAATCGTGTCTGACTCTGTGACCCCGTGGATTGCAGCCCGTCAGGCTTCTCTGTCCATGCAATTCTCCAGGCAAGAATACTGGAGGGGGTTGCCATTTCCTTCTCCCATATAAGTCTCTAGAGGGGTGGAAAGCACTTACTTTGAATTCGTGGCGCTGTTCTTTTCTGTATACAGTGTTATCATTTTTCCTGTAAAGTCACACTAGTGATTTGTTGTCGTTCAGTTGCTCAGTCATGTCTGACCCTGTCACCCCGTAGACTGCAGCACACCAGGCTTCCCTGTCCTTTACTATCTCCCAGAGTTTGCTCAGACTCGTGCCCACTGAGTTGAAGACGCCATCCAACCATTTCATCCTCTGTTGTCCTATTCTAGTTTTGCCTTCACTCATTCCCACCATCAGGATCTTTTCCAATAACTTGGCTCTTTGCATCAGGTGGTCAAAGTATTGGAATTTCAGCTTTAGCATCAGTCTTTATAATGAATATTCAGGGTTGATTTCCTTTAGGATTGACTGGTTTAATCTCCTTGCAATCCAAGGGACTCTCAAGAGTCTTCTCCAGCACCACAGTTCAAAGGCATCAATTATAGAGAAGGAGAAATATCATATGACATCTCTTTTATGTGGATTCTAAAAAGAAACGATACAAATGAACTTATTTACAAAACAGACAGACTCACAAACTTAGAAAACGAACATATGGTTGCAGAGGGAGGGGATGCCTGAGGACTGAGGGAAATTCATGTACAGACTGCCATGTTTGAAATGGATAACCCATAAAAATCTATTGCCTAGCACATGGAACTCTGCTTAATGTTACTAAAGATCATAGTTTGTACATAAATGAACTCAAAATAGGTCATAGACCTAAATGTAAAACATAAAACAATAAAACTTTCAGAAATGAACACAGGATAAAATATTTATGAGCTAGGGTTAGGCAAAAGTTTTCTACACAAGACACCAAAAGCATGATCCATAAAATAAAAAAATTAATAAATTGGACTTTACAGAGTTTAAAACGTTCACTCTGTGAAAGACACTGTTGAAAAGACCAGCTGCAACATGGAAGGAAATATTTGAAAATCACATGTCTGACACGTAACTTGTAGTCAGAGTATATATTTTCAAAATTCTTGAAACTTATTGAAAATAACTCAATTTTTTTTAAATGGGTAAAAAGCTTAGACATGTCACTAAAGAGGATATACAATGGCAAATAAGCATTAAAGGGGCTTCCCTGATGACTCAGCGGATAAAGGGTATGCCTCCAATGCAGGAGACAGAAGAGACTCGGGTTCAAACAGGCAAAATTATGTTTAAATAAAGAGCAACCGCAGGGCTTCCCAGTTGGCACTAGTGTTGAACAACCCACCTGCCAATGCAGGAGACATAAGAGACCAGGGTTCAATCTCTGGGTTGGGAAGATTCCCTGGAGAAGGAAAAAGCACCCTCTCCAATATTCTTGCCTAAAAACCTTTTGAACAGAGGAGACTGGCAGGCTATGGTGCAAAGTGCTGCACATTAACCATTAATGCAAATTAAAATCACAATGAGATACTACTACACAGCTATTAGAATGGCTAAAATACACAACTTGTACAATATCAAGTTCCAGAGAGCATATGGAAGAACTGAAACCCAGATTGGTATCAGAAAAAAGCATAACGTTAATTACCCAATAAAAATTAAAAAACAGATCTCTTTTATGTGGATTCTAAAAAGAAACGATACAAATGAACTTATTTACAAAACAGACAGACTCACAAACTTAGAAAACGAACATATGGTTGCAGAGGGAGGGGATGCCTGAGGACTGAGGGAAATTCATGTACAGACTGCCATGTTTGAAATGGATAACCCATAAAAATCTATTGCCTAGCACATGGAACTCTGCTTAATGTTACTAAAGATCATAGTTTGTACATAAATGAACTCAAAATAGGTCATAGACCTAAATGTAAAACATAAAACAATAAAACTTTCAGAAATGAACACAGGATAAAATATTTATGAGCTAGGGTTAGGCAAAAGTTTTCTACACAAGACACCAAAAGCATGATCCATAAAATAAAAAAATTAATAAATTGGACTTTACAGAGTTTAAAACGTTCACTCTGTGAAAGACACTGTTGAAAAGACCAGCTGCAACATGGAAGGAAATATTTGAAAATCACATGTCTGACACGTAACTTGTAGTCAGAGTATATATTTTCAAAATTCTTGAAACTTATTGAAAATAACTCAATTTTTTTTAAATGGGTAAAAAGCTTAGACATGTCACTAAAGAGGATATACAATGGCAAATAAGCATTAAAGGGGCTTCCCTGATGACTCAGCGGATAAAGGGTATGCCTCCAATGCAGGAGACAGAAGAGACTCGGGTTCAAACAGGCAAAATTATGTTTAAATAAAGAGCAACCGCAGGGCTTCCCAGTTGGCACTAGTGTTGAACAACCCACCTGCCAATGCAGGAGACATAAGAGACCAGGGTTCAATCTCTGGGTTGGGAAGATTCCCTGGAGAAGGAAAAAGCACCCTCTCCAATATTCTTGCCTAAAAACCTTTTGAACAGAGGAGACTGGCAGGCTATGGTGCAAAGTGCTGCACATTAACCATTAATGCAAATTAAAATCACAATGAGATACTACTACACAGCTATTAGAATGGCTAAAATACACAACTTGTACAATATCAAGTTCCAGAGAGCATATGGAAGAACTGAAACCCAGATTGGTATCAGAAATATAAAATGTACACAGCAACTCTAAGGAAAGACTTTGGTAATTTCTTAGAAAGTCACACACTACGTAACCCAGCAGCCCTACTTTATTTACCATAGGGAGATTAAAGGCGCATTCACAAAATACCTTGTACACATATATTTGTGGAAGTTCTATTCATACTCACTAAAAACTGGAAACAACTCATATCTCTTCACTGAATAAATGGATAAACAGTAGTACATCTATGCAATGGAATAGTACTCAGCAAGGAAGAAATTACCGATACATGCAACAATTTGGATGGATCTCAAAGATATTATGCTGAGTGAAGACGTCAGTGTCAAAAGGTTTTATACTATATGATTCATTTTCACAACCTTCTCAAAAAGGCAAAACTACTGGAGTGAAGAATATGTGTTTATCAGCTGTTATATGTAGAGGTAGGCAGTGTCTTTGAATGGACTACACAAAGGAGGTTTTTAATTTTATTTTGCTTTCTTTTGTGGAGGGAGGGAGGGTTCTGGTGCTTGAAATGTTCTGTATTCTAATTATGGTGATGGTTACGTGAATCTTTACACACGTGCGTTCAGATCCATAAAACTATTCCTTGATAAAGACAGTTTCACTATATGATAATTTAAGAAGCCCTCTGAGTCACTCAGTTGTGTCTGACTCTTTGCAACCTATTGAACTGTAGCCCTCCAGGCTCCTCTGTCCATGGGATTTTCCAGGCAAGAGTACTGCAGTGAGTTCCCATTTCCTTCTCCAGGGGATCTTCCCAACCCAGGGATTGAACCTGAGTCTGCTGTGTATCCTGTATTGCAAGGGGATTCTTTACCTGCTGAGTGATTGGGGAAGCCCTCTACTCTTAATATCAAATATCCATTTATGTCAATGAGACTACTAAATCAGAACCCACTGGATAGAAGATAAAGATAGAGACGTCATTAAGATTTTTTTTTAGGTCATTGAAAGAAGCACAGATGTGCTGTATCAAGAAGCAAAAATACAAAAATAGGATTGGAGGGCAGCCTCTTTATTAAGAGGCTAAATCATCAAAATGACATTTTGAAATATCCTATGGAAGAACTGAAACCCAGATTGGTATCAGAAATATAAAATGTACACAGCAACTCTAAGGAAAGACTTTGGTAATTTCTTAGAAAGTCACACACTACGTAACCCAGCAGCCCTACTTTATTTACCATAGGGAGATTAAAGGCGCATTCACAAAATACCTTGTACACATATATTTGTGGAAGTTCTATTCATACTCACTAAAAACTGGAAACAACTCATATCTCTTCACTGAATAAATGGATAAACAGTAGTACATCTATGCAATGGAATAGTACTCAGCAAGGAAGAAATTACCGATACATGCAACAATTTGGATGGATCTCAAAGATATTATGCTGAGTGAAGACGTCAGTGTCAAAAGGTTTTATACTATATGATTCATTTTCACAACCTTCTCAAAAAGGCAAAACTACTGGAGTGAAGAATATGTGTTTATCAGCTGTTATATGTAGAGGTAGGCAGTGTCTTTGAATGGACTACACAAAGGAGGTTTTTAATTTTATTTTGCTTTCTTTTGTGGAGGGAGGGAGGGTTCTGGTGCTTGAAATGTTCTGTATTCTAATTATGGTGATGGTTACGTGAATCTTTACACACGTGCGTTCAGATCCATAAAACTATTCCTTGATAAAGACAGTTTCACTATATGATAATTTAAGAAGCCCTCTGAGTCACTCAGTTGTGTCTGACTCTTTGCAACCTATTGAACTGTAGCCCTCCAGGCTCCTCTGTCCATGGGATTTTCCAGGCAAGAGTACTGCAGTGAGTTCCCATTTCCTTCTCCAGGGGATCTTCCCAACCCAGGGATTGAACCTGAGTCTGCTGTGTATCCTGTATTGCAAGGGGATTCTTTACCTGCTGAGTGATTGGGGAAGCCCTCTACTCTTAATATCAAATATCCATTTATGTCAATGAGACTACTAAATCAGAACCCACTGGATAGAAGATAAAGATAGAGACGTCATTAAGATTTTTTTTTAGGTCATTGAAAGAAGCACAGATGTGCTGTATCAAGAAGCAAAAAATACAAAAATAGGATTGGCAGGGGCAGCCTCTTTATTAAGAGGCTAAATCATCTGGATAGGCCATGAATAGAATTTTCTGTATCTTTACACAGGATCCCACTCACCTGTAAGTAAGAAAGACTTCTGAAGTACATAAATAATTCCACTTCAATCAATTACATTGTTTGAAACGTCAAGGTTTCCCTGGTGGCTCAGTGATAAAGAATTTGCCTAACAAGCAGGAGATGCAGGTTGGATCCTTGGGTCTGGAAGATCCCCTGGAAAAGGAAAGGGCAACTCACTCTAGGATTCTTGCCTAGGAAATCCCATGGACAGAGTAGCCTGGTGGACTACAGTCCCTGGGGGCGTGAAAGAGTGGGACACGACTTAATGACTAAACAACAACAACAACACTTACTTCCAAAGTTCCTTTTGGTGATTTGCTACTGTTTTCAACCGGAAGGAGTTTCTGCAGGTTTCTAACACACCATTGATAATCCCAAAGGAATTCCTTACATAGTGGAAGATGTCAACATTGTTTTCTTTTCAAAATATCCCCGCTGATGCGTGGCTAAATAAAATCTCTTGGTGTTAAATACTGAAGAAAACTTCACATTTATTATAGGAACAATTCAGTCTTTATCTTGAGTATAAATATGTTTCCTCTCTGGCTGGAACACTGAATTATAATTTGTTTTCATTTGCAGTTTTTAGAGTTGTCAGTTCTAACTATATTAATTTAAAGTTGCCTTTGGAGACTAGTTACATAAACTATGGCATATTCACCTAATGGCATATTCTGAAGCCATAATAAGGAGTGAGAATGTTCTTAAGGTGGAGATATGAAATTACACTTCATCTATATAAGGTGTAAAAAAAAGCATACTTCAGAGAAGTAGGCATAATATGCTATGATTTGTGCAAAAAAGGGTAAAAGTTTATGCACATACATACACACAGTACGTATGTATTTAGCTATAGCATTTTCTTAGACTGCTTCTGGAAGAATACAATGAAGAATTAAGTGTTCAGGAGTGAGAGTTGGTATATATCACGATGACCATTTTATATTTCAAGAAGCAAACAAAAAAATGTGCTGTATCAAGAAGCAAAAAATACAAAAATAGGATTGGCAGGGGCAGCCTCTTTATTAAGAGGCTAAATCATCTGGATAGGCCATGAATAGAATTTTCTGTATCTTTACACAGGATCCCACTCACCTGTAAGTAAGAAAGACTTCTGAAGTACATAAATAATTCCACTTCAATCAATTACATTGTTTGAAACGTCAAGGTTTCCCTGGTGGCTCAGTGATAAAGAATTTGCCTAACAAGCAGGAGATGCAGGTTGGATCCTTGGGTCTGGAAGATCCCCTGGAAAAGGAAAGGGCAACTCACTCTAGGATTCTTGCCTAGGAAATCCCATGGACAGAGTAGCCTGGTGGACTACAGTCCCTGGGGCGTGAAAGAGTGGGACACGACTTAATGACTAAACAACAACAACAACACTTACTTCCAAAGTTCCTTTTGGTGATTTGCTACTGTTTTCAACCGGAAGGAGTTTCTGCAGGTTTCTAACACACCATTGATAATCCCAAAGGAATTCCTTACATAGTGGAAGATGTCAACATTGTTTTCTTTTCAAAATATCCCCGCTGATGCGTGGCTAAATAAAATCTCTTGGTGTTAAATACTGAAGAAAACTTCACATTTATTATAGGAACAATTCAGTCTTTATCTTGAGTATAAATATGTTTCCTCTCTGGCTGGAACACTGAATTATAATTTGTTTTCATTTGCAGTTTTTAGAGTTGTCAGTTCTAACTATATTAATTTAAAGTTGCCTTTGGAGACTAGTTACATAAACTATGGCATATTCACCTAATGGCATATTCTGAAGCCATAATAAGGAGTGAGAATGTTCTTAAGGTGGAGATATGAAATTACACTTCATCTATATAAGGTGTAAAAAAAAGCATACTTCAGAGAAGTAGGCATAATATGCTATGATTTGTGCAAAAATGGGTAAAAAGTTTATGCACATACATACACACAGTACGTATGTATTTAGCTATAGCATTTTCTTAGACTGCTTCTGGAAGAATACAGAAGTGAAGAATTAAGTGTTCAGGAGTGAGAGTTGGTATATATCACTGATGACCATTTTATATCTTTCATGTTTTTGAACCCTGTAAATGCATTGCTTATTTCAAAAAAAAATTATGCCCTCTCCTTTTCAAAGAATACCTATGTGTTTTATAAAATTGCCCAGAAAAGAAGAAACAATAATTCAAGTTTCTTCTTGGGGCTAAAAACTCTCACTCAATGGACATACACTGAAGAATAAATTTCTCATGGTGATTCCAGCATGGGAAAATGGGAATAAGGGCCTCGATTCTTGTCTTCTTTGAAGAAGGAATTCAGCAAAGAGCCCAAGAATGTGGAAAAAAAAAAAGAAGTTTGTATCAGCAGCAAAGTATGTTTGGAAAAAATAAATATGTGAAAGAGCACATAGGCAAGCTCAGAATGAGTAAGCACCCAACAAGGGTGGTTTAGACTGCTTGCACAGGGGCAGGTTTCTGGGGTGTCTCTGGCCAGTCATCTCCAGATTTGATCCTGGTGGAGCACACATCTCTCAGCCAAGATGGCTTGCTACTGGCCTCTCTCTCTTTTGTCCTTCCACTATCCTAAGGGACTTCTATGCCCATGTGTCAGGTGGGGAAATTCACAAGAATACACCCAAGTGGAGCTAGTGCACCTCCTGGTACCCCATCTCAAAGCATCAACAGGAGACCCATCGCCTGGGGCCTATCTACTTACCTCAGTTGTATAACATTTGTTTTGATTTTTTTCTTCAAAAAAAAGAATATCTCAAGTATGTTAAATTTGCAGTTTTAGAGTTGTCAGTTCTAACTATATTAATTTAAAGTTGCCTTTGGAGACTAGTTACATAAACTATGGCATATTCACCTAATGGCATATTCTGAAGCCATAATAAGGAGTGAGAATGTTCTTAAGGTGGAGATATGAAATTACACTTCATCTATATAAGGTGTAAAAAGCATACTTCAGAGAAGTAGGCATAATATGCTATGATTTGTGCAAAATGGGTAAAAAGTTTATGCACATACATACACACAGTACGTATGTATTTAGCTATAGCATTTTCTTAGACTGCTTCTGGAAGAATACAGAAGTGAAGAATTAAGTGTTCAGGAGTGAGAGTTGGTATATATCACTGATGACCATTTTATATCTTTCATGTTTTTGAACCCTGTAAATGCATTGCTTATTTCAAAAAAAAATTATGCCCTCTCCTTTTCAAAGAATACCTATGTGTTTTATAAAAATTGCCCAGAAAAAGAAGAAACAATAATTCAAGTTTCTTCTTGGGGCTAAAAACTCTCACTCAATGGACATACACTGAAGAATAAATTTCTCATGGTGATTCCAGCATGGGAAAATGGGAATAAGGGCCTCGATTCTTGTCTTCTTTGAAGAAGGAATTCAGCAAAGAGCCCAAGAATGTGGAAAAAAAAAAAGAAGTTTGTATCAGCAGCAAAGTATGTTTGGAAAAAATAAATATGTGAAAGAGCACATAGGCAAGCTCAGAATGAGTAAGCACCCAACAAGGGTGGTTTAGACTGCTTGCACAGGGGCAGGTTTCTGGGGTGTCTCTGGCCAGTCATCTCCAGATTTGATCCTGGTGGAGCACACATCTCTCAGCCAAGATGGCTTGCTACTGGCCTCTCTCTCCTTTTGTCCTTCCACTATCCTAAGGGACTTCTATGCCCATGTGTCAGGTGGGGAAATTCACAAGAATACACCCAAGTGGAGCTAGTGCACCTCCTGGTACCCCATCTCAAAGCATCAACAGGAGACCCATCGCCTGGGGCCTATCTACTTACCTCAGTTGTATACATTTGTCTGATTTTTTTCTTCACAAAAAGAATATCTCAAGTATGTCTAATCCTTTGAATAATATCTTGCTATTCAAAATATTGGTTGAGGACAGGTGGTATTGGGAGCCGACAAGAAATGGAGAAGCCTTGTGACCTACCCGAGACCTATTGCATCAGAACCAGCACTTTAACAAGACCCTCTAGGGGATTTATGCACACATTTAAGTGTGAGAAAATACAGCCAAAAGAAGACTGGAGTTGGAGGAAGACAATGCACACATGCCTAGGACAATAGGCAAGTTGATTATCTATCAGGATAGAGGAGAAAGGCCAGTGAACAGACTTTGTGAAATTTACTGAAGAACTACAAATCTCAGAAAGACCTAGAACCAAAGATCAAAAGGGAAATTCCAGCTCCTGGGTGTAAATGTGTGTGTGTGTGTGTGTGTGTGTGTGTGTGTGTGTGTGTGTGTGCACGCGCACATGCGTGCATGCATGCATGCTTGATCATTGAGACTATTCGTGTCAGACTTGTTGAGACTCCATGTACTATAGTTCGCCAGTCTCCTCTGTCCATGGGATTCTCCAGGCAAGAATATTGGAGTGGGTTTCCATGGCCTCCTCCAGGGTATCTTCCCAACCCAGTGATTGAACCCAGTCTCCTATGTCTCCTGCATTGGCAGGTGGACTGTGGACCACTAAGTGCCACCTGGGAAGCCCCGGGGTTGCTCTTTATTTAAACATAACTTTCCCTGAACAAAAATGCTGCAGACAGGGGGTGTCACATGGTCTGATTTTCCCTGGGTATGTGTAGCAGTGGCTCTGGACTTGGGCTTGGACAGAGGCGCTTGGCCTAGGTCTCCCACAGGTAATAATCGCATGTCCCTGAATACATAGTTTTAAATATTAGGGGAAAATTCAGCGTGTTTGTTGCAGCTATTTCACAGTCCCTTTTCTTCTTTGATTGAAACTTAATGGAATGTTCCTTTATAAAATATAAGTAACTGCAGAGGCTCTGAAATGCTATGTGTCCACACCATAGAGAAGTGCAGAAAACTTTCCTGTTTGCCAATTGCCCCTGAAGTTGTGTAAGTTTTAGGAACAACTTATAAAAGAAACATGTTTAAGCAAACCTTACCTCTCTTCTAGTATTATGTCTCCTTAACTGTACGAATTTCCTTTCAATCCTGCTCATTAAAATCATCTATGGAAAGTTTTTACAGTTTTAGTCTACACATGCCTAGACCGACAAAGACTCTTCCCTTGACCAGAGTCTAGTCAGGCTCTTCTGAGGCCTGTTTTGTTTGTTTTGTTTTTTTTTTTCCTAAAGATTTATTTATTTATTTATTTTTTGAGGGGTGGGGTGGGGGTGGGGAGGGAGGGGAGCAGGCGGGCCACTTCTGTTGGTCTTTCATTTGTCCATTTTCATCCATCTTTGTTCTTTGGCTCGTGTGGGCCTCCCATCACGGTGGCCTCTGTTGTCGCAGAGCACCAGCTCCGGGTGCATGCGCTCCAGAGCTCCGGCTCGGTAATTGGACACATCAGTCCAGCCACTCTGTGGCACGTGGTATCTTCCCAGGCCAAGGATGGAACCTGCGCCCCTTGCACTGCAAGGCGGTGTCCTTATCCACTGGACCACCAGGGAAGCCCTGAGGCCTGTTTTTAACTTGGCCTCAAGCTTGGGCTTTAAAAACTATGCAGACTCTCAGCATAAATGATTTGCCCTCTCCCACCCCATCAACCTCACATTCTAGAGAACTGAAGAGACACTACATTTGCTTCTAAAAACTCAAGGCTGTGCCCCCTTGAATTCTTTCCTGAGCCAGCTCAGTGCTATCTGTTCCAACAAACCTGGTGATAGGCAGATAGATCCCCTAAACCCTTTCTTAGAGCAGCAACTTTTGGAAAAGTGTTCGCTGCTCAGCTGTGTATGACTCTTTGTGACTGGATTGCCTTTTAGGAGTCAACCCCAGGCCTCCTGCATTGCAGGCTGGTTCTTTACCATCTGAGCCACCAGAGGAACTCTACTTTAGGAAGTTTGCCTATAAATCCTCCCTGCTCCTTTGAGATATTAAGGGAAGGTAGGGCAAAGAGGGAAAAAGAAGAATCTCAAGAAACTTTCTTTGAAATGCTAACTTTTAAGGAACTCTAACTTTAGGGGGGAAGTTTTGGGAACTAATAAATTTCCTTTTTAATATTGAGGTGGGCAAGTTGTGTAAGTTTTAGGAACAACTTATAAAAGAAACATGTTTAAGCAAACCTTACCTCTCTTCTAGTATTATGTCTCCTTAACTGTACGAATTTCCTTTCAATCCTGCTCATTAAAATCATCTATGGAAAGTTTTTACAGTTTTAGTCTACACATGCCTAGACCGACAAAGACTCTTCCCTTGACCAGAGTCTAGTCAGGCTCTTCTGAGGCCTGTTTTGTTTGTTTTGTTTTTTTTTTTCCTAAAGATTTATTTATTTATTTATTTATTGAGGGTGGGGTGGGGTGTGGAGGGAGGGGAGCAGGCGGGCCACTTCTGTTGGTCTTTCATTTGTCCATTTTCATCCATCTTTGTTCTTTGGCTCGTGTGGGCCTCCCATCACGGTGGCCTCTGTTGTCGCAGAGCACCAGCTCCGGGTGCATGCGCTCCAGAGCTCCGGCTCGGTAATTGGACACATCAGTCCAGCCACTCTGTGGCACGTGGTATCTTCCCAGGCCAAGGATGGAACCTGCGCCCCTTGCACTGCAAGGCGGTGTCCTTATCCACTGGACCACCAGGGAAGCCCTGAGGCCTGTTTTTAACTTGGCCTCAAGCTTGGGCTTTAAAAACTATGCAGACTCTCAGCATAAATGATTTGCCCTCTCCCACCCCATCAACCTCACATTCTAGAGAACTGAAGAGACACTACATTTGCTTCTAAAAACTCAAGGCTGTGCCCCCTTGAATTCTTTCCTGAGCCAGCTCAGTGCTATCTGTTCCAACAAACCTGGTGATAGGCAGATAGATCCCCTAAACCCTTTCTTAGAGCAGCAACTTTTGGAAAAGTGTTCGCTGCTCAGCTGTGTATGACTCTTTGTGACTGGATTGCCTTTTAGGAGTCAACCCCAGGCCTCCTGCATTGCAGGCTGGTTCTTTACCATCTGAGCCACCAGAGGAACTCTACTTTAGGAAGTTTGCAACTATAAATCCTCCCCTGCTCCTTTGAGATATTAAGGGGAAGGTAGGGCAAAGGGAGGGAAAAAAGAAGAATCTCAAGAAACTTTCTTTGAAATGCTAACTTTTAAGGAGCTACTCTCAATCTGGTTCCTAGTCCTCTGGGAGAGTGAGGACTAAACATTGATAGGCTCAGGGCATCGACTTGCACCAATGCCTCCTGATTTCTTTCCTTAAGTTTTGTTTCTTTTGATGTGGACTATTTTTAAAATTTTCATTGAGTTTGTTGGGCTTCCCTGGTGGCGCAGTGGTAAAGAACCTGCCTGCCAATGCAAGAGACAAAGGAGACTTGGGTTTGATCCCTAGGTCGGGGAGATCCTCTGGAGGAAGAAATGGCAACCCACTCCAGTATTCTTGCCTGGGAAGCCCATTTACAGAAAAGCCTGGTGGGCTACAGTCCATGGGGTCACAAAGAGTCAGATATGATTTAGCTACTAAACAATGATTGAATTTGTTACAATCTTGTTGGGTTTTTACAATATATATTTTTTTGTACATTGGTTTTTTGACTATGAGGCATATGGGATCTGAGCTCCCCAATCAGGGATCGAACCATAATCCCTGCATTGGAAGGTGAAGTCTTAACCACTGGAGCACCAGAGATGTCCCTCTCTCCTGTTTCAAAGCTAGGAGAAGTTTGTTTCTCCCCTGGGTAAGCATCAATTAACAAACCCAAATGGCCTTGTCATGTGGACCCTTAATGACTCTCAATTCCTTTCCCTTATGTTATCCCATCTTTAAGAGGTCTCTTAGGTTGCTTGCATGTTGTGGCTATTGTAAACAGTGTTGCAGTGAACACTGGGATAAAGAATTTGTGTTACATATACAATGGAATTTTCATTAAAAAGAATGAAATAATGCCATTTGCAGCAACATGAATGGACCTAGAGAGTATCATACTGAGTGAAGCAAGTTGGACAAGGAGAAATATCACAATACCTCATATATATGGAATCTGAAAAGAAATGAAACAAATGAACTTACAAAACAGAAAAGGCCCAAAGATTTTGAGAAGAAACCTTACGGTTGCTGTGGAGAAGGGATACTTAGGGACTTTGAAAAGGTCATGTACACACTGCTGTATTTAAAATGGATAATCAACAAAGACCTATTGTACAACGCAGGGAACTCTGCTCAATGTTATGTGCCAGCCTGAATAGGGGGACGGTTTGAGGGGAGAATGGATCCATGGGTATGTGTGGCTGAGTTCCTTCACTGCTAACCTGAATCTACTATGACATTGTTAATTAACTCTACCCCATTATGAAATGTTTTGGGTGTTAAAAAATACATACCAAAATAAGAGAAGCCTTGCCTTTAGTTTGAACAAAGTTGATTTCCGCTCATGCTGGACCCTCTTCCCTGTTGTAATCATTATTATTGAATAAACTCTATCCTGACTGCTTTCACTGGTGTATAGATTTATTTATTTTTGACCAGAACTGCCCCTGAAATTCTGTTTCTGTGGATCTAAGATGGGGACTAGGAACCAGGATTTTATAAAAATAAAATTCTAGAAAGAATCTCCCGATGCAGAGGCACGATTGCAAATAGCTGCTATAGGGCAGCAGCTCTCAAAGTGGGGTCCCTGGACCAACACCATCATCATCCCCTGGGAACTTGTTAGAAAGGTAGATGCTCAGGCCCTGCTCCAAAATGGCTGAATCTGAGACTCTGCGGTTTGCTGTTGCTGGTTTAGTTGCTAAGTCATGCTCCACTCTTTTGTAACTCCGTGGACTCTAGACCCTCAGGATCTGCTGTCCGTGGAATTCTCCAGGCAAGGATACTGAAGTGCGTTACCAGTCTCTTCTCCAGGGGATCTTCCTTGCTCAGGGACTGAACCCGTGTCTCCTGCATTGGCAGACAGGTTCTTTACCACGGAGCCACCAGGAAAGTCCAACTCTGAGGGTATGGCCCAGCAATCTGTGTGTTAACAAGGCCCTGTGGTGATTCTGATGGTTCGAGCACTACTGTTGTAAGGCGTTACAGTTAGGCCTTGGTGAGTTAATCATGACTTGGAACCTAGTCATGTTAATAAAGATTAACCTGAAGAATGCATCTGCAAAATTTCCTACTCCTGCTCCACTCCCTCCCTCTCCTTTTCTGCATTTTTTTTCCTTCTAAAAATGAAAGCTAGGAGGATCCCAGTCCACCAACACTCTTGGACACCATTCATTTTGGAAGCTGTAACACCATTGCTAAATGACAAAATTGGCCACTGGCGAGGATGAGTAGACTAGAGTTCATAAAATGGACTCTCATTCTCCTCTCCTTTAAAAATTCCTCTATATGCTAAAATCTGCCCTGGGCTAGCATGTGTGTAACTAGTTATATGTTTCAGAGACAAAAGCTGGGAAAGAAAGATGGTGGTATTCACATGTGATTGCCTTTCCTTGCTTCTTTTATGGCTGAAGATAAAATATGTGTTGTTCCAGGCTCTGCAGCAACCCCATCCTTCTCACCACTAGAGAGGAGGGGGCATGGGCTCTAGGGACGATCACACTTTCCTAATAGTGAAGAGGAGGCCACTGAGAGAGCCTAGAGGGAAAACATGAGTGTCTTTTTCCTGCTTTCTGCTCCATCCAGCAACAGACAGTTAAGGCTCTTTTAATTCATTCCTTCATCTCATTTGCAAATGGAGAAACACATTCCACAAAAAGAAGTTTCTGTTTCTGGAAACACTTGTTCTAGAAAAAAATATCTAGTACGAGGAAGCTTTATTTTTGGAGAAATAAATTCTCTTTTATTTCTAATTTGAATATTTATATTATATATAATATATATAATATATATATATATTATGGCAAAATATATAATATGGTAAAATAAATGAAAAATATTTACTGTTACACATACAAAAAGAGAAAGAGAAATTTTTTGGACGCATAGAAAGTAACCCTGAACTTTGGAAACAAACAGATTTGGGCAAAAGAGATATCCCTTTGTGTTGTTTATGCTAGAATTTTTATTTTATAAACATGTACTTGTTTCTAGTCTCACCTCGCTTATGGGCAAATGAACAAGCTAATCTGGGGAGACGCCATTGCTGAAAGGCATCAACAATTTATTTCCTCTAAGAATGATCATACCCCCTTGCTCTTCAAAAATATTTGCGTGAAATCGACATATTAATAGTTTTCACTTCTATCAGTGCTGCTTTTAACTGGCTTTGAATCTCTTTAATTTCCCAGGTGGCACAGTGGTAAAGAAGAGGTGGGTCTGATTCTTGGGTTGGGGAAGATCCCCTGGAGGAGGAAATGGCAACCCACTCCAGCATTCTTGCCTGGAGAATCCCATGGACAGAGGATTCTTGCCTGGAGAACACCTAATTTTTGACTGTAACACCATTGCTAAATGTCAAAATTGGCCACTGGCGAGGATGAGTAGACTAGAGTTCATAAAATGGACTCTCATTCTCCTCTCCTTTAAAAATTCCTCTATATGCTAAAATCTGCCCTGGGCTAGCATGTGTGTAACTAGTTATATGTTTCAGAGACAAAAGCTGGGAAAGAAAGATGGTGGTATTCACATGTGATTGCCTTTCCTTGCTTCTTTTATGGCTGAAGATAAAATATGTGTTGTTCCAGGCTCTGCAGCAACCCCATCCTTCTCACCACTAGAGAGGAGGGGGCATGGGCTCTAGGGACGATCACACTTTCCTAATAGTGAAGAGGAGGCCACTGAGAGAGCCTAGAGGGAAAACATGAGTGTCTTTTTCCTGCTTTCTGCTCCATCCAGCAACAGACAGTTAAGGCTCTTTTAATTCATTCCTTCATCTCATTTGCAAATGGAGAAACACATTCCACAAAAAGAAGTTTCTGTTTCTGGAAACACTTGTTCTAGAAAAAAATATCTAGTACGAGGAAGCTTTATTTTTGGAGAAATAAATTCTCTTTTATTTCTAATTTGAATATTTATATTATATATAATATATATAATATATATATATATTATGGCAAAATATATAATATGGTAAAATAAATGAAAAATATTTACTGTTACACATACAAAAAGAGAAAGAGAAATTTTTTGGACGCATAGAAAGTAACCCTGAACTTTGGAAACAAACAGATTTGGGCAAAAGAGATATCCCTTTGTGTTGTTTATGCTAGAATTTTTATTTTATAAACATGTACTTGTTTCTAGTCTCACCTCGCTTATGGGCAAATGAACAAGCTAATCTGGGGAGACGCCATTGCTGAAAGGCATCAACAATTTATTTCCTCTAAGAATGATCATACCCCCTTGCTCTTCAAAAATATTTGCGTGAAATCGACATATTAATAGTTTTCACTTCTATCAGTGCTGCTTTTAACTGGCTTTGAATCTCTTTAATTTCCCAGGTGGCACAGTGGTAAAGAAGAGGTGGGTCTGATTCTTGGGTTGGGGAAGATCCCCTGGAGGAGGAAATGGCAACCCACTCCAGCATTCTTGCCTGGAGAATCCCATGGACAGAGGAGCCTGGGCTACAGTCCATAGGGTCACAGAGAATCTCTTTAATAACTGGATGCAGAGAGTCTCACACCTGGCTTGAACTACCATTGCTTTTGCTTGTCTGATTATTAGAATGAACAGGTTAAGCCAGTCTCCCAGAATCTGTCATCCCCAACTCTCCCCACCCCAACATGTTTTGTAAAATAAATGTCAGGTTCAGCTGGTTGGGGCAGGAGTGGTCTCTGTTTGGTCACTGAAATTAATTATTTCCCTACACTTCCTCCAGTGATGTGATCCATGGCTCCACCTTGAAATCCTAGAGCCATTTCTCCAAGGTTCACTTCTCCACTTCATTAAGCAACAGGTCTTGTTAGCTCAAGGCTTTACACAAAATAGTAGCAGCAAGCAATCATTTTAGTGCCATTTCCTGACTCCGGTATGTGACACATCCATGAACTTTCTATATCAATTTGTAGTGGTAGTGGAGAAGGAAAATTCTAACCTTTTGAAACGTTGTGACTCTCTCAAAATTCATGGTTAGGAGACTGAAGAAGAAATCCCTGATCTGTAAATATATTTGTGCTTTCTTTGTACACATATATCCCCAGTGGAGTCCAAAGGGAGGATGCAAATATGTAAAATGGTGGCTAATTATGAAGTGGTGTAAAATCAATGATAATATAGAGATTTATACCTGGAGCTAAGGGATAAAGGAGGTATGAGAGACCCACTGAAGGGAGAGTTTATGCAGCAACACGTAGCAGTTGACTGAGCCCAGGTTCAAATAAACACACTGTCAGATGAGAAAGCAAGGTCAGATGGAACAGGCCCAATAATACACTGTACGTGACCATCCTTGGCACACAGTCTCACTTACTGTTGCAAGAAGCAGTTGGCATTGCAGCTGAGAAGCTCCCAAGGATAAAATAATCTTAAAATAGGGAGAAAGGGTATTCTAGACTGAGGGGAGAGCCTGGAGACAGAGAACTGACCCTGTGAGTTGCAGGTGTGAGAGTCTGGTGGCATCCTTCCACCCAACAGTGCCTGGAGAGAGAAAATGGGACACTAGAGTAATATTAAACAAAGCGCCGGCAGCTTGGGATAAGGTGCTGTGGGTTGACAGGAAAGGAAGAAGAAGGTGGTTATTTTACTACCCCTTCGGCCATCTCATTAGCCTCTCTCTGGTCCACCTGGCCTGGCCAGAAATTACCAAAGGAAAGTAAGGAAACCAACATGTTACCACAAACAAGGACATCTTGGTGGCACCTCAGTGTGCTAACTAAGGAATTATGAAATAGTTTCACTTCTGATCTCCCCTTTCCCGCCAGGGTCATCACCTTTTACTTGACCTCAGGCTACGCCCCTCCCCCAGCCCTGACTGCGGGAAGCACCCCAACAGCCGCCAGGCACAGCAGAGGAAGCTTGGCACCAGAAGGGGCTCAGAAAGTGGCTGCACCCTGGCCTGTGATAGCCTGTCCTTTAGAGAATTCCATGGGTAAGGTACCCCGATGGAGCCAGATGGTGCCTGGGATCTCACGGGTCCTCAATAAATGAGGACCTTGATCAATGTCTAATAAATTGAGTTTTATTTGTTTATAAGCTCCTGATGAAAATAAACTCTGCCACTTTTGATTTTGTGAATCTTCCTCAGCTGATTTTTTCAATAAACGTCATTAGAACTCTAAGGATTGGAGTGTTGTCAGTTGTGAGCCTTAATGCTTAGATCTTTCTACCACAGCCCTCAGGACATTTTAGTAATATAGGAGAAAATAATAAACCTGACCTTTTTAATTTAAAGGTAATGCATATACAAGGACATATTTAGACACCACTGAAGGGAGAGTTTATGCAGCAACACGTAGCAGTTGACTGAGCCCAGGTTCAAATAAACACACTGTCAGATGAGAAAGCAAGGTCAGATGGAACAGGCCCAATAATACACTGTCGTGACCATCCTTGGCACACAGTCTCACTTACTGTTGCAAGAAGCAGTTGGCATTGCAGCTGAGAAGCTCCCAAGGATAAAATAATCTTAAAATAGGGAGAAAGGGTATTCTAGACTGAGGGGAGAGCCTGGAGACAGAGAACTGACCCTGTGAGTTGCAGGTGTGAGAGTCTGGTGGCATCCTTCCACCCAACAGTGCCTGGAGAGAAAATGGGACACTAGAGTAATATTAAACAAAGCGCCGGCAGCTTGGGATAAGGTGCTGTGGGTTGACAGGAAAGGAAGAAGAAGGTGGTTATTTTACTACCCCTTCGGCCATCTCATTAGCCTCTCTCTGGTCCACCTGGCCTGGCCAGAAATTACCAAAGGAAAGTAAGGAAACCAACATGTTACCACAAACAAGGACATCTTGGTGGCACCTCAGTGTGCTAACTAAGGAATTATGAAATAGTTTCACTTCTGATCTCCCCTTTCCCGCCAGGGTCATCACCTTTTACTTGACCTCAGGCTACGCCCCTCCCCCAGCCCTGACTGCGGGAAGCACCCCAACAGCCGCCAGGCACAGCAGAGGAAGCTTGGCACCAGAAGGGGCTCAGAAAGTGGCTGCACCCTGGCCTGTGATAGCCTGTCCTTTAGAGAATTCCATGGGTAAGGTACCCCGATGGAGCCAGATGGTGCCTGGGATCTCACGGGTCCTCAATAAATGAGGACCTTGATCAATGTCTAATAAATTGAGTTTTATTTGTTTATAAGCTCCTGATGAAAATAAACTCTGCCACTTTTGATTTTGTGAATCTTCCTCAGCTGATTTTTTCAATAAACGTCATTAGAACTCTAAGGATTGGAGTGTTGTCAGTTGTGAGCCTTAATGCTTAGATCTTTCTACCACAGCCCTCAGGACATTTTAGTAATATAGGAGAAAATAATAAACCTGACCTTTTTTTTTTAATTTAAAGGTAATGCATATATACATATATATGCTTGTGGCTGATTCATGCTGATGTATGGCAGAAACCAAGACAAATATAGTAAAGCAATCACCCTCCAATTAAAAAAAAAAGAACCTCAGTAAAAATGAAAAAATCAAATAAAAGTAATGCATCTATATAACAGGCATATTTCAGAGATATTGCACGTTCAGTTCTAGACCAGCCAATATAACAAAAATTGCAATAAAGTAGGTCACATATATATATGTTTTTTGGTTTCCCAGTGCATACAAAAGTTACATTTACATTAGAATTATGTCTAAAAGAACAATGGACATACTTTAAAAATACTTCCTTGCTAAAAAATTGCAAGCCATCATTGGACAATGCAGGGTTGCCACAAACCATCAGTATGTAAAAAACACTGTATCTGCAAAGCAGAATAAAGGGGAACACAATAAAACAAGGTATGTCTGTATATAAAATTTGGAAAATATCCAACTCTCTCTCTTTCAAAATTCTCCTCCAAAATGATAACCAGAATCACCCATTGTATTCGTTTCCTACTGCGGGAACATATTACCATCAATTTTATGTGTTGAAACATCTTAGTTGGGACTTCCCTGGTGGTCCAGTGGTTAAGACTTTATCTTCCAATGCAGGGGATGTGGGTTTGATCCCTGGTTGGGAGAGCTAAGATCCCACATGCCTTGGGGTCAACCCCCACCCTCTGCAAAAAACCAGAAGCAATATTGTAACAAATTCAATAAAGCCTTTAATAATGGCCCACATTAAAAAAAAAAGATAAAGGACAAAATCTTAACACCACCACCTCAGTTATAATCAATAAAGCTACTTTGGATGTAAATGAACACTGAAGGCTCAGTCAAGTTGCTTCTTCTGTTCGCTCCAAATTCCAAGACCAGTGGAAGTAGAGTGGATGTGTTAGAGTGTATTAAGCTATGAGTTGACCGAATCTGGCCAAAAAAAAGTTTGAAAACTGTCTTTCTGGAAAGAATCGGGGTTGTTCCAATGAAAACAGGAGTCACTGACAGCCAGGAAACCCGTAGGTGTCCACACTTGTAACAGAGCCTTGCATTAAGCATGCTTCAGCCTATTGAGTTCCGTGAAAATGAAGAGACCCAGCTTACATGTTTTATTCTAACAATTTGTGTCTGACTGGGCAACTATCGTCTTCCTCCTGCAGTGTTCTAAGAGGACACAAATGTACAGAATAGTACTCTTGATGTCAGGTTATTTTTCTCCTGGCAGGTCACTCATGACTCATCATCAGCGATTTTCATAGGATTGTCCTCACAGACGATTCTCTAGGTAGGGAGCTGAAAACAGCATAGCAATTCATGCTCTGAAGACATTTCCAAATGGCAAAAACCTGTTTGAGTAATCAAGTAAAATCAAGAAAACCATTTGGTGTTCACGTTGGTAACCTAATTATAACGGCAAAGGATATACTATTTACTTATAGAGTACCTTTCCTCCAAAGACTTTAAATCACTAAATGACTATGTTCTCTCTTAGACAACAGGGAGACAGTCTAGTGATGATTGGCTGAGAAGAGAAAAGGGTCTCTCATTCCTTTTCTTTTTCCCCATTTTTCTCATCCTTTTAGACTCCAATTTCAAATTGCTGAAAGGATCAGCAGCAACCTAATCCAGAACTGGAGGAACAAGTAAGAGATATCCTTCATTGTTTTAATCCCTCGGTCTCCCTGTCCGTGGAGGCCTAGATGTAATGAAAGGAGTTCTCCAGTTCCAAGGCTTGTGGCCGATTTCCATGAATACCTAGGCAGTTCACTGTCTCAAAGTCCCCTGGCTCCAAACTTTTATTTCCTCAGTTATGGCTTGTCTTGGCATCTTATGTGTTTGGTTCTGTTCAGCTGTTCATTGAATCTGATGTCACATTCAGGCTCTTTCCCAGTTTTCACACACACACACACACACACACACACACACACACTACTCCCAAAAGGTGATTTGCACGGTGTGTGCATGTGTGCTCAGTCCTGTCTGTAGCCCATCAGGCTCAGGCTCTTCTGTCCATGGGAGTCTCCAGGCAAGAATGCTGGTGTGGGTTGCCATTTCCTCCTCCAGGGGATCTTCCCAACCTAGGAACTGAACCCTCATCTCTTACATCTCCTGCATTGGCAGGCAGGTACTTTACCACTAGCGCCACCTGGGAAGCCCTGCTTTGCATAGTAAAGTGGACCTTATTGAAAATCTGAGAGATGGAAGTAGAGAATTCCAAGGCAATGTTTACTCTCTATCACTCTTCACCTTACCTGGTATCCCAGTTTCACATCATCACCTGGGGTCCTCCTTCCACTCTGAGGCAAAACAAATTCCTTTTGCTGTGTCACACAGAGTCTGTAAGTCATTTCTCTGTTGCCTCAGCACCTTCTTATAGACCGCAGGTGTTCACCTGCTCCTCCTTATTAAGGTGTTTCCATTCCTAAGAATTCTGGTGCCAGCTGTTAAGAAAATAAAAACTTCAACCCTTTATAATTTATTTTTAAATCCCAGTGTTTTCAGTCAAAAGTAGACTAATCTTTCTTTCATTCAACAAGTAAAAGAAATTTTTGTGTACTTATTTCATGCCAGGCATTATTCCCAGAGCTGGGGACTCAGCAGGGAATACAGCATAGTCTTATTACAGAGTTTTGGTCTCCTGGAGGAGAAATGTTTTAAACAAATAATGATGTGAAGAGTTTAGTAACCACTGTGGTGATTACTACAGAGGGGAGGTCCTGAGTATTATCTGGAAGGGTGCGGCAGTGGCAGAAAGGGGTGAGGCATCAGGAATGAGGGAAGGTCTTCCTGACACATTTAATCAGCTCAGGATTAGAAAAAGCTGGTTTACTCCTAGATCAATATGTTTTTCTCTGCAACTGCTGCCTCTGAGTAGATAATTAAAATAAGAATGATAGTATTTGTTGAGTTTCCATCCTGAATTAGCCAATTAATTCAAGCATTTGTTGAGGGTCTCCTATGCACATGTGCGTGTGTGTGCTTAGTCCCTCAGTCGTGTCTGACTCTTTGTGACCCCATGGATTATGTAGCCTGCCAAGTTCCTTTGTCCATGGAATTCTCCAGGCAAGAATACTGGTGTGGGTAGCTAGTCCCTTCTTCAGGGAATCTTCCCGACCCAGGGATTGAACCTGAGTCTCCTGCATTGCAGGCAGATGCTTTACTGTCTGAGCCATCGGGAAACCTGATAGTCTGCTAAGAGTACATGTAAGATCTTTTATGTAACTTGGGGAGGTTGACAGAAACTATTCAGAAGAATAAAATAAAGAACTATGGTATTATTGGGCAGTATGAAGTGAAATAACTGAAAAGAGGTAGTGGGTGGGTGGTCAGGAAAGGCCTGATGGGCAAAGAGGCCTGAATGGTGGGCAGCGTTTGGCAGAGTGTCTAATGAAAGGAAAGGTGTGTCTAAAGTCTCTGAGACAGAAACCACGCTATTGGCTTGTCTGATCACAGAGAAAGGTGAAGCCAGAGTAAATAAGTGAGAGGAGGAAAAGGAATAGGTTCTTGGCATGTCGCCAGGGTCCTGTTTGGTTAGGGTTTTGTAGGCTATGGGAGGAGTTAGTCTTTTTCCCAAGAGAAAAATGAAATGATCCATAGGGGAGGGACTTATCTGATTTCATTCAACAAGTAAAAGAAATTTTTGTACTTATTTCATGCCAGGCATTATTCCCAGAGCTGGGGACTCAGCAGGGAATACAGCATAGTCTTATTACAGAGTTTTGGTCTCCTGGAGGAGAAATGTTTTAAACAAATAATGATGTGAAGAGTTTAGTAACCACTGTGGTGATTACTACAGAGGGGAGGTCCTGAGTATTATCTGGAAGGGTGCGGCAGTGGCAGAAAGGGGTGAGGCATCAGGAATGAGGGAAGGTCTTCCTGACACATTTAATCAGCTCAGGATTAGAAAAAGCTGGTTTACTCCTAGATCAATATGTTTTTCTCTGCAACTGCTGCCTCTGAGTAGATAATTAAAATAAGAATGATAGTATTTGTTGAGTTTCCATCCTGAATTAGCCAATTAATTCAAGCATTTGTTGAGGGTCTCCTATGCACATGTGCGTGTGTGCTTAGTCCCTCAGTCGTGTCTGACTCTTTGTGACCCCATGGATTATGTAGCCTGCCAAGTTCCTTTGTCCATGGAATTCTCCAGGCAAGAATACTGGTGTGGGTAGCTAGTCCCTTCTTCAGGGAATCTTCCCGACCCAGGGATTGAACCTGAGTCTCCTGCATTGCAGGCAGATGCTTTACTGTCTGAGCCATCGGGAAACCTGATAGTCTGCTAAGAGTACATGTAAGATCTTTTATGTAACTTGGGGAGGTTGACAGAAACTATTCAGAAGAATAAAATAAAGAACTATGGTATTATTGGGCAGTATGAAGTGAAATAACTGAAAAGAGGTAGTGGGTGGGTGGTCAGGAAAGGCCTGATGGGCAAAGAGGCCTGAATGGTGGGCAGCGTTTGGCAGAGTGTCTAATGAAAGGAAAGGTGTGTCTAAAGTCTCTGAGACAGAAACCACGCTATTGGCTTGTCTGATCACAGAGAAAGGTGAAGCCAGAGTAAATAAGTGAGAGGAGGAAAAGGAATAGGTTCTTGGCATGTCGCCAGGGTCCTGTTTGGTTAGGGTTTTGTAGGCTATGGGAGGAGTTAGTCTTTTTCCCAAGAGAAAAATGAAATGATCCATAGGGGAGGGACTTATCTGATTTATGTTTTAAGAGATCATTCTGAGTGCAGGATAGAGGATAGATTATTTATTACAATGTTTTTATGATAAAAAAACCTAAGCACCTATTGATGTAGAACTGGTTAAATAAAACAATGGTAAGGAGGTTTCTCAAAAAGCTAAAAATAGAAATATCATATGATCCAGTAATTCTACTCATAGATACATTTCCAAAGTAAAGGAAAACACTCATCTGAAAAGACACATGCACCCTACTGTTCATAGAAGCAGTGTTTACAGTAAGTAAGATATGCAGGCAACCTCAATGCCATCAACAGGTACATGGGCAAAGAAAAAGTGATACATACGCGCACACACACACACACACACACACACATACATATATATACACACACATATACACAGGCTTCCCTGGTGGCTCAGATGGTAATTAAAGAGTCTACCTGCAAGGCAGGAGACATGGGTTGATCCCTGGGTTGGGAAGATCCCCTGGAGAAGGGAATACCTACCCACAGCAGTATTCTTTTTTTTTTTTTGAAGATTTATTTATTTATTTATTTTGGGCGGGGGTTGGGTTGGGGAGGGAGGGGAGCGGGCGGGCCACTTCCATTGGTCTTTCATTTCTCTATTTTCATCTGTCTTTTGTTCTTTGGCTCCTGTGGGCCTCCCATCGCGGTGACGTCCATCGATGCAGAGCTCTGGCTCTGGGCGCATGCGCTCCAGAGCTCCGGCTCGGTGATTGGACATATTGGTCCAGCTGCTCCGTGGCACGTGGGATCTTCCCAGGCCAGGGATCGAACCGGCGCCCCTTGCACTGCAAGGCGGTGTCCCTACCCACTGGACCACCAGGGGAAGCCCCACAGCAGTATTCTTGCTTGAGAATTCCATGGACCAGAGGACCTTGGTGAGCTGCAGTCCATGGAGTCACAAAGAGTCTAACATGACTGTGACTAACACGAGAAAGGTGAAGCCAGAGTAAATAAGTGAGAGGAGGAAAAGGAATAGGTTCTTGGCATGTCGCCAGGGTCCTGTTTGGTTAGGGTTTTGTAGGCTATGGGAGGAGTTAGTCTTTTTCCCAAGAGAAAAATGAAATGATCCATAGGGGAGGGACTTATCTGATTTATGTTTTAAGAGATCATTCTGAGTGCAGGATAGAGGATAGATTATTTATTACAATGTTTTTATGATAAAAAAACCTAAGCACCTATTGATGTAGAACTGGTTAAATAAAACAATGGTAAGGAGGTTTCTCAAAAAGCTAAAAATAGAAATATCATATGATCCAGTAATTCTACTCATAGATACATTTCCAAAGTAAAGGAAAACACTCATCTGAAAAGACACATGCACCCTACTGTTCATAGAAGCAGTGTTTACAGTAAGTAAGATATGCAGGCAACCTCAATGCCATCAACAGGTACATGGGCAAAGAAAAAGTGATACATACGCGCACACACACACACACACACACACACACACATACATATATATACACACACATATACACAGGCTTCCCTGGTGGCTCAGATGGTAATTAAAGAGTCTACCTGCAAGGCAGGAGACATGGGTTGATCCCTGGGTTGGGAAGATCCCCTGGAGAAGGGAATACCTACCCACAGCAGTATTCTTTTTTTTTTTTTGAAGATTTATTTATTTATTTATTTTGGGCGGGGGTTGGGTTGGGGAGGGAGGGGAGCGGGCGGGCCACTTCCATTGGTCTTTCATTTCTCTATTTTCATCTGTCTTTTGTTCTTTGGCTCCTGTGGGCCTCCCATCGCGGTGACGTCCATCGATGCAGAGCTCTGGCTCTGGGCGCATGCGCTCCAGAGCTCCGGCTCGGTGATTGGACATATTGGTCCAGCTGCTCCGTGGCACGTGGGATCTTCCCAGGCCAGGGATCGAACCGGCGCCCCTTGCACTGCAAGGCGGTGTCCCTACCCACTGGACCACCAGGGGAAGCCCCACAGCAGTATTCTTGCTTGGAGAATTCCATGGACCAGAGGACCTTGGTGAGCTGCAGTCCATGGAGTCACAAAGAGTCTAACATGACTGTGACTAACACTCTAGGTACAGAGATAGATATACTTACATCTATACATACATACACACAATGGAATACTACTTAGTGATAAAAAAAAAAAAGAATGAGATTTTGCCATTTGCAGCAACATGAATGGACCCAGAAGTGATTCCACTTAGTGAAATACAAACATGTATACGTCTAGAGAAAGACAAATGCTGTATGTCATCACTTAGATGTGGAATCTAAAAAATACTGGCACATGTCTCCCAGAGGGAGGGAAGGGAAGGGGCACATTGCATTCGCCCCCTTGGGCGTCAGCAGCCCCCGTGTGCAACTTGCGGGAGACAGCCTTGTACTGGGAGCCAGGTTCAGTGGTCCAGATGGAAGACAGTATTCAACAGGTACCCGTGACTCAGTCAGAGACACGGGACCTGGCGGGTTGAGCCAAGTGAGTCCCCGTTGCACCAGTGGATGTGTGGTGTGGTTTACAGGTCAAACTTCCCGGGCGCCTGGTTCACTGACCCAGTGGAAAACGTCTGGCAACAGGGAACCCATGGCAACATCCATGACTCCAGGTCTGTCGAGCTGAGGTTTGGTAGCCCCTATGGAAGACCGTTGGCAACGGTGGACCGGGTGCACATTCTGTAAAATAAAATAAAGTAAAATAAGTGAACAAATATAACAGAAACAGACTCACAGATATAGAGGACAAACTAGTGGTTGCCAGTGCTTAAGAGATACAAACTACCATGAACATAGTAATAATACATAAGCAACCATTACTGTTATTAATATTACATAACAGTACAGTGAATAAACAACAAAGATATATCATACAGGTGAGGGAAATGTATTCATTATTTTATAATGACTTTAAATGGAGTATAATCTATAAAAATATCAAATTAGTATGTTGTACACCTGAAACAGTGTGAATGAACTATACTTTAATTTAAAACAAAGGAAAAAAATGGCAGTATGTCTATATGTTGATAAGGAAAGATGTTCACATGTAGTAACTGGGGGAAAAAAATCACACAATATAATGAATGTGTTGAGCTTTAATTAGTCTGAAAGGACATAGAAAAAAGAATTTATATTGTTTATCTCTGCATGGTGACAATATATAAATTTTTTTTTTGCTTGCCTATATTTTCTAGTTCTTCTGTGTGAGTAATAAAAGGGGTATATAAGAATAAGTTCAAAGTGAAGTAAGTCAAAAAGAGAAAGACAAGTATAGTATACTAACTCATACATATGGGATCTAGTAAGATGGTCATGATAACACACACAGTGAACTCATGAAAAAACAGAGAATAGACATAAAGACATTGTGGAGACCGAACAATGGGAGGGAGTAACATGGGAACCTATACTGTCATGTGTAGAAAAGATAGCTATTGTCATTGTGCTAGGGGAATAGGAGTACCTACAACCACTTGGAGCAATGGTCTGGAGGGATGGGGGAACCTGGGTGGGGGGAGGGCCAAGGGATATGCATCTGATTGTTCTGGGAACATACATGTACAAAAATAAATAAATAAATAAATAAATAAATAAAAAAAAAAAAAAAAAAAAAGAATAAGTTCAGGGCTTCCCTGGTGGTCCAGTGGGTGGGGACACCGCCTTGCAGTGCAAGGGGTGCCAGTTCTATCCCTGACCCGGGAAGATCCCACGTGCCGTGGAGCAGCTGGACCGGTGTGTCCAATTACGAGCCAGCACTCTGGAGTGCATGTGCCTAGAGCCAGTGTTCTGCAATGAGAGAGGCCACTGCGTTGGGAGGTCCACACAGACCAAAGAATAAAGATGGATGAAGACATATATGTTTTATACAACATGAACATAGTAAGAATACATAAGGAACCATTACTGTTATTAATATTACATAACAGTACAGTGAATAAACAACAAAGATATATCATACAGGTGAGGGAAATGTATTCATTATTTTATAATGACTTTAAATGGAGTATAATCTATAAAAATATCAAATTAGTATGTTGTACACCTGAAACAGTGTGAATGAACTATACTTTAATTTAAAACAAAGGAAAAAAATGGCAGTATGTCTATATGTTGATAAGGAAAGATGTTCACATGTAGTAACTGGGGGAAAAAAATCACACAATATAATGAATGTGTTGAGCTTTAATTAGTCTGAAAGGACATAGAAAAAAGAATTTATATTGTTTATCTCTGCATGGTGACAATATATAAATTTTTTTTTTGCTTGCCTATATTTTCTAGTTCTTCTGTGTGAGTAATAAAAGGGGTATATAAGAATAAGTTCAAAGTGAAGTAAGTCAAAAAGAGAAAGACAAGTATAGTATACTAACTCATACATATGGGATCTAGTAAGATGGTCATGATAACACACACAGTGAACTCATGAAAAAACAGAGAATAGACATAAAGACATTGTGGAGACCGAACAATGGGAGGGAGTAACATGGGAACCTATACTGTCATGTGTAGAAAAGATAGCTATTGTCATTGTGCTAGGGGAATAGGAGTACCTACAACCACTTGGAGCAATGGTCTGGAGGGATGGGGGGGGGAACCTGGGTGGGGGGAGGGCCAAGGGATATGCATCTGATTGTTCTGGGAACATACATGTACAAAAATAAATAAATAAATAAATAAATAAATAAATAAAAATAAAAAAAAAAAAAAAAAAGAATAAGTTCAGGGCTTCCCTGGTGGTCCAGTGGGTGGGGACACCGCCTTGCAGTGCAAGGGGTGCCAGTTCTATCCCTGACCCGGGAAGATCCCACGTGCCGTGGAGCAGCTGGACCGGTGTGTCCAATTACGAGCCAGCACTCTGGAGTGCATGTGCCTAGAGCCAGTGTTCTGCAATGAGAGAGGCCACTGCGTTGGGAGGTCCACACAGACCAAAGAATAAAGATGGATGAAGACAAAATGATGACTTAGAGAGGCAAAAAAATAAATAAAAATAAAGAATTCATTTAAAAACAAAAAGAATAAGTTCATGAGACATAAGATTAGGAGATGGCCTGACAGAGAAAATATTGCAATACAGTAATGTGGCATTTTCATTTCCCAAGAATTATATGTATATTGTATACTTCAAAATGTGAATACCTTGCAGTGTATTTCAAATGTTATTTCACAAAATTTATAATGGAAAACTGAAAATGTGATCACATGAGATATTATTCCTTAAAATTAAAGTTCATAGAGTTTGTCTTTTCCCGGCAAGTATCACTGACTTTGATTACACACTTCCTCAGATTCAATATGAAATTCTTTCCCATTTGAGTGCTGAATTTAAGGAGTGCTTCTGAGTGGTTTGCCTTGCTTCATTTTTTTGATTTGGGATTAGAAAATATTTCTACTTTCCACTTAAAAGTTCCAAGAAAAAGAAGATGAAGAATGGGAAACCCAGACTCCATGGAATATATCTGAGCTGCTGAGACCTTTTATGAGTTGTGCTCTTGTTTTTATGAAAAAATTGCATAACTTTAGACTTCTACCTATTTCTTTTTGTTCAAGGTGTTTACCACTGTGTGAAGTTTTAAGTCCCTCAAATATAAGCTATCCAGTAACAGTAGCTCATCGGACTAAATAGCCAACGGGTCAGAACCTATGATTTTCTTTTTCTTTTTCAGAACTTATGATTTTCTAAGGGTGGCAGTGTGGTTAAGTTCTCGACAATCTTGATATTTCTGATCTTCCTTTGTTAATTTCAGAGAGATCCTCTGAATTTTATTCTTCATGTCAGGGTGTTACACTGTTGGGAAAGTCATCAGGCTTTTTTTTTTTTTTTAAGATTTATTTATTTATTTATTTATTTTGGGCGGGGGTCAGGTTGTGGAGGGAGGGGAGCAGGCCGGCCACTTCTATTGGTCTTTCATTTATCTGTTTTCATCCGTCTTTGTTCCCTGGCCCATGTGGGCCTCCCATCGCGGTGGCGTCTGTTGTTGCAGAGCGCCGGCTCTGGGCGCATGCGCTCCAGAGCTCCGGCTCGATAATTGGACACATCTGTCCAGCCGCTCCGCGGCACGTGGGATCTTCCCAGACCAGGGATGGAACCGGCGCCCCTTGCACTGCAAGGCGGTGTCCTTACCCACTGGACCACCAGGGGAAGTCCCCATCATCAGGTTTTTGACTTCCAAAAACTAGAGGATTTTTTCCCCCTCATTGTCCATTACTGTCTTTTTGAAATCATTTTCTGTCACTGTTGTATGAGGTAGCTTGGACTTCCTAGTTTTTCTGATGATCCGTGTTCATAATAATTTAAAATAAACTGTATAGAAGATGCATACCTTATTAATCGTACTAAAGGAAAACAGAGAATAAACATTATATTTTTAAAGCTAAGCAGCTTTAATACTTTCAAATGCAGTAGCTATAGAGACACCCCTCCATCGGACCAAAGTGTTGGCAAGCCACGGTTCTCGGTACTTTTCTCTGCGAGAAACAGTTGTTTATAACACCACTATTGCTACATTATAATTTGCTTACGCAGGCTGTTGGAAACAGCTTGCTTGCTTTCTCTCTCTCTTTTATTTTTTTTTAGCAAAACCATGTGCTACTGGTAGAGCAAAGGTACATTTCAGCTTATATGATCCTGATGATGAATTCTGATTTCAGTGAAGTGCAAATTAGTCATAGCCATGGTGTTTATTATTCTGCATTTTATTTTAAATGACCACATTTAATAAATTGCATCCCTAGACTACATAGCTATAGAAATGCTATGCCCTTTGTTCATTTCAAAACCTAATAGAAACCAGTAGTATTTTTATACTGCTCTACACTTTCCAAAGTGCTTCACATCCATCATGGGTAAACCGTTTCCAAAGATGTCCGTGCTACAACATTGTGAAAGCCTGGACTTCTCAGCTGTCATGTAGTGTTTTCATCACTGGCTCTGCTGGATCTTGGTTGCTATGTGGGCTTTTCTCTAGTGGTGGTGCTCGTATGTCTCATGACCGTGGCTTTCTGTCGCAGAGCACGGGCTCTAGGACACTCCAGCTTCTTTAGTCGCTGCACGAGGGCTCAGTAGTTGCGGTTCCTGGGTTCTAGAGCACAGCCTCGATAGCCGTGACACACAGGCTTTGCTGCTCCAAGATATGTGCGGTCTTCCCAGATCAGGGGTTGAACCTGTGTCTCCTGCAGCAGCTGGTGGATCCTTTCCTATTAAGCTACCAGGGAAGCCCTGTCATATTGTTTTAAAGATCAAGTGATACAGACTATTTTTATCATTATTATTAACCAAAATATGAACTTAGCACGTTTTTACTCCAATCAACAAAGATGCACAGAATATCTGCTATTTATAAGCACCAGTACAGATCTAATTAAAATTAATGGCTGCTCTCAAGAGACTGGCAATATAAAACATTTTAAACAACTAATCACAGTACGAAGCACAATGAATGCACTCAACAGAGGTACATTTATAGAAATAAAATGGAGAGGACAGTGAATTTTGACAAGAAAGATCAAAGAAAGCTTTACAGAGAGGTGCCCTTTGATCTAAGTCACGTTAAAACAAAATAAAAACAGAAAACAATGACCAGAATGGAGCTTCAAAGATATGCATGGGAAAGAAATCCTCATTCCAATGGCTGGGCTGGTGATCAAAATATGTTAGAGATCACCTCTAGAGCCTGTTTCTGAGTTACAAGATAACCAGTCCCACTGCTCTGTAGGCACTCTCTTATTTTTTCAATATGGGGCCCTCCAGCCAGCTCCAGCCAATAGGGTTTCTCCCTTCAAAGGAGCTGGGGCTTGGCCATTTCTTTGTGATTTGCCCAAAGATGGAGAAAGGAGGTAAGTTTCTTAGAATTTGCAGACCTTTATCTAATCATTTTTTTGTCCTGTCATTGAAACTGGATGACCCGTAGAACTTCAGAAACCATTGTTGGCCCGAAGGAGGCCAGACTGTCTTAAGTGGAGCCTGGACTTCTCAGCTGTCATGTAGTGTTTTCATCACTGGCTCTGCTGGATCTTGGTTGCTATGTGGGCTTTTCTCTAGTGGTGGTGCTCGTATGTCTCATGACCGTGGCTTTCTGTCGCAGAGCACGGGCTCTAGGACACTCCAGCTTCTTTAGTCGCTGCACGAGGGCTCAGTAGTTGCGGTTCCTGGGTTCTAGAGCACAGCCTCGATAGCCGTGACACACAGGCTTTGCTGCTCCAAGATATGTGCGGTCTTCCCAGATCAGGGGTTGAACCTGTGTCTCCTGCAGCAGCTGGTGGATCCTTTCCTATTAAGCTACCAGGGAAGCCCTGTCATATTGTTTTAAAGATCAAGTGATACAGACTATTTTTATCATTATTATTAACCAAAATATGAACTTAGCACGTTTTTACTCCAATCAACAAAGATGCACAGAATATCTGCTATTTATAAGCACCAGTACAGATCTAATTAAAATTAATGGCTGCTCTCAAGAGACTGGCAATATAAAACATTTTAAACAACTAATCACAGTACGAAGCACAATGAATGCACTCAACAGAGGTACATTTATAGAAATAAAATGGAGAGGACAGTGAATTTTGACAAGAAAGATCAAAGAAAGCTTTACAGAGAGGTGCCCTTTGATCTAAGTCACGTTAAAACAAAATAAAAACAGAAAACAATGACCAGAATGGAGCTTCAAAGATATGCATGGGAAACAAATCCTCATTCCAATGGCTGGGCTGGTGATCAAAATATGTTAGAGATCACCTCTAGAGCCTGTTTCTGAGTTACAAGATAACCAGTCCCACTGCTCTGTAGGCACTCTCTTATTTTTTCAATATGGGGCCCTCCAGCCAGCTCCAGCCAATAGGGTTTCTCCCTTCAAAGGAGCTGGGGCTTGGCCATTTCTTTGTGATTTGCCCAAAGATGGAGAAAGGAGGTAAGTTTCTTAGAATTTGCAGACCTTTATCTAATCATTTTTTTGTCCTGTCATTGAAACTGGATGACCCGTAGAACTTCAGAAACCATTGTTGGCCCGAAGGAGGCCAGACTGTCTTAAGTGGATGTCTTTAGTCCCAGATAAAGTAAATTAAGGATCAGAGAAGCTCCAAAGGGAGAGGCTATGCGTATACTTATAGCTGATTCACACTGTTGTAGAGCAGAAACTGGGCTTCCTTGATGGCTCAGGGGTAAAGAATCCACCTGCAATGCAGAAGATGCAGGAGGCCCAGGTTTGATCCCCGGGCCAGGAAGATGCCCTGGAGGAGGGCATGGCTACCTACTCCAGTGATCTTGCCTGGAGAATGCCATGGACAGAGGAGTCTATACAATAGCAAAGAGACAGACATGACTGAAACGACTGAGCACACACACACACACACACACATAGCAGAAACTAACACAACATTGTAAAGCAGTTAAACTCCAATTGAAAAAAATTAAAATAAATAAATAAAAACATGGCGAAACTCACAAAAGAGTTGAAAGGGAAAACAGACGCTTGAACGAGTAAGAGATTCTTATAAGATGAGCAATCATATATAATAGCAGAAACAAAATTATCAATGTATTCTTTGATCCTCTATTACCTTTCTTTCTTTCTTTTAGCACTTGTTAACATTTAATGAGTTTTCCAGCAGGTGGCTTCAAACCACCCGGACACAAGCCCCACCTACACGCTTAATCTTCTCTGCTCTTCTGCTGAAGAATTTAGCCTTCACGATGACAGGCTGCTTTGGGAGCTTTCCCTTCCCCAGGACTTTGTAGTAACCTGATCGCACCACATCAGTGATGGGAGCAGCTCCAGTCTTGTTCTTTGCAGCATTTACCCGCGGCTGCTCACTGACCAAGGTCCACAATTTATCCAGGTTGACAGTTGGGCAGAAGCTCTGGTTCCTGTTTAAGTGGTAACGCCTCATACCAACTTTCCCAAAGTATCCTGGGTGATATTTGTCGAAGTTGATCCTGTGGTGATGCATGCCACCAGCATTACCTCGGCCTCCCAGGTGTTTCCAGTGTTTGCCAATGCAGCCGTGACCGTGGTTCACATGGCCCCTAAGTTTCTGGGTCTTTCTTAGTCTGGATGGCATGTCAGCGGCCTAGACGAAGGAGTCTCTATTACCTTTCTAAAAGATATATGGTGCTTATTCATAAAATCTTCACCCTAAATAAAAAAAGGATTAAGGATCATCAACCAGTCCCGCTGAACTTTGCTGCACGTGAAGGACAGAAGAAAGAGGATGTGCTGTTATTGGGGTGCAGTTAAAACAGGCTAGTCTTCTCAGAGAAGTACTTGTTGAAATCAGAAAAGCGTGGACAGAGCTTCTAAGTTTCCCAACCTTGTTAGATCTGCATTTTTCACCATGCTGCCACCAGGGATGAGAAAGCTTTTCTTTTCTTTATCTGTTTGTGATGTCTACTCCATACAAGACTAGTTAACGGTAAAGGACAGGGCTTCCCTGGTGGCTCAGTGGTAAAGAATCCACTTGCCAATGCAGGAGACATGGATTCAATCCCTGATCCAGGAAGATCCCACATGTGCCACCAATACTGAGCCTGGTCTCTACAACCAGGGAGCTGCAGCTATTGAAGCCCACGTTCCCGAGAGCTTGTGCTCTCCAACAGGAGAACTTACCGCAGTGAAAAGCTCATGTACCACCACTAGCAAGCAGCCACCTCTGGCTGCAACTAGAGAAAAAGTCCGTGTGGCAAGACCCAGCACAACCATAAGTAAATAAAGAAATATTAGAGAAAAAAAAAGGATAAAGAGCTCATCGGGAATGATTTGGGTGTGTAATTCAATTTCATGTAATGCCCAGTGAAGAGAAAAGAGCAGAGTAGATAAAGTAGAAGACATTGGAAAGGTGCAAGAGAGATGAGAAGATAAATGACTCATCAATAAAGTAGGAAGGATGAACTGGGCAGTGGAGGAAGAGAGGAGCGAAACTCTAGAAAAAGGAAGAAACAGGCTCCCACTGAGGCTGCTATACTCTTTTCACTGCTTTTATTTTATTATTTACTTTTAAACATGCTAACTTACTTGGGGCCTTCAGGTTTCCTTACACTATTTTGAATGGGATTCCAGTAGATATTTACAGTTGGAGGAATTTTTTTCCTGGGATAGTGTTTGATAAATAGGGTTTTTGTAAACCATATTTTTGAGGAAGATGGGGACTTGATTCAAATCTGATGGTTTCCTTTCTAAAAGATATATGGTGCTTATTCATAAAATCTTCACCCTAAATAAAAAAAGGATTAAGGATCATCAACCAGTCCCGCTGAACTTTGCTGCACGTGAAGGACAGAAGAAAGAGGATGTGCTGTTATTGGGGTGCAGTTAAAACAGGCTAGTCTTCTCAGAGAAGTACTTGTTGAAATCAGAAAAGCGTGGACAGAGCTTCTAAGTTTCCCAACCTTGTTAGATCTGCATTTTTCACCATGCTGCCACCAGGGATGAGAAAGCTTTTCTTTTCTTTATCTGTTTGTGATGTCTACTCCATACAAGACTAGTTAACGGTAAAGGACAGGGCTTCCCTGGTGGCTCAGTGGTAAAGAATCCACTTGCCAATGCAGGAGACATGGATTCAATCCCCTGATCCAGGAAGATCCCACATGTGCCACCAATACTGAGCCTGGTCTCTACAACCAGGGAGCTGCAGCTATTGAAGCCCACGTTCCCGAGAGCTTGTGCTCTCCAACAGGAGAACTTACCGCAGTGAAAAGCTCATGTACCACCACTAGCAAGCAGCCACCTCTGGCTGCAACTAGAGAAAAAGTCCGTGTGGCAAGACCCAGCACAACCATAAGTAAATAAAGAAATATTAGAGAAAAAAAAAGGATAAAGAGCTCATCGGGAATGATTTGGGTGTGTAATTCAATTTCATGTAATGCCCAGTGAAGAGAAAAGAGCAGAGTAGATAAAGTAGAAGACATTGGAAAGGTGCAAGAGAGATGAGAAGATAAATGACTCATCAATAAAGTAGGAAGGATGAACTGGGCAGTGGAGGAAGAGAGGAGCGAAACTCTAGAAAAAGGAAGAAACAGGCTCCCACTGAGGCTGCTATACTCTTTTCACTGCTTTTATTTTATTATTTACTTTTAAACATGCTAACTTACTTGGGGCCTTCAGGTTTCCTTACACTATTTTGAATGGGATTCCAGTAGATATTTACAGTTGGAGGAATTTTTTTCCTGGGATAGTGTTTGATAAATAGGGTTTTTGTAAACCATATTTTTGAGGAAGATGGGGACTTGATTCAAATCTGATGGTTTCCATTTCATGATAATCTTCTAGAATGTTAATATAAACATATTATGAATCACCAGGATGACCACTTTATAATGAAATACTGGCTCACAGTTTCATGGCAGTGCTTATTTTTATATTTGTTATGGAGTAGTTATAAAATAGCACTCTCATTCTCGTAAGCTGATGATAAAAAAAAGTACTGGTTAACTCAATAAATGATGTACTTGTGCCAAATAGAGTCCAAATGAGTTCTTCTGTGTTTGTAAGGAGAATGTTATTCAATAGACAAAAGGAGTGGTAGAATGGAGTGATCTCTGAAGGAAGAAATAGTTAGATAGGAGGTGCACAAGGAACCCAGGGGAGCCCACCTTGGATGTGGATACCACCATCTCATTGAGAGTGGCAATTTGGTTTCAACAAAAGGGCTTAATCCATCACATTAATGCTATTAATTTGAGTTTTATTCATTTTTCTAGTTTTGTTTAAATTTAATTTGTAAAGTTGTGGATTTAAGACCTATGAACTTCAGCAGTGTGAGATGTGTAAATAATAATAATAATAACATAGTAAGCAAAAATTAGGGCAAGTTTATGAGTCTGGAGGATTCTGGCATTTAAAAGGGAGTCTGTTCATTTCCCAAGTTTGGGATACATTGCTCTAAATGGCAGTGGAAGATCAATATTGCTAAATGATGTCAGATTATGGACCATTACTATTAAACTAGAAAGCCCTGTCAAAATTGAATCATGGTTGACTATTGGCCATTTTTATTACTTCATAGGTGTTTTGTTCTCATTTTCAATACTATTTGGGGGTAATGGGTCTTAATAGCCTTTGTTTAATTTTTTTCTCCTTTTAGTAGTTCTGAAAACAAGTTGCTAGTTATAAAAATTACTGATTGCTTAAAATGTCCATTCATTCCTTCAATAACAATGATATTTGTCAAGTGCAAAGTATTGCCAGTCAAATTACTTATGTAAATGCATACTATCTTTACATTTGTATTATATTTATATTAATTAAATATATGTTAATATATACATTTAGATTATATTATATTTATATTAAGTGTACAAATATACATGTTTATACATAAGTATATAAAGTAGATAAAATGTATCATATTCATATATACAAATGGATTATTATACATTGATCAATAGGTCTAGATAGATAAAACATGATTCTTGGGCTTGAGAAGCTCAAAATTGAGCAGGTAAGATAAATGCGAAAACATATAATTACAAAACAATAGACATTATTGCTGTAATAGATAGGTGAACTGAAGGAAAGAGAGAAATCAACTTTGTTGAAAAAAGGAATTCACTCATATTAGGACTTATTACTCTTACCTGTGTTATAAATTATAATTTTCAAATTCCAGAGTAAGAGGAAAATACTTGTGTAGGTTTTTCAACTTTATTGAGGGATTGTTGACATCTAACATACGTAAGTTTAACGTGGTGAGTTGATGCACATACATATTATGAAATGGTTATCATGATAAAGTTTGTTAACATCTTCATCTTGCATAGAGTTTTAAAAAAATTATCTTATTAAGGAAAATGTGCCTGCAATAGTGTTGAGAGTATGATACATGACTTTTCTACACATGATAACATTTACATAATGTACTCAGGAAATGTTGCAATGGCTCCTATTACATAAGTCTTAACTGAATTGGATGATGCCAGATGTAAATAGAATACAGTGGATAGTATGATGCACTGGAAATAGTCTCACTTCATTAACATCATGCATTTGAAAAACTGTACCCTCTCCAGGAAAATGTTGCACAGGTGCTAATGAGAAAACAAAATTTAAAATAATTTTATTTTATATTGCAATATAGTTGGTTAACAATGTTATGTCAGTTTCAGGTGTATAGCAAAGTGATTCCATTAGACATACAGATGTATTTATTCTTTTTCAAATTCTTTTTTCCATTTAGAGTATTAAAGAATATTGAGCAGACTTCCTTGTGCTCTACAGTAGGTCCTTGTTGGCTATTTTAAATATAGCAGTCTGTACATGTCCATCCCAAACTCCCAATTTATTCTTTTCCACCTGCATTCGTCCCTGGTAACTGTGTGTTCTGCAAATCTGTGAGATGGTTTCTGTTTTGTAAATAAGTTTATTTGTATCATTGAGAAAGCAAAAATTAATTAGGCATTTTCCTGCTTCAAGGAAATTATAACCTAGTAAGGGAGGAAAAAAAATATTCAAGTGACTATGATCCAGAGCAGGTTGTGTAAGTGTCCGGAGAACCATGTAACCAAATATGGAAAAGGCCAGAGAAAAGATTATTATACATTGATCAATAGGTCTAGATAGCACTTGGGAGAAGCTCAAAATTGAGCAGGTAAGATAAATGCGAAACATATAATTACAAAACAATAGACAATGGTAATAAATAGGTGAACTGAAGGAAAGAGAGAAATCAACTTTGTTGAAAAAAGGAATTCACTCATATTAGGACTTATTACTCTTACCTGTGTTATAAATTATAATTTTCAAATTCCAGAGTAAGAGGAAAATACTTGTGTAGGTTTTTCAACTTTATTGAGGGATTGTTGACATCTAACATACGTAAGTTTAACGTGGTGAGTTGATGCACATACATATTATGAAATGGTTATCATGATAAAGTTTGTTAACATCTTCATCTTGCATAGAGTTTTAAAAAAATTATCTTATTAAGGAAAATGTGCCTGCAATAGTGTTGAGAGTATGATACATGACTTTTCTACACATGATAACATTTACATAATGTACTCAGGAAATGTTGCAATGGCTCCTATTACATAAGTCTTAACTGAATTGGATGATGCCAGATGTAAATAGAATACAGTGGATAGTATGATGCACTGGAAATAGTCTCACTTCATTAACATCATGCATTTGAAAAACTGTACCCTCTCCAGGAAAATGTTGCACAGGTGCTAATGAGAAAACAAAATTTAAAATAATTTTATTTTATATTGCAATATAGTTGGTTAACAATGTTATGTCAGTTTCAGGTGTATAGCAAAGTGATTCCATTAGACATACAGATGTATTTATTCTTTTTCAAATTCTTTTTTCCATTTAGAGTATTAAAGAATATTGAGCAGACTTCCTTGTGCTCTACAGTAGGTCCTTGTTGGCTATTTTAAATATAGCAGTCTGTACATGTCCATCCCAAACTCCCAATTTATTCTTTTCCACCTGCATTCGTCCCTGGTAACTGTGTGTTCTGCAAATCTGTGAGATGGTTTCTGTTTTGTAAATAAGTTTATTTGTATCATTGAGAAAGCAAAAATTAATTAGGCATTTTCCTGCTTCAAGGAAATTATAACCTAGTAAGGGAGGAAAAAAAATATTCAAGTGACTATGATCCAGAGCAGGTTGTGTAAGTGTCCGGAGAACCATGTAACCAAATATGGAAAAGGCCAGAGAAAATGTTCGGTTTGGATATGAGGGATGACTTCTTGGGGGAACACGGATTTGAGTGAGGTCATTTGGGATAGGTAGAATTCTGTGGGTGGCTTTCATGGAGAGGGGATGGATATCCCAATCATAAGCATCCTTCGAATCACATGAGCTTATTTGTAGAAGTGAGAAAGCAGAAGTCACGTCTCAGAAACAGTAAGCACTCAGGTTGGGTTTGAGTACAAAGCACACTTAGTAGAGTCGTGAGAGGTAATTTTCAAAAGATCAATTAGCAACAGGTCATAGGTGGCCTATAGAATTGCAGGAAAAACAGTTCTACAAACATTTATTGAGGGCTTGTAATATCTCAAGAGTATGGAGCTCAAAGATGAATGAAACAAAGCTTTTGGGATCTTAGACACACAACCCTGGCTGATTGGAGATAACACAGTGTGCTGATTACAAAGTGTGAAGGTATTAATATGTGCCATCATGAAGATACATGCAGAGAACTTGGAAACAATCACCCATCATGGAGAGAGTCAGAGAAAATACCAGAGAGGAGATGTCGTTGTAACTGGGTCTTGATGAATGAGTACAGAAAAAATAAGAAGGTAACATTTCACCTGTATACAGAGTCCCAGAGACCATGGCTGGCTTAGTTAAAGAGCAAAGTGTGGTCCCATGCACCTCAAGGGGCAAGTGTTGGGAGCTGAGGCAGGAAAGGAAGGCTGGGGGTCAAAGTAAGAAGTACGTTGTAGGCTATGTGAGGAATTTGGGCTCAAACCTTATTGGCCAGTGATTCTGTCTTTTGGGTTGGTGGAACTTTTTGACAGTAGAAGGGTTAAAATGTCCATCCCAAACTCCCAATTTATTCTTTTCCACCTGCATTCGTCCCTGGTAACTGTGTGTTCTGCAAATCTGTGAGATGGTTTCTGTTTTGTAAATAAGTTTATTTGTATCATTGAGAAAGCAAAAATTAATTAGGCATTTTCCTGCTTCAAGGAAATTATAACCTAGTAAGGGAGGAAAAAAAATATTCAAGTGACTATGATCCAGAGCAGGTTGTGTAAGTGTCCGGAGAACCATGTAACCAAATATGGAAAAGGCCAGAGAAAATGTTCGGTTTGGATATGAGGGATGACTTCTTGGGGGAACACGGATTTGAGTGAGGTCATTTGGGATAGGTAGAATTCTGTGGGTGGCTTTCATGGAGAGGGGATGGATATCCCAATCATAAGCATCCTTCGAATCACATGAGCTTATTTGTAGAAGTGAGAAAGCAGAAGTCACGTCTCAGAAACAGTAAGCACTCAGGTTGGGTTTGAGTACAAAGCACACTTAGTAGAGTCGTGAGAGGTAATTTTCAAAAGATCAATTAGCAACAGGTCATAGGTGGCCTATAGAATTGCAGGAAAAACAGTTCTACAAACATTTATTGAGGGCTTGTAATATCTCAAGAGTATGGAGCTCAAAGATGAATGAAACAAAGCTTTTGGGATCTTAGACACACAACCCTGGCTGATTGGAGATAACACAGTGTGCTGATTACAAAGTGTGAAGGTATTAATATGTGCCATCATGAAGATACATGCAGAGAACTTGGAAACAATCACCCATCATGGAGAGAGTCAGAGAAAATACCAGAGAGGAGATGTCGTTGTAACTGGGTCTTGATGAATGAGTACAGAAAAAATAAGAAGGTAACATTTCACCTGTATACAGAGTCCCAGAGACCATGGCTGGCTTAGTTAAAGAGCAAAGTGTGGTCCCATGCACCTCAAGGGGCAAGTGTTGGGAGCTGAGGCAGGAAAGGAAGGCTGGGGGTCAAAGTAAGAAGTACGTTGTAGGCTATGTGAGGAATTTGGGCTCAAACCTTATTGGCCAGTGATTCTGTCTTTTGGGTTGGTGGCATACCCCAAGAACTAGAATTTGTTGTAGGACAGTAGAAGGGATTAAAAGTCTGAAAAGAGTGAACAAGCCAGCAGCTCTTACAGCACAAGCAATGGTGTGGTACAATTAGGGTCTCACTGTATTTATGAAAGCATCCCATGGTTACGGCACTGTTCAGTTGGTGTGTTTCTTTGGGAATTTACTCCCAGATGGTGCATCTTGAATATTTGGTGATGTCACAAATTCCAGTGAGCCCCAGATCATTCCCTTTGGATATTCTTGATGTTACTTGGAGCCTCTTTCCTCCTACTCAAGTGGTCCCTCTATGTAACACCCTCCAAGTTGCTGAGATCAGCATTTTGTTAGACAGAAACTGCTGCTAAAAGCCTGAATGCTGACAAAACCAAAAGTTACCTTGTTGGTCAAAACGTGGCAGGATGTTTGCAAAGCATGCAAGGTAAAGGGACAGAGGGCTGTGTATTACCAGATGCAAACCCTTACTGCAGGCAATAGGAAGTCCTGAAAGACTTTCAAACAGATGGGCCTTATCACCAAAATGATGAAATGGGCAGATTAATCAAACTGCCACAAGCAAAACGGAGGAAGGAGAGTCCAGGAACTGGGAAACCGTTTAAAGTCAGAACTAGGATCAGGACTAAGGTGTCAGTAGAAAGGGAGATTGCAGGTGTGCTCACTCAGGTGTATCCAACTCTCTGCAACCCCATGCACTTAGCCCACCAGGCACCTCTGTCCATGGAATTTTATAGGCAAGAATACTAGAGGAGGTTGATAGGCCCTCCTCCAAGGAATCTTCCCAACCCAGGGATTGAATTCTTGTCTCCTGTGTCTCCTGCATTAGGAATCCCTTTATCAAGGAAATGGGAGACTTGACAATAGATTGGGTGGGAAAGGAGCATCATGAGGAGGCATTAGAGGTGATCTGATATTTTATGCCCAGGTAAACAGAAGAATACTGGGGTCATTAACATAAATAGGATAATCAGGAATAACAGCTATGTGGAATTACATGAGGAATGTGGCTCAAGATAATTGAGTTTTAAATGATAATTATAGATTAGCCAGATTAGCGATGTCTTTCAGAATATTCTTCCTGTTTTAGTAAACTCCCAGGGAAATTATATATTTCTCAATATAGCAATTCAGTATATTTTGGTGTTTTATTCTTATTGTTTCATGTATCCCTTTAAATGTGATTTTTATTTTTAAGAGGCGACTTACATGTAATTTTTGTGGAATCCATTCATATAAAAATGTTCCTAACTCTTATAGACCTTAAGAAGGATTATGCTGGAGGTTGTACCTCCTGTGAAGCAAGAGTACCTCTAAACCACTTGCCAACCTAGGGATTCTAGTCAGTCGACTTCTCCCGAGAAACATGTCTATAAGACTGTTTCTGTGGTCCCTACCCTTCTACCCTGGGATGGGGCTTCTGCAGATACCTGCCATATAGAACTCAGGAAAGTACCAGCACTACTAGGCAAACTTTAAGCAGAGTAAAAACTAGGTGACCCTGATTTTTGAGCCCTATTATACTACTTTCCTTTCTACAAATGAAGAAGTTAAAAACAACTTTCACTTGTTAGTTATTTCCCCAGTTTGAAAGGACAGAAGCAAATGCCCCAGAAGGCTTTATCTGGGTTAGCCCAGAATAACCGAAACCCACAATTGAGCGGACTCAAGCACCACTTTGAGTGACTGGTAAAAAGGAATTTTCTTATGACGCATAGACTAGAGTCAGGAGCCCCAGATTTCCTTGGGTCGCCTATGATGTCTTCATCAGTGGTCCTCATCTTATTACCCAGGCATACAAGATGGCGAGGGATGATGTCGTTGGTCTTGGCCTCGCTAGATCAGTTTGCAGCACAAAACATGTCAAAACACACATCCTTGACAGCCTTCAGTCACAGCCATCTTCCCTGTAGAAGCTGTTGATGGGATCCTCCAGGGTGACAGGAATTTGGAGTGGAGGCAAAGGACCCTGCCTGGCAGAATCGGGGTGGTGTTGAGACCGGTGAGTTTTCCTTCTTATTCCTGAATTTTTTTTGTTTTCAACAGCATTTCCCACCTCTCATCCACTGCTGAATCTGAAGTTCCATAAATGAACTATCCAGTTATTAGAGGCTAATGGTTTAACACAGTTTCATTTTTTCTGGCCCCTGAGCTGTCATGAATGTATTGGTGGAAGTAAGAGTTTAAAAAAATTGTTCACAAAAGGGGAAGGGGGTTTAAAACAAGAAGTGCACCTTGCCATTCCAGCTTTGTGGTAAATGTGATTTTTATTTTTAAGAGGCGACTTACATGTAATTTTTGTGGAATCCATTCATATAAAAATGTTCCTAACTCTTATAGACCTTAAGAAGGATTATGCTGGAGGTTGTACCTCCTGTGAAGCAAGAGTACCTCTAAACCACTTGCCAACCTAGGGATTCTAGTCAGTCGACTTCTCCCGAGAAACATGTCTATAAGACTGTTTCTGTGGTCCCTACCCTTCTACCCTGGGATGGGGCTTCTGCAGATACCTGCCATATAGAACTCAGGAAAGTACCAGCACTACTAGGCAAACTTTAAGCAGAGTAAAAACTAGGTGACCCTGATTTTTGAGCCCTATTATACTACTTTCCTTTCTACAAATGAAGAAGTTAAAAACAACTTTCACTTGTTAGTTATTTCCCCAGTTTGAAAGGACAGAAGCAAATGCCCCAGAAGGCTTTATCTGGGTTAGCCCAGAATAACCGAAACCCACAATTGAGCGGACTCAAGCACCACTTTGAGTGACTGGTAAAAAGGAATTTTCTTATGACGCATAGACTAGAGTCAGGAGCCCCAGATTTCCTTGGGTCGCCTATGATGTCTTCATCAGTGGTCCTCATCTTATTACCCAGGCATACAAGATGGCGCAGGGGATGATGTCGTTGGTCTTGGCCTCGCTAGATCAGTTTGCAGCACAAAACATGTCAAAACACACATCCTTGACAGCCTTCAGTCACAGCCATCTTCCCTGTAGAAGCTGTTGATGGGATCCTCCAGGGTGACAGGAATTTGGAGTGGAGGCAAAGGACCCTGCCTGGCAGAATCGGGGTGGTGTTGAGACCGGTGAGTTTTCCTTCTTATTCCTGAATTTTTTTTGTTTTCAACAGCATTTCCCACCTCTCATCCACTGCTGAATCTGAAGTTCCATAAATGAACTATCCAGTTATTAGAGGCTAATGGTTTAACACAGTTTCATTTTTTCTGGCCCCTGAGCTGTCATGAATGTATTGGTGGAGTAAGAGTTACAATTGTCACATGAAGCTTTAAAACAGAAGGCACCTTGCCATTCCAGC